>CM059364.1:2860616-3533577 GCA_030324255.1 Phytophthora capsici
CTACCGCTGGATTGAGTTTTCGTCTGCTGAGGTTTATACGTAGATTTCAGCCCACAAGAAGAGGAAGAGCGAGCCGAAACCCAGCAGGAGAGCAGCAATGAAAGCCAGCACCAACTCCACCACTGCGTTCTTCTTAGGAGCCACCGCGCGCGTGAAGAAGAGCGACATGAAGACCAGACCAGTCAGCAACAGCACCACAGTCAAGAAGCCATAGCTCTCCGGGTCCACAGGGCTCGTGTACGGGATTTCCTGCACAACAACAGACAAAAAGTGAGACTATATCCATTGGGATACAGTAGACAGCGGCGGGCCACACCGCATTTCCATCGTGGCGAAGTGTTGAGATCTGCTTGGAGCTCTTGCTTGACTGACACGTATAAAATGCCTTGTTTGTATAGAATAGGAGACTTCTTCCGCGTAAATTATAAACTGTGGAAGTTGTTATTGGATAGATACATCGTAATTGACGTCGAAGTCTGGTTTTATTGTTGAAAATGCCCAGCATACAATACGAAACTCACTTGGATCTTCGTCACCTTCATGCATCGCCTGCTTAAGCCGCTGCACGAGTATTAGCCTTTTGAGGCCCTTGGTGTCGAGGCCGCGCTTCTTGAGTTCCGCACGGAGCTCTCGGTGACCTTCAGCTTATCGACATTTACGCTCAGGTCACTCCTTTGGCTCAACGGCTACGTCTTCTTCGACAGCGTTTTCTTCCTGCATTACACTATCCTCATCGTCACCTTGCAGGTTGAGTCGCAGAGTCCTGTGGAGTCTTCGCTTCCTCCGGTGGAGGTGTCTGCTCTACGCTGCTTTTGCTTCTCGACGTCCAGTGGGTGACGAAGCTGTCGTGTCACCATGGATCTTGCAGCATTGGGTCCATTTGGAGATACATCCTTCTTCGAGTTACTTGTGGCATTGCCATCCTTTTGACTTCTTCCGACATCACTGGAGTCTTCTGCATCACTTCCTGGACCACTCTCCTTGTTATCAGCTTCGACCCCATCGAGGTGACTGTTGGCGATCCACTGGAGATGATGTCTGCATTTTCCAGTTTCTCCTCCTCATTTTCTTCATTTTTGCTGTGTTGGTCCACTGCCTCATCACTATCTTCCATCTCGTCATCCTGTCTTGCACTGGATGTTTGTTCGTCCTCTTTGTCTTCCTTCTTGGCTGCTTCTAGCTCATCACGAAGCTTCTCCAGCTTGATCTCAAATTCGGCTTCTAGTTTTCGAAGTTTGTCCTCTTGGGTTCGCTGGCTGCTCTTCACCTTTGCTGCATGGGCCTCCAGAGAAGCAGCAACGAGCTCCTTTGTCTCTTTTGTATGCTTTGCTGGAAGGTAGTTAATTGGAGGTGATGTAATGGTGACCAAGAACTTGATTGACTCTCGCTCTTCCGGAGCATCTGCAAATGCTCCAGCTTGGCTCGTGCAATCTGCTCCCTACGATCCAGCTCCGTTCGCGAAAATGAGCGCTTCCAGTCGTGCTATCTCTGCCACATGACGCGCCTGAATCTCCAGGGTTTTCGTCTGCTTCTTCTCCCTCTGTTCAGCTTCATGCTGCTTCGTGTCCTGGCGCTTAAACAAGTCCGTGTCCTTCTCTATTTGCCGCTTCGCCTTGCCTAGATGGCCCATCAGCGCTCCAAACATGCGGCGGCTGCGTGCAATGCCATCCTTCTGTGCATAAGGAGCTACTGCTCGTTGCCTCAGTTCCTGAGAGCGAGCACTGTTCACTACGGGAGAATTAGCTGCGGTGACAGTTCTCCCTCTGCATTCTGAGTACCCTCAGGTCTGGCCACGGCTGAGTGTAGCCTCTGTCTCTTCACAGCATTGTTCTCTCTGTTATCCTCATTATTGCGCTTCCCCGGCCTCCTTGAGGCATTGCCTCGGATGCTGTTCTCCTTTAGCTGAACAACCTGTCGGCCTCGTGTTGCCTCTCCTCCAAGTCTATCGAAAACACTGCGTCGGCCTGCTGCATCCCCTTTCGCTTTCGCACTGCCTCGACGGTCTGTAGATGGCAGAAAACGAAGCAAGAGCAATTAGATACAAAATTGCAACGCAAGGGATGGGTTAAAAGAGCAGCTACGCCGGTCTGAGGCGTTTAAAACTCTTCAAAAACGAGCAGGAGATAGAGCAGAACGTACTGGAGTTGTTTAGCGCCTCGCGCTTCTTCCCCAGCTCTTGTAACTCGCGACGCAGAGCGCGCTCGTCCGCCGATTCCGCCCGTTCCGCCATCACTGGTCGGCCTTGATTATGAGGGGGATCTGGATAATGTTGCTGGAGCAACATAAGGTCATAATGTTGCTCAATCGAATTGTGCGTTTCATACCCACCGCTTCACTTCAAGATGGCATCACCAGCAGCTACGGACGCGGTGGCCAAGGCGCTAGAGCGGATACGACAGGTAAAAAATGGAGAGCGAGATGTTAATTCAGCGGCAATGGCCTCTGTGCCATCGGCAATGCCAGCTGCTCAGCCTGCTGCCGGGTTTCAGGTCATTTGTTCTGGTCAAGTGGAAAGAGTCCATGTACGTTCGTCCACAACAATTGCTGCGCTAACCAGTACTTATATCGAAGCTGTGACTAGTACCCGGGCGTCACGAACGTCTATTGTCGATATACGATCACGTACGGTGTCGACTGGCGCGTACTCCATGTGAGTTTAGCTAGAAGGTAGGTGGACAGCTTTGAAATTGACAACTTTGATGTTGCAGGGAGCTGAGAACGGCCTCTCTCAGATCGCATATGTAGCCAACCATGAGGATGAAATCCTGCTCAACTTCCCCTATTGACGTCTCGTTTAAGAGCACAAACCCATTTGGATGGCCGCGACTGGTACTTAGTCTCTATGGACTTGACGCTTTCGGACGCGACGTGGTGCGAGGCTATGGCTCTGTAGTATTTCCTGTTACTCCAGGCTGCTTTGAGCGTGAAGTGCCTCTATTTCGCCCAATGTCGTCATCGGTCGTGCAGCAGTTTGTGGCCTGGATAACTGGTTCCCCACCGGAATACTTTGACTCCAAGTTTGTTGCTCAAAGCGACAGTCGCGACGTAACACGCGTCACTTCTGCAGGCAAAGTACGCGTCCTTCTGAATGTTGCTACGCATGGAATGAAACAACACGGGTACACATAAGCTAGAAATGAATGCCTTGCCATTTCTTAGTGGTAATGATGCAAATTGCCATACAAATCAAGATGCACAAGTAAACCCACAGACCTACAGAGCGGGTACTGTACCATGTCACTTCCAGGCCTTAAGTGCACCCAATGCAGCTTCACTTAGCACAATCCTTCGCGCGCCATTTCGGACATACGCTCCGACAATCGCTCCTTGATAATCTTTCGACGCTTGCGGAATGATGTGCGCTGCGATAAATAAGTTAGTTAGAAATTCCATCGAAGTTCAACGGATCAACGCCGTATCGCTGCACTTACCAGGCGACCTTCCTTGCTGAAAAGCTCTAGGAAGCTGTGTTGCATGTCGTCGGCCTTGCTCATCCACTTGTGCACGAATCCGTCCACGTCATTGCGCACCTTATCTACTGCCATATCAAACTTGATGCTCTTTTCCTTGATAAAGGGCACGTTCATGTCCTTGCCGGTGTATCCTCGTTGCAAGTTGCGGCGGATGAACGTGTCGTACTCCGCAATGATCCGGATAATCAAGTCCGACGTCGAGATGCCATCCGTACGCCGTGTCTCCAGGAACTTGCCCATCGCCTTAATACGAGCATACACATCTCCCTCGGACGCTTCACCCGACGCGTCCGAATACGGCAGAGCATCGTGGCACACATAGTCAATATTGTGCTTCTCCAGGAAGTCGTCTGACAGAACCCACGGGGCGTCCTCTACCACTTCGTCCACCCACTTGCAGTGACGCAGCGATTCGTAGCGCTCCTTGTCCGTCATGACCGTTCGACCCTTGAGTTTGTGCGTGATCTCATCACTGCAGCAGCCCACAATCAGGTACGTGTTGGGATACGCCTCCTTGCACTGCTGTAAGGCCTTGGCGTGTCCGAAGTGGAAGAGATCGAAGATCCCATCAGCATAGAGACGAAGGGGGCGACCAGTTAGCGTTCCAGGCTCTCCCTCTTTCAGCTTCTTGCGATAAGGTTCCGGCTGCGGCTCCAGTTCCCCTTCCTGGCTGCTGCTAACGCTGATCGTGTCGTTTAACTCCTTAGAATCCTCAGAGGCAGGCTTCGTCTCCTCGGCGGAAGGCGCGTGGTGGTCAGCCTCAGCCTCCTCCGCGTTGTTCATCTCGGTGGCACGTCTCTACATATCACATATTTACCACCGAAGATCGTCAGCACTGCAGTTATTTATCCAGCAATAACACCGAGGGATCCCCACATGTCATGGGAGGATAATTTACATCAGTAGATGCAAAAAATGGCTCGCGTCTCGACAGGAATGGAGGGAAATCATTCAAGGGACACATACCTTTCTCGCCATCGTCGCTTGTGCTTATGCTACAGGTCGAAAACTGAAAGTGACACGACACGCGGAGTGTAATCGTACTTAGTTCAGAGTAAGTACGATTTTTAAAGCGTACCGATTACGACCAGTTTTAGGCTGTATTTTTTTGTCTGTAAACGTACCCACAATAGCTCCCGATTAAGTTACGATCTGCAACGTGACAACAAAATGGCTACATGTATTAAGGCTTATGCGTTCGATCCGGACAGCGACATCACGCGAGTGCTGCCTGAGTAGAGTTTGTGTGGCACGTTGGCAAGCTGATTGCGCTCCGTAGCCGCGGCTGGTTGCACAACAATTGGCACTTGCCACTGGAACGTCTGAGGCGTCGGTGTTGAATCCTTCTCTGGTAGTGGCGCACCAGCGGAAAACTCGAAGCGAAGCAGCCACTGGAAGCACACCAGGTCCGTTTTTATAGTAGGCAGAGCGTCATGCGGGATTCTGAAGCGCACGTTCGTCTGCAACACGCCCAACGTGCGCTCATGGAAGCTGCCGAACACCTTGGACTGCACGACGCGGTCTGGATCCAGTGCCATTGATGAAAGCGTCTCCTCAAGACAAAGCGTGGCTGAGACCTTGTAGCACGGGATGCTGGCGCGAGTAAAGTCGAATACACCTAATAGAACTTCCCCTGGTTGGTACGACTGCTTCGTCAACAAGAAACGAACGAGGTGGCTGCTGTCTTTGCCAATTGTAAAGATGCTCGTCTGCGCGCGCTGCATCTGCTCTGTTTCCACACGCCCGTGCATGAGTGAAGGGCGCAGTTCAAACGCGATCTCGCTGCCTTTGCGCACCCCAACGGGTGCTAGTGCCATGGATACACCTCGGTCTATTCTTCCGGCGCGAGTAACCCCTCCTACGCCTTGTTGCTGCTTGGATGCTGGATCGGCACTCTTAGTATCAGACGCAGCATTTCCATCGCTCTTGCGTTGACTCGCCGCTAGCTGGCTAGCACTAGCCACAGTGCCAGCCTCGAAGTGATACTCGGATCCATACACTTCGAACGGCAAGTGCACAGACACCGGTTTACTTCCGGTAACGGCACATTGAGCAGTAATAGAGACCATGTAGAAGACCCTAGCTGAGGATCCGCGGAATGTGGGGCAGATATTCTCCGGAAGAGCAATGGCGAATTCTCGCGTGCAGCGCTCCGCCGTCTCTTCACGTGCAGCTTCCGCGGCCGACACAGGATCAATACCTCCGTGACTCTTCTTCGCAGCAGCATCAAGCTCGGACTGTGTGGGGGCTATGTTGATATCGGAGAGCAGCACCGACGGAGCTGAACGGAAGATGCACGTGCCTGTATCTCCCGAGAAGGTGCGTACGTCCGGTAAAGCTGCTTCCATTTTGTCAAATAGCACGACATCTTCGGACAGTTTGCGCTCCAGCTGTGCGCGTTCCTTCTGCGACGCCGTCCGGGGTGAAATCACATGCACTACAGGCAGAGTGAGCAGGTTGCTGTCCACCGTGACGTGTCCGTGTACTTGAGCCACGACGTGTGCGATCTCTGACTGCGCGTTAGGCTTCTGCTGCTTACTCACCAGCCTCACAACGCCTTTGACGACGCCTCCGGGTCGGAAGTGGCGACTCGCGAGCCGCGCAACGAGCTCGCTGCCTTCGCCCTGCATGACGTGGTCGATCGAAGTGCGTAAGTGCGGAAACTATGCGCGAACTTAGTGGTGTGACCACATTAAATAGATGGATGGCTACACATAAGTTGAAGTGACCAGTACCCGCTCGTCCTCATTGAGCGTCGCATCTCGTCGGACTCTCCCACTAATAAAACGGCTAATGCGAAGCAAGCCTGTCGCGGATTAGGCGGATCCCATCATCTGAGGCACCGCCACCTCTAGCTGCCTGCGGGGTGGCCTTCTAAGCAGCCATTCCAGCTTTATCCCAGCACAGAACAAGCCTAAGCAGAAACCCCTTCAAGACATGGCACCAGTGCGTTAGAATCCTAAACCTTGCTCTGAATCTCAATAGCACTGACTGTGGATGTATTGCAGTCCGCTTCAGAAACGAATGACCTGTCTAAGCAGGAGTTAGGACTCAACCCTGGAGGAAGTGATAGCGGGACCAACACCGACTCGACCAGCTCCGGACCGTTCCGCAAGACATTGGAAGAAGGCGAGCCTGGAACGCTAACTGGTCGTCCCCTTCGTCTCTATGCGGATGGGATCTTTGATCTCTTCCACTTCGGACACGCCAAGGCCTTACAGCAGTGCAAGGAGGCGTATCCCAACACGTACCTCATTGTGGGCTGTTGCAATGACGAGGTCACACACAGACTCAAGGGTCGAACGGTCATGACGGACAAGGAGCGCTACGAATCGCTGCGTCACTGCAAGTGGGTGGACGAAGTGGTAGAGGACGCTCCGTGGGTAATCACCGACGGCTTCCTGGAGAAGCACAAAATCGATTACGTGTGTCATGATGCGCTGCCGTACTCGGACTCGTCTGGTGAAGCTGCTGAAGGAGATGTCTATGCCCGAATCAAGGCGATGGGCAAGTTCCTGGAGACACGGCGTACGGATGGCATCTCGACGTCAGACCTGATCATCCGAATTGTTTCCGAGTACGACACTTTCATCCGCCGCAACTTGCAGCGCGGATACACTGGAAAAAGAGATGAACGTGGGGTTCGTCAAGGAGCACACCATCAAGCTTGACATGGCGGTGGACAAAATAAAGGAGCGCTTTACCAGCATTTTCAGCCGAAAACCGGGTAGATACGATCAGCGGCAGTCTGTATAAACGGATGCTGCTTTAGAATGTTGACAACAACCTCAATAAAGACCACAGTTCAACTGTCAGTTGGGGAAGGTATATCCAACCTTGAAATTACCATCGACTTTGTGTTATGAAGGAATACCAACACCGTTTACAGCTCGCTGGACCTTCTTCGCTGAAGATGCTGTCACTAGCAAGGCATGGACACCTACAACAGAGCATGCCACGTCAATACAAAAGATAAAACACTAATGAGCTCCACAGCAACGCACCACTTAAGAATAACTTCTGTGCTTGACGGAGATCACTCGGTGGTAATGAACTAAACCACAGCAGCGTATCCAATTTCGAGGTTGTTGTGTTGCTCTCGGTTCTTGTCGGTTCTTCTTTCTCTTTACTCTTTCCTGCTCTTCGATGAAGCAAATTGTTCTTCTTGTCAGCCTTCTGCTCTTTAACCTCCAAAGCATCCTGCAGCTTCCAGTTCCCCTCAGAATCTAATGTCACCACACGAGAAGCTTCAAATTCTTCGTGATATGAGATCTCCGTCAGTGCGTGCTCTGGTAGCCGCAGCTTAGCCTTCGTCAGCATCAGGAATCCCTGCTCCAAGTCGCATCAGTACCTTATCTCCAACTACAAACTTACTGCAACACACACACCAGTTTGAGCTTCGTATTCGCGATCTCGTGTTCATCCAGATACTCCTCCATGGCCTCCACACCCTCAAGCAGCATTTTGTCCGCGTCCATTTTGATCTTTAGTTTTAGAAATGCTATTCACAGCAATTTAGAAATTAAAAGTGAATTTCTATTCAAAAATGTAGCCATTCCTAAAGCCATTTTACATGACGATGGCGTCCTCGGCGCGCAAGCAGATCTCGCAGGAGACGTTCGACGAATGCGTGGCGGAGAATGTGGAGGACTTCGACATGTCGTTGGAGGAAGCAGTGGCTGACGCTGTGCAGCAGTTCGAGTCGCAAGGCGTGGATCTATCCAACATTATTAAGACTGGAGGGTCCAAAGGCCAGGAAGCGCTGCCTGCTCGTCTGAAACGGTTGGTTTTGGAGCTGCAGGAGATTTCAAAGTCGAGGAGTGAACAGAACCAAGTGCTGAGTCTTATTGCTGAGCTAAAGAGCGTCTGTGAAGAAGTTCCGGAGGCGCGTGTGGTGGCTGGACGGAACGACGCAGTGGACACACTACTGACGCTGCTGGACGCAGATTCCGATACCGTGGTGGCCTCCTGCAGTGGTTTGTTGATGTTATTATGCGCAGATAATACAGACAACCAGGACTTTGTAGGTTGTGCGGGAATGCAGCGACTTGTGGAGGTATTAAAGCGTCAATTTGAAGATACGGAGACGGTGGTTCGACTTCTGGCGCTGGTGAAGGCAGCGTGCGTCAAGCACGAGAGTAACAAAGCTCATTTTACCAAGTTCAACGGCGTTGAAGCATTGTGTAAACATTTAGACAGAGCTGAGGAAAATATAGCGCTGTCGAAGCAATTGGCGCTATGCTTCCGAGTGCTAACTATCAACGACGATCCGAGCGCGACCTTTTCGCAAGCACAAGACACCATCAAGGCTCTGGTCGAACGCGACTTGATTCCGTACACTTTTGCGGTTCTACGTCAAGTTAAATCTGGCGATGCAGCAAATACGGCCTCAGATCTACTCGTCAATTGGCTTGCAGTACTCAAGCAGCTTGCTGTGACGGAGGAAAACTGCCAACAAATTGCCGATTTCGATGGTTTGACTACCGTCCAGGAAGTGATGAAGACATACCAACACATTGCGCCCGTTGCCAAGCGGTGTATCACAGTTTTCCGGAATGTGGCAGCGGCGGATGATCTCAAGCGTGTAATTTTGCAGTCTGGAGGTGTTGAGCAGATTTTGTTGGTCATGAAGCGGCATGAAGCTGATGCTTCGATCCAGCAAAATGCATGCGCCACGCTAGCTGCCATTGCCCTTCGCTCCCCAGAGAACAGTCGTGCGCTAGTTGAGCTTGGGGCGATTCGTCAAATCTCGAGGGCTTTACAGGCTCATCGTAGTGACGTAGCTGTGTTGCGCCAAGCCAGCTTGGCTGTGCGTAATATGGCGGCACGCAGTGTGGATCTGCGCTCGCGCTTCTTGCACGATGAACCTGAGATTGAGCCGTTGCTTCGAGAGGCACAGCAATATCGGGGCTGCGGTGACGAAGCCTACGCAGCTCTGCGTGACTTGGGCTGCGACATCCAATTGTCTTCGTTCGGGGCTGCTGCCGCGTCCGCTGCTGCGTCAGGGTCCATCAAGGCGCCAACGATTAAGCCTCGCTTTAACCCTGTTCAAGCTCAATCTAACCAGCTTCTCCACAGTGTAGAGGAAGCTGCGGAAGCTCCATTCGAACAGTAGAAACCAAGCGATTAAAGAAATCAAAAGAGCGTTTCTTCTCTTTAAAATTCAGTTCTCATCTCTCCTACCATGCATCTGGCTAATCAGTTCACTGCCATTCGTGGATCTCTGTCCCTCGTTAAAAGCACTGCTTCGATCATGTTGCTCCTAGCATCGGTTGAGACCTGTACGTTCATGCCCTGTTCAGGTCGCGCTCGAGAAAAGTTTTGCTCTGGGTCTTGGCGTGGAGCGAGGAAAAAAGAAAGAGAGGCAATGCATTAACACGAATAGCAGACACCCGACTCCTGCTACAGTCCACAGCAGCGGAATAGCTGCGCAGACAAACGAACGAGCCTTTTACGCGATGGCCTGCCAGCTCTGCTCGACGATCTCACGAACACGGCGGTTGTACTCCCGTCGGTTTTCCTGGAAGAGACGCGCGGCCTCCGAGTTGGCTGGCGAGTTCGGGTTGGGATCGCACAGCAGCGATTGGATGGACGTGAGGATGGCTGAGATGTCGTAGATCGGCGACCACTGGTTCTGCAGGATGTCCAGACAGATCTGACCGTCGTTGTAGACTGTTAAGCGGCAAAACAACAACTAGTTAGGCATAAGGGAAGAAATGGAAGAGTGAGAAGCACGTACTGTTGGGGTGGAACATTTTCGTGATGAACTTGACGGTCGGCGCCTTGTTTGGGTAGTCCTCGCTGAATTCAAGCGTCAGATTGAAGGTACCTCCTTCCCAGGGAGTGTCATCGGGCCTGCAGCGTTTACAGAAAATATTAAAAGTAAATAAAAAAGGTAAAAACGAAGGAGGAGCTTACCCGAAGATGACAGCCTGCCAGAGCATGATGTTGTTGTCCATGGGGGCGCCCGACACACCAGACGGCGGGTCGTTCTGAAGCTTGCGGAAGTCGCGCATTAATCGTCGACGAGCGGCGGTGGACATTGCTACGTTGTGCTGGAAGTGGACCTGGTGGCTCTGTTCGCCTTTTTGAGCTCTGTCGTGAAGAAATTCGAGAAGATAACTATCGAATTCAAGAGGTTTTAGCTAAGTGCGTTTCTTCCATTGCGAACTTAAAATATTTATGCAATAATGGGCAGACACTGACGCTCTCCGACGGCGACACCTCTGGCATCCCGTCGGAGTAAATATTCTCCCAGACTAGGTCCTACAAGCTGCGCTACGGTCGTGACGCCAGGCCTAGTCAGTACTAGTAAGTCATAGGGCCACTATGATCTGCCTTTGGTGTTAACGACTCGATCCTAACAATCCAAATCGCTTTGTACAAAATGTCATGCCCTTTCGAGTCGGATCTTTCGCTACAAAAGATTCGCCTGTTGACGTCCGCTCATTTGACTACCATCGTTTGATTAGCATCGGCAATCGAAGCGCCACCAAGAAGTAGCGAGATCAAGGCGGCGAATGTCCACGGAGCGGCTGGTGCCCGGCGATGGCCACAACCTCGTGGTTTTGGCCAGGCTGGAGGCCACCGGCCTAAAGACAGTGAGCGGGTACTCGTCCTCATACGACGATGTATTCCCCACAGCCTTGGATGGGATCAGTATGTCGTGCAATTTCCGTAGAACATCCTGTAGAGCAGGTTCATGGTAGAGCGAGATTGACTTGTTTGGATACTGTTTCTGGTAGTATCTCGGAGGGAATTCAAGTTCTGCGTCGACGTGCTCAACCAGACTGTAGAAGACTTCTTCCCGTGCCTCCCGTGCTACGGCTGTGGATATCTGTGGTGTTTTACAACATGTGGGCTGTCACTTTGCTTTTCCGAGCCCTGCACCAAACAGGTACAGCAAGGAATCTCAGTCTTTAGTGACCTGGTCACAACACAAAACTGACTTCAATGCCACGTTTGTAGCTGTCCAACAATTTGGAGTTAGTTCTACGACGGCTGAACAATCGAGAGGAGCTGCTGTACCGTGGTGTGGTCTGGAGCCTCAAGAGAGGCCAACGAACACACACCTCCTGGATAGAAATCGCGCAGCTCGTGTACGAGTGACAGAAGATCTAAAGTTTTCGCTTGTCTGCAACAGTTCAAGTAGTCAAGACACAGCCCCAAGCACAACGGTGCGTCACGTCCGAAGTCAAGCAATAACATTACGTAGTGTACAAGAACGTCACAGCCATCGGCGCGGAGGCTGCGTCCGGCTCTTCTATTGTCTATCTCTAGGTCTCTATTTGGCCTGGAAACAAGGAACAAGCAAAGCATCAAACGTCAGTCAGGTTCAACACGCAAGTCAGCAGCAACTAGCAGACAGAGAGCTACTTTCAAGAGATTTCTTGATTGGGTCTTACCATGCAAATAGGAGGTGTGTGGCCTCCTATAAATATATACGAACCTGAGTGCTCGGTGGCCCTCCTTCCTGTTTACTTACGAGGTCCTGTGCCCTTGGTTCTCTTGTGGCAGCCGTCTAAGTCATCACCACGCCTTCGAAAAGCACCACACGGCTCTTGTTCAACTCCTTGCACACTCTCTTCATGCTCTTCTCGGCAATCATTGTCACGTCGCTAATCTCCTGGATCGAACGCTTTGCGTTCGTGTATGCTGCCACCAAATAGATCACCGACGCTGCCACTGCAACCGGAGGCTGTCCATTCGACAATTCCAAGCTATCTGCTTTCTTCGCCACCGTGTGCGCAATCATCTGTGTCTTGTTGGGCAGTCCCAGTCTCGAGCAGAAGCGCTGTACATACTCCTCCGTCGTGGCCTGTTTCACCTCTAGATCCAAACGGCGTTGCAAACTCATAAAGGACTTGCCAATACGCCGCTTGGGGATCCCTGAGGCCTCTTCAAATTCCTTGAGGGATCGGGCATTCCCTGCCTTCCTGCACGCGATAAATAGCACTGCAACAGCCATACTTTCTCGTTCAGGCCCTCGCATATTCACCCCTGCTTCTCCGCCTCCGCGTACACGTCCAGTGCAATTTCCACGATCTTCTTAGGTAGCGATAGATAGTCTGCGACTTCCTGAATGCGAGCCATATTGCGCTGCATCCTCTTCACCTTGGCGCTGTCGGACGAAATGTTAGGCCGCTTGTGCTTGCGCCCCGGCTCGCCATCGCCCCCGCCGCCCTTCTTCGTGTCAACCAGATACGTGGACAATGAGACACTATCAAGACGTGCGTCTGCGACGTCGCCGACCCTGGATTTGGCAGCGGGGTCACCACCCCGATCATCATTAGCAAAGTTTCGCCATTCGGGGGAATCATCTATAATGCGCTCACCGAGGATCATGCCGCAGCCGCGGCACACGACGTCACCCGCACTGAAGTCCGTCACGACGTCCTTGCTTCCGCACTCGCGGCAATGATCCGGTACGCACTCGCCTCCCATTTGATCTGGCTGTGTCTTCGCTCCTGGCTCCAAAATAAGCTTAATTGGAGAGATTCTCGGTACTAAGGAGAGGAGAGACAATGGATAATACGGTGTGCTGTCTTGCTGGGTTGATATCCTCCTGGGGCTTCACCCACGCGCCGTCTAAGATGGATTGAACTCCCCACTCCTTTGCTATTGCCGCGTCTTGTGAAACGACTTGGGATCCAACCACGAGCATTCTATGTTCCAAACACCAAACATGGATTTTAAAGGTGAAGAAGGGAATATGGTGTGTACACATCACAATTATTAAATCTAGCAGACATGACACGAAGCAACACATGCATGCTGGATGTCGGAGTCGCTTTCCTCGGCTCTGTGGATGACGACAGCCTCGATGCAAATTCAAACTTCGCGCAGCACCATTTAGACTGAACTCTTGCAAACTTATTGGTGCTTGAATCGCAGCGACATCCTCTGAATAGCACACACAGCAGCAGATCTATCGAATCTCCATCGTGAAGCATACGCCGTTCCGTGTCTTCTGCCTTGATCCTGTATCTAGAACTTGAATCCCTTTTTGGCAAGGTCAGCTTTGGCTTCCACCACTTTGCCTGTCCAGTTCCTTGGAAGCCTCTGGGAAATCTTGCACCGCCATGACGGACAGCGCAATCACCGCCAAAGAGTAAGCGCCGAAAGACACGATGGCGTACATGGGCAGCGCTTTCACCACTTGCACCACATGCGAGTCTTGTACATGGTCGGTCACATACCGCAGCAGCAACAGCCATGCAGCGAGCAGCACGACGAACGCAGAGAGCCACTTCTGGTACTTCAGCATCTCGATGACTTTTTCTATGTGGTCGAAGGTCTACAATCGCATTCTTTTCGGAACCCTATTCTGTCTTTTAACTGGCCAATATTCCTTTTATCAATCTCCAATTGGTCGAAACCAATTTGTCCAGAATTAGATGGTTCAGAGCTCTTCATTATGAACATGAACCTGCAGATGCAAGATGGTGCCACCTTCTGCTTCGCTCCCCACTGAGGTGGCTAGAGAGGTAAATGATCTCATCCAGAACAAAAGTATGACAGGTTCTGTCTATGATAAGACCAAAGCGCGAAACAAACCCAACATGACGGACACGGAGCGCCTGAATATGGCTGAGTTCCTGCTCCAGCACAGCCAAGGCGAGGCCCGCCTGCCTCGAGCCGTCATCTCCTCAGCTGCCGACAAGTTTCAGGTGCACCGTAATACTGTTTCACGCATCTGGAACCAGATGAAGACGGCGATGGACGCTGGAGCCTCCGCCGACGTCGTGATGAAGCAGGCATTATCCAAGAAACGCGGCAATTGTGGACGTAAGAAGAAGGACTATTCTGCAGCGTTGGAGAAGGTCAAGCAGCTGCCACTGAACCAACGAGGCTCACTAAGAGCGCTATCAACGGCTGTGGGTGTTCCACGCACCACACTTTTCCGACTTCTAAAGGATGACACAGACAATAGGCCCACTGACACTATGGATTACGAGCATCAAGAAACTCCTAGCAACGTACCGAAGACAACGATCGCCAATGCTATTAAACCACCGCTGTCCGATAAGAATAAGCGGGATCGACTCCGGTTCTGCTTCAGCAAGATGCAGCCGAACGGCGTGTTCGACGACATGTTCAACGTCGTGCATATCAACACCAAGTGGTGCTCGCTGCCTGGCAGTCGCAACACGAAGAAGACCAAGGTAATGTTCCTCGTTGCTGTTGCTCGACCGCAGTGGGATCACGAGCGACAGCAGCAGTTCGACGGCAAGCTTGGGGTCTGGCCGTTTGTCGAGACTGACCCGGAGGTTAGTGTGTTACCATGGGACCAAGCAGCAGCTCACGCTGGACGAGCGATCCGAGCACTGGAAACGATCACCAAGAAGGAGATTCAGACCATGGTCACGAATTACGTCATTCCAGCGATCAAGACGAAGATACCTCGAACGCAGCACAACCGTCGACTTTTCATCCAGATTGACAACTCCGCAGGTGCGCTCTTAACGGCTGACGACCACTTGGTAGCAGAGCACGGCAGGGCAGACGGCTGGGACATTCGAGTGCAGCACCAGCCGGCTTACAGTCCTGAGCTGGTTGTGCTCACCCACAGCTTTATGAAGACTATTTATCCGGAGGTGACGCAAGTTCGTAATGCAGCCATGCAGTTGACGCCTATCGAAGAGCTGGTTACAATCGTGGAGCATTCGTTTGCTTCACTCCCCAAGCGGCAGATCGACGATGCATTTCTCTCCTTGCAGAAGACCATGGAGTGCGTAATGCTGGCAGAGGGATCCAACGACTTCGATTCCAAGGAAGCCGCGACCAAGAAAAGTCTACAGCACGACGGCAGTTTACCTGTGAGTGTATTGTGCAGTCGCGAAGCGTTATCAGCATGCCAATCTGCCCTAAATATTCCACAAGAATGATTTGATCCTTTAAAGTCATGGTCTATTAGCTAAGGGTGGTGAGTTTTTATAGGCGGTACGGCATTGCCATTTCCAGTGCACAAACGAACGCCAGGGGCAGATATCTGTATCTAATTACATTAAAAAAACATCGTCATTTCAGCGAAACTATTTTACATTTTGCGCTTATGATGACCATCAAATTGTTCGGGTACATGTACTCTGCATTTTCAATCATCCGTGTCCAACTTTTGAAGAAATAAACAACCGAAACAATAAACGATGATCAGCTAAGTACTGGAAGAAGAATGAAGAACCGACGCGATGGCGGCAGACCTGAACTTCAAAGGCAAATGAGCCGTTGAAGTCGAATTTCATCATTCACGTTGAAGTTACATTATGTGCACCACACAACATGGGGCGCAAATTCACCCTTTCCACCAATCACATTCGTGAAGTCTAGTTGCGTCCAGTTGGAACTGTCTCCTCCATCCACTAAACAAAAGACAGACGAAGATCATCATGGCAGAGCTGCCCGCTGTCACTGCTGAGCCCATACCGGAGGCTTTGCTGGCCGTCACAGAGATAGCAACCGAAATTCCCATTGAGAGCTCCAACTCCTCCGACAAAAAAACGAGTGCATGGAAAGAACGTGGCAGTAGGAACTTAACGTACGATGAGCGTCGCGCTATGCTCGACTTCCTCATGCAGCGGCGCGTGGAAAACACCACCAAACTGGCGCGTCACGCCGTCACAGACGCAGCTACAGAGTTTGGCGTAGACCGTCGCACTGTCTCGAGGCTCTGGAAGCGCGCGGTGCAGAAGCTTGGAGAAGGGCGACGAGGTGTGCGACGTCGCGTCACGGAAAGTCGGACGTCGAGGGCGTCGGAAGCGCGACTGGTCTGTGGAACTGGAGCGTGTCAAGGAGATCCCATTGGCTCAGAGAGGATCCATCCGCGCACTAGCTACGGCAGTCGGGATCCCCAAAACGACACTGTATGAACTGCTGAAAGAGGACGGAGGTCCGTCTATCAACTCCATCAAGCCATCACTTACGGACAAGAATAAAATCGAGAGACTTCGGTATTGTGCCAATAAAGTAAGGCCAAATGGTCTATTCGACGATATGCACAACGTTGTGCACATTAATATGAAGTGGTTCTCGCTACCTCGAGACAAGAAGACGAGGGTTATGTTCATGGCGGCGGTGGCGAGGCCGCAATGGGATCCGCACAAGAACGAGTACTTTGGTGGCAAAATAGGCACGTGGCCATTCGTACGAGAAGAAATACAAGATGGAGATATGAAGCCATCGCAGCAAAATTCAGACAGGACTTTTGTTCCGTTGGAGACCGTGACAAAAGAGGACGTACAACGCATGATCACAGAGTTAATTGTCCCTGCCATTCGAGACAAAATGCCCGTACACCTCATGCAAGGACCCATCTACATTCAGCAAGACAGTGCCAAGGTTCGTTGCTGTGGTGATGCGCTGTTTGCTGAAGAAGGACGGAAGGATGGTTGGGGTATTCAGATGCAGAACCTCCCGCCGTATTCCCCGGACTTTACTGTGATGGATATCGCTCTCTTCAAGGCCATTCACACAGCATTAAAAGCATTGCCACCTCCTTCGGTCAGTGCGCCGGTATCAGGGCTTACAGAACTGGTATCAGGTGTGGAACGGGCGTTCGCGTCGTTGACTAGTGACCAGATCAACAACGCGTTTTTGTCGTTGCAAAAGGCGATGGAATGTACGATGCGAGTCCAAGGCTCCAACACGTACGAGCTTGGACCTACGGGCAGAGAACAACTTCAGTTGCAGGGAAGTTTACCTATAAGTATTTTGTGCGATCCAGATGCCATGTTGGCGTGCAGAGCGGCGCTTGATGGTGTAACCGAGGAAGTCCTCGAGCCGCTTTAATAACAAGAGATCGCATCAGCATCGACGTTCGACATGTATGTAGTGGATGCTCAGACGAATACAGGTGTATTATTGAACCGTAGCTTGTTGCTCTTGCTTCCTTGAGCTTGCGAGTATTGAAAGCACTGGCGCACAACTTACGCAATGAAAGGAGCATTAAGGTTCCACGCGATGAAGGCAAACACCTCAGACGTCTCCTCGATGATCTTGGTGGTGGGTTTGCCAGCGCCGTGGCCAGACTTCGTGTCAATACGGATTAGCAAAGGGTTCGTCTGCGTCTCGGAGTTTCCAAGCTGATACTGTAGCTCAGCAATGAGCTTGTACGAGTGCAGAAGGAACAACGCGGTCGTCATGGTCTCCGGTAGTCAGGAGCACCGACGGGAATCCACCACGCTCTGCGAGCTTCTGCATAATTGGGCTATCAGCATGCGGCACGTTATGCACAGGCGAGTAGCGACGGATGTAGTGGAAGTCCTCGGCAATATCTGGGTCGCCGTAGTCTGTGCGCCACGCGTGACCAATGGTGAACTTATGGAAGCGAAGCATATCCATGACGCCCACAGCACCCACAACGCAGCGATAGAGATCAGGACGCTGGTTACTAGCAGCCGCCACCAGTAAGCCACCGTTTGATCCGCCATGAATGGCAATCTTCTCCGGGTTCGTGTAGCCTTCCTTGATTAAGTACTCAGCAGCGCCGTGGAAGTCGTCGAACACATTCTGTTTCTTGTGCAACATACCATCCTGATGCCACTGCTCACCGTACTCACCTCCACCACGCAGGTTAGGCAACGCCAGCATACCGTTAAAGTGCTGGACGAACACGAGGCGCGACACGCTAAAAGCAGGGGTGAGCGAGATGTTGAATCCGCCGTAGCCGTACAAATACACTGGAAGTTCGCCGTTCTTCGGGATGTTCTTACGTTTCACAAGGAACATGGGAATCTTCGTGCCGTCCTTGGAAGGATAGAATACTTGCTCCGCCTCAAATTGGCTTGGATCGAACCCCTTCACCTTGGTTTCACAGAAAAGCTCAGCATCAGGCGCCGCTCCAGGGGTTGCACAATTACTGGATAAATCAATGCGGAAGATCGACCCTGGGTACAGGAACGAGATGAAGTGGTAGAATAGCTCAGACTCGGTGCGTTTGCTGGCAACTCCCACAGTGCCCACGCTGGGTAGCGGAATTTCATACTGGAACACACCATCGAGATTGTACACGTGCAGCTCATTGTGCACGTCCTTAAGGAGCTGCACGACCAGCAGATTCGGCGCCACAGGGTGCACACCTTCAATCACGATAGCATCGGGCTGCTCAGGAATCACCTCCTCCCACACCGGCGTATCCCCCAGTTTAGTACGCACGACACGTTCACGAGGAGCATCAGCGTTAGTCTTGAAGTAGTAGTAGTCTCCGTCGTTCAGAATGTACGAGAATGCTGCGTCCATGTTGTCCACGAGCTTCGTCACCGAGATCGTTGAGTCGCTTGGTCCCTTTAAAAAGTTTTCAAAGCCGGCCAAGTCCGCGACATGGATCATGTTGGCATTCTTGCATCCATCTTGCACGTACAGGAGCAGCTTCTTACCATCGTCTGAGACCTCCGCACCGACATTGAATGTTGGTTCAGTTGGGTAAGCATACACCAGCTTATCCTCAGACTGCGGGGTATGCAACTTGTGGTACCAGAGTTGGTGGTTCATATTGGAGTCCGTCTCAGTTCCTCTCTTTGGCCCTTCTTCATCATCGTGCTTGTCCCCCTTCATCTTCTCCGGGGGAGGGTACCGAGAGTAAAAGAAGCCCTTGTCATCATGTGTCCAGGAGATGCTGGAGAACTTGACCCACTCCACTGTATCGTCCAAGATCTTGTTATTGTCGTGTACAGCCATCACTTTAATGGTCTGCCAGTCCGATCCGCCACGAGAAATACCGTGGGCAAAGAAGAGTTTTCCATCCTGAAGCTTGGCCTCCGAGAAGGCTCGACTAGAGAGCGCAGCCGTGCCATCAGCGGCCAGGAGATTCGGGTCCAGCAGCACACGTGGCTCTCCGTGCAGCTCGTCCTGGATGTACAGCACGCTCTGGTTCTGCAGCCCATCATTCTTGGAGAACACGTACTTGCCTCCATGCTTCCGAGGGGCCGAGAACTTCTCGTAGTTGAACAGTTCCGTCATACGAGTCTTCGTTTCGGACACACACGGCATTTGGCTAAGTGCGCGCTGAGTTACCTCGTTCTGCTTCGTCACGAAGTCGATTGTTTCGGGGGAGTCCGGGTCCTCCAGCCAGCGATACGGATCTGCCACCTGCACACCATGTAGCGTCTCCACTAGGTCCCCACGACGCACAGCAGGGTACGTGAGCTTCTCGGCCAACAAGCCCGCAGTCTTCATCGCCTTCTTCATCAGATCTTTTTAAGTGATGGTTAGGTTAGGACCATCACTCTGCATGAAGTAAGGAAATTACTATTATGACCACAAGTTCAATTTCTGGAAAATTGCTATTATGACCACAAGTTATTAATTCTGCAAGAGGTGGTGGATAATGTGGAACCAGGCGTTGCGGCGAGTTGTGCACGCCGAAGAGCAGCAGCAGGCCGATCGGCGGCAGCAGCAACTAGCTCACGCTTCTTCCGCAGCGTCGTGCGCATCGAATACAGTCGATACGAGCTCTGAAACCCTCGTAGAAGCTCCACAATCCGCGTCTGAAAGTGACAATCCCGCTATTACGCCCAAGATTGACTGTAATGCAGCACCGGAGACTATTAGTGAGGCTGCACGTGCCGAAGGAATGGAAGACGATGATGACTATTTGCAGAAGCACCTACTGTCGCGACCCACGTCGTCGTGGAGCTGCCTTGAAGATACACAGCAGGCTAATTGTCTGGCATTGAATCCCCCTATGACGCTCATTGCGGTGGGCGAGCGCGACGGCCGCGTTACTATTTGGGACAACACGAGTATTCGTGTGATCACACGAGCTGGACCCCACGCTCATTGCCATTGAGTCTCCAGAGGAGAAGGTCGATGAGTTAAATACGCCCACTACTAACAATGAAACGGGGAAGAATACCGCAGATGAATCAGTGGAGACTGACGACGTATCTGCGGAAGAAGAGGAAGATGCAGGGTCAGTAGAGGAGGAGGCAGCAACGGAGGAAGAAGACGAGGCAGACGCTGAGGAGGATAATGCGCTCAACACCAGTGAAGAGACCAAAACTGAGGGTGAAGATGATACCTTGGGGGGTGGAGCTGTATTGACGTTGTCGGATCTTAGAGTGGCGAAGACGGCACTAAAGGTGGTCTCGCAATGTACGTGGTCCTGTGATTCGCGATGGGTTTTTGCAGGATGCGAAGAGAAGTCCACGCGACGAGCGAGACTCTGTGTATGGGATGTTGATGCGGCTACGCTCGTGTCGGCGTTTCGGTTTGACGGAACTATCACCGCCTTGAGTCCGCACCCTTTTGACCCAAAGCTTGTTGTTGTAAGCTATTGGAACTCTCCCCCGGTGCTGCTGGACGTCGTCTCGGGTGAACGTAAGGAGCTTGGAAACGTTCCGCTAGAAAATTCTGAGGTTGCTCAGCCCACGCCACAAAGCAACTCACGACACCCTGTTCTTGCGTCCTGTGCGAGATATGGACGCTCTGGAAAGCGAATTTACTGCGCTACGTCCAAATCGACTCTGGCAATACTGGATGCTGCAACTTTGCAGTGTCTCGACAGCCTCAAGCTGACTGTGATCATACAGTATGTGGATCTATGTGTAAACTTGCGTGAAACAGCAATGTTGGTAACCAGCTCGAAGGGAATTCACGAGTTTGTTATGACCTCCGCAATAGAATTTACAACATCGGACGACAGCTCTGCTGAAGTGACAGCAACTGCGACTGAGGAGCATCCACTAGGTCTGCGTGAGGTGGCGCTACATTCTACCGGTGCAGTCCGTGCACCCTGGGCTGTTTGCTGTTTTAGCGGCGGCGAAGAGTTCGTGGTCGGTACGCCAGTCGTGCGTCATCGACACGTAGGTGAGAACGGCTTGTTTACTTGGCATCGTGCCTCGGTACTACGACGGACAACTGCACAGCACAACGTTGGAGTAAAAGATGGCGTGTTAGCTCTGGCTTGGGACCGTATGAGGCAGAGCGTGTTGGCGGTTTCTACGAGCGGAGCTTTGCACGTGATTGAAGAGCAATTCACTACAACGTGGCCAGGAGCAATGTACCCAGCGGGCTTTCGACTTATCACTGATAACGAGCTGCATTTGGACGTATTTGACCGCGACGCAGAAGAGCGAAAACTTGAGAAGGAGAGGCTTACTGAAATTGCGCAACATGCCCCCGTTGATGTGTTCACCATACAGAGCCCGTCAAAAGAATTCCCAAGTGAATGTGACGATGCTGGCAATTCGCTTCCCACAAATGAATTTGAGAAGCCTTGCTATACCCCAGCCATCCCGATTGCGTACTACCACCGACGGCATCTCCATCAACTTCACGGGTCGCCCTACAATGAGGACAAGCACTTTGGGCTCGGTCAAAGCGTTTTTGAGCCGCTTAAAGGTGCTCTGGGTAAACAGAAGGCAAGCAGTTCACGAAAATCCAAGGGCAGTAGCAAGAAACGGCGACGCAGATAGAAATTGTGTACACGCTTCAATTCCACGGGTTTTTGCCGAGAGCTGACAGGTAATGCATGAACTGATGTGAAGGAATGTGCAAGTTATCGGTGTTACTGGGCTGGTGACGTTTGTTAGTGTTGTAGCGCTATCTCCAGCCGTCGGAGTGACTGTGTCAGTTTGCAACTGCGTAAGGCATCTTCCTTACTGCTTGTATTTATCACGTTTCGGTGGTCTTCCACGTCAGTGTTCGTTTCGCTGCTTGCCGGTGTGTCCGATTGAAGACGTTCCATCATGGAAATTCGAGATATCTGCAACCCTCGAAGGACTATCGAATTGACCTGTAAACGACGGTGTGCCGGTGTTTTTCGTGGACTAGTTGGGCTGAAGCTGAAAGAGAAGTGTTGCTGCTGACCAGGTGTGGTGTCATCAGATTCCGGAATACTAGTAGAGCGCAGACGTTCGGCCTTTCGTGCCTGCTCCCTCGCTGCTCGACTTCCTCGTGATTTTCTTTTATCGAGTTGTAACATTGGTAAAGCTGGAGATTCGCTGACAGGGATATCTACACGCACACAGGACGATGAAGTTGACGCATGACCTGTCCAGCCGCAGCGAGAGCAGGTCAGTTTACTGCGTCGCTGAGCTACCGATGTTAACCGGACAACGTGCTCAGAACCTTCCCCAGTGAATCGCTTTCGTTGAGCTAATGCTGTGGCTCTCCTCAGTTCGTACCAAGACTTCCGGTGGGCGATCCACTCGTGAAGGATCTTCAGTGTCGATGACTCTTGCGCCAGAACCATGAGCAGCACCGTCGACGGTAACTCGTAAGCTCGTGCACCGTTTGCTGAAGTCACCGCACAGTATCTGTCAAATGACGTCTCCAGGTGTAAAGTTTCCGCTAGTCCAACGGAATCGTAAGCCTGCAGAAGCTCTAGCTCCAACTCTGCTTCTGTCCGTCCATGACGGTCTTCTCGAGGCGATCCGAGGGTAAGTTGTCCTGATTTCACGATGAAGACTCGCACAGGCTGGCCAGGCGTGAAGAGATATTCTTGTTGGGCGATCATACGCAGAGTCATGTGTGCTGCCAGAAAGCGTCGAGATGAGTCTGCCATGGATCGAAACAGGAAAGTGTTGCGTAGAAACACCTCCGCTTCTGGTGCAAAGGCGAACGGAAAGGTTGGTGACAAATGGATGTTGTTATCTTGATGTCGGTGCTGGAGCTGCTGAACGACAGCATAGGGTAAACACAACACGTGGGTGAGTGCCACCTCTCGGAGTCCCAAAACATTACGTTGTCGTGCACTATCTGCCGTCGCAGTAGACAGAGAATACTCAAAGCCGAACGCTGCAGCATCGAGTCCGAAGCAATCACCAGCTACAAGTTCTCGTAAATGTGTGGCAGGAGACTGTGTCTTGCTATCCCGTAGAAGAAATGGTCGGAACGAGAGCTGACAGTGACCATTAAGCAGGAAGTACACGCTCTCGGTTCGCGTGATGCTCTCGATGGTGATTTTCTCTCCTGGCGTCGCTGACATCACGGTCGCTTGTTGAAAGATCAGTCTCCAGGCTTCTTCGTCTGCCTCTTCAGCTTGACTGTTGTCAAATTCTTCTTGGGGATCCGACGGCTCTTGTTCTTTGCAGATCAGATGCAACGCTTGGAATGTGCGTAAGAGCTGCGGGAAATGGCGTGACTGCCATTGTCGGAACTCCGCGACAGCTTTTGGGTCTTTTCTTCTTTCTCGACTCTCTTCTGGATCTTGCAGCAGAAACTTGAAACTTTCCGAGTTGCTGAAAGGGTCAAACGCTATGGACTCGAGCACTGTACGTCCTCGAGGTGGAGTAATCGCTCTAGCAATTGATCCTCGTGGCCTAGTAGGCGAGACAGCACAAAAATCCTCTCGATTGGTAACGACAGACGAGGAAGCAGCTCGCGAACGCGGTTGAATCACTTGCGCTAACTCATGTGTCCTCAAGCGATACCTACCCGGCGCTGTCACTACTCGGGCATCTTCCATAACGACAAGAAGAGCACAAATGAGCTAAATCGAGCATGATCTTCATACTTCATTACCCTCTAGGAAGCCTAAAAACAGATCATAAGACCATGCTTTCGTGAAAATCATATTTTATTCGTGTGGCTTGTGGTTCGTCCACCCGGCACTTCTTAACTAAGTGACTCTCATGCAGCTAGTAGATGCGAACTTGGAGCGAAAGTCGTTACTTCTTGCCTCCTTCTTGCCGCCTTTCTTGCCGCCCTTCTCCTCCTTGGGAGCTGCACACAACAAGGAATTAGAGACGAGCAATCTCCCCAGGTATCACCAACAGCAACAACTCACCGTCCTTGGCAGCGGTCTTCTCCTCCTTCTTATCCTTGTCCTTTCCCTTGCCCTTGCCCATGATCTATGAGTACTTGAAGCTTCTTGGGGATGAACTTGAGCTCGAGGCCGGAAATTCGGGAATGAGCAGTAGCAACAGCCAAGACAAAGCGGCGGCTGACCGCTTCCATTTTGCAAGGGCCGTCCGTTATCAGTTTTTGTAACGGTCCAATTTTGTAACGGCCGAAATCACTTGATTTTTGTATGCTGATTGCGATCTTGAAGCGTCGCCAGTTGAAGTGACTCATTTTTGTGACCAATCAGAATCGTCGCGCCATCCAAAGGCAACCGCCATCTCCTTACAGAGTCGCAATTTATACTACGCGTGCACTCTGAACTACAGCGCAAGGCTGCGAAGCGCATCTGCAAGAGCTTGAATGGCTTCTTGGCTGCTCGCATTTAGGCGAAGACCAACAGGTCGCTTCGGCATTCCCTTCATGAAATCAGCGACGTAGGCGCGTGTGCTGTCGAAGTAGCGGCAGGTCCACGTGATCCTCTGCATCTGGCTAGTCGACATTTCTCTCGGCTTCGTCTGCTTCAATGTCTTTGCTTTCTCGTGGCTGTACGTCATGCACTTACGTACCTGCGCGACTCCAGTCCGAGGCTTTTTACGACGTCGACTGCTTGCAATCTCCTCTGGTATAGCTCCTCCTGGTCGAGAATCGTCGTATTCGAGCACAGGTACCACCAGGTTGACAAAGTCCAGCATCATTTCCATCTGAGCAGCCACCACTTGCTCAGTAACGTTCTCCTCAGCTTCTTCACCTAAATCCTCAATCGCTCCAACCAATTCCTCCACTGTTGAGCTAAATCGCGTCTGCACTTCATTAAAAAACAAGTCGTCACCTCCGTAGAGCACGTCATTTGAGTCCACTCCAATCAGACGACCAGGAAGTGACCTCTGTGCCCACAAGGCATACAACTGGACCAGCATGAGCAGAACACGCACTTTAGCAACTCCGGCTTCAAGACGAAGTGAGATTGAGGACGAGCTCTGTGGTATCCACACCATCCGCTCCAGAACAGCCTTACGTAGTGCAGTCACAAAGTAGAACGCGTCGTCGTCGTTCAGTGAGGGAGCGTACACCAACACGCTCATCAATTGAGCGATCACTTGAACGATCCGGTCGACAGTACTTGAACTGGAGATACCCGCAGCTCCAAATAGCCCTACAGTACCACAACTTGCACCCTGGTAAGCTGAATTTTCACTACGACTAGCAGATTGAATCGTGCTCAAGTCCAGATCTGCAAGTAGAACGACAGTAGCTTTTACCAGTGCGTCCATCTGTGGGATGCAGTTCGTCACCAGCGCTACATTCGCCGCTGACACTAGAAGTTGCAGCTTCTCCAAAGCAGATTCAATCGATGGGATTGTGATGTGAGCGAATGCCAAGCACGACTGAATGAAGTTCCGTCGAGCATGCGCACGTTTCTTGCCTCCAACCCCAGCGCCAATTTGTTTGTGGACGTGCATCGCTAGTCGCAACACCATCGTAGACAGCAGAACTTGAATCGGTTCCAGTTTATAGAACGCGCGACGGCATTCCGTGTACAGCATCAACAACGCCTCCTGCTCTTCATCTTGCGCACGTTCAGATCCAGTTTCATTAACGTATCCAAGCCGTGTGATAAATGCCGATATATCTCGGTTGGCTTCAGCACGCTCAGACGCAGTACTGAGAGAGTCGAGAGCGTCATGTACGCGACAACAAACAACCAAAAGGGTGTGAGCCACTGCCGCTTCTGGGCCGACGACATGAAGCCGCAAGGAGCCGGACCGGTTGGACGACTTCTTCATACCCCCGCTAACGAACGCGCGCAATACTTTCTTCGCGACATCCACGCTTGACTCCCGCTTGAACATGCCCATAAGTGCCAAGAACGCAGTAGACGGGATGAGCTTCGACAAGAACTCGTAGTGTTGCTTGGCACCAAAAACCACGTTTTCAATGAGTGCGCCTAGCAGATTGTACGTCTTCCCTGTGAGTTCGTCCGGCGTTGCAGCATTCAGATGACGAACAATATCCTTCAGCAGAATGAGGGCTTCTCGATGCTGTCGGCAATAAAAAACACTCCACATTATTAGTACACGGATACACTGTTAATATGAATCAGTGCAAATGGCATACCGAAAAATGAGCGACGATGAGCTTCATGTAAGCTGCTGCGCACTCCATATACTGCGTGATATCTTGTTGAGACGTGATGGACGACCAGGAATCGTTCAAGAACTGTAGTTTTCCGCCTTGTTCGTTCTCCGCAATAGTCAGCGCATTGCTCAACTGAACTGCCACAAGACTGTACAGATGACACTTGGAAACCAAAGAGGGTGATGCTATGCGGATCAATTCCAATATCTCGCTAGGTGTCGACGCGTAAAATGGGCCAAAACACTCGCACAAATATTTGAGCACCATGGAGCTGTTGGAATATTCTTGGTAATGCGCCACCAGCGTGTCGAAAGTGACCTGAGATGCTCCAGGGGCGGCACATTTAACAAGCCACTCGACGGCCGGTGAATGAAGCGCCAGATATTCATCGTAATCCATCTTGTGAGTTAGTAACCAGTGCTCCAATTTGTTTTGGCGAAACCAGTTGAATGCGTAAAAGTAGTCGAACAAACTGCTGCTTACGACGACCGTTTGCTCTGTCGGAGAGGTGGCGCCTAGAAGCTCGGAGCTGGTCAACGCCAGATACAAACGCGCGTACAAAGCAACCATCGGCTCCCCGACACCTCTACAATGACCACAAAACCATGTTAGGAACATACTTCAATAGCTGCCAATAGAAAACATTCCGTACTTGATCATGTTTGATAACCGCGCTACGATCTGGGGATATTCTCCATCGCAAAGAAATCGATAACACCCTAGCAACGCTACTTCGATATAGCTGGGGTCAAATAACAGACACAGTTGTTAGTTAACTCAGTTAGGGCAACAAGTTCGAACCCAAGCACGAACATTCGAGGAAGAAGCTCTCGGATACAAGCCGTCTTGTAAAACCAATTGCGACACGTTTCCGTCGCTTGAATATTGACGTCGGAGCTCATAAAATTTTCACCAAGTGGCTCGGGAAGAGGCTGGTTGTTCTCATCTTCCGACGCCCTCGCGTGAATACGATCAAATACGAGTCTTCCAAAGGCATCCAAGACTTCACTCACCAGTACAAACACGCAAGGGTACAGTTGTGGCGAAGTATCTGTATCTGCGAGTAACTTGACGCACTTAATTGCAATGCGGAGCGCCTCCACTTTGTGGTTTTGCTCCCAACTTGAGATCAATCGTTTTTCCATCTCCTTCACCTTGGCCACGTACTGACTTTGGGAGATCTCAATGGTCTGTTCGTCTCCCCCCGAGGATAATCCGTTATTGTCCTGGCCTCGTTCCAACTGCTCCAGTCGAGCACGCGTTTTCTTAATCACTGACGCCTCTGTAGATTCATCCGCTTTTTGGTAGTCGCTCTTGGGGACGAACGATATCTCGTTCTCGAGGTCGTTCACTTCGAGCATGCTCGCTTTGATTTTGAACGTGTGATCCGCATATTTCGCCAGTAGTCGATCCGTGTGTTGCTTCCACTTGAATTTCACTGTGTTTGGCATTGCAGTGGGCTTAAGCGGTTTGTCATCCCCTTGTATAACGTCAATTGACGACGTTTTCGAGCGTGTGGGCTCAGACTCCGCGGTCATCACGCCTTTAGAGCTTCCGAGAACTCCCAACGGATCCATGTCCCCATCTTGCAGTACCACAAGTTCCGGAGACGTTAACCCGCCGCTTCTCCTCTTTGAAAAGGAGTCTCCTAAAGCAGAAGTTGCGGAAATAAGCGGAGGTGCCACTGCAGTCATGGAATCAACTGGACTAAGACTCGTAAAAGTCGATGCAATAGCCAACGGATGCGTCTCTTTAGCTGCCAACCCTCGTGGTGCCAGATCATGACGTGATTGAGGTATTTGACGCTCCCCAACGCGCCATCTGCTCGCTGGAGCCTCCACCGGAGCCGCCGTCATCGCCATCTCTGGAGCTCTTCGCCTTTTGAAGCTGAAGAATTTGGATCGGAGTGTAATACGATTCAGTTATTGGATATAAATGCGATCATTTTGACCAATTATATAATCGCAATTGAGCGCCAAGCATCTCGAGGTTTGCTGGACGAATAAGCTGTCTTAGCCCCGCGTCGCCTCTAGAAACCCTCCCCCGCGCCACCAACAGGTAATATGCAGCATATAAGCACTGTTATCGTATAGAGGAGACGCGTGTGACTGCAACACAGCGTTTAAACCTCTCTACTTCGCTTTACAGACAGATATATTATAGTTTGAAACTGACTTCTATTGCTAATGTTGCAATGTATTAGGTACACACAACTCAGTCATGTTTGGGGCTACGGCAGGAGCGACACAGCCGGCAACTGGTGGCTTTAGCTTTGGTGCAGGTGCGGCAGCAGCACCTGCCGCTTCCGGTGGCTTCAGCTTTGGCGCGACACCTGCAGCTCCAGCGGCGGCTCCTGCTACTGGAGGCTTCAGCTTCGGAGCTGCAGCTCCTGCGGCTCCAGCTGCTGGCTCAACAGGTTTTAGCTTCGGTGCTACTCCGGCGACGAGTACGGCAGCTCCTGCAGCTTCTTCAGGGTTTTCCTTTGGTGCTACTCCTGCTGCAGCTCCTGCTGCTAGTACAGGCTTCAGCTTCGGAGGTACCAGTGCAGCCCCTGCTGCTAGTAGCGGTGGATTCAGTTTTGGAGGAGCTGCTGCTGCACCTGCAGCGTCGAGCGGGTTTAGTTTCGGTGGAGCTAGTGCAGCCCCTGCTGCAGGTAGCACGGGATTTAGCTTCAGTGGAGCGACCCCAGCAGCCAGCACAACGTCGTCTTTTGGATTCGGTAATACTACAGCTGCCAAGCCTTCTCTTTTCAGTCAAACCCCAGCAGCGACTAGCACAGCGACGACTGGCTTTGGCTTCGGAGCTAAACCGACAACTCCAAGCACTGGTTTCGGATTCGGTACTACTCCGGCAACTGGCACTAGCACTTTCGGAACGGCTGGTACTACAGGATCTTCGCTGTTTGGTGCTGCTACGCCTGGAGCAACGCCCTCTGCATTTGGCGCAGCTCCAGCAGCTTCGACTGCTCCTGCTCCGATCATCCTCGGTGCTGACGCCTCAGTAGCCCAACTCAACACAGTCAAGGCAGCGTATCAGGATCCCGCACAGTCGCGGTTCAAGTTCCTCATGTACAACACTGTCGACCCGACGCAGCGCCATCTGTACACTCGACCACCACACATTAGCGAGCGCCTGTGGAACCAAGCCGAGTTGGACAACCCGGACCCGCTTAACTGCGCTCCCGTTCCTATCCTGGGCTTTGATAACTTGCTGAAGCGTATCAAGGCGCAGCAGGAGCATGCCGAGAAGTACAGTAAGTTCACGGACGACCTACGCGCACAGCTCAAGGAAATGGACAAGCACACGCGAACCACAGAAGAGAAGCTCGAAAAGTGCCGCCACGAACACGTGCAGCTCTTCCACGCCCTCGTGAAGGTTATGAGGGATATCGAGCTGCTGCAGAACTACGGCAAGCCGCTCCAGCGCGAAGAGATGCAACTTGCGTACGTTGTGGCTCGATCAAGTATCTCTGCACTTGATCCTAACTTTGTGTGTTTTGTTATTCGTAGGATGTCGCTGAAAAAGCTCCAGACGTTGCTGGACTCGCCTGGCCAGTACAAAGCACGTCTGAATGACGCGGTGTCCTTGCAGCGCGTCCAGAAGGAAGCACAACCTGCTCCGACGAGCCAGCTCAGTCCGCAGGACCTCCAGAGACTTTATGAGGTTCGTTTTCTTTGTTTGGTGTTTTTACTTGTTGAATTCTAATATCATTTGTGTGTTGTAGCTCATGGATAAGCAGCGACAGGGACTTGAACACTTGACCAATATCCTTAACGACGACCTCGCGGATATGCAGCTTATCAAAGAGACGTGGCGGCGGTAGAAACGTCAGCAGTCAAGATCAATTACCACGTGATGCGGCATTGACTTGTAGCTGTTGTTCTTGTCCTTGAAATGCAATTCTACACTCTCTCAGAGACAAAGGGCAAAGAAAGCTCTGGAAGACCGCGACTGGCATGCAAAAGTTACCAAATTGTGTGTTGTCTTTGTTTTTTTCTTGTTTCTGAATTGCAAACTGCTCGGAGTTTCTTCACCCTTGATACTTTATGCATGCCAAGCACAGTAGCCACATCAGCTGCTGATCTAGTGGTACGGGTCCACGTCACCGTACGTCTCAATGACCAGGGGGGCCTCGTCGAACTGGTGAACAGGAGGGGCGACGACAGGCACCACTCGAGCGTCTGGTGCACCTCCGGGATCACGACCTGAGCGTCCTCCGTGGGCGTGTTGTGGACGGGCACACCGTGCACCTTGCCGTCAGTAGAGAAACGAGCCACAGCGGGGCGGATGGCAGCTGTGGTGTTCACTGTAACAGGAAGGAAGAGTGGAAGTAAGTAAAACTGCGAGATCTCGACCGTTTTGGCTTAAAATGACATGGGAAGGGCGAGAAGAGAGAGAGGAGAAAGAAGGGAATACATACCAGCCTTCAGGGCGCGCATAGACTGACGGATGAGGCTCATTATGACGAGTAACGGTCTTCTTGGTCTGGAAGGAACTCTTTGAGGACTGCTCGTCCAGCGGAGGGCAACAAGACCCCCGACACAAAGACAAGAGGGTTTGTGCGGAGGAGGGCCCGTCCCTTAAGTGGCAACATGCTTCAATTCATAAGGAGTTTGTATGTGATCTGGTGGTCTTTCCACACCCTGATTCTACAACTGACCTGCGTCCGGGGACAGCAGAACATGAAATCGGTGGCGCAAAGAAACCTGTGACACCGAATAATGCGGAACCAGTATGCAATAGTTAACCCTTTTAACGTTGTGTTTGGCTGTCAGCAAATTGGTGAGTGAGATGGTTGAGAGAGGAGCGGCAGGTTTCATTGAGAGAGCAGCGGAAAGCCTGTGCGTTGCATTGCCGCGGGATTTGACACCAAGAAAGCTGCGGCTGCTGCCTCGCGATTGTTGAATGGCGCAGTGCATCGTCCGCTGGAATCCGGGGACATGGAAGTGTCCCCAGTCTGCAACTTGCATCCTGGGCGGCATTGGCTGGTGGGATCTTGGTTGATCTGCGTTGACAAGTAGAAATGCAGTTATGGTGCGTCTGCTGCATGCTCCTGGCACGTAGTAGTGAAATCTTATGAGTCACGATGGCGGGAAACGTTAAACTGAACTATATGTACTTGTTGCCTTTGTCAATGCATGCAAAATGGTCCAGGGGTGAGTTTCACTGGGATCGAAAGCTAGGGAGGTTGAGCTCTCAGGTAAGTTTCATGTACGGTACTAATATGCACCAATTACTTCGCTCCGGCGTTTTTGCTGCATTTTACAGCAACCAAAAACTATATCTGAAGACGTCTACACTTTACTTTGCTAGTCAAGATCGAGTATAACTTTAGCACGGCGGTGGTATGCAGAGCAGAGGTCAGTGCAGCAGAGGTGCCTCAAATGAGAAGTGGCTGGCAATTTGTGGGGTCTTGGCGGCCAAGTTGGTTGGAGGTGGCAAATGAAAGAACTTAAAAAATATTCTGTCCGTTCTCAGTCTAGCGGATACGCATCTCCCGCAGGTTGACCTGTTGTTTTGCATTGTGGGCAGCACCATAGACGTCCGTCTTGTACCCGAGCAACACGACAAAAATATGCTAAAGCTTTTGCCGTAGCATCAAAAACGTTCCTTATTAATTGAAAGCCAACATGTAGAACAGGAGTGAACAGCCTCCAAGTTGGTAGAACAGCTTCAACTTGCGATCTTTTTCAAGACGTCCCAAAATACTTAATTCGCCCTACCTAATCTTCTGTAAATCAGGTTCCAAATAAGCCAGTTCAAATTCCGTCAATGAGAATTCGCCACCAGTTCTTGTTTCCACCAATCCGTTTTCTCAGTCAGGCTGAAATACCCAAAATACCTCATTAAACCTCGCTTTAAAATCCAAGGTTTTTCCTTATTTTGTCGAATGAGGCCAGAGCGCTGTGCTTCTCCACTCATTATTGGATTTAAATCCGAACGGGGCCCAACGACAGGAAGAAATCCCACGCGCAGCTTCACCTACACCGGAACGCAATGACGCCGCCCTCGGAAGACGGCAAGCCGGCGGCGGATGACGCTGCTAAGAGCGGCGACGTGTCCCAGCAGCAAGCGCTTATCCAGCAGCAGCTCCAGCAGCAGCAGCTTATTCTCCTGCAGCAGCAGCTCCAGAATCTCGCCAGCCAAAACCCCACGGACCTCACTGCACTGCAACAGCAGCAGCTCGCTCTGTTTATGATGCCCATGTTCCCGCTTATGATGCCACTGCAGCAGCAGGCGCTTAATACTTCTACGAATGGTACAACGGCAATTGACAGCTCTGCAACAACGACGGAGACGGCTGAAGAAGCTGCTGCGACGGCTGAAGAGACTGCAACGACGTCGGAGGAGGTGGCAAGTGAGGCTACAGCTGCTGTAGCATCTTCTACACCTGGTGGGGATGCGTCGCCTACGTTCCAGACTGCTACCGCCGAGTCTTTGGGTCTTACGCCTCCTTTCGTTGGCACGGACGGATTTGGAATGTTAGCAGGAACTCCTGGAGCCCCTTTGAATATTGAGGAAGTGCCTAAGCGGAAGCGCGGACGTCCGCCCAAAAAAGACGTGGCGGCTCGAGCCAAGGCAGAAGCGGAGAAGAACATGAAACAGCAGTTTCCCATGTGGGGATACGGTCTCCCGATGACTCTGCTGCCGGGTTTTCCTGTGTTGCCAAATCCTGGAGCTGTCGTCAAGGACCACTCGGTTGTAGATGATCAAACAGGAAAAGAGGAAGAGGGAGACGGAGAACGTCCTGCCAAGATGGCCAAGAAGAAACAGCGCGGCACTGGAAAGCCTCGGGGTCGACCACGCACACGTCCTCGCCCAGGTGAGATCATTCGCCGGGTGAAGCCGCTCCCGATTGCCCCGGCAAACTATTCGGTCATGTACAATTATTCTCTCTCCAACTTGGCACAGAAGAGCGCAGAGCTTAATGCTGATGGAACCCCCGCTGATACGGATGCGACGGTGACGGATGAAGCACAGGATGAGAACCGACTGGCGCCGTTAAGTGCGTCGCTACTGTCAGGAGAGCATGAGTAAGCTCTAGCATCTATCACTTCTTCCATCTGATAATCAGCAGTCCACCCGATAGCGACTGCTTTAACAACGTCTTCATGTGTGAGTTCAATGCGAATGTTAGGGTATGTGCATTTGAACAAATTGGAAGGATCTCTATGAGGTGCGGCTTGTACGCAGACAGTGAGATAGCAAGCACGCTTTGCGATGGGGTGGGCAAATAAATAAAGAAGCTCGAGGCACTCCATTCCCCAACCGTCTGCGCGTGCGGCATGCGTCTTCAACTGGAAACTACGCAACTTGATCAGCGACTGAAGTCTAAAAGAAAACTTCTTCGTCTCCTTCGTTGCTCACAGTGTCACTGTCGTAATAGTCGAAGGTGTAATCGTTCATGTCGTCGCCCAAGTCCTCTTCAGCGTCGTCCATGTCACCATCATCTGCCTCCTGCACGGCCGCCTTGGCCTTATCTGCTGCAATTTTCTTCTCTTGAGCTTCTAACGACTTGAACACATTCTCAAACGCACGTGGCTGCATAATGCCGCGACCAATCGCTCCTGCTGCTGACGTGCGTAGTCCACTAAGCGAATTGGCACGGAGCTCCTCGGGGACGTAGATCTCATTGGCCTTCTGCGTCTCCGGCACCGTCACATGCACGAAAGCTGCTGGATCGGACGCATTGCGTCCAGAGTCTGGGCCTGTCGGGTCCGCTTCCCACGGGCGGTACAGACTTTCGAGTTTGTGTGCCAAAATACGCTGTCTTTGGATCAAATAGGCGTCGCGATCGGCCAAAGCCTCAGGCTGCGGTAGCTCCATGGGCGGATACAGTGATGCACCAGCTTCCGCCTGTAGTTTCACCAATGAAATCAAAGGAATTGTTAATACAGTGCAATTTATGAATAAAGGAACGACCATCGAGGCCTACGTGTAGCAGCTCCATCTGCGTGTGTGAAAGCCCCAAATCCTCACGCGTTTCGTCCATGATATCCGCCAGCATCGAGTCTCGACTGCCACCAAAGCGCACACGGCCACGGCCACGTCCTCGACTCATCGCGACAGTAGCAAGTGGAGCACTTCGAGGTAAGATGACAATTGCCAGCCAAGGATTCAAGAGTATTTAAAATAGAAGGTTTATATACACCATCATTTCGGTTCTTGTATGCGAAAAACATAATGTTACAGGTAAAATGTTTTACCCAATCAGTAAGCAGACCAAGTGTTGCTTCAACTTGATCCAGATAATGGCACAATTCGTCTGGCGATGGCGATAGATATTGCTGTACAGGCAGTCATCCCGGGTGTCTTCGTTGATGATGGAGTGACTTGATGCGCGAGACTGTGTTCCATGTACATAGTGGCGTGGAGATCCGGAAGCGCTGGTGAGACTGTTCATCCTCCTAACCATCTTCGCCTGAAAGGTTTCTTGGATCTGTCCATGGATGCCATGTCATGGAGCATTAATAATCTCTAGTACGCTTCGTTATTTCCCATCTCAACGATCTTTAGGCGTTGGTTAGCCACCAGAGAACCCTTTAGTCCAAGTCATTCGAAAAGTGGAGCGTTCGATTCATCCAAGTTGATAAAGTTCGAGACGCGAACGTTCACCATGTTCCGACGACTCCATTTTACTTGAATTCCTCCACAGCCGCCACTGGCGCAAGGACTGGTCTAGCACTTTAAAGTCGAGCAGCTCACCCCATCCTCCGTTACGTTGAGCGCTAGCTCCGAAAACTAGGTCTCACGTTGCAAACCAGAAAACGTCTGTGCAAACAAGACACGACTGCTCTGCTTGCAGAGGTTTTCGTTCAGTAGTTTCCACGACGGTGTGTGATGTCTGAGCCTTGTACAGTTGCATTCAATGTGGCGAGAGATGCCTTCAGGTCGACAACGCAGCCGATGCAAACATACCGAGTCATAGTGGAAAGACACGACCCTTACCAACGCAATGGTCTCTGCTCCGGCTTGTTACAGAAGCTTTTCACCATGGATTTCTACTCTCACTTCCGAATTTGCCAACTCCAACGCGCTTTAACTTCCGATCCAAACAACTTCTCCAATGGACAAAGAGACCGTCCAGCAGTTCGTGAACGCCGTTGTAGCAACCAAATTGATCCCGTTGTCGTCGGAGCCGCACAATGGTCGGACGTACAGCTACGGCGGTATTCTCCCCGGCTCAGCAGACCCGGCGCTGCTGGAACTTCCTCCAGGCGTTCGATGGCTCTGCGACTTATCTCTAGCGACTGAAGTTTCACCACGTTTGTACGTGCGTCCAGCCTACCAGGTGTTGTTGCTTTTGGCCATGGCATTTGTGGACCACCCTGAGGAACCGCACCACCGGGTTGTGGTCACTGGTTCCTCGGGCACCGGAAAGACCAGCTTCCTAAGCTGGACACTGTGGCATTTGCGCCGTTTGAAGGAACCCCCGGTCATCGTGCTCGACATGGCCGGGTTCTTCGGTCGGATAGCGTCTGACGGAGAAGTTACTGCCGGTATACGAGGCTCCAGCTTCCAACGGGAGCTCAAACAGCGCTCCACAGTGTATCTGTGCGACGCTTCTTGTGAAGACGAGTTAATTAACGCAGAAATCCAAGCTCGTAGCATCATAATGGCACCGCCTACACTCACAGTGAAGAGGGAGACACCATCGGATACGATGCGCACGTTGGTGCTGGTGATGCCGCTGTGGACCATCGCGGAGCTGGAAATGTGTCGCTCAACGTGTTACTGGCGTACAACCACGCCAGAATCGCTGTTGAGGCTCTACCGACTATGGGGTGGTGTAGTGCGTTGGACCTTAGGGATGTCCGAGACACAGGCCAGGCATGAGTTCACTCGTAGCTTTGAGGCATTGTCCTTTTCCTCGGCTGTCCAGGTAGTCCGTAACGGAGGCCTCGTTGACGCCGAGAGTGAGAGACTCGAGCTCGGATCTCGACTGATTCACATGCACGTCGACGCTGATAGCACCTTTGAACTCAGTGAGGTGGCCATGTGCAGCTCCTTGGCATGATCGATATCGGCGACAGCTCGAAAGTGCTCACAACTTAAACGACGTTGAACCGAGAACTGTGTCGTTCTTCTACCAGCAGGTACAGTAAGACCTCTTTGACAGGGCATGAACGCGAACGTCACCATTGAATGAAGAATCGTTTACATTAGTATACCTGATATCAATGCTTCCTGTCTCCTGCTGGTTAATTAGGCTTCAACTTCCGTAGCAGTTTCCGTAGGATTCGTCTTGTCACTTGTCACTATCGGTACGGGGAATGGCGTATCCGGTTCGGAAGCTGTGAAAGTACTGTTTAAGACTCGTCCAGGGTGCGATCCGCCCATATAGGACGGAAGCGAAGACAAAGGGATGCCGTGGTTCTGTGCCACCTCCAAGAATGCTTTCATGTCCTTCTGCTTAGCAACAGGCAAAGGTCAGTCATTCTCTACAATTCCAAATGGGCTTCCACGTACAAACACTTGGATCTTTTCACGCGTCTCTGGCTGGATAATGGCCGAAACGACTTTCCACGCACTATAGAAGATGAACGGGGCGTTCACAACGTACAGGCAGTGCAATGTCTCGGGGTAGTAGAGCTGCCCTACATCAAAGATCGGCTAGAAAAGAACAAAAGTCAGCGATACAAAGGCAACAAGTGCAGCATTCAAGACGGACCTTGAGGTGGCTCAACACCGTTGGCGACAGAAGCTTCATGCTCAGTCCCTTCAAGTCCACGATACACACGTGTTTGTACACGCGATGGCCACGTCGCTTCGAGATCGCCGCTTTCTCCCATTGAATGCGCTCCATGTACTGCCACCGGTGCGGGAGGATATCGTTGACATTCGGGAATGTCTTAAACAAACCGTCCGGGTTGATATCGCTCAGTCGATCCACTGTCACAACGTGACCATCCTTGTCCTCGCCGTAAATATACGTCGGCCAGTACTCGTTGTACATCTTGGACATGGGCAGTTCGTGCTTGAGGACATTGTCCACATCGTGAGCAGCACGAGCGTCCAGGATCTTCTTGGTCTCGGAGATCGTAAATTCCTGTCGATTCTTCTTGACACTGCGATACGCGCGAGCAACGCGGATCGCGAGGTCGTCAGTGCAAAGATCACCGAATTCAGCCTTGACGGCATCGTAGAACGGTTGATCCTCGGCTGACAAGGGCTGGGCCTCTTCGTTTTCGTGCAGTGACATGGCGGCGGATGTTGACGAGTGGCTTGGAGCTCCGATCTACGAATGCAGGCAGAGATAACAGTAGAAAAGGCTCGTGTGGTTGTGCCGCAAAGCCTCGATGAAGGCCTCAGCGTTCTGAGCGGGCCTGAACACGCAGCCATAGAGTCAGAAAACGGTTGCAACGGCTGCATTTACGTGAGGGCAAACTGAAATTAGGCGACAACGGCAGTGTTCCTGCTCCTGTTCAGCTGGTCTATCATTATCTCGAACACATTCGCCGTAGTTCCGCTTGCAGTCCAACGCCTTCCATCTCTTCCTATATCTGCGCGGTTCACTATGGTCATCACAATGGCTTGGAGCTGACTCACGCCTACAGACGAGTGACCTCCCAGTCCTCGACAGTGCGTTCCAGTACGTCCTCGGGTGCCGTGTCGAAGGGGCCAGTTTCTGAAAGAAACGAAAGCGACAACAACGTGTTAGCTAACTTCAAGAACACAAGAACGAATGACACTAACGAACCTGTTCGTCGCGGGTTGTGACGTTCCTTGAGAACCTCCGGCTTGGGGATAATAGTGCCCGTCTTCTTGGACACGCGCACCTTTTCGCCTTCGTCCGTGAAGCGGATGGCAATCCGAGTGGGCTCTCCCAAAGCAAAGCTCCGTTTTATCAAGAAACGCAAAACAAAAAGTGTTTTTTTGCTCAAAGTACATATTGTCAGTATTTAACGTGGTGTACACCAAGATACACTTTGCTTCTGTGTTCGCGCCTAGAGTACGTGGTAGCTCCGTTTTCGCGCGCATTGCGCACGCCACAAGTTGGGCTTCATATACAAACTTCTAATATAAAGATTTATCAAGTCCGTTTATTAGGCTACTCTCAGATACAGTTTACCCTCATTCAGGAATCTGCCAGCCATGGCCCACAACTACAACCTCCAGCAGCTCCACCGTTTCGACTTCAGCGCCGTCATGGAGGCGACCACCGACGAGTCCAAGGCCGTCGCGTGGGCCATGGAGGTGGGGCTGCTGGAGCGGTCGATGCTCTGCCCTCAGTGCGCTCAGCCCATGCGGCTGAACGCACTGAAGCGATACTGGCGGTGCTGCAGGAAGACCCGCCACGCCGATGGGAAGCAAGAGCAGCTTAGCATCTTCGTGAACTCTTGGTTCTCGAAGACAATTGAGGGGTTGTGGGAAATGCATATCAAACGTCACATCAAGGCGATGCGCGGCTGCAGTAAGAAGTACCTGGATGGCTACATCGATGAGTACATGTGGAGGTCGTGGTTTTTTCCTACGAGGTCCTCTCCCGGTGAGTTCATGTGCGGACTCGTACAGGCTGTGCAGCGGCACCCACAGCAGGATGAGTAAGAGTACCTGTATCTACTTTTAAATAAAGTGCTTTTTGTTTTTCATTCTTTAAAAAGCAGTGCTCCGAAAAACGGAGCTCTGCTTGGGGAGAGCCTCCGAGTGGGCTTGCCAATGGACGGGTCCACAAGGTTCACGTTGCTGTAGTGGATGGGAGACGGTGACAGGTACGAACGACCGGAAGCAGCGGGCGTTGCCTTCACGTAGCGGTGGGACTGCAATGCAAAAGTAGCATGGATGTCAATTGCTACTGTTCCAGATCTATAGAACGACGCTCCAACGCACCATATTGACATTCTCCACAATGACCTTGTTCTGGTCGCGCACGACGCTCACGATTTCGCCCTGGGTTCCTTTGTGCGGTCCGGCGATGATCTCAACCTGCAGAGCGGCAAGATGGAGTTAGTAAAAGCGATTTTTCTCTCAATACAGAGACGTTTTAATCCGTTTAAACGCACCTTGTCGCCGCGGAAGATGTGCCAGTTCTTGATGAGATCGATCGCTTTCTTCTTGGTGCGTGGGCCGCGACGGAAGGCAAGCGGGATACGAGTCGCCATCTTCAGCTGCTAGGGGCGTTGCTGTCCACAAGTACACTGGTAATGTGAGGCATGAGCAGCTCCGTTTTATGATTGGCTTAAATCTATCTTAAAAACGGTTCCTCATTTGCTAAAATGAAACTTTATTTAAAAAAATAGAATTGGGTAAAATGAACAATCAATTTTCTGATTCGTTGAAAATCGCAGCCACCAGAAAACTCGAGCACACAGGAAGAAAGCTATCCGCAACCAGCCAAGCAGGGGGAGCACTACTAAGATCAACGATGGCTGACGTCGAGAAGCAAGACCTTCCGCCCACGGGCGATGCCGTGGCCCCGCCCGCCGTTCCTGAGGATGTGGCCGCAATGTTCGACTTGAAGAAGAAGAAGAAGAAATCCAAGAAGGTCAAGAAGGAGGTAACAAAAAAACTCTTTTAGAAAATGTTTTGAACATTATTCCTAATTCTTTTATTTAATATTAACAGAAGAAGGACAAGTCGGAAGATGCCGTGGCTGATGCTGCACCAGATGCCAACTCGGTGCTGGTGCAGGACCCCGCTACTTACTCGTACAAGGACGAGCTTTTGGCCCGTATCATGGCTAAGCTGCACGAGAACAACCCGGAGCTTACGGACCGCAAGCGTCACACCATGAAGCCGCCGCAGCTCATGCGTGTGGGTACCAAGAAGACGCTGTGGGTGAACTTCCAGGAGATCTGCCAGATGATGCACCGTTCGCCCGAACACGTGCTGCAGTTCACGCTAGCCGAACTGGGTACGGAAGGATCCATCGATGGCAACCAGCGCCTCGTCATCCGTGGTCGCTATGTGCCCAAGTACATTGAGTCGCTGCTACGCAAGTACATCACCGAGTACGTCTCGTGCCAGATGTGCCGCTCGCCGAACACCACGCTCACGCGTGACTCGGTCAGCCGCTTGTACTTCGTGCACTGCCAGGACTGCGGCTCGTCGCGGTCTGTGGCTGCTATCCGCTCGGGTTTCCACGCTGCTACCCGTGCTGACAGAAGGGCTGCCCGCAAGTAAGACTGCCGTCGCAATTACAGCGCTCGATGGGATCCTGTCGAGCTTTCGGACGGACAGTTTTACACGTGGACGAAGGGAAAAGGTTAGAGCAAGAAATTGGACACTCCGGAGCTATTTGGTGCTCGCCTAGAGCTGCTCTCGTGGGCTTTGCAAGTGTGAGATACAGACGAACGTACGTACGTTGAAGCTTTTGAAGCGAGAGATGAACACGGAGAAGAAGAGGAATCTATTATAGCTGTTCGGTGTCGCTAGGCTAGCTAAGTCTTTGTCTCATTAACCTTCTTTGGCCAGAACTTAGCGGCGGCGCTTGCTCTTCTTAGCCTTGCGGTCTGCACCAGCATCTGCAGCCGTACGCTTCCCAAGACGCGAGATAATGATATGGCGCTCGAGGCCAGAGCCCATGCTCTCGTGGGCAAGTCCAAGACGCTCAGCGCAGTCATGTGCTAGCAGTCGCTCGAAGCCGTTCAGGTTCGCATCAAGATGCATTTCGTCCGCTTCACTTGACTCGCTGAAAGCCTCGATCTTCTTCACTAAAGTGTGGGAACTGCCCTCCGAGATGCCTCCAGCCTTTTGGTTACGAGGCTTTGGAGCAGCTCGAGGTGTTGGCTTGACAACAGGTTTTACTGGAGGAGCTTCATCCTCCGAAGAGTCTGAGCTTGAGTCCGAAGCTACCTTCTTCTTCGGAACAGGAGCTTCATCTTCAGATTCTTCCGAAGAAGACTCGGACGATGACTCTGAGACTGGCTTAGGTGCTGGCTTGCGAACAATCTTCTTTGTCTGCTTCACAACAGGCTTGTCATCGGAGTCGCTTTCAGATTCAGACGATAGTTCTGCCAATGCAGGCTTGTGAACTGTCGGTGTGGACTTCGTAGAGGGTTTAGGAGCCTCAGCTTCGGATTCACTTTCAGTTTCGGAAGACGCCGGGGTCGGCTCTGAAGGTTCATCGTCCGAACTGTCGGAATCGGAGGACAACTCCATCTTCGGGACAGACACGGGAAGTGACTCTGCCTTAATGATAGGTTGGTCATCGGAGTCGTCTTGGGACTCGGAATCTGATGACTCTGAAGCTTCTTCTTGCTTAGCAGGAGCAGGCGTGGGGGTCACTGGTGTTGACGACGAGGGTTTTACATCGTCAAAGTCTTCCTCAGAATCCGTTTCTGACGCGTTCGTCATCGGTTCATCGTTGTCCACTGGTAAGGAAGAGGCCTGAGCTGTGTTTGGCTGAGCTGGCGAGACTTCAGGCATCTCCTCGTCCTCTGATGAGTCTGAATCACTGGATAACTCGAGCTGCGGCACACTCTCGACGTAAGACACGGGTTCTCGAGCCTTTACTTGCGGTGTAGGTACTTTTGGCTGGGTCTTCTCCTTCTTTTCCACCTTGAGTTCAGATTTGACCTCTTTAGTCTTCACCTTTGTCTTCTCCACCTTGCCTGACAGTTTTACTCTCGTGTGTTTCCGCAAACTCTTAAATTTGTGCACGCTTGAATCACACGCAGTACAGAACGGAACCTCGCACTGTTCGCACCGTACAATCGCAGTCTTAGACTCACACTCGCCACAGCGAGGCAGCGTGGGAACTGGAGGAAGCTTTGAGCGCTTGTGTTTCGCCATCACACGGGCACGATGAACAGCTGAGTTACAGTCGTCACAGTAGATCGAGTTGTCACACTTGACACATTTCCAAACAGCAACTCCAGGCTTCTCGCATTCAACACACGTGCGCGTCGCCTCGCTCTGTTCTGTGTCAGCCTCATTCTCACTTTCACTCACGTTTTCCACTTCAGACGCCTTCTCTAATACGTTTTCCTTGGGCTGGTGAATAAATCTACAGGCATCTCCACGAGTACACACTCCACTGAGGTCAAACTGGCACAATTGCGCCACTTTTCCCGTAGGTGCAGGCGCAGCGTCTTTGGAAACACCCAGAACATGGGCAAACGTACACGCGGAGCCTTGTGAGCAGAAGCCGCGCGTGAAGTGACGACAAAGTTGTTTGGCTGGAACTCCTTCAGCTTCAGCCGTCGCAGCAGCAGAAACAGGAAGAGGAGCAGGCTTAGGCTTCGGTGTCTTTTTCTGCTTTGGTTCACGCTGAGCTTTCACAGCAGGAGGCACTGGTGGTGCAAATGCTGCATCGTCGGTAACGTGGTAGTACTTGCACAGATCTCCATAGCGGCAGATCCCAGCAGCGAAACCGCGACACGGCTCCGTCGACTTGAAGCTTCGCTGTACTGCTACTTTCAGTCTCTTGCCAAACACCACAGCACCATTTGTAGCCTCTGCTGCCTTCTGTGCGTGCAATCTCTGCTCAAAAATCACGTGACTGCATTAAAATGACACTGGATTAGATGAATTCCAATTTACAAATTAGGCTCATGCAACGTACGCAGAGTTTGTGCCATTGTGAGACACGCGAAGAATCGGCCCGTAAGTGCGGTACATATTCATGAGCATGCCATCGGACAGCTCGGTGCCGATGCCCGACAGCACAATCGTCCCGGTGTCCATCTTGATCAACTGCCACTTTGAATTTTGGCTGGTCACGGACGTTTTCAATAGTCACTATCGCGAGGTTTCAAAAAGAAATATTGGTTATGGTCAGCCCAAGAGCTACAGAGAAGCGATCAAGGCCCGTGGAGGACGGAGAGGAAAAGGCGAACAGCAACGTGCAAGGGGATGATCTAGAGGAGAAAGCACCAGCTCCGACTACCGAGTCTGTTGCAGTTGATGGTGAAGAAAGTGAAGAGGAAGAGATACTGGTGGTGCTGGAGCTCTGCGACTTCAAGAACCACCCATTGTTCGACGACTACAGCTCTGCAACACTTGAAGTATGTGGATTACGGTGGTAGAGTGTCTAGAAAATGCTGCTAACGTTGGTATGGTTCAATAGGGAATTGACACAGCGAAGCCAATGCTGAAAATCGGAGAATACGAACTGCACGGCCAACTGGAGGAAACTGTTGGTACGAGCTATTTCTACGACACGGACACGTCAAAATCGCCAGACAAGACGTACCAATTCGCTGGCCAAACTGTTAAGAAGATCAAGTTTACTATTGCTCCGCCAGAAGACCCGTAGAGCTCAGTATAACATCAATAACTTACTTCAATGCATTTTAGAACTGACAATTTATTTAAACTCAATATATATTTTTGAATTGGGTCACAATAATTTCCTCATTTTGCACTTCCCAAGCAACATGGTGCGTGAATGAATCACTTTTTCTCGTTGCTGTGCGCTCTAACTCGTCGTCCAACTACGCAGGCTGCTGACCGCTTCAACATCAACCGGCAATGGGAGCACCTGCAGGCCAAATACGTGGGCACGGGCCACGCAGACACGACTAAATTGTTCGTCTCTCGGACGGTTATTCTAAACTGCAAGAACGATCGGGGCTAACTTACCGTCTCTGTTGACTTTTTGCTGCAGTGAGTGGGCCGTGAATCAACACCGAGACACGTTGGCGTCGCACCTGGGCCACTCGGATATGCTGGCGTACTTTGCCGTGGCGGAGAATGAATCCATGGGCCGAGTTCGATACAACATGCTGGAGAAAATGCTGCAACCCTGCGGACCCCCGCCGCAGAAGGAGGAAGAATAGTAACAGGCTATTCGGTGATTAATATCATCACTCAAACCATGGGATATACTTCGAAGTAGGATGGAGGTCAACGCTACGTTTGGCAAGAAGATATCTCCTTTGCAATTTTTTTCTTGCCTAAGTGTTGCTTGCAGATTGTTTGCAGCTGTTGAACGCTTACTGTACGGTAGCTGAATCCTTCGAGTCTTGGTGCAAGTGTTGGAAGGAACTACATGCTGTGCCCGTCTTCCTGTTTTGGTTCAGCAAGGCAATTGCTATGACTACATACAGACCGCTACAGTTCCTTGAAGAGCCTCAAACTCCATTGATTCGCCCTTCATTTTCGTTATAAAGACGCCCCACTCAAGCTAGCTGATGCTACAAAACTGCATCAATCTGTGCTCCGTTTCCCGCTGAGGATCCGTGACCATCACTGGAAGCTGATAGGACATCCTCTGTGTGTCTGTGTTTTTTTAACGGTAGAGCTGCTCGACGGAGAGGTTCTTGGCAATTTCGAACTCCCACTTGTCGCCATTGGAGAGCAGCTTAGCCTTGTCGTACAGAAGCTCCTCGTGGGTCTCAGTGGCGAACTCAAAGTTGGGTCCCTCGACGATAGCGTCCACGGGGCACGCCTCCTGACAGAAACCACAGTAGATGCACTTGGTCATGTCGATGTCGTAGCGAGTGGTACGACGTGCACCGTCCGCACGCGGTTCCTGTAACATCAACAATAAGTAAAAAAATACTATCAGTCTCTCTTCGCATTCCCCCAAAAGATCCACTTAACAACGCACCGCCTCAATGGTGATAGCCTGAGCAGGGCAAATAGCCTCACACAGCTTACAGGCAATGCATCTGCAGTAATAAGTCAGTGTTAAAAAATGAGAACGCGACTCTTCCTTTAACTGGCCGGACCACCAGAACGAGATTGTGCACTCACCGCTCCTCGCCGCTGGGGTAACGACGCAGCGCGTGCTCACCACGGAAACGCGGGCTGAGCATGCCCTTCTCGTACGGGTAGTTGATGGTAACCTTGCGCTCCACGTGCACTTCCCACGACAACCAGGTGGCACGGAACACGTCGGACAGGAAGAAAGTGTCGGACATCTTCTCGATCACTTCGCCCCACGTGGGCTTCGGGTCCAGCTGTCCAGGAGCAGGTACATTCGCGAAGCCACGAGCGCTGCCAGCCTTGGCCAGAGTCTGCTTGGCGGCTACAGCCGCGGCCGATCGACGCAGCATCAAGACGTTCATGGCCTCAACTTTTCCGGTAGTGCGGGGAGACGGACAATTGAGAGCCTCTCGTAGCTGTATTTAAAAAATAGGAACTATTTAGTGTGGAATACCCAAACTACCGTTTTAAAAATAATTATTTTTGAAGGTTCATTTCATTGGCCATAAGCTCATTAGCAAATTGTAGCAGGAAGATGGTGGCCAATGCGTTCGTACTGTGCAAGGTGCGGCACAGTGTGAGTCTGTCGCCATGCCATGCTATGGAGCCGCGAGTGGGCATTGAGCAGAACTTGACGGAGCAGCTTATGCGCTACTCGGAGCCGCTGCAGGGCGTTGTGTTGAGCTTCAGCAATGTCAAACTAGATCGTCCTCACGGTGTCATTGTGAACGAGATGCCTTTTATCCACTGCAAAGTGCTGGCCGATGCACTGCTCTTCCGACCCAAAGAGGGAATGATGTTGCGTGGTGTCGTTAACAAGATCGGAAGTAACCACGTCGGTATGCTCTTTGCCGGTGTTTTCAATGGATCGGTGGCGGAAGCGGAGCTGCCCAAGGGATACGTGCACAACTACGCCCAGGACTGCTGGTATGTTGGTTCTTGTCATGTCTTTTGATAAGTTAGTGCTGTATTATTCACTGGTTGTTTCTGTACAGGCTGGGAGAAGACGGTTCCTCTATCTCCGTGGAGGATGAGGTCGAAGTGAAGGTGCTACGGTGAGTCAACGGCTGTGATGTAAGGTTATTGCTATGAAGAGTACTGATACAGAGGTATTTTATCATGCTATAGTGTGCACGTTGCAGGTGCTATGGTCGCCATTGAAGCCACCATGCGTTTCAACGGTGCTAACGTTGTCAAGGCTACCTCAACGTCGACAGTGAAGAAATCTACACACTTGAATCTCGCTGCTGAAGAGCCGGAGACCACCACCCCTGTGAAGGAGAAGAAGGAGAAGAGGGCTAAAAAATCCAAGAAGGTTGTTGAGACCGAGAAGCCCGCGGTCTTGGATCTTGCTGCTGATGAGCCTGTGAAGGAAAAGAAGTCGAAGAAGGCGAAAAAGATTGTGGAAACCGACGCTAACGACGTTAAAACTACATCATCGAAGAAGAAAAAGACGCTTAACCTTAGTGCTGATGAACCGGTGAAGGAGAAGAAGTCCAAGAAGGCCAAAACGGTTGTCGAGGCCGAGGCGGTGGTAGAAGTGAAGGAGACAAAGGAGAAGAAAGCCAAGAAGCGCAAGCACGACACCCCCGTCGAGGAGGTAGCAGAAGAGGCAGCGGCTTCCGTTGAACCTAAGAAGCACAAACACAAGGACAAGGACGCCAAGAAGAAGAAACACAAGAAGAGCAAGCACGAGTAGACTAACACGATACTGGCGCTAGGCTAGACAATAGATGGATGACAGACATCCAGCTGCATGCGTTTATATACTTTCTCTTCGGATCGTTAAATAAGCTACCGGTAGCTATCACCTCCGTCGCCTTAGCTTTAGTCATACGAAACGAGCTTATCCAACTCAGCAGGGATCGTCGGCAGTTGGCGTTTTGGATCACGGAGGCTCCAGTTCGGAGACTGTTGCGCTTTATGCCACTTAAAGTCGTTCACCTTAGCCCACAGTCCAGAGTCCTTGGATACCCCCAGACGTTCAAGCTGCCCCTTGACACCATCAAATCGCAAGCGATACGGCCCGAACTGCATCTGCTGGCAGTCTTCAATAATGGGATGGCTTGGAATGCGGAGATGGAAAGTTGTCGCCGAGCTCAAGTGAACACGCAGCTGGCGACACGCGACGAAAAACTCACAGCCGTTGCAGTTCTCCAGCCACACGCTGCCAAAGATCGCTCCGGTGTAGAAGACGCAGTTTTTAAGGGCATCCCCGCGGATGGCTGAAGTCTCCACACACACCAGCACAATGCAGTTGGTGAGGTGCGAGAAATTCAGGTCGCGGCGCTTGCTATCGTCTGCGTCAGCGAAACTGCTGCTATCGATGATGATCACTTCGTCCTGCTTGTTGGCGTGCACCAGTTCATCCAAATCCAACGCCCGTGGCACAGATAAGACCTGTTGATAGTCTGTAGCGGCCTGTTCGGGTTGGTCCTGCTTCTCCATCTTGGCCTTGGCTTTCCTCGCAGCATGAGCTCGGAATGCGAACTTCTTCCTGGGGGCAAACGCCGCGCGAGTCGTATCAATTAACTCCATCAACTTGGACAGAATCAGCTGCGTGTGGCGTGTATCATACGGCGTCAAGTACAGTGACGCCGCTGTGGCTGCTGAATCTCGCATGGCGTTCACCTCGAGCACCAGTGCGTCCAGTTTAACCTCCTTGTCCGGCTCACAAGGTAATGGCTGCTTCTTCTGCTCACAGAATAATCCCACCTGCTTGTGTACGTGCTCTTCTTGCTGCGTAAATGCCTCCCAGAACTTTGTGGCCAGCTCATCAGTCGTCAGTTCCCGATGAACCTTGGAGGGGTCTTCTGCACTGCCAACCACCGCATTCCTCCCCTGTTTCTCCTTGCGACGCTCCTCCAGCGCGTGCGCCAAGCTCTCCTCGTGCGTCGCAAGTATAGGGAAATCTCCTTTGATATTGACTTTCTCCGGCCGCACAAGGGCGCCGTGCAGAGGTTTACAGTCAAAATATCTCTTGCCCTGGAACGATCCGTCGCCTTTTCCCAATGGTTTATCCAACCTCACGCCCAACCAGCCATCACCCGGTAGCCCGTCGATCATCCCAATGTATGCGATCTCTCCGTAGCGTTTAATACTAGCGCGTAGGCTGCCACTGGGCCCTGACGACAACAGCTCACAACGCATCCCGACCTGTGGTGTCTCCATATTCGACCAGAAGAAAAAGTGTAGCCAAGTGTCGTAATTACGTCCTGCATTGGTGGAAATTATCTTTCATTTTAGACGAATAACAGACCTACTAGTAATCAGCCAATCAGGAGTATTTTTGACGTAGGTACAACTTGCTTGCCCGACGGTACGATCCCATTCTTCATCGCCTCTTGGTCGAACGACAGCACAGAAGTTCTGTCAGAGCCCCCAGTCCAAGTCAAGATGTATCCCGGAGGAGGCCAGCCACCCCATGGTTACCCACAGCAGCAGGGTTACCCCCCGCAGCAAGGATACCCGCCACAGCAAGGATATCCTCCGCAACAGGGATATCCTCCGCAACAGGGATATCCTCCACAGCAGGGATATCCTCCCCAGCAGGGATACCCGCCGCAGCAAGGATACCCGCCACAGCAGGGATACCCCCCTCAGCAGTATCCACCTCAGCAGGGCTACCCTGCTGCGCAGCCTGGTTACCCGGCTCACGGCCATCATGCACCACATCATGCACCGCAGCCTGGTTACGCGTACGCGCAGCCTGCTTACGTGGCGCAGCCTGGCGTAGTGATCGCTGGCGGCAAGATGAAACATGGCAAGTACAAACATGGCAAGCACAAGGGCCACAAGTTTAAAGGACACAAGTACAAAGGCTACAAGGGAAAAGGCTTCAAGAAGATGGGCAAGAAGATGAAGAAGATGTTCAAGTAGGAAGTCTTCGGTTTTGTTCCGTCCGAACGCTTGTACAGTGCACTGTACTGTACCGACTTCCAAGTGTTGAGTCAGCTCTGTTGATGTTGTTGGAGGAAAGAGGATTCGAGATTGTGATGGAAATCGGCCGCCACGTGAACAGCTTAAACTCGTGTTGTGCTTTTGGATAACCGAAAAAGGCTAGTGAGACTCCATTTGTTGTTGCTTGAGTTCATTGTCTTCTATCGTCTCTTTTTCGATTCTGGCGTCGCTCTATGCGTGAATGGTGCACAAGATATTGATGCACTAAGTATTATTATCAGTGTACAAGAGGCCTTTGATCAAGTTGAAGTGAAGCGCAATGCCAGGCGACTGATGTTAACAGATTGCTCCTTTATGCACCACTCTACATGTATTATCCCTTGTATTGTAGGCATCATGGAGTTAGAAGCACTGTAGTTCCCATGGATCAGATTCATTCTCAACGGCAAATTGCTGAGTCACGAACAAATTTACATGTGCATGAATCGACAGCTCAAGTACTTGCAGCAAAACTGCAACGCAGACGAATGAACAATGCACAACTCGACTGTCAATAACTCGTCCAGTTAGTTCGTGTGGGTGAGATTCTGTCAAGTTGACAGTGTCAACTGATGAAGTTCGAGATCATGAACTCGGTCTTCCCCTGTGTCATACAGCAAGGGCATAATCTGGTTGTGTGAGTGTGGGCAAAGTTTTTGCTTTTGCACTTAAGGCAGATCTCTGTTGAAGTTGTCTCACATCTGATTGGCTCTGAATCAATTGTCGAAGTTGCAGGTTACCTGGCGTCATTCCTCAATTTGCCAAGCCTCGTAGCAACCAACAAGGAAACGCCACAAGAACCATGTTCGGCCGCCCGCACTCGCCCCCGCACAGCCCACCGCACCACCATCACTGTCCTCCTCCTGGCCACCACCACAGTCCACCCCCACCGCACCACCAAGGACCTCCACCACACCACCACAGTCCACCGCCTCCTGACCATCGTCACGGACCCCCGCCGCACCACCACATCCCACCCCCACCGGATCACCGCGGACCCCCTCCCCCGCGTGGTTGGTAAAAATTCAGGGCAGAACAGTCCAAAGAAAAATGGCGAACGCGTTGAGCATGAGTAGGCAACTGCACCAAGCACCGCTTTGCCACCATAAAATATACTGCGTTATCTGCAACCAACCTCTATTTGTCATGTGAAGTTGCATTCTTCTTCCATTACTTAAAAAGCGTCACTGGTGCCATCGCGCTCTCGTTAGATCAGGTCTAGATCAGGTTGGCGCAGAGAAGTGTCAGGCCTGGATGTGCATTGAAGCTGCAACGTCGCATGACCCTTTTCGCTCGCAATGCTGAGTATCGCAGCAAAGATCCTCTTGCTGCATCATTTACAAAGTCTGCAACACGTTTCGCCAAAACTCGTACAAGAAACTGTAGGCGCGGTTAACTTTTTTTGTGATCGTATACGTAACATGCATCGCGGGTTTCCTGGTTCTTCGCGCGGAAGACACTCGCTACCACCCCCGATGGCGTACTCGTCCCCGGCGCCGCCGCTGTACGGATATGGGCCCGGTCCAGGCTGTCCTCCTCCATGGCCGTTTTCGCCACCACACCATCACTATCATGGCCCACCGCCCCCTCCCCGTAGAACTCCGGGGGACTCCCTCGGAGTTCTACGAGAGACTGCCGTATGGCGACACCCCTCCACATCACTACATGTACCGGTACCACCACCCTTCCCCGAGGTGGTAAATATGTGCATGGCGGCCGCAATTGTTAGTTCACTACTATTATATTTTTCCGGGCTTGTATTGCAATATACTTCTTGACGTTCTAACATTCAATTCAAAGGTGCGAGTCAACTATATTATCAGCTCCTCGATAAAACTACCCCGTACATACACATCTAGATACCTGTGGGTGGATCGCATCGAGAGAATTTCCTGTGAAGGAGTTTACCGACGCTTGAAGAATCATTTGGTGTGCCAAGACGATCGTTTACCTACGTTTTGAGGTGGATTTCCTTGCTTGATAATCGTCATGTCTCAATTTGAGACTCTCAAAATCGCGCAGCTTCTTCAAGAGCTCACAACTCAATTTTCCACATCCAGTCCAAGTCCAAGTGCACAGCACAAATGTTCCCCTTTCTAGGATCGCCCCGACACCATCACCACCACTATGGCCCGCCTCCCCCCGTATATGTGGCACCCTCGACTGTTGTGTACGCGGCACCACCCCCGCCACCACCAGTAGTGTACGCTGTGCCCCCTCCTCCTCCGCCTCCTGTGGTCTATGAAGTCCCTCCACCCGTATTCTACGAAGTCGCCCCACCGCCGCCATATTTCCATCACCACCACCATCACCACGGCTGGTGATCAATATCGCTGGAATAAACAACAACAGAATCATAATAAATTCCTGTAAAATGCCGTATTTCTAAGTGTTGTGTTCATGAACTTGACAAAACTCCAGGTAAACAAACAAGCACGTGCTGAGTGGTGTCGCACAACACGATCCAGCTCCTTTTCACCCTGGGTCAAAAGAAAACACGACTACCAAAGTACAGATGAACACCCCGCCTCGCGGAAACGGCCATCGATACCACCACTCAACGTTCGGGTTCCGGAACTTCCGGTCACCTCGTTTCCCCGATCTGCGCGATTTATCCCGCCTCACAGACAACTTGTTTCACGAACCACAGCATCACCTGGATCGCGCCCGCATTGGCGTTACGTGCCCCGTCGTATTGTCGCGAGTCGCCGCTTGGACGGGACGGTTAACGTTGATGTTTTGAAAGAGAACGGAACGGAGGAACACTTCGAAAGCTTAGACACAAGTTAAAATGCAAGCAAAGCAAATATACTTGTGGGGTCCAAGGCAAATTCACGACTAAACTCCTAACCAACCTTCCTCTTCAGTGTCGTCCTTCGTCCTTCGTCCTCTTTCGTCCTCCTTTTGTCCTTCTCGATCCCGCTCTTTCCAGCCCAGGTACCTCACACCCCCTCTGTGAGCATACCCACCGTCCCGTAGCACTGAGCCACGCGCTGCATCACGACTCCCGTCCTCGTCATCTCCTTTGACGCAATCCTGCGCAGGTGCGTGAGCGCTGGCGCCACGCGCAGACCTCAGCGGCGCCCTCCATGACGGCGGTCCTTGGCGCGACTTCCCGAGTGGGCGACTGTTGGGTTGTCCAACGCGTCTTCGTACAGCTGATCCTCTCTAACTTGATAACTGGTAGAACGGTTGTCGGGAACGGTACGGTCGTAACCGTACCCAAGACGGTGTCCATTATTTTCACTCGTGACATCCTCCCCGACTGAAACTCGACGCCCTCGTCGAGCAGCTCTTTCGCGCTCGAGCTCTCGGAGCCTTTCACGGTTGGCACAGCGCTCGGCATGCAACGCACTGAGCGTCGGCACTCTTGGTCTCGGTCCGACGTAGCCGTCCATGCGCCAGAACGCTTCACTGAGCCGTTCAGCCTGTTCTTGTTCTTCCAGGTCCTTCATCCATCGAACATAGCGGTCCCCAGCCATTTCCATCGGCGACCGTCCTCCAGAGGACGTCTCATACCAACGCAATAGTCTACTGGCAGCCCCGATGAGCACTACCGTACCAGTCGCCTCAACCGTTCCTTCATCCAGCACTACACCGTCCTCTGCGGTGAGACTTCCAGTAGCAGTCAAGTAATTAGCAGCGGCGACCAGGATACCAACGCCAGTGACTCCCCAGTACGCCCACTCCACGAACTCGTAAACGTAGACCACGGTATAGAACACAGCATACAACAGCAGAGACACGAACGACCAGAAGCCTCGACCGACACAACAAGCACGGTCAACCGTCCTTCTGCACTCCGCCTTCGAGCCAACCCAGTACTTCACCGTAGAACGGAAGCCCAGCTCCAGAGCGTCCGGTAGAAACACGCACCACCAGGCGTGGAACGCCTCCAGCCACTTGTGCAACAACCGCCCGAGACCGTCCTCGTGCTCCTTCTTGGCCTCCAATACCACCATCGGCGTCACCCACAGCGCCTCGTACATCTTCCAGCGTCGCTCAGCTGAAGGACGGTCCTTCACGGACGGACCACTAACGAAGCGACGGTAGCGGCGGATGCTCGCCTTGACGATGTCCGCCCACTTGTACCCGAAGCAGAAGACCGTCCAACACAACCGTCCCAGCACACCCCACATCGGCTTGGTGATCATCCAAGCGAGGGCTCCGGCAAGGGCCCACAGCAGCCCAGTCCAGTGGACGCACACAGCCCGCCACAGCAACGGTAACCCGGCGTTCAGCGCCCAGTAGCACTCCACAAACTCCATTAGTAGCTCCATCTTCTTCACGTCAATCACTCGATCTCCATCTGCTCCGTTCAGCTCCCCGACTGAAGACGGAAGTCCGTCGTCTCCAACAGGCTCATCCATACCGTCCCAACAGCACCGTCCCCAGCAATCGTTCCGTACTGCTCCCCGACTGAAGACGGATTCTCGCCCCCCTTTCAGCAGGTCACGTATCGTTAGCGCAGCCACAGTGTCAGTGAACAACCGGGATAGGCTATCCACATGGCCCATCAACGTTCCAGGCTTGTGGTGAACCTTGAATTCCTGGTTAGACAACTCCATAGCCCACCGTGCCAGCATAGCGTTCGTGGTACGGTTACCAGGACTGAAGACCCACGTCAGTGCCTGGTGATCCGAGAACAGATCGAACTCACGCTTGTCTGGTGGCACGTCCGGCCTCGACTTCCGCTCTTTCTCACCAGTCGTCTCTTCACGCTCCTCGGCAACAGACGACGACCGTCCTAGACCGTTCTTCTCAACCGTTCCAAGCCCACCAGTCGCAGTATTCGTCGCTGGTAGCTCGAACGCCGACTCGAGGATCACGGAGACACACGCTATAGGTGTTCCCCGACGCACCCAGCACTCATCGGTAGACGCATTACAGATCTCCACAATGACTTGACCTTCTTCGACCGTGCCCAACGAATGTGCCACGCACAATGTAGGCGGTAACCCAATCGCTCCTTCGACCAAAACCGTCTTCTTATCGACCGTCCCTCCAATCACGTTAGCCATCGCCAAAGCTTGTCCTCGCGGCGGCAGCCGAACCGACATCACAGCCATGTAAGCGTCCTGTACAACCGTGAATCCCAACGGCAGCACTTCACCGGTTCCTTTCAAAGTCAAGCACCGTTCCGCAACGTCAATCACAGCACCTAAGGCACCAAGGGCGTCAACGCCTAGGATGGCGTCGACGTGTAGACGGTCCGCCACCAGCACGTCGAGCGTTATCTCCACCGTCCCCAACCGCAACGATAGACCGATCCAGCCATGAATCCGTAACGGATGCCCAGACGAACTCTTCACTAGCCCTTCGTATGGTCTAAGCGTCCTCGACGACCGTCCCAACCGCTTCAACACGCGGCTGTCGACCAGACTCAGCGTAGCTCCAGTATCAGCAAGCATCTTGGACGGTAGGCACTCAATGTATTCACTCGAGAGAGCCTCAAAATTGCCCACCGCACAGACGACACGCCGTCCGTCCGCAACGACACGGTGTACTCCTTCTTCAACATCATCCTGGGCTCGAACCCCAAAGCCATCCGGCAATTCAACAGTCACCACGTCAACTAAGCCCGTCTTCGGTATCGCAGTGACGGAACGGTGGGACGGTTCCACAACGTCCACGAACTCAGCCACTTTCTCCGCGGAGCCCGGAGGGAACTCCACATCACTCAACACCTCCGCGTAAGGCTTGTACGACACCGAACAGTAGTAGTCAGGCGTGTTCGGCTCCTTCGCATCGCGAGTACATGAAGCAACCGTCTTTTCCGTCCTCTTGTCACGCTCACAGAGCGTCGACCATACTACGGCCGCGTATTCAGCGTAATATTCCTCCACCGTCGGAACTAACCGTTCCCAATACAGACCGTGCAACCCCATCTCCGCAATGATGTCTTCCGCATGTTCACACAGGCGACGTCCGTCCAACGCAGGCACTTTGTCACGTAACGGAGGTATCCTCGCCGTACTGGCGCCCCGGGCATCCTCTCTCTCCAACTCAGCATCACTCCGAGCATCCTTCAGAACCGTCCTCAAGAACCGGTACACAGCTTGACGCGCCACGGACCGTGACCGCTTCATCCCGGCCCTTCGTACTCCACACAACACGCTCACAGGACCTTCATCTTCCGTTACTACATCCGGCTCTAATAGCCCTCCCAGCGAGAGAAGAATGTTGGAGCAGACCAGGTTCTCGTCAGGCTCCGTTCCGTCCCCAATCACGGTCGCTTCAGCGTCCGAGCCGGAGCAGGTCGTCGCAGTAGTTCCGTCGGGCGGTGACATCCTCCTGTCCTTCATCACCGTTCCGTCCACGACGTTCACCACAGGCGTCCTAAAGTCACGGTTCGCCCTCTTAGCTTCTTCCGACTTCTGCAGCGTGTCACTGTACCAGTCCCGCCAACGCTCGGGGTCGTCAGAACCGTCCGGGGACGCATGCCGCGTCCGTTCCAAGACCTCCACAGGGATGCCCAGATGAAGGGACAGTTCTTCTGTTGATGGCTCCTTGGCCGCCTCGGCGTTCGCTTTCACACAGTCCATGATATCACCGTCCTTCAGAGGGTATAAGCGGTCTTCCAACTCCTTATCGTACGCTTCGGGCTCAGGACGGACGTCCGTTCCAGCCAGCACAGTGGCTTCCTGACCGAGCTCACATGCCTCCATAGCGTCCAACTCGGCATCCGTGAATAGGCACTCGGCGTCCGTAGCTTCGGCACGGTCGGATAGCGTCCTTTCCGGCTCGGTCGTTGTCGCATCAACCGTCCCCTGGTCCTCGTCAGCACAATTTACCGTCAACAACTCGGACGAGGCCCGACGGCGACCCGTACGTAATGGACTACCGTCCGCCGTCACCAACAGGTACCCGCGCGCAGATACCGGCAACTCAGCAACTTCCGGATCCTCTTTCACCGTTCCTGCTGTTTCCGTAACCGTCCCGGTCTTGCCTCCAGGGACTAGGTCCGTTCCATCCGTACACTCAGTCCGTCCTGGAACTGCGTCTCCATTCCGCGTGACCGTTCCTACCTCTCGCGAGGTCACCGCAACATGTTTCTCGACCTTCTTCACTCGTTCGGGGCGCTCTGCACCGTCCTCTGCGACCGTACCCGACGATACCGTCTCACCATCTTCCTCCGGCTGCTTCCACATGCTCCCAGCCTCCGTACCACTCCGTTCAACACGCCTTACGTGTCGTTTCTGTCCCTTCTTCGGGATCGGGACAGGATCAACCGTCCCTTCATCAGCTTTCACTTCATCCGCAAACCGCACACTCTGTCGCACAGACCCTCTCTTCTTGGATTGACCGTCCCGGAGACAGCCAGTCTTCACAGTCACTTTCTTCGCCGACGTCGACCCCTTTCCCCTAGCTTCCCTCAACTGCTCCTCCGTTCTTACCACGATGTTATCTTCTTCTTCCGTTCCAAACACACGGAGCTTCTTTGTTTGTCGTTTTTCTTCTTTCTTCAATTCACCTTGCACAACCGCGACCGTACCGTCCCTCTGAGCAACCTTACCCACACATTCTTTCGCAGTAGCGACCGTACCGTTACTCCCACGGTTCTCTCTGACACGGTCACCACTCGAGCCATCCCCCAGACTAGAGGAAGGAGTGGCTCTCTCCTCCCCTTCCTCCCGCCCCCGTCAGTTTCGAGGCGTAGTGGGAGTACCGGACGCTGCACTAGTGGCCAATCCCTTCAGGGCAGTAATGGTCGGGCACCGGCTCACAGCATGGCCCGCCTCACCACAGAAGTAGCACTTCAGGGACGGAGCGGTCGCCTGACCTCCGTTCCACGGCTGCTCGCACTCGACCACAATATGACCGAGCTGTCCGCATCTACGACAGGTCATCGTCCGTCGCATGCACGCTTCGCGAGAGTGTCCACGGTAATCACACCTACCGCACACCGGTTCACCCTCCTGCGTCCGCGTATCAGCCGCCATCTTGATCCCACGCGTACGTCCGTTCCCGTTGAACCCTTGACCGTTCCCGGAGTAACCTTGACCGTTCCCAGGTGATGTCGTCACAGCTGACACGGTCGGCAAGCGCGATTTAGGAGACCTAGGCTGCGCCCAACGGCCTTCCATCAACTTCTGCTGCCACTGTTGCTGCTGCTGCATGAATGTCTGCAACTGTTGCGTCAGGGCGTCCACAGATGCCGTAGCTTGGTTAGTCCGTCCGAAAAATCGTCGTCCTCTTCGGCGGGACGGTGCATCTCCTTGAACATCAGCCATTCACACGCCTCAGGAATGTCACGGGCGGGACTCGAGTCGAGAGCAGCTTGCATACGCTTGTTCCTCAGCCCTCGACAGAACAGATTAAAACGCAGCTTCTGGTTTGTGTAATGGGCCTCCCCAGTTACATATGCATATAGGTAGACATATATATATAGGTCTACATACATAGTAGGTACAAAAGCACGCGGCTAGCGCGTGCTGTGTTGTCGCTCTCTGATTGGACAAAAGGTGCAGCATTACGGCCAATCAGGAGTCGACCTGCATTTGAGTGGCTCACATGAGTCCAGGGTTTCCGCCCTGAACCCAAAATAAATCAGAGTCTATTTTACTAAGAGTTAAGTCTATCTTGGTCTATTTACGAGCTTCCTCATTGCTAGTAACGGTAAAGACATAGCCCGTTACACCTGGTAGCACTTAGTAGTCCTTCCAACAACCTGACCAAGCCAAGATGCAGCACGTCATGACACCCGGTAACGCCGGAACGACCATGGAGCACGACAACTTCCCCCACCTCACTCGTGTCGAGTGGGAAGCTCTCCACCGCCTCGCGGCGGTGTCCGGGCAAGTCGTCGTAGCGTCGCTGCTTAGCGCGGCGTCTCCAGACCAGCAACGCCTGGCCGCTCAAGAGTTCATGGAACGAGAGCTCGCTGAAGCCAAACAGCGAGAACAGACTCCCTCACGCTCCAAGAACGATGCCGTCAAGATGGAAACCTCGACGTACTCCGGTACCGGCCCAGACCGCCTACCGTTGAATCGATGGTTTCGGGAAATCGACATCGCCATCGCCTCGAGGCTGATCGAGGCGCCGTCGGCGAAGGTGAACTTCCTTCTCTCCCGGCTGTCCGGGAAAGCCAAAGAGTGGGCCCTCGGTAAGCTCGTCGTAGATGCACAAGCGTTCCCCACCCTGGACACGCTCCAGAGCGATCTACGCCTGGCTTTCGAGCCGCCTCAAGATGAGTCACGTATTCGTGCTCAATTCTTCGCGCTCAAGCAAGGCAAGATGTCAATGCGAGACTATGTTCAGAAGACCCGACACCTTGCTTCGTGCATTATCACAAACCCGATCGACATGGCATCACAAGTCCATGTCTTCGTCTTCGGCATGCGAGAGGGCATGACGCGCTACAGTCTCACCCGCGCTGAGCCTGACACTCTGGAGAAGGCGTTCGCTCTCGCGCTTCGCGAGGATTATGTGGTATCATCGTCGTACGCTCGCTCGACGCCGGTGCCCGACTCGGCGAACGTACCCGAGCCGATGGAGATAGACGCCATTGAAGCATCGGCTACCCGGCGCTGGTCCAATCAGACTACCTCTAGTGGAGGCAGAGCACCACGTCCACTGACGTGTTTTCGTTGCCGGAAGATGGGTCATCGCGCGGCCGTTTGCCGCGCGCCTGCTCCTGTCGCCGCGAATGCTGTGGCTGCGAGTGTCGACAACCCGAGTCAGGTCGCCCAATCAAAAAACGACCTGGGCCAGTAGGTGCGGGGCGCCCTACTGGCTGGAATGGGGGTCCGGGTCCACCGGTGGCGACCCAGCCTCTCAGCCCTTGTGTGCAATACGCACACTTTAATGCCACCACTGCTAGCGACGATTCAAGGCTGATCATCTTGAATCTCCACGTCGCCGGCGCCCAGCGCCCGCTGCGAGCGCTCCTCGATTCGGGAGCGACGAATAACTTTTTCCGTGAGTCGTGCTTGTCGGTGCTACCCTCGGCGATCTCAGTCGTCGAGGGTCCTGGTGTGGTTGTCGTGAAACTCGCGGATGGAAAATCACACCGCGTTCCGCGGCGCGAGCTCCACCTGCCGTACAGATTCGATGGCTTCTCCAGCCGGGATGACTTCCTGGTGATCTCGATGAATTATGCCTTCGATTGTATCCTCGGGATGCCGTGGCTCGCACGTTACCAACCTGAAATCGACTGGTTGGCTCGTTCAGTTCGGCGCCGACACAACTTCGATGTCAGCGAGGTGTTCACGCACTTGCTGGTATCGCCACTAAATTGGCCACACGTCACCGTCGTGGATCGATCATCCACGACGCGGACCGTACACAGAGTGAGCGATGGCCCTCTCTGTACGACGTGTGCTGTGCTGTTGGATGCACCAGCTGAGTCCTCTTCGCGCGAGTGCGAAGAGTCCGCAAAGGCGGTCGAGCATGAGTTCCCGTCGATCAATGAGATGGCAGTCGAGCATGAGTTCCTGCCCCAGCATGAGACGGCGGTCGAGCGTGGGTTCCCGTCGAGTTACGAGACGGCAGTCGAGCATGGGTTCCTGCCACAACACGAGACGACGGTCGAGCAGGGGCTCCCATCCAACGTCGAGAAAGCGGTCGAGCCCGTGTCGCTCCCGTCTCCCGATGTCAAACGCGATCGCGCGGCGTATCCGCGTGTTGTCGGTGCTGATGACTATGGTCTCTCGCACCTGGAGGGGGGTGATACATCGTCCGACTCAGCCTCCAGCGACAGCTCCACCCTCTCCGCGCACACGCGTGGTGAACACAAGAAGAAGAAACGCCGCCGTCGTTTGAGAGCACTACGTCCTACGTCAGACGCTCCGTCCACGACGGAGTCGCTTTGTGTGATGGAATACGTGGATGGTGCTCCTCATCGACAGCGCACAGTTGAAGTGGCGAACCCGCCACGCGACGCGCCTTCGCTGACACGTCTCCCAGGCCTGTCCTGGAAGCATTTCCTCCGCGATCTCAAAAATGGCGAGATTGAGCAAGTCTGCCTCATCACCGCGCATGACGAGAAGGTTCATGCTGTCAGTGACCACGGAGGCCTCCCCCGACCCAAACGCGCCGAACCGAAGTCGGCGCGTAAAGAACGATTCGCTGCCCAGTCCTGGGAGTCGCTGAAAGCGTCTTCGAACCCGGTGTATGATCTCGCCCGCGAATACGAGGATATTTTCCCTGACAAGATCCCGGCAGAGCTGCCTGCGGACCGCGGAGTGCGCCACGAGATCGACCTTGCGCCAGGAACGAAGTACTGCGTGACGCGGCAGTGGCCACTGCCGCGAGATCAAGTCAAAGCCATCGACGAATTCTTTGAGAGTCGTCGCCAGGCCGGGCATGTTCGTGAGAGCGTCTCGCCACACTCGAGCCCCACCTTCTGTGTCAAGAAGGCGACTGGTGGATGGCGTATTGTTCACGCCTTTAACAAGCTGAACGATGCTACCATCCCAGCGCAGACCCCGATCCCACGCAAGGATATGATCCTTGACTCCATGTCAGGCAGCGTAGTCTACAGCGCTATCGACCTGACGGACGGGTTCTACCAGATCTTGATGAGGTCAGAGGACGTTCCTCTCACGGCTGTGAGTACTCCCAGCGGAATGCTCTGGGAATGGCTCGTGATGCCTCAAGGTCTCAAGAACGCGCCCGCCACCTTCAATCGCATGGTTTCCCACGTGCTACGACCTCTGCGCGACTTCGCGCCGAGTTATTTCGACGATATCTTCGTTCACAGCCGCGCCGAGGGCGACCTCAGCGCCGTGGAAGTCCACTTACGACACCTGAAACAAGTGTTCCAGGTGATGCGAGAGTCGAAGCTGTACGCGAATTTGAAGAAATGCGTATTCTGCGCACCGGAGATACCGGTGCTTGGTTGCTTCGTGAGTAAGGATGGCGTCCGGGCTGACCCGGAGAAGGTTTCGTCTATTTGCGCGTGGCCAGTTCCCTCGAACCCGACTGAACTTCGTCAGTGGTTGGGCCTCGCAAATTACCTCCACAAGTACACCAAGAATTACGCAGGCTTGATTCAACCTCTCTCGAATTTGTTGAAGAAAGACGCCACGTGGTCATGGCGTCCCGAGCACCAGGAGGCATTCGACCTGGTGAAGAAGAGCCTGGCAGCCGCACCAGTCTTGATGCTGCCCGACGAGTCGAAGCCCTTTCACGTCGTATGCGACGCGAGCGACTTCGCGATCGGGTGCGCGTTGATGCAGTTTGACGATGATGGTCGAGAGCGCGTCGTCAGCTATCAATCTCGACAGATGAAACCCGCGGAGCGGAACTATCCCGTTCACGATAAAGAGCTGTTGGCCATGCGCTACGCCCTGATCAAGTTCCGGGTGTACTTGCTGGGAGAGCAGACTTTCGCCGTTTATACAGATCACGCATCGCTGCGTACAGCGATGAAAAGCCCGCATCTGTCTCAACGTATGGCCCGTTGGCTGTCGTTCTTCTCGGAGTACAATTTCGTGGTTCACTACAAGCCCGGTAAGAACAACATCCTTGCCGATGCACTGTCACGTCGCCCCGATTACGATCCCCGGGGCGGTCTGCCCTCTCATGATGTTGAAGATGATGATGAGCAATGCGCCGCGTGTGTCACGCTGGGACTGAATCTGACCAGTGTCTCTCCAGTGTTACCACTCCGGGATGAGATTGTCGCTGCGTACGAACAAGACCCCATCTATTCGACCATCAAGAAGCATCTCCAATCTCCCAGTGATACGACACTGGGGGCGTTGACACGATCTTCTCGCAACCAGATCCATCGTTATCGACTCGAGGGTGATCTGTTGAAGTACAGCATCGATCAGTTCGACGCTCCGCGTATCGTGATCCCTAACGTCCCCGACCTGCGCTCGCGTATCATCCATGAGTTCCACGATGCCCCCATCGGTGGTCATCTCGGCCGCGAGAAGACGTTCGCGGCCGTGTCCCGAGATTTTTACTGGCCCCACCTGTACAAGTGGGTGCGCAAATGGGTGCGCACATGTGAGATTTGCCAACGCGTCAAGCCATCCCCATCTTCTCAGGCACCTTTGCATCCACTCCCGATCGCTACGGAGTCGTGGGCGTCTGTCTCGATGGACTTTGTCTTTGGTCTTCCACCCGATCCAGAAGGTCGGACGGGCGTGCTCGTCTTTGTTGATCGATTCAGCAAGATGGTCCATTTCGTACCCGTTTGCCCCGAGATCACCGCGGAGGAAACCGCGGTGCACTTCGTTGACCACGTCTTCCGCCACCATGGCCTTCCTGAATCCATCGTTTCCGACCGTGATCCACGTTTCACGGCCGCATTCTGGACAAAGCTCTTCGAGTTGTTGGGCACAAAATTGCTGATGTCTACTGCCGCGCATCCGGAGACCGATGGCCAGACCGAACGAGTCAACAGGGTCTTCGAAGATGTACTTCGAAGCTATGCCACGTCTTTCCGCAACTGGAGCTCGTTCCTCCCGTTGGCTGAATTCGCGTTGAATAACGCTGAGCACGCGTCGACTGGACTGACCCCCTTCTTCGTTAACTCCGCGCGGCACCCGCGCGTCCCAGCGCTCCTCGCCGTGGACCGCCCCACGGCGCTGCGTAGCTCCACTCTGGTGGGGGAGGAAGTCGAAGTTGAAAAACCGTCGAGTGTTGCCACGCCTCCAGTCGCCCCGTCAGCGTTGGACCCAACCATCACGTCGTCGACTCTCAACGCGATCACGCGCGCACAAGCGCGCGCACAAGCGAAGAAACCGCTAACGGCGCCGCCTCACACGGCGCCGGATGTCTCGGCATGGGCCTCGCGCACACTGATCGATCCAGCAAAAAGTCCACTGCCTGACAGCAGCGACGTCGTGGCGAACTACGCGCCGAAGGCATCGGCGCGACCTATCGACGAATCCACGGTGTCCGAGTTCGTTCTCCAACGTCAAGCCCTGACGCGATTCGTTCGCGACGCCCTCCAATCAGCCGTCGATAAGCAGAAGGAGAACGCAGACAAGCGCGGCAGGAAGAACACTGCCTCGTACACGACAGGAGAGCAAGTGCTCCTGTCGACTGATGGGATCAGGAACTCTGCTATTACCAACCTCGGCGCGAACAAACTCGCGCCGCGCTTTATTGGTCCGTTCAAGATTAAGAAAGTGTTAGGTGACGCCTATACACTAGACATCCCTACGACACTGCGACTACACCCGACTTTCTACGTCGGGCGCCTCAAGAAATACCACCCAGCTACGATTCCTGAGACGGCTCAGATGGATGAGCCGGCGCCGCCGCATACGTTGACCTCCCCTCCCGCCGCGCGCGACGTGCCAACGCCCCGTTCGTCCCAGGCGCGCGCGGCTGTGCACCGGTCTGCGCTTGGCCGTGGACAGCACGCTCCAGCATCCGTACGCGCTCCAGCAGCTCCCGATTCGACTGCCGAAGGGCAGTCGCAGTCTGCGCAGCATCCGACGACTGCTGCACGGCCATGTCGACCTCTCGCATCGCGTCCCAATAATGGTTCTCCACCGCGTCGTCGTTCTGGCCAACCAGAACGCGAGAACTATCGACGCGACGGTCCCCCTCCGATCGTCGACTCTGCTGGGGATATCCACTGGATTGTCGACCATATCGTGGAGCACGAGGATCCTCCTCGCGCGCATAGTCGCCGCCACGCCAGCCGGACAATCCCGGCTGCTCGCCGGTATAAGGTTCGCTGGCTTGGGTTCCCTCCTGCGGACGATACATGGGAGCCCCGCGCCAATCTCCTCCGCGATGTTCCCGACGTGGTTCGCGAGTATGAGTCGGCTCTTGTGGAGCCCGAAGATCGGCCCAAGTCGACCGCGACCACGACCTCGACCTCGACCTCGACCTTGGAACACGCGCCGGTGAGGGAGACCGGCGAATTGAGCGGCCGCGCGAACGCGACCGAGAACGACGCTGCGAACGCGATTGAGAACGGGAACGATTACGATGACGCGAGCGCGGATGAGACCGAAGTCCACGATCCGCGCGATCTTCGCCAGCCCTGGCCGCCGTCATCGGGGATCGGCTCCGCTGCGATCGCCGCCGGTTTGTCCCGGCGCCACTAGTTGATCGAGATGCCTCGGAGAGCGCGCGCTTGTAGCGCTGCACCCAGTCGTCCTCCGCAGACCCCAGAGGACGCTCCGCGACGTGCTTGTTCCAGTCTGCCTCCGTCGGGCGCGGCCCGGTGCACGTCTCACAGCCCTCGGCGACGCTTACGTAGCACATGCGAGCCAAGTCGTGGTATGTGAGTCCGCAGACTCGGCTACGGAGCTCGCTGAGCGAGTGCTCAGCGACGACGCACTCGCGACGTTCCAGCCATGCGAGAAAGTCTTCATCACTCTGCTTCATGCGATTCCAGCGCTTGATGAAGGCACACCACGACTCCTGGAGAGCCCCATATTCGACGCCCTCGATGCCCTTCTGCCTTAGCCCTCGGAAGCGGCGGAAGATACTCTTCATGGTCTCCAGCGAGTCCGGGGCGACGGCCCCGGACAAGTCGTACAGGTCCCACGTCCGGAGCTCGCTGTCCATCACTCGGGGCCGGCGCGATACGTCTCGCACCGCCGTCGACGACGTCGCCGTCGTCGAAGAGTCCGCTTGTGTGTCCATCGTCGCTGTCTGCTGTCGCGCTCCGTCCTCCGTCGCGCGTGTTGAGTTGTGGGGCCCCTGCGCTTCGCAGGGGCGCTCGGCGTTCTCCCCGTTGGCCATCTCGAAGATTGACGAAACAAGAATTCCTGCGCTTATGTTGCGTAAGCGCAACTTAGAGAGGGGGGTGATGTAATGGGCCTCCCCAGTTACATATGCATATAGGTAGACATATATATATAGGTCTACATACATAGTAGGTACAAAAGCACGCGGCTAGCGCGTGCTGTGTTGTCGCTCTCTGATTGGACAAAAGGTGCAGCATTACGGCCAATCAGGAGTCGACCTGCATTTGAGTGGCTCACATGAGTCCAGGGTTTCCGCCCTGAACCCAAAATAAATCAGAGTCTATTTTACTAAGAGTTAAGTCTATCTTGGTCTATTTACGAGCTTCCTCATTGCTACGTGTAAGCTAGTAACGGTAAAGACATAGCCCGTTACAGTTTGGGTACTCGAGAGAGTCGCAGAGGTCCGTGACACGGTCCCCCCACTCTTCCACCGATTCACCGCGTTGGCGCTTCGTATGGTGCAACCGTTCCCAGAGCTCGTCCGTCGTCCGACTCAAGAACTGATTGTGGAACCGTACTTTCAGAGTAGCGAACGTCTTGATCCGAGAATTTCCCCACCACCGTTCCGCTTCGCGTCCCTTCAGCTTCTGACGGAACACTAACAACCGTTCCCTGTCAGGTAATTGTCCCGTATGAGCCTCGAACAGCTCCCAGAAGTCGCGCGCTTTCTCCACAGTCGCCGTATCCGAATAGAACATCGGCAGCACCTTCATGATGTTGGACATCAAAGACGATAAGTCATACATTTGCTGGTGCCCGGGGACACTCGGCATACCACCGTACCGCAGTGGCACCCTAGGTTGCTGAGGCGCTGAACCGTGCCCGCTTCGTGTCAAGGACGGTCGCAATCCTGGTTGAGCCGTTCTAGGTTGCGCAGGAGCGGCCCGGGGTTGCGGTGGAACCGTTCCCATCCAGGGAGGAACCGTTCCCGGCCGAGGCGCATTCGCCGCAGATTGAGACACAACCGTTCCTTGTGCAGGTGGCGCGGCGGAGGGAGGGTTTGGAGCCATAGCAGGACTCCTAGCTGCGAACCGACCAGTAGTTGCTCCAACCGTTCCAACACCCGTCCTCATCTGGGGAGGTCCGAGGGGGTGAGGCGGCGCGGGCATCCTCGGCTTCCCCGCGAGCTGCACCCTCTGAGTGTTCTTCACTCCAGTAGGGGACGGAACGGTCACCATTTGCACTTGCATGGCACCGCGGGACGGATCCCAGCCTCATCCGGTCGACGGACGGTCCGACCGTCGCTTTTCCGCTCCCGTGTACAGCGGAATGAAACCACTCGACGTCGGCGCCGGCGGCTTGACCTCTTCTTCATCTGCATCCCCATAGTAGCCCGACAGGTAGTACCTCCCGTACTCATCAATGTCGTACTCGCGTCCCTCCTCCGGGTCGGTCACATACTCTCCCTGGAACGCTTCCTCTTCGGCATACTGGCCCATCTCCTCGTGGTCGCCAGTAGCGCCTCCTTCTCCTCCACTAATCATCCACTCTTCCTGAGCCCTCGGCTCGGGCTTTACTTCTTCCTTCACGTCATCCTGAGCGGGTGGGTGTTCGAAACCCTCCGTCCCACCGTCGTCCCCCGCCGCCTCCAGGTCTCCTCTCAATGCGTGGCGGATCGACAACCGTCCCGCCGCCGTTCTCACTCCCGTAGACGGGTCGGCAGCTCCCTCTTCCTCGTCGGTCGACGACATCGACAACTCCCCTTGCCGAGCCGGACCGGTTCCGGTGTTTCCAAGGCCAGCGTCCGTACCGCCCAACCGTTCCATACCCAATTCACTTACTTGTTCTTCTCCAGTTACCGTCATCTTCACACTTCTCGTTTTACTTCTCCTCGATACACTCACGGTCTTTCTCGTAACCGTTCTACAAACACTCCAGCGCTCTCTGCGCGAAAAACTTCTCTTCTTCGTCCGCCTGGGCTCGATACCAGACGTCGGCGCTTCCGGGTTCAACTCGTCACGAGTACTCCGACTTGCCCTCTTTACAACGAAAACCGTACCCTGCTTCTCCACCAGGTGTCGCGAGTCGCCGCTTGGACGGGACGGTTAACGTTGATGTTTTGAAAGAGAACGGAACGGAGGAACACTTCGAAAGCTTAGACACAAGTTAAAATGCAAGCAAAGCAAATATACTTGTGGGGTCCAAGGCAAATTCACGACTAAACTCCTAACCAACCTTCCTCTTCAGTGTCGTCCTTCGTCCTTCGTCCTCTTTCGTCCTCCTTTTGTCCTTCTCGATCCCGCTCTTTCCAGCCCAGGTACCTCACACCCCCTCTGTGAGCATACCCACCGTCCCGTAGCACTGAGCCACACGCTGCATCACGACTCCCGTCCTCGTCATCTCCTTTGACGCAATCCTGCGCAGGTGCGTGAGCGCTGGCGCCACGCGCAGACCTCAGCGGCGCCCTCCATGACGGCGGTCCTTGGCGCGACTTCCCGAGTGGGCGACTGTTGGGTTGTCCAACGCGTCTTCGTACAGCTGATCCTCTCTAACTTGATAACTGGTAGAACGGTTGTCGGGAACGGTACGGTCGTAACCGTACCCAAGACGGTGTCCATTATTTTCACTCGTGACAGTATCCCTACCGACCACCACTTCCGCCCCCTCCTCCACGGTATTCAACCCCGGCAAAACAGAATTTTGGATACACCACTTGCCCCGGAATTAGCATTTGCGACTGCGCCATCTGCACCACTGGCGGAACAACAGTGGAGCACTACAGCTCCATCAGCACCGCTGACGAGTTGACCCGCTAAACGTTACTGAACGTTTCAGTAAGTTGGCGGAATCAGAATTAATCGTCTGAGACCGAAAATTAGTCGATTTTGATTTGCGTGTCGTCCATCGTTGGAGCTCTTCACAACTGCACTCTACGGCTGGAAGAAGAAGAACTTGCTCTGATGTATAACCAGCACCCGCCCACCGGTCAACCTCCCCAGCAGCAACAAGGCTACCCTCCGCAAGGAGCGCCTCAGCAGCAGCCTGCACCAGGTTACCCTCCTCAGCAGCAGCCTCCCGTTGCGCAACCAGCCTACCCTCCGCAAGCAGCACCCGCACAAGCGCCTTACCCGCCTCCACAGCAGCATCCTTACCCTCCAGCTCCTGCTCCTGGTTACGCCTATCCGGCCCCTGCCCCACACGCGTACCCTCAGCCAGCACCGTACGCTGCGCCTCCTCCTCCAGTCTATGCCGCTCCGCCTCCAGTGTATGCAGCCCCGCCACCGCAACCGGTTTACGTCGTGCAACCGGGCGTGCACCATGTGCACCATGCACACCACCACGGCTATGGTCACCACTACAAGTACAAGGGATACAAGCGCAGGGGACTTGGCGGGATGTTGGGCTTTGGACGACACCATGGATATGGACATGGCTATGGATACGGACATGGTCACTACGGCCACGGGTACGGCCACGGATACCGTCACTACAAGCACAAGGGCTACAAGCACAAGTAGATGTGAATCTGATCCCATCATCACTTAATCAAACAGTCATGACACCACGAAGCAGGCAATTCCCTCCTATCAATTTGATTCCCTCTATCGATGCATGCACTGTGCACTTGCCTTGCAGAACCGAAGGGCGTTAGACACTTGGCATTTCCTATCTTACTGCTCGAAACTCCTGTATTTCATCTGTGACGTGTGCACACTAGATATTTGTATCCAGTTTCGAACTTCATTCCCGTGCTGCAATTATGACGAATGCCCTGCACATGTACCCGTCCGTAGCTCTGCTGGTCTGGGTCTGGGCTACAGGTGTGATCCTCCAGGTTGTTGTAATCTTGGGCTGGTGGACATATCGCCACGAACGAGCAGTCAGAGCGAGAAACAAGCGGCACTACAGTCCTCTAGACCAAGACGACTCGACCGATTGTGCATCAACTGCCAGAGACCGCAGAACGTCGGACGATGTACCGGAGCTGAGCACCAGACGCCACTCCACAGCCTCAGTAGAAAGTGTCAAAACAGATGAGGAGGCAGCAAGACCCAAGCCAGCACGTACAGGAGCAGAAGATGATGAGGACGAGAGCGACATCCACGTCTTCAAGTGGCAACAACTTGCACGTCGCTCGGCCATCGCCACACTGTTAATGGCATTATCTAGCGTTATCACTACTACAATTGTACTCAAGCTCCGTACTGGTTCCTATATGGAACAACCTTATGAATGGTATTCGCTCGAGAATACTGGGAAAAGGTTGTTCCAGGACACGCACAAGCTCCCCGTGGATATCCTGGACACGTGCAAGTTTCGAGACGCCATGACAGACTACACTGAGTTCCGAACGTTGGATCCGATCGTTAAACGATATAAAAACTCGGAGATGGGGAAGACGGTGGTGTACGTGGTGCCATTCGACTACGACCACGTGCTGGAACTGAATTCGGATCAAATGATCCCTATTGTGGAGCCTTTGCCCACGTCCTGGACGTCATCAAGTTCTTCCAGTGATAATGACAAAGATACTGTTGCAATTGTAACCACGGGCTTTGCCAAAGCGCGTCCTGTAGACGAGATCACACTGTTTCCGTACTTATGGCACGACCTTCTCGGCCCTTACTTCGATCCTCGAGTGGAGACTCCATTCGGTGACCCGTGGACACGCAGAGTGGACGAACTAAACCTCGAGTTCCGTATGATCCATAACGCACACGAGTTGCGTAACCTTCCAGCCAAGAGCAATTTGCTGGTGGCAGCACAATCGCTGGATTGCGTTCACCGGTTCTTTGAGGACAAAGCTCTTCCGCTTGAGCCCCGTGTCGGATTCCTAGCTCTGTCGAAGGAAAACTGCAACAATCCCAACCCTGAGCACTTCTTGGACAATGCAGCCATCAAGTTCGGACTGATGCCGTACGGCGACTGCGCTCTAGTGGACGGCAAACGCTTTGTATCGCTGCCACTCGGACCCAGCTTTGAACATGGTTTCCCGCTGAACGCGCATCATCTCAACCCTCCGCTGCCTCTTGCTACTGGAATTGGACGCAAGTTCCTCTTGAATCTCATGGTGAGCTGGACAATTGAGAAGCCTACGCGTGTGCAGGCCATGATAGCTGCACTGGAAGTCTGTGGAGACCTTGAACGCTCCACTCGAGCCAACTCCCGGCGCTGTGTCGTTGAACACAATGACATGTTGTTCAAGGCTCTGCAAGCAGTGGACAAGCGACTGGGAACTGCTTGGCGCTGGTATCTTTCGACCGCTCCTGCCGCCTACGTATCTACGCTACAGCAGTCGGTATTTACGATCTGCCCGCTTGGAAAGAACCCGGAGCAGTATCGGATCTGGGAGGCCTTATCGTCCGGATCGATCCCTATTGTGGAGGAGCTACCGGCTCAATGTCAACCACCTGGAGTGTTTTTCCACCCAGCATACCCGGATTCCTGGCGTTGTGTTCCTGAAGATGTCCATGGCGTTCTTCACCGTTTGGATGCTCCTGTTCTTTTCGTAAGCGATTGGAAACGAGATCTCCCACGCCTGATGAACAAATACTTCACGAAAAATGATGAGTCAAATTCTGAAAACGGAAAATCGGAGTGGGGGACATGGACGCCGACAGAGGAATTGTTAGCTTTACAAGCACGAACTCGATCGTGGTACGTGGGTTTAAGCCACCACTTGCAGTCAGACCTCATTGATAAGGTCATGACGCATTTTGCAGCTCCACAAGTGACAAAATAACATTTACAAACAACACTCCGCCACTTCATCGTCCTATGACACTGGTACTTCCGTCTTCAAGGCATCAGAAGCAATCGAACTCGAAATCCTCCCGACAACAAGAGGTATCCATCGCAGCAGTGTTAGCTGTGCAATTGATGGTCGCGTTCTTGTGACCCCTCTCCTACTGACGATAGTATTTGTGAAGTCTTAACTCAACTACTACAATTCTCTTTGGGAATGGGTGACGAAGATCGACACTGGCAAAGAGAATCGAGTGATGATGATAGCGTCTTTCGGAATTGAGTTGGTGACACCGTGAAGATCAATATCCTTCCTGGTATAGTGGTGCAAATGCTGCTATTGGGCATCGTCAGTTGTTATCAAGTGATGTCTTACAAGCGATCCGTTCTACTCACGCAGATTTGGGCGTATCGCTGTCACAATGGGCACTTGTAGGTTCTGTACTTCGCTCAAGTGTCGTATCATCTCGTCACGAGTTATTTACTATCTCTGCTTTGCTACAGGCACGTTAACGATCGAATCCGTAGCGAATCTCTCGTTCGTCAACATGGTGAAGGCGAAATCCGGGCTGTACGTCTTCCGTCTGACTTTGGTATCGTATATTATCGACGTTAACGGCGAGTTGTTACGGAAAACTTCCAGCGGAGGAGCGACTTCGTATTAACGATCGTGACTTTGGCTCTGGGATCAGTTGCTGGAGTCATTGTAATGATCGCTCATAGATGCATTAGCAATGAGACCTCAGCCTCCAAGCCCAACCCGACCATCCTGACTTTAAAGCGAAGGATAAACCCAAGCATTGGACCTTTTCGAGAAGATGCATTTAGCGAGTCAGACATGAGCCTTGCCAGCAGCAGGATCACTACGTCTTACGCTTGATAAACGTGTATGCAATAGAAGAGGAACGCTGTAAGGAGAAATGCTTCGACAGTTGAGCAGCTAATTCTCTGTCATGTCACTGCGAGGATGGCTTCAACTTGATGTAGCCATGTGCATTTTAGGAGATAAGGTCCACGTGGCCAATCACCTCAGATTTATCCAATCTCACAATGATTTTCAAAATTGGAGGTCTAACGATTAAAGGAAACATCGTGTAAAGAATCTTCAAGTATATGTTATAACAGGGTAGCAAGTGTTAAAGGTAATTCCTCAGTGATTAGTTCAGTTTTGAAACCGCCACAAACTGAGGAGCTAAAGGCAACATGTCGATGCAGTCGCTGGCCAATGCCGCCTACATGACGTACTTCCTGGCAGCCAAATCGGTGCCTGTGGTGGCTGTAGGCTCGTCCATCGTGTTCGCCATCTCTCCCTGGTGCGAACGCGCTCTTTTATCCCCACAAATACCAGTTGACTCACTCAATTCCCCTCCTACAGGCCTACCGTTGCCACCATCCGCCGATCACGCAGTACGCTGCAGTTCTCGTTCGCCCCGTTCTTCTTCTACTTCGTGCAGAGCGTCATCTACACTTTGTATGGCTGGACGACGAGCAACCCCGTGGTGGGCGGCACATCGCTGCTCGGTGTTGTGTTGGGCTCGTACTACGTTCTGGTCTTCTACAAGTACGCACACGACCGCACACAAGCCACGCGGATGTTGACGTCGGCTATGCTCGTGATCTTCTTGCTGGCTTACCAAGTGGTGACGCGCTCGCCCGAGGAGACGCAGATGATCACGGGGATTCCGGCCAACATCCTGTCGGTGTTCACAGCCGCCTCGCCGCTGCTGCAGGTCAAGAACATTCTGCGTCGTAAGGACGCGTCCTGCTTGCCCTTTGGCATGTCAGCCATGAATGTCGTGGCTGGATCCATTTGGGCCACGTACGGTGTCATGCTGGGCGACCCACTCGTCATCTGCCCCAATTTGTTCGCGCTCACAATGGGTGCCATTCAGGTGTCGCTGATCATGCTCTACCCGGGAGGTAAAGGGGCCAACAAGACTGCGGAACCGAAGGCCAAGTCGTCGCCTCCTACGAAGCCAGTGAAGAAGTCCAGCCCTCGTCACAAGAAGAAAGCTGAGCACCCAGAATGAAGAGGGATAAGCCCTCTTTGATACGGTGTTAGCTGTATTTTTTTTTGAGGATGCTCGTGTTATTTTGGGGAATACGGAGAGTAACAACTAGGAAGCTTTTACTCAGCAATCATGATGGAGCCTAAAGACTTTGTGATCTCCAACGTGGTGCGTTGATTCTTCGTATTTTCCCCTTGAGGCTTTATCCTAAGCTGACACCAAACGCCAGCGTCATGGAGAGATCCAGATTGAAGTTTTCGTCGCTGGCGATGGTCTAAACTACCCCAAGAAAGGGCAAACTGTGGTGATCCATTACACGGGATATGTACGATCCTTCGCTTCTGTATTAGCTCATCTCTTATCTTCCGCTTAGCTTCAGGACGGCAAGAAATTCGACTCATCGCGTGACCGAGAGAAGCCTTTTAAGTTCAAACTCGGTGCTGAACAAGTGATTCCAGGACTGGATGAAGGCGTGGAGCGTTTGTGCATGAAGGAGCGTGCCAAGCTGTTTATCCCTGCAGACAAAGCCTACGGACGTAAAGGATTCCCAGGCCTCGTGCCGCCCAACACCAACCTCATCTTCGACATTGAGCTCTTGACATTCCGTTAAGATTTTAGGCCTTAATTCCCTGCGAATAACTCCCTTTTCTTCCGCTCGAACTCCTTCTTACGCATCAATTGAGCCTCACGGGCGTCTAACTTCGCCTGGATGTTATGCAGTTGAGTCATGTGTCTCTCGGCCACTTCCTGAGCCTTTAACTCGTCTTTACGCTGCAACGCCGTCAGTTCCTCGTAGAACTGGGTGGTCACAGGAAGTGGCTTGGTGAACTCGTCCTTGATCACCTGCTGCATCCGTTCACGAACGGCTTTGTTGCCACTCTTAGCGGCGCGAATGAACTCGTCTCGGTCTTGGAGCTGCTTGCTGTATCGAAGAGTGCCCTGAATCTCCCGCTCGTTGCAGATTTTTCTCCAGTTCAGATGCGCGATCCGTTCTTCCAGTGAAGCAAAGGCTGTCGGTGACGGGACTTGCTGCATCTTTCCAGAATAAAATCCGCAAGTGTGCTAACTTTTCCTTGCCAACTTTCGTCCTCATCAATGAACCTCAGGATCAGAAATCTCAGCGCACTCTGGAGAATATTTTTGGATGCGTACGCTCGTCTTCAAGTCGTGCTTAGAGACTGTCGAGCGTGTTGATAACCTCGGTAAAACCAGGTATGGGTTGCTCCAGAACGTACCACACGAAATTCACGTCAGTTGATGCTTCCACCCTGTGAATTTCTTCGGACGGTCCGTTCCCTGGGCTGTTCGTGCAATTCGAGGCTTGTTCCGAGCAGTCAGAGCCGTCACTTATCGTAATATAGTGCGTTCGTGCTCCACGTTTGTCCTTTGGGAGCCGGAGTTTGAACTGTTGCTTCGGAAGAAACCCAGGAATGCGCGTTGACTGTCGCACCGCCAGAACAGCAACATGCAACTTTGTAGCCGACAGTGCGCTAGAATAAATCAACAACGAACAAATTAGCGACAAGCTGTCGTATCCATATGCAACAGCGATCCTCACCTCGAGAACTGCTCCACAGCGCTTGAAAACACTGCACGCATGAGTTTCTGAGCGCACAGAAGCTTTAATTTCTCCCTTGTCAACGGCGGTGACGGAGAAATGAGTGTCTGAGAGTCCTCAAGCGACATATCTTCCTGATCTGTATCTGGCGAAGCGGTGGTCGGAGGCTCAGCTCTTGTCACGTTCTGGGTCTCGTTAAAATCGACAACATGAACCTCTCTTGGACTCATCATCGATGACCCAAACACCAACGCCACTGCAGCTCAGTTAGCATCATATTAGTCAACTATATCAGAGTAACTACTGCACTCACCTCTCTGTACTCTCAAGGAGAAAATGGCATCCAATCGCTCAGCGAACAGCAGCTCCGATGCCTCGACACATTTGACAGCCTTCTTGATGCCTCCACCCATTGTCAACCTAATTAATAAAAACTCAGCTTATTCCTCCCAACCACTGGAACTAAGCACTGCCATACTTTTTCCTTCTGGGTGCTCCATTTTGTTCCTGTTGTTGACGCTTATAATTCTCCACGAGCAACAGCAGATCGTCGTAGAGACTGAAGCAAGTACCTTTTTGTTGGTATTTTGCACGAAATAAAACCATTTCATAGCTAAAACGCACCACGGAATCTGTCCACGCATGAAGAGCAAGTACTGGATCAATCGCTTCATCAGACACGCGCGCAGTTCGCCGTCTAGCGGCGTCCGAAACTTTACGCTTATCGCCTCCATTTTTTTGCTTTTTGATCCAGCTTTTAGAATATTTATTGTTCCAGAACTAGATTTTTTAAATCTGGATACATTTGATTTGTACACCTAGACTAGATTTGTAAAGCTCCAATTTTGTGCATCCTAATAAAATACACCAAGACTAGATTTGTAAAGCTCAAATTTTGTGCATCCTAATAAAATGCTTTCTTTAAAAATGGTCCCTGCGTTTTGATAAAAAGCAAAACAAAGTGTTTTTAAACAAAGTTTTCACGAGTCTGGAAGATGGAGGTGGCGGCCCACACTGACGACTACAACGCGTCGTTCCGCGACACAGTATGGCTGCAGTCGTTTCCGCTGAACGCGCAGACGGTGTTGCACTACTTCGCGCTGTCCCCGTTCTACGACCGGTCGTGCAACAATGAGCGCCTGAAGATGCAGCGTTTGGGCCTCGACCAGCTCAAAAATCTGCGCGGCGTCGAGTACGAGCTGCTCCCCAACGCGGCCAAACAGATGCCGCAGCAGCTTTATATTATCCGCAAACAGCGGCGTAATGGGCGGACTCAAGTGGAACCACTGGCCATTTACTACGTGCTGGATGGCACTGTTTACCAAGCTCCCAACATCCACGCCATGCTAACTTCTCGCCTTGTATGGATACAGTCTGAAGAGTGCTCGAGTTTTTATGCTGACTATAATGTTATGTATTTATGGCAGAAAAAATGCAGCTACAGGGTGAACAAGGCCTTCCACGGTCTGGCGGCGGGTGTGCGCTTCAGCCCCACGGAGGGCTACGCGTGGGACTTTAGCTCCAAGGACAAGAAGGAGCCGGTCATCCCTTCCGAGCGTGAGTTGTTGGAACGTGTGTGTGTTTCTGCCATGTCGCTAATTCGTGCTGCCTGTAGAGCTGCAGCTGAAGCTCAAGCAGAAGTACGAGAAGATGGAGAAGCAGCGCGAAAACTCGGCACGAGTGGATTCCATTTTGATTCAGCTCATGAAAAAGCACGCGCCGGAGATCGCAGAGAAGTTGGAAAGCAACAGCTCTGCAGGAGCAGCAGGAGCAGAAGACCCAGCAGCAGTAAAGCGAGAGAGCGATACCGTTGCAGAGACTTCCAAGAGGCAGAAAGTTGCTTAACCTCTTCTGTTTACTAACGCAACGCAAAACTTGTGTTCCTAATCCCAACTTGTTCTTCTTAGCAAAGCAAGAGATATGCAGATACGATCGAATTGCGCGCATAGCTGGGTGTGCGCGAGGCAGTCGACTACTACTGCAAGACTACTGGTCTTTCTTGTTCTCCGGTTGACCATACTTGCTGCGGACCTCGTCCATCTTGGCGCCTCCTTGTTGCTTGGCGTATTTGAACTTCTCCTCGAGACTGTCGGCTGCTCCTTCCATTTGTGACTTGAGCTTCTCGCTGGACGGCACCTCGCGCGCCAGCATCATGCGTGGCTTCTTCATTTTGTTCACGCTGGCCTTCCACTTCTTCGGGTAGCGGCGACGGAACATGATCAACATGAAAATGACCAGCAACGGAAGGCCGAAGAGCGCGACGTGTCGAGCGCAGATGCGATCCGTGGGCAGTGGCAGGCAGTACTCACGTTCACCGACGTTCTTGGCCGCTTCAGCGCTCTGGTGCCACGTGTCTTTCGCTTTCCCACCGGCATGTTGCATCGTCTGAGCGACGCGAGCCTTGATACTCTCAACGCGTTCGCCAAGGTCGTTGATCTCAGCATTGAGTTTCTCGCTCGTCGCCTTGACAGAGTCCATCACGGTGTCGCTGATGGGGTCTGTCGGCACTGGAGCGGAGCTCGGCAGTCCACTGGACTCGCGCACTGAAGCAGCTGCATCACGCATCACCTCGTTCACGTGTTCCATCTTGCCTCGAGCGTATTCTCCGAGGTTGCGAGCGTCTTCTTGAAGCTGTTCCAGCGTGCGACGACTGCGATCGCTAAGGTCGTTTTTGCGGCGCATCTTCTCCACTTCGGACAGCATTTCGTCCACCGTTTCGGACGCTGCTTCCTTAGCTCCGCGGTCTTTGGTCATGTGGCTCTTGGGCATACTGGTAGGCATTCGCACCATGTTGATATCGTTGATCTCCGTGGTTTGTGGCGTGTTGCAAAGTGAGAGAGTGCTGCGAAGTGGAATTCCTTGGGACGAGGACAATGGAAAGAAAATAAAGCTCCAACTGTCGCGTCTTAAAGCACCTAGCAAACGATAGTAAAGCAGAAGGAGAGAAGGGAGAAGAAAGCCTCCCTTCATGTCATGGTTGCCTTTCACTTCAACATCATGTATGCCACATCAATTCTAAAACAAATTAATTTTTGAGCGAAAAGTACGAGCCATTGATCCAAAATGGCTCCGCAGCACCCTGCCTTCACTGCGGCCGCACAAGTTGACGCCCTGGCCGCCTGCTCCCTGCCGAATCTGCTGTTCTCGGACGAAGATGACAACGTAGAAGAGCCGGAGATTCCGCTGCTGGCTGTGGCGCAGTCGCAGCTCGAGGGAAACGTGTGGAACGGAGGCGTGGCACTGCTGGATGCGGCCACGAGCGAGCGACTGTGCGAGTTGCAATTGGAAACAGGCGTCGGGTCTCTAGCTTGGTGCGGTCTAGATGGAGATGTGTTGGCTTTGGGCTGTGACGATGGCGACGTGCGCTTGGCCAAATTGTCGACGGACGTTGCTTTCGCCTTTGTGCCCATTGGCACAAGCAACGAAGACGCAGTAGGTGGATGGGGACACGACGATGTCGTCACGGGCGTTAGTGTATCGAGTATCGAGAAGACGCAATTGGCCACAAGTAGTTGGGACCTCACGTACGTCTAGTGAGCTGGTGGGGACTGGGACTGTTACTCTAATGGAGTTTGTGAATTGTGTACAGAGTAAAGCTCTGGGATATCAATGCAATGGACAAAACAGTCGCTACTTTTGACGGTAAGTGGGTAGAGTGAAGTTAGAGATCGGTGTCTTAGTGCTAAGTGATGTTGCGGTACTGTTTGCAGGGCACACCGACTTAATTTGGGGTGTGGCGATGAACCCGACCCACGCGCATGTATTGTGCTCATCGTCACAGGACACCACGGTACAGGTGTGGGATGCTCGTCGTCCTCAAAGTGCAGCGTTGGTAGTGTCAACACTTCTTCCTGCTTTGTCAGTGGATTGGCACCCGAGGCAGCCGACCGTATTCTCCGTCGGACTGGATGACGGCATGGTGTGTACCTTTGACGTGCGCTCGCCGCACACTCCCCTAGCAAGACGAGAGACGCACAGAGCTGCAGTTCATGCGGTCAAGTACTCACCATATCACGAAGACTTGCTGGCGACGGGAGGTGACGATGGGAAGACGTTCGTGACTACCGACAGCTTCTCTTCCGACCGAACTGCAGACAGTGGTGTTCGTGAAATGCTGATCGGAGAGGAGAAGACTGTTCCGCACCGTGACTACGTGCGTGCTCTAGACTGGTTCCAATTGACAGCCGCGTCTTCTTCTGATGACAAGAAGGTGGAGATGGTGCTCGCAACAGGATCTTGGGACAAGACTGTGCACAAGTGGAACGTGGATGACTACACTGCTTCTGAAATGGACACAACGCCCGCTACAGGCCTGGCAGGTCCGCCGGGAGTTCCAATTCCAGTCGTGTAGCAAGTTAAAACGTGGTCAAGTGTCGGATGCTTCGCTTCTTCATTGTTGTACGGGTTACTTCACTTACTTAGAGCTCATATTCTACAGGATTGACGGCGTGGTGAAGTATCCAAGGTTCCTGCAGCGCTTCATCGGGACTAAGACGCTGGCTGGGGTCCCACACAAAGCACTTTGTCAAAAATGCCAAAAATTCCGGATCATCGGACTTCACTACACTGACAAGGCTACGGGAGCCCGGAGTGCGTCGGCGACCGCGTGAATTAACAAACGGCTTGGGGACGTAGTCCATCGCTTGAATATCTGCAGGGTTGGCTAGTTCATCGAAGAAATTCAGACGTCGCTTACTTTTGCGAACGAATTCGACCGGCGGGACCCCGAGCACCTCCATGATACAAGCAAACTGCTCCATCTCGTTCTCACCGGCAAAAATGGGATGCCCCGTGTGCAGTTCGACCAGGATACAAGCAAAACTCCACATGTCGATCGCACCTGAGTAGGTATGGCCAAGCAGCACTTCAGGGCTGCGGTAGAAGCGACTCTGAATGTAGGTGAACATGGGGGCACCTTCAAGACAACTGCTGCCGAAGTCGATCAAAGTAACATTCTCCACGAGGCCCGTGGTGCGCAAGTCTCCTTCCAAAGCCGATGCGTCCAGCAGCACATTCTCAGGTTTAAGATCGCAGTGAACGACCTGTTGCTGCTGCAAAAACGTCAGGGACTGAGCCAACTGCTTGCCAATTGTGCGGACGCTGCTCATAGGCAACCCATGGAAGTACCGCAGCTTGAGGAAGTCGTACAAGTTCGTGCCGAGGACTTGAAAAGCAATGCACACGTGGTCACGGAACTGGAAGTATTCCTCCATGCGTACGACGTGAGGATTCTCGTCACAAGCAGCGGCTGCACGCTGGAGTTGAGCCAAGAGCTGCACTTCCGAGAGTGCTTGATCGCGATACTTCCTTCGGTTGCGAATGATCTTGACAGCAACTTGTTTGCGACTGCGGTGGTCCATACAGCAGACAACCTGTCCGAACGAACCCTGACCCAATGGACTCAGTACTTCGTATCGGAAAGCCAAGTGATCCCCCATCAAAACCAAGTAATCTCCGTGCTCGTCATCGTAGCCGTCGTTGTGCAGCTGCAGAGGAACCTCAACGTGTTCCTCAACGACTGCGGTGACCGCTTCCTCACCGTGAACAGGCAAGTCGTTCTGGATTTTGCCATTGCGGCGCTTGCGTTTGACCGCCAGAGATGAAACGAAGCGGATCTCGTCGTACTGCAAAATCTCCACGCGTTCAAGTGCCGTGAGGTCCGCTGCTTTCTCTGTATCCAGCACAAACTGCTTGCCGGTAAGTGGACAGGGTCTTTGTCTGATCTGTGGAGCTGACTCGAACCTGTTTGCTCGAGGCTCATGCTCGTGTCTCTTCCTCCGCTCAGCCTCTGCTTCTTCAACGTCGCCACTAAGACGAAGTCTCCTCTGCGGATGTTGTTTGTGCTCATCCTTGCTCTTCTCCTTGTGCTGCAAATGCTGTAGTCTTCGTCGGCCGCTTTTATCGCCCACAGGACGATGAGGCTGCCAGAACTTGCGCTCTTCAGCCGGTGGCGTCGCTACGACACTTGTAGGTTGTGCGGAGCTGCCTGTGGCCAGCAATGAACTGGTTGTGCGGCGGATCAAGTCCAGTGGTCGCCTGTTGAAGAAGATATGCGCGATCGAAGACGGCTTTTTGCCTGGCGGCGCTGCGGCTCGGCTGTCTGTGGGCTCCTCGAACTTCTGCTGGGCGGTGGTCGAGCTGGAGCTGGGTGGCGCCGGTGTAAGCGCGGGTAGAAGCCGCTGCGCTCGGCGAGGCGGCCGTGAGGAGCGGGCGGTCGGCTCCATGTTGTAGCTGCTAAACTGGGACTGTTGCCGTCGCTAAAACGGGTTATTCTTTTCGCGACACGCTTCTTCTTCAACGGTGGGGGGTCGCATACTGGAAGTGAGAGTCCAGAGCCACAGATCTGCACAGGTGCCTGCTCCTCGCGTTGTCCCAGGCCATGAATATTCGGCATCCAGTTGCCTGCTGGCGCTGACGAGCGTGAACGGTGACTTGGTTTCACTATACTTTTGACCGAACACCTCGCAGCTGGCTTCAATCTTTCTTTTGGTGAAATGCCGGAGCGAAATCAAGAATCGGTCGGTCACCTCAATTCTGCTGGCGAACCCATCACTAGTGTAGGCGTTACAGGGAGCTCTTGGCAGTATACGAATGACCGCGGCGTTCTGGTCGCAGAGCAGGCAGGCCAGCGCTGCGACGCCTGTTTGCGGCTTTATTGCAGCATTGAAGTCTTATTCGGACGCGGTCTTCGAGTCGATCCGTCGCCATTGTGCAATATTGCGCCGGGCGTCCGGCGGTTTCGCCGCTGGTGACACCAGCAAGCAGACTGTGGCACACAGTAAAACACTGTTTCGGAACTGTACACGAAGCGAGCGGTGCCTGCATGCTTGCTCATGAGTGCCATGATGGCAGCGAAGAAGGGAAGGAGTCCTTCGCTTCAAGGACCGCGAGGGAAGGCGCCTTCTGGCAGAAGTTCTGCTGAGTGATCGAACCAAGACTCCTGGATTCACCTGTTGCCGCATTTCTGATTCCTGTCTCTATGCAAGTTGCCGTTCGCCTAGCGAAATGGTTTAGCAAAATCGGCAAGTCAAATTTTTCAGGACCACCGGTCTCGACATCAATGTCGAAAGATAAAGGCCAGAGAATCCATTTCTCTGAGCGAATGCACCATGAGAGAAGAAGAACATTTTTTTTTACTTCCTCGTTGCAGTTAAGCTGCTCGTCACGTAGACTACGTCGACGACAGCAGTGACGTAAGAAGATAGATCGCGCCGCTTGACCCGTTGCACTTGAAGCTTCAGCAAGCTAGCGGCCCCGGACGCTGCGTGGTCCACATTAGGCACAAAAAACAATCCCGGCTCGTTTTTTTGCACTTCATAATGGCGGGAATGGCGAATGCGGCGAGAGACTGCCGTGGAGGTCGAGCGAGTTGCGGTCGGTGGCGCCGCCTTCATCTTGATGATCGGAGCCACTGGCCGATCAGGTCGTTCGGCCCGATTTAAAATCGGAGATTTGCCGAGGGCCGCGGCGGAAACTTGCTTGGGCCGAGCCTACACTCGCACGCCATCGGGCAGTGTCTGCCTTTCGATATGGCCTGCTCTATCGCTATGTTTGACTCAGTTGACCGCAGCTGCCGGGTGGCCAGCTCCGCCGCCATTAGCCTAATAATAATGCTTAGGATCGAAGTCAAGTCGGTTTGCCGTGGCGTCACGGGGCATTCGCCCGGGATAAAGACGCGCGATAGGGGCAAGCCGCGGCGGCTCTGTCCATGACCAAGTGGTCCCTCCACTGTCGCCGGCAAAGCCGCCGTGCGGCCGGCCGGGGCGGCGGAGCACTCGGAGCCAAGCGAGCCTGCATTGCCGAGGCCGACCTAGCGCGAGTGCCGTCGGAAGCACGCGCGAACGTGCGTGGAGCGGGGCGTTTACGCTTCAACCGCGGCCTGATATTCCAACTCAGGCGGGCAGTGCCCGCCGTGGCAAGGCTGCAAGTTACGCGTGTAACTTGCGGCCGCCATGGCCAATTGCAGTAGGCTGCGAGGAGCTCGCGCGTGATGACCCTATATTGCTGCTGGCGCTAAGCTTCGATGGCGCCGTCCTCGCGCCTTAGCGCCTAGATCTCGCCTGAACCCACGCCTGTTTTGGCAATCGCACGCCATAACTCGCTAAGATATCGGGGCAGACGAGCACCGCGGCAGCTGGACGTTGATTGACCGTCGTCAGCGTCCCACGTAGGAATGGCAACAATGGCAAGGGCAACATGGCTCCGCTTTTGTCTGGGGGCTTGCTCGAGTTAAGCCCTAAGCTTAACGGTCAAGCTGCAGCCCCACCGCAACGCGTGAGGCGTTGAACTTCGGACAAGAGGGTTTCGAGGAGGCCAGCCGCGGCGAGCTCATACCCCACGTCTGGTGAGGAGAGGTGGCTGCTGCCGGGCAACCGCTCGAAGCATAGTGACCACGGCAACTTGGAAGCCAAGGTGCCCCACTGCGACGCAAAGGCCGGAATATAAGGCAGAGAGCCGAGTGCAGTTGGCGAGGGGATCGAAGAAAAGCCTGTGACGGAGCGCGCCCTGCTTTGCGAGCACTGTTACTGTAAGTAAGTCGATCGTTTCGGGCAGCTCGTTGCAACTTGCAGCTCTAAAACTCCAGCCCCCTCCGCCAAGGACATGCACACGGGTAGCGCCATCAAGCAAGCCTGATGCCGGTTTGGGCGTTTCTAGCGGAAAAAGGCGCAGGGGTGCCCTTTTTTCAGCTTATCGTGACATTTGGACTTCAAAATTCACCCTAGCAGAAGCATTACCAGCGCCAACAGCATGCAGCGTGGCAGCCGCGCGGTCGGTCGGGTGACTATTCACTGCTGTTACTCACTGTACGCACTGCGCCTTGGTCATCTCGAACGGACACTGGGGCGAAATATTGATCTGGAATCTAGGCTGGATATCGAGGCGAAGGAAAGCATTCTTAGGAATCCTGAGCGGCACTTTGTGCCAGGTTTCTGCAAAAATACAATTCTGCTTGACTTGACGTGAGTATGGGTCGAAATTCAGCCAATCAGCCAATTGACGTGCCTGCCCATCCTTCTTGTTGTGATATTTGCCTATTCGACCGACGCATCCCGCCCGAATTTGGAAGGGAACAAATTGGCGTGGCACACTCCACGACACCAGCCTCCGCGCGCACCAGCCCAGCGCCGGGCCAGTACCATTCGCCATCTTGCTGGCCACGACGCACACAGACTCAGAGACTTCTGGTAGCCCCGGTCCGTTCCGCTCGGACCCCGCCGCTGCTAGTCCAGACAGGGAAGCATCAATCCACGCACATCCCCCAGACCTCGCGCGGCAGTGCAGTTAGAGCACAGGGAGTGACAGGGAGAGCTAGGAGAGAGAGCTAAGAGCTAGAAGAGCAAAAGAGAGCAGGCATGGAGATTGCCAAGAACGTACGCGACTTTCTGGTCGGCATGAAGGAGGCGCTGTCCCCCGAGGAAGACCAGCTGCTGTCAAGCTTGCAAACATTGCACGAAGAATACCTCAACATCATGGAGAACTTCCTCGCGGAGTTGAACTCCAGTGCGCTGACCGTGAGCCCCGAGGCGCGCATGGTTGCGCACAACCTTCGCCTGAAGATCTACCAGGATTGGCGCGCCAAACTGATGGAGCGCGTGTTTGACAACTCGATAGAGAACGTGTCGGCCGAAGACGCGGAATCCCACGAGGATGGTTGCGACTGCTGTTTCTGTGAACTGAAGCAGCGGTTGCGAATGTACGAGAGCGTGATGGCAGACTACTTCGCAGCAAGTACAAAGATCAAGAGCCCTGAGAACGACAGCAGCGAGGACAGTGTCTTTAAGATGCCGGAGTTCCTGACCACGTAGACGCTGCGCGGTCAGGCACGCAAAGCTAGTTAGGGATTTCTCGGCAGCGAGTGCGCCGGGAACGCCCGCGGATCTCGTGTGGAACGAAGAGAAGGACTGCATCGCGAGATGGGACCGCCCCCGCGCCTTGGGCCCCAAGTTGGGGAGGCTACCGAGCAGTACAATACGTGGAACTACTACAACAACAAGAAGAAGAAGAGGCGCTCGTGCAGCGCCGCGATCGTGGAAGTCGCGGCACCGCTGCGCGAGCGAATGGGTGTGTGTGGAACAATAGAGTGCTCCGACTGGGTCTTGGCCGTCACCGGAAGCGCGTGCATTTCAGTCGGTAGTGGTATTATGATCCCCCCGCCTCGATGCGCAGGTTTATAAGCAAGTTTATAAGTACAAAGGGCTCGTTTGAATCATTCGCAATAGGCTAGCGTAGTGGCAGGGGGGAAGGATTGATGTCAGCAGATTCGCGCCGTCGCCATTGCCGCACCCCACGCCTCGCTGCACACGCGCCAGCACAGGAGGAAACGAGCCAAGCAGAAGAGTACGAGCGCGTGCGCATAACTTGCCAAGAATGCAGAGAGCTTCAGACAGTTCGTTCATTATTGTCACTGCCATCACCGTTGTTCCCGTGGTCTTGCCTTACGTAGGCGTCGCCGGCCCCTTTCAGGCCAAAAAGTATCCTTTCTGCGGTACTGACCGTCCTGCGCACGTGCGTGGCCGGCGGTGAGGCCAGCACGGTCTTGCCACATGGTCTGCCACGTTGCGAGCGGTGAAACCGCGGAGCCGACGTGATGGCCATTTCGGCGTGCTAGTGTGGAAGGACCAGGACGGCGGCGGCCACGTGAAGAAGCTCCACGTGCCTCTCGGCGGAAGGTGGCGGATACTGGAGCCGTCAATGCATTGCGCGCGGCTGGCTCAGGCGGAGCATCCGGTACCTGCACAGTCTTTGGCGTGGACGGGCTGGCGTTGCACATACGCCAGCTTTAGAGCCTGCTCTTGCTGCGAGCGGCAGATGGCAGTGACCTCAATCTGCGCAAAGAAGTAGCGGGAAATTGTTCGATTCGAAGCGCAAAAATTAGGCTAACTGAAACCTTGCAGAAATAGTATCACTATATGCGTTATAGCAAGTAAATCAGAATTTGCCAGCTTGTAAGACCGCAACTCTGATTGATACTCTTAGCAATTTGTGCAGATATATCAGGTTTTGACGGCATTTGTTTTGACAGAGGGAGCGGTGGACCACACCGTCATTGAATTTCCAAGTGAGAAAATGATGCGAAAAATCTGGGTTCTCTTGATCTTGCCGACCAGCGGAAGACCGTGGTCACCACGGTGGTGCTTGTCTTGTTGCCAGCAAAGTGGTTTGCAAGTGCTGCGCGCGTTTCGCCATTCGTTTCACGAAGAGTGAAACATTCGAACATGAATAAAGTTTGGTGAATTTTTGGAAAACGGTTTCCGAATATTGTTGTTTTCGTTTACATGTACACACTTTGGGCCCGACGCTGCTTGGGGAGCTACCTTTGAGGCCATTCGTCCACCAAGAAACCTCACATTGCGCTCGTGAGGGTTCTTGGTGCGCGGTGTCCTCCAGTTGTTGCTCGTCCCCTCTCTGCCTCACCAAGTTGCAGCAGTCAAGGCGACGCAGACTGCACGGCGCGGAGTGCAGCGGCAGGGCTGCCTGCTTCTCGTCCCCAAGTTTCGCCAACTCCGGTGATTGCAACTTGCAGTCGCAAAGTGACTCTTTCCTGGCCTGCTCGTTGAGTCAAGCACAGTCGATAAAGGAAGACGGGGTCAGCAACCACCGGCTGGGTCCGAGTCTGTCCACCCTACAGTGCAGATACCGGATAATGCGTTTGACTGCAAAGCAGAGAACGCCACTCACACGATCCTCCGTATCGCTATCATGGCGCTCGGATAGCGGACCTGCAAGATGCAAAGCTGTATGTGTACGTGTGCATGTGTGCTGCCTGTGCCACAGGCTGTGGATCAGTGCTGATGCAGTGCACGAAGATTGAAAGCCGGACGAGCGTCATGCAACGACTTTTCCCTAGAACTTACCGTAACGGCGTAGCGCTACCAATTCCTTGAGGAGTGCTACATGTGCACTGCCGCATTGCGGAGACATTGAATCTGTACTGCAGGCAGAGTAGAGTACATGTAGCAACACCAGACAGTGCCGAAGCACACGGTCATTTTCGTAGTCGCGTACTTCGAAAGCAAAATTGACAGGATTAGCATGTCAGCAAAATATGACGACAATCAGTTCAGTTGGGTAAATGGCGGTCTCGTTTGCGCTGCGGCGACGCCATCACTGCCGCCGCAGTTCAGCGTTGGACGCAGCGAACGTTTGGAGCTTGCCACAATCTAACGGCGGCGCTCGTCCAGCCAAAGTCTCGGCGTGACGCACCGGCGCTTCTGCTCGAATGGCTTCTCTCGAAGTTCTCAGGATAACGTTGCCGACGAAGCAATTCGACGACATTGGAAGTGACTTCCAGACGGCGACACTGTACAGTGCGCTTAGTCATGACTCATGAACCCGCTTGCACTGAAGCCTTCACTGGCGAAGGCAAGCATCATCTGCAGTGCAGAAGGTGCTCGACTTCTCCAGCCGATGACAGGCAACCCGACGAGGAACGCCACGCGAGGCTTCTGCGGTTGTCGCCACGGTGGACTACAGTAGAGGACAAGGACCGTCAACTTGACGGTGCGCTGCTGGACGCAAGAAGCTTTTCTACAACATTTGCGAAACGGTCTACAACATGAATTTTGTTTTCGAAAATATGTTGCAAAGGGTACATGTATGTTGAATGTACATGCAAATGTACATGCACGCACTGGTTTACGTGGGCGGTGTGCATGTATAGTCTGATGACTTCCAGCTCGACACAGACGAGCGGACCGAGCACTGGTCGTCTTGAATGATGCGAGCCTCCAGCGACACCACCCCGTGCAACTCCGATAACAGAGTCGCTTTCTTGCGAAGCAGCTCCGTTTCCGACATCTTTTCACAGGCAAACCGAAACTGAGCTTAAGCTTTATGGTACTAAATGGCTAGGATGAGAGTACACACCGTGTGCAGGTTGGATGTAGTGCGCGTTTGTGGAGCAGCGTTACGGGACAAACGCGCGCGGTCTTGTTTGCGATAAACGTTCTTGTAGAACTCGAGGGCTTGAGTGGACTCAATGCCGCCTCTAGAGATTGATTGACGATCATCTGGCAGAAAACAATTTAGTTCTTGTAATTTCTAATTGGAAGTGTTGAGACTGCGTACCTGCTTGATTTGCCTTGGTAGTTAACACACGAGGCGCTGCAAGTCGTTCCATTGAGTCCTTGGTAAAACTTACCTTGTGCGGCGCAGCTCGACGTTCAGCACGTTGTTTGGTAGCTACTGCGTCAGGTCCTCGTTTAATTATTCCACCGGCGGTCTTCCACTCGGCAATTTTAGCGTTCAGCAGTAACGCGTGGTCCTCTTGGATGTGGCACAACCGTTCACGATCAGCGCTTCGCTCACGGGTGAACTGAGATTCGAGGCGCTTGACCTCCTGTTTGTTGGCGGCCTTATGCAACTTTTGCTTCCGCTGCTCTTCCGCTTGCAGAGCATCTTGTACCGCCTGAATATAGTACGCGTTCTGCGTTGCACGCAGTAGCTGTAGCGCCATAGCTGTTTCTGTTCCCATGCTTCAATTAAACCTACAATGCTCAAGATGCCGCAATGGAAATCTGCATCTACAATGGCTAAGTTTAGCCATGTTTGAATAGGACAATAGCCCCGATAATTTACAAATACTGCGCTACCAAAGCCGGAGATAGCGATACGGAGAATCCTCCTGACGAGGAATCCACTCGTCCGTATTGCACGATTGGAAGGTTGATGCTGGTCCAGAGCGAGTGCTGTGCATCAAAACATCTCGTCTTGAGGATTCTCGGTGGACGTAATGCCTCAGAACAAATGTCGCGCGAGGTCTGGTGTCTAAACTTCAAAGACTTTGTACAGTGTATCAATAATGCAAAAGTTTCTCCGATTGTTTTAAAAAATCGTCTTCACGCTAGCAATTGCTGCATTTTTGCTGAAACTTTTCTTCGAAAAATGAAATTTCAAAAAGCAAACTGGTTCTGTATGTCACTCTTCAAAACAGTGCCTTTCATATTTGCGCAATTACAACTTCTAAAGCCATGCGCTTCCGACCGTGTATCGACATCCACGCTGGGGAGGTGAAGCAGATCGTGGGGTCCACTCTCACCGATGGCGAAGGCGCCGGACCCATCACCAATTTTGTGTCTTCTCAGAGTGCAGGCGACTTCGCTCGGTACGTCGCCCAAAAGCTGTTTAATCGTGTTTTTTCGACTGGTCTGGAATGTTTTGCATTGGTCTAACGTTGTTTCCAATACATTGTTGGCTACAACAGAATGTACAAGAAAGACGGGTTGGTGGGCGGCCATGTCATCATGCTGGGCGCGTCGGAAGCCAATACAAACGCAGCATTAGAGGCCTTGCAGGCATATCCCGGGGGTCTCCAAGTTGGTGGTCAGTACGTGCACTGTGTTAGCTATGATACTTGTTTCTCATTGTGGCTACACGCACTAGGTGGTATTAACGCTGAAAACTGCCAGTTCTTTGTGGAGAAAGGAGCGAGCCACGTGATCGTCACGTCCTACGTGTTTCGTGACGGACAAATTGACTTTGACCGGCTGGAGAAGCTCAAGCAGCTCATTGGCAAGGAGCATCTTGTGCTAGACCTCAGCTGTCGTAAGAAGACGGAAGACAACAAGTTTTACGTCATGACGGACCGTTGGCAGAAGTTCACCACGACTTCCATTGAGTACGTTAGACAAACTGCTGCTGTTGTTACGTGTCTGACTGAAACTAACAAAACGTTCATTAGCGAGGCATTGTTCCACCGTCTCGCTGATTATTGCGACGAGTTTTTAGTTCATGCCGTGGATGTTGAAGGCAAGCGGTGCGGCATCCAGGTACGGACGATCGCCAGAATTCAAACCACTGCAGAGCTAACATGTGCGAACTATTCCAGCAAGAGCTCGTAGAACTGTTATCCAAGTGGAGTCCCCTCCCTGTTACCTACGCTGGTGGCGCCAGCTCCCTGGTGCGTTTACTGGATCCACGAACAATGAGATATGTGAAGTACTCATAAGCTTGTTGTTGTTATTACCAGGACGATCTGGACTTCGTGGAGCGCATTGGTAACGGCAAGGTATGAACCAAGTCCTGTCAACTGAGTGCAATCCAGTAGCTGTGACTCTAATTGTGTGTATATGCAGGTGGACCTCTCGATTGGCAGTGCGCTGGACATCTTTGGAGGCGACATTGGCTATGAGGACGTCGTTTCGTGGGACCGAAAGCGCGCAGATAACTAAGCTTTGCCGGCTGAGATCCCACCTCAAACATTAGACGGTTGGAAAACACACTCATGCTCGCGGCAAGCTGGAGTGAAGAAACATCTGGATAGCTTCATTCATCCACCGCATCTTCAAACTCGTTCTCGCTCTGCGAATGGCCTACGGCCACGTCCTGGTAAGGATCCATCTTCTCCTCGCGATCCTCTACGCCAAGAGGCAGATATTCATTCACCCGGCCTTCCCAGTACTGTTCCCCCACTAGATCCGCTGGATGTACTACAGCTTCCTCTTGAACATACTCATCCACCGCCGGATAGGAACCAACAAAGCTCTCAGGTACTACGTCCTCTGCATCCTCATGCAATTCCAGCTCAACTGAGGGGTTATTAATCATCTCTGCTTCAGCCACGGCTTCGGCTGCGATCTGTAGAGCCTCCTTTAGCGTTGCGATCTCATCTTTATACCCACGTAACAGTCTCTCCAGCCCTGCTCTTGACTCATACTCCAGCTTGAGCGATTCATGAGCTGCATCCTTCTGCATTTGAATATGAAGCAGTTTCTGTAGCACGAGCCATTGTCAGACCTCCCCAGTATTAAAATGTGGATCTCTTTGCCTTACCAACTCTTCCTGTTCAAGTAATTCCCGTGTTGTATCGTGAGCAGCGCGTTCCAGATCAACAAGTCTTCGGACTACTCGTAGCACCCTCCAAACACGCAGAACTCCCAATAACCTAGCAGCTGAATCCAAGATAAAAGGTCAAGCTAATATCTCTACTGCAACTTGAACAATCCCCTTGCTCACCTTTCGTCTGCGCATACAATTCGACAGCGATAGATAGACTCACCACCACGAGATCCAATACGTAACCTGTATGTGAGAAGAATCTACGCTGAAATGCGGCCAACAGGACAGCCAGCTCGATCAAAAAGAGGAAAAGTGTGAACCCTGTGAAGGATTCCACTAATCCAGTCAGAATCCGAAGCAGCAGTGAAGTCTCCACGTCCTTTGTTGCTGTGCATTTGCTGTTGAGTAGTTGTTGGTCGTTCAAATGGATACTAACAGCAGTACACCCGACGTCTAGAGCAATGAGAACGATCATGGCCACTTGAACCTCTGTCGTCTCCAAAACTTCCCCCAGTGACTTGAATTGGGCGACATGTTCGTCCTTTTCAATCTGCTGAGCTGTACTCGCCTTGAGCTGTCGCTGTTTCTGCTTCCACGACCTGTTGCTGCTGCTGCTATTGCTGCTGCGTGTGCTGACGGTGGACTCGGCGTCACTCGTCACTCCCCGAGCTGTCGACTTGAGCTTTCCAGTGTTACGGCGAGCTTTGTGCTTCTCCATCAACTGCGTATCTTACGGAGCACTTGAACGGTTGTCTGAAAGATCGGCGACTGTTTATATTAACTCGTTACGCCGAGTTTGGCTGACTGACTCACCGAAAGCGATTGCTGCTGCTCTACCTCATGGCAGCTTGAACACCGTGTTCTGTTCCAGATGCAGCACCGTCTTGGACAGCGTGTCTAGTTGGTTTAGATCCACCACAGTCGAAGGTCCGCGTCGCACATTGGCCAGAGGCTTGGGCAGGACCAATTGGTCTGCAATGGACACCTCCCACCCCAGCGACGAACAGTCTGCACCAGGCAAAGAGTAACAACATTAGACAACTCTGCAATAAAAGCACTGTCACTACCAGTGCACAAACTACGCACACTGCTGAACGTCTTCGTGTCGTGAAAAACCTAGCGCCAGTGCGACGTCATCGATTGAAACCGTCGAGTACGCCATACTCAGCAGTTCCGCCGCATTTTCTCGTGTTGAAGCTATCGCACAACGCATCAAAGACAAAATCCCGTCAGTAACAAGGAAGCTGTCATCACTACAGCACAGAAACAGCAATTGACGCACTCTTCAACGTCTCAACTAGCCCCTGCAATGACGGAGACCAGTCGTAGTCCATTGCAACGTAAGCTGCAGCCAAATTCCTATCACACCGCAACATATCAAACGTTCAACCTCGGAATTCTGATACAAAACTCGTATCCTGTCCAAACTCACCGCTGCCAAAGCGCCTTACCCACTTCCCACACATTGCGCAGCTCCTCGTGTGTCTGTTTCACCTCACTGGGTATGCGTTTCCACAGAAAACGCGCATCGTTGAGGTTTTTGGCCAGTAGAACGACCAACAAATAACTCGCGTAGAAGTCCGGGGACAAAACTGCGGGCTGTGAAGGCATCACTGCTTGTGCCACAAGCTCCAGCTCCTCACACACGACCTTGAGCTGCTGTACGAGCTGATGCGCCGTCTCACGGTCGCTGGCGGAGGCGTGGGCTGCCAGTAGCTCCTCGCGCTTCGTCTTGAGGGTGTCGACCAGGTTGTCCATATTGAAAGCTCTTGAAGAATGAATTGGACTATTAAGTGGACTATTAAATAGTCCAGAATAAGAAGACTATTAAATAGCTCAGAATAATCCGACTATTAAATGGTCCATTTTAGTTGGACTATTAAATGGTCTGGAAAAGGCTGACTATTAAATGGTCCGTATTAGTTGGACTATTTAATGATCTGGAAGGCAGACTATTAAATGGTCCGGAAAAGTCAAGACTATTTACTTCCAAAACATTCTCCCAGAGATCAAGCATGGCGACAGGAGAGCAGTATTTGACCAAGAACTACGAGAAGTGGAACAACTTCCAGGTGCGTGTCATCTGCTGCAGTAGTTTATGCATCTTCAGGCGGTTGTAGCCATGCCACTTTGGTCTCCAACCGCTTTGTAGATGAATATTTACGTTATAATCTTCTCCAATATTGACACATTAACTAAATAATATCCTACTGTTTCCTGCTCCGTTATACATGTATTGAATCATTAACAGGACGACTCAGACTCAGACAGTGAAGATGTGCCACGGGTGCCCACTCAATTCGACGTGGAAGGCGATGGTAAACTTCAATGTATCATTCGTCTAAAACACTACCCCACTCACTATGTTTCGTGTCTTTTAGCCGACATTGTGATCAGCACGGAGATGCTGCTAACGTCCAAGCAGGTAGACCGTTACCGGAAGTTGGAGAAGAAGCAGCTGGAGGTTTGGCAGGTTGTGGTGCGTCAGCTCCGCGTGTGGTCGGCGTCCAGCGCTGGCGCCGAAGAGGGACAAGACGCGGTGCCCTGTCGGCCGTACTGCATCCTGGTGAACAACTTGTACCCACTGGGTCAAGTGGTGTCCAAGAAGATCTGCGACCCGCCCGAGGTGTATCCGTCGCCGCAGACAGTCCTGGACCTTACTCTGCATGCGATGGTGGACCCGCCAACCAACACCCCCCAGCACCGACCGGACAAGATCGTGTTTCCGGACAAGAACTATGTTGGACAGCTGCGTAAGAGCTACTCTGCGTTGGGGATCGAGTGTTCATACCTGTCCGAATCGGACGGCATTGACGCCTACATCCAGTACGTTGCAAGCTCTTGGGAGGAGATAAACACTGCTAATGTTGCTGTTATTTTACCAGGGAACTTTCGCAACACTTGATCCGAAAGGACTTGGCCTCGGTGGCTGAAGTGAGCGAGCGGCCGGGGCTGATCTCTGGTGATGGTGTGACAGTTGAAGCGCTATCTGCTTTCTACTCAGCCTGTGACCTGTACGCGAAGCTGGAGCCGTGGAACGTTCTCGCTGAACGTCAGGCGATCCAGGTCGATGCTGTCGGCGAGGAAGAGCTGCGTCTGGATGCTCGTCATCACGTGGGCCGAGGCACTGTCTTCTCGTCTGTCATTAGTACCCACACTGGCAGTGGGCCGAACGGTGAGGGCGGCGATCATATCCGGGGTATGGCATTGTTTTACACACGCGCAGACCTCGAGCGCCGTGTGCTACCCCCAGGGGAGAAGCTGGCACTAATGGAGAACCCGGAGCTGCGTCGCTGTGGTAAGTGCGACAAACGTGCAGGTCCCGGCAAGGAGCTCAAGCGCTGTACACGCTGCCAATGCACGTTCTACTGTGACGCTAATTGCCAACGTGGACACTGGAAGGACCACAAGGTGAGCTGCACACCACCTGGAAGCGCTTCAAGCGGGGCTGGCGACCACAAAATCATGTGGGGAGCTAAAGAAATGTCGATTCTCTACGGACCGCAGACGTCCGTGCCGTTTGACGACCTGGATGTGATCACGAAGAACTCACTGCCTATTGCTAAAGTCAAGGGCGAGACATTGTACCCGTCTGCTGTAGTGTTCCGCAAGGGCGACCCGAGTGTACCTGACGTGACGGAACTGGCGTGGCTGACTCGAGCGTTGAACGCGCAGATCGAACTCATTTCCAAGCACCAGCTATTCATGCAGAACACGATGGGCGAGTTGCTGGGCTTGGACGACCCTGATAAGGAACCGCAGAAGCTGGAGATGAACTGCAAGACGCTCGGGTTTGACGACCAGCTTGTAGTCCGCAACAGTACTGTGCTTACCATGCACGACGTCGAGCGGTTGCGCAAGGTGATCAAGAAGCAGCAGAAGACTGAAGGTGAAACCCAGGAAGAAAATGACAAGGCTGAGAGTGACGATGACGGGGCTGATCTTCAGGAGGAAGAGAAGGGCTGCAGTGTCATGTAATAAGCAGGCCTGAAGACGGTCTGTGTTTGATGGAAATTCATGACAACGTTGACGAGTAATTAAATATTCTTCTTGTGCTAGCTGGTTACCATTGCGGCTGGTTGTAGACAGCGCGTTGGAAGAATGGTGCGAACACTACAGCCATAAAGAGGAGCGTGTCAAGGCGGTCAAGGACACCACCGCCAACACGAAGATAAGTGCCGGTTCTCGAGACCTTGGCGACCTTCTTGAGACTTACGAGGAAGAGCTTCCCCACTTGAGCACACGCAACTGCTCCAGCACTGACCAGAGCCACAAACAGAACATCCATGTCGAAGTTCACGTACCCAGCGGATAGGAACGTCGCGCCGACGGCAAAAGCCATTGATCCGAGCATCTTCTCGACGTTCAGATGGGAAGAAACGTACTTGGACAACGGGTGCATCCACGGAAACTGCACTGCTTTCAGTATATAACCAGTGAGGAAGGCACCAAGCTCGGCACTCCACACAATGACGAAGAATCCGGCCAAAGCACCACTTGAACGCACGCGCGTTGACTGCTCGAACAGCTCCAGTACTGCAGCAGAGCAGCTGAGATAGACCAAACCAGCGACATCAAGTACCATCATGAGAGCTGATTCCACGGCGTCTTTACTGGTAACAGCACGGACGACCAGCAGCAAACACACGCCCAGTAATAAAAGCGAGTAGGACTCGACAGCCACAGCCAGATACTTGTCCATAGCGCGTCGACTGTCTAAATCTCCACTGTAGTCGACTGATCCAGTCCCTATATTGGAGCTTGGATCACTCCGTAGCACAACATTAAGCGAAGACAGGAAGAAATACGCGTACTGAATCAATACGCATACTGCTGTAGGGGTATTAGGAGACATAGCGGCTGAGAAAACCCCCACGAACGTGCTGGATCCGACGTAAATCATCGGCATCTGCGTGATTCCTGGCAAAAAGCACAAACCCACCGAAGCTCCGGAAGCCAAAGTGGAGACCACCAACGCTGCAAGTGCTTTGCTCCCACAGAATAATTTCTCAGCTAGTGGTGTCACGGCGGCCGTTTCCTCATCCACAGCGTAGGCGATGATCTGTCTGTACATTTCCCGTGATGTCTGCTTCTCGTGCAACTTAAACGGCATGAAGAGCTGCAGCCTCACTCGATACGCCAGCCACGCGAACTCGTAGCTTGCAATAGCGACAAAGAGCGCGTATACATAGGGAAGAGCTCCTCCATGACGCTCTCCACGCTCAATATCCACTGACACGTAAGCTGCCAACACGATACCCGCTGCAGCAGCTAGTAACAAGACGGAATCGAAGCACAAACGAACGATCTGGCAGCAGTTTAAGCGCTTGGACACCGCTTCCTCCTCATACCACGACGATCGACCCATCTCTTCCGACAGACGTTGGCCGCGTAGCATGGCAACGGACGATCCGGGCCGCAGAATCACGGGGCTGTCGTCCATCAGGTCGGGATGCGCATCCGACGGGAAGCTGGGGATGGAGAACATGCCCCCGCCATCGCCTAAGACCGGATGCGGACCCGTTCTGGGGTCCAGCGGACGCAGTCCCATCATACTCATGACTGGGAGCTTTGGGGCGGAAGATGGAGTTGTGTTAGAGCGATTGCAGGGGCATGATGAAGAGTGAAGAGCTGCGGAGCTGCTCACTGGAAAGGCAGTTAACAGCTCGGCATAGTGAATTCAAGTGATTGAAGTTCAGCACATTCTAAAGCACCAGCTGTTTAATGACAGAATGGTGCAACTTCTGAGCAACGTTATCACAACTTAGGAAACTGCAACATTCTAACTTCAATTTGAGGAAAGTACCATGGCATTCCAGCGGTGCCGGCGCTAATGGGCGAGTTATCAATAATATCAAGCTCACTCCTCATCTCAGCTGTCTCGCACGTACACCACGGGGCATGTTTCGCCAAAGCGCCTCGAACGGATCCGAGACCGTCATAGTGTATCTCCCAGCCCTCCCTTTCCTCGCCTTGTTCGTCATGTTCGTTGGGGGTCACCGTGCGATTGTCACGAAGAGAAAGGAATATTTCCAGCGCTCCTGCCTCACAGATCACTTTTCGTCGGACATCGTACGGGAATCGCTCGAAGAGCCACTGGGTAATGTCCACACAATTGAGTTTCGCAGACTCCAGCAAACACAACGAAAACTGGAGCTTCCAATACAATTCCTGTGACCGAAGCAGATTCATCACTGACCAGAGGCCCCAACCACCTGGCTCCAGATCTACAGTAGTGTTCCAAATCCGCTCGAGCAGAGCGAAAGACCCAAACTCGCACGCCTTGTGTACGGCTGCTCCACGGATGAGTCTGCATAGGCTGACACGGCGGTGATAACATGGTCGAGAGTCTCGACTCGAGACCATCAAATTCCGGTCACCAGATCGAAAGTGGACTCGATCATCAAACTTTGGAATCCATTGTCCCAAAGGCAAATGGCACTCAGTACACCAACTTGGTGACTCGACAGCGAGAGGCAACCCACACTATTTCCCCCATTGTCGAACCATGATAACGGGGCCTTCAACCACGCTAGTTGCGGTAAGACCTCCAATGGAGGTGCTACTAGCAGTGCTAGGTTGTAGGAAGAAAGTACTCACAGCCTGCTCGCAAGATAAACGCTCTCTTCACAACCAACTACATAAGTTCTCAGAGGACTCTTTGTGAGAACCAACGCAACAGGACTAAAAAGCCAATCGTAGAAGATGACAACCAATTATTTGCCGACCTGGAACGAAGTTGTTAACGGAGTTTTGGTGGTTTCGTGTACAACTCGCCTCCGGACAATCTCGCGATGCTACCTTACACAGCAGCAGCCCTCTTTCACGTGCATCAGTAGCATTCGCTCTCCGCTCGTCGAGGCAGCGAGCGGCGTGGTGGCTGGATGCAAGTTGCAGTGTGCTGAGCTCTCATCCAATCCTATTCGGGGATGAGGTGGTTTAGCCAATCGCTTTTGTTTCGGCGTGTTTGCGCACGGTTTTGTCCAGTAGATCCCGTCCTACCTTAAGTCCACATGTTTCCTACTTTAAGCACTTAACGGTCGCCGTCGGAGTTTATACTTGTTATTTAAAACACACATTAAATTGAAATAACTCTGCCACCTTATTTCAGGACCTTTAAACCAGGTGATTCAAGCGTAGCCACTCACGTACGTACGTCTCCTCAAGAGCTACGCATCACTTCCTCTTTTGACCTGCTCGGAGCAAGACCAAGAAGAACTACAGACGATTAACTATGGGTGACTACGGCCAGTACGATGTGCCCAAGGCGGACGAGATGATTAACTTCAAGGTGGGCCAGCCCGCCCCGGCCATGCTGCCGCTGGACAAGATCCGCGAGGCCGCCACGCTCAAGTTCGCCGAGACGGACCCCATGTACCTGCAGTACGGCGTGATCAAGGGCTACCCCAAGTTCCGCAAGACTTTGGCCGAGTTCCTGACCAAGGGATACCAGCACGAGGTGGACCCGGAGAAGCTCTTCGTGACGAACGGCGTCACGGGCGGCCTGGCGCTCATCTGCTCGCTGTTCCTGCAGTCGGGTGACCTCGTTTTCATGGAGGAGCCGTCGTACTTCCTTGCTCTCAGCATCATGAAGGATTTCAAGATCAACGTGCGTCAGATCCGCATGGAGGAGGACGGTCTGGACATTGATGAACTCGAGCGTCTGCTTAAGCGCGGCATCGTGCCCAAGATGCTGTACACCATCCCCACGTGCCACAACCCCACGGGTCGTACCCTTTCCGTTGAGAAGCGTAAGCGCCTCGTAGACCTCAGTGTCAAGTACGGCTTCATCATCATTGCCGATGAGGTGTACCAGCTGCTGTCCTTCCCTCATGTGACTCCTCCTCCGCCGATGTTCACGTTCGACGAGCACGATACGGTGCTCGCTCTGGGCAGTTTCTCCAAGATCCTGGCGCCTGCTCTTCGTCTTGGATGGATTCAGGGCTCGCACAAGCTCCTGAGCAAGATCGAGGCCTGCGGACAGCTTGACTCGAGCGGTGGCATCAACCCTGTGATTTCCGGTATTGTCCACTCCGCTATCGCTTCGGGCCTGCAGCAGCAGCACCTTGACGAGACTGTGCAGACTCTGTGGGGCCGTGCGGACGCGCTCATGAAGGAGCTCAAGGCTCACCTGCCTGAGGGTGTGACGTTCGAGGTCCCGGATGGCGGCTACTTCGTGCTTGTGCGCCTGCCGGAAGGTATGAACGCCAACGACCTGCTGCCCATTGCCCAGAAGCACAAGGTTATGTACCTGCCCGGTGCCTCGTTCAGCAGCAACATGAAGAACTTCTTGCGTCTCAGTTTCTCGTGGTACGACTTCCCCGACATGCAGCTTGGCGCTCGTCGTCTGGCTGATGCCATCCGCGAGTACCAGGAGGTGTTCGCTGCCCAGCAGAAGACTGCCGCTGAGGCTGCCAAGACCGCTACCCCTGAGGGCAAGGGCGTGCGTGTTGCCGTGCACGGTCACGACGGTCGTCTTGGCTCTCTCATCGTGGGCGAGCTGAACAAGCTGACTGACCACAGCGCGAGCTTCGCCGGTGCCATCGTTACGCGCCTCGATACCGGCGTCCAGGCCCCGGATCTCAACAATGTGGACGTCGTCATTGACGTGACGCTGCCTGCTGGCACCAAGAAGGTCATCTCGTACCTGCGTGAGCAGAAGGACGTTGGCAAGATCAGCAAGCTGCCTGCTCTGGTTGTCGGCACTACGGGTGCTCTGCCCATGGAGGACCTGGAGGCCTACTCCAAGCTGGCACCTGTCGCTCTGCGTTCGAACTTCTCGGTCGGTGTGCCCCTTGTGTCAGAGCTGATCAAGTCTGCTGCCTTCAAGCTGCCCGCTGAGGGCTGGAACGTCGAGGTGACTGAGATCCACCACACCAAGAAGCTGGACGCCCCTAGCGGAACTGCCAAGACCCTGGTCAAGTCGCTCGCTGCCACCGGTGCTGCGTGCTTGGGTGAGACCGGCCAGGCTCCGACTCACTCCCTGCGCCTCGGCGACGAGGTTGGCCAGCACACTGTGCTGTTTGCCGGCCCGGGCGAGCGCATTGAGATTGTGCACCAGGCCACCCGCCGCGAGGTGTTCGCCATCGGCGCCGTACGTGTTGCTACGCAGGCCCCTTCCCTGCCGCTCGGCTTGCACTCGGACTAAAAAGTACTCTAGCCTATGCTCCTCTTGTATGAGGACATTACCGGCCGTTTGCAACCGGGGTTGTATTTGTTGCGATCGTCGATCAGCTATTGGCCAGCCGCACCGTATCGGACATCATTGTCGTCAGTACGACGTAGTAGACAATGAGTACGATTTGCAACAGAGGTTGTGTGTACAATAGCAAGAACATACCGAATTTGCAACCCAATCCACATACAAAAAGCCAGTGAGTTGCAAACGAAGTCGTGCACTAAAAAAAGCGTTTTTAGAGGGCGCCAGAAGACCTTTGGAAGCCCAAGCTCCTGAGCTGCACGAGAGACTACAGCGCCAGGCATTTACTACTTAGGAGGCTACTACTTTGAAGCTGCACGTGCATTTGCGCTTCGCCAACTCAAGGTGGTTTCTGAAGAACGAAGGGATTTAGAACTACACACCATGACAAATCGCTACAAGGCCGAGATGAGGAAGTTCATGTCCTTTAAAGACAACACCAAATACAGCGGAGATCGTGTGTTCACGATAAATGAGCTGCTTGCTATCACGCCGGAAGACTTGTGTAAGTGGATGAACCAGCAAGCGTACGGTGACCCAGCTCCAAGTAACGACATGAGACCACTGTATCGGAGGTCGAACTCCCTCGAGTTTACTAAGAAAGCCATCTCCAATTTCATGCCACGATGTAATATAACTTGGGATCCAGTGACCGAGCAAGGTAACCCCACCCGTTCTGATGCTGTCAACAAATTGATCCAAAAGGTGAAAAAGTTCGAGGTTCGGCATGAAGGAGCTGAGTCCAAAGCTCGGCGGTCGGTGGAATTTGATGAGTTCATCAACCTGCTACAACTTGTCCGTGCTCGTTGGGGAAATGATTCAAGAGCGTACTTAGTTGGCAGTGTACTTACTCTTCAATGGCACATATGTGCCCGTATCGACGACATGATGAAGCTGCAGTTCAGCAACTTTTCACCCAACCTCCAGTACCCGTCGACACTTCTCTTTAAAATGAGGTGGTCTAAAAACATTCGAGAAGAACGAGATGCCCCGGAGCAGATCATTGTCGGTAGCATGGACCCAAAGATGTGCGCGCTGCTCAACCTTGTGGTGTACATTGAGTCAGCTTCAAACATTGGAAGTTCTGAGTTTGTGTATGGGAATCAAAAGGACGGTGACCGCAATGTTAGAAGATTTTTGAGCGATATGGTGAATAACCAAGCTTTTAAAAAACTGAAGTCAGGAAATCTCGGGACTCACAGCTTACGCAAGGGTGCGGCTACTTACGCTACGCGGAGTGGCATTTCAAAAGACTTCGTAAATAGGCGAGGTCGTTGGAGGTCGCGCAAAGGTGTGGTTGACGTTTACATTGACAATACTCAGCCGTATCCTGACGCTTTAACTGCGGCAACACTGGCAGGACCGGCGGGTCCTTGCTTTTATACACTTAAGACTGGCATCGGATGCGTGACACCGGCGCTACTAGTTGATGAGATAGCGCCTACTGTGAAGCAGCTTATGGGCGAGGGAATTGCCTCAACGTTGGCTTTAGCGCTGCTCTGGGCTGCCTTAGAGCCGGATACTAGCTATGAATATGCACTTCTTCCTACCAAGCTGAAAAAGGTAGTGATGTGCGCGTACTCGAACGCTGGAGGATGTTTATCCTTGAATCCCGTACAACGAGAGGAGTTTTTCGTGTCTGGCGATGGCTCTCAATTAAATCTGATTCCGATCAGTAATGCTACCGAAGCAAGCGCTCACCAACCAAATAGAGGTGGCGGAATTGGAGGAGAAGGCTCCCATAGAGAATTTGCAGCCCTCCACTCTCAAATTACAGCGGGGCGACGATACATGACTGACGTGATGAATGAAGTTCAACGCCTACGACATGAGCTTCAGCGCGAACACCAGAAAACCCAGGCACTTCTGCGACGTTTAGTAATTCAGAGTGCGTTCAATAGAAGAATTGAGCAAGGTGCACCTCCACAGAATCCGCCAGCTCCATCACCTACTCAACGTCTGACAATCGCAAAACTCTCCAATCGACCTAAAGATCTATACGAGCTGTGGCACGAGTATCAATTTGGGTGTGGAGATTTGAAAGCGGCAAAGGAATTTACATCCCGGGAAAGAGGTGCAAACAAATTTGCATACTCGAGAAGAAAGGTGTTTTGGGACATCGTGTCAAGACTAGTTCGCTCCGGTTTTACGAGTGATGCCGCGATAGATAAGATTTACTCCACCTATGGTAGACAACTCTCAGTTACAGAAGTCTTAGTGGCTATGCGCAAAGACCGCCAGCGAGGTGGACATCCTAGTCTACGAGTCTAACAACATTGTTTACATGAATTACTTTATTTAACCAATCAAACTGAAGTTGCAAAGTTTGTTGCACAAAAGGCATACACTCCTACAGTTCGTGCCATTCAATAAAAACTGTAGCTTGCTCTTTTGTTTTCGCTGATGGTTTTCAAATAGAGTAAGGAGTCTTCTTCCGTGCAGACTTAAAAGGATACATGTCGTGTTACATGTAGAAGCTACACAGTCATTCAAAGGTGGTGCTTCCAGTTGCAAAGTATCATTTCTTGCAGACACAATGCTGTTAACGCGTTGAAGTTGTGTGCAAGTACGTGTTTCGATGCCCATCTCCCTTTCTTTAGCGACTTATTGACGCTCTGTCAACTTTCGGGCGTGTGCTGGACGTTCGATCTCCATCCGATTGGCTTCGCAAGTACCGCCGCATCACGATCCGCGACTCCAATAATCAATACCGGCGTTGCATGAGCAGCGCGACGTGACCATATTTTGAAGCATTTCCGCTTGGAATACGAAGCTTTTGGACGTCGCATACGCTAACCTATGCAGATCGGGAGTGCAAAGCAAATTGCGAACCCCAAAGACAAGCGTCTGGCCTTTGCTTTCCCTCAACAGCTCAAAAACGAACTTGTTCAGAGTTGAATTTGCCAAGAAATCAACAAGTCAAGCTTCGAGTTTCAAGTCACAACAAGAATGGAAGTTCCATCACCGAACAGTACCAGTGACTACGTGAAAATCACGGCCACTGCACCTCCGACACCGGATGCACACGCCCCTGTTCGTCCCCGTTGGTCGCTGGACGCTAATGTACTGGTGTCGTTGCTGCAACCGCTTCAGTACGGATGGTCTACTACCCAACTGAATCTGACAACTTTCAACAACGAAGACGAATGCGATGCGAGACCTGTTGCTCCAGGCACGTGTCTGATGTTCCCTGGACACACTAAAGTCCAATGGACCATTGCCGTCAGTGCTTGGATCTTGGGCGGCATGATCGGTGCTCTGGTGATCGGCCGCTTCTCCAACATATTCGGACGGAAGCGAATCATGATGCTTAACTGCTTGTTCATGATTGTTGGGGCCACAGTGCAAGCCAGTGCCTCCAGTATTTGGATGTTCATTGTTGGACGAGTGATCTCTGGCATCGCTTCAGGTGGAGCTACTGCTGTAATCCCTGGATTCATCAGCGAGATTTCGCCACCAACACTCCGTAACAGCCTCGGTGTAGGTTTCCAATTCGCCATTACGCTCGGCAATTTACTGGTTGCCATTACCTTCTTCTTCGCCGACACGAGTAGCGGTTGGCGTTATATTGCCGGTTTCCCTGTCGTTTTGGCTCTCTTGTTCTTGACACTGGCACCTTTTGTGGTGGTTGAGAGCCCTGCGTGGTTGATCATGATGGGGAAACAACACCAAGCGGATCGAGAACTGGCAAGACTCTACGGGGAAGAGAACGTTTATCTGGCTAAAACTTGGCTCAAGCAAGATCACCAGGCAGTTCGTGCTGTGTCAAGCAGTGAGTGTGTTGAAGCACACACACAAACGCCTCCAAAGCCGCGCAGTTTCGCCAAATTGTTCTCGCCGATGCTCATCCGACAGCTTTTCACAGCTATTGGTGTGGCTGGAGCGCAACAACTCACGGGTATCAACGCTGTCTTCTTCTACTCATCCACGCTGTTCGAGCAAGCCGGTATCTCGGATGACCGTATTGGTATTGTGGCGGTGAACTTCGTTAACGTGTTGCCCACCGTGTTTTGTGGCCTACTAGCAACGCGTCTGGGCAACCGCAAACTCATCCTGTACGGATTGGCGGGTATGTTTGTCAGTGCAATGGGGATCACAATTTCACTTGTTGCTAGTCTCCCAGCGCTTGCCATTGTGTTCACAGCGTGCTACGTGACAACATTCGGCTCGAGTTTGGGATCGTTGGCATGGGTCGTCATGGCGGATCTCTTTCCTGATGACGTACGAGCAGTGGGGAACTCTGTGTGTGTAGGTTGCAGTTGGTTGTCGAACCTTGCGGTGGGTCTGGGCTATCCGTACATTGCTGCTGGGTTGGTCAACTTCAGTTTCACACCGTTCATGTGTACTGTTGCATTGGCGTTCCTGTTTGTGTATATGGTGGTGCCTGACACGGCCGGCAAGACGATGCAGGAGATTCAAAACCAGTTCAACACCAGTAGACTGTCGAATGAATGAACTGTCATCGGCATTGATCCATTATCTACTGTCTCAAGTGTAAATTCGCAACAACGACACGATTTCCTGCTGACAAATGGGGCATGTAGGATACTCGGTCGAGCAATTTCGGCGATACGTCTCAGCGTCCTGCTCACAGAAACACAGGTGGCCACAAGGCACGACAGCAGTCACGGCTTGTTGATCCTTGCACACCACGCACTCAGTCTTCTCCAGAACAACAGCATTCTTCAGTGCGTGAACGTTACGATCCACTTCTGCTAGCAAACTGCGAGTAGTCTGCTCCAGCAACCGCTTCTGATCAGCCACCAGCGCCAGCTTGTCATTCATATGTTCGCACAGTTGTTCGTATCGAGACTTCACCGAGTTTTCCTGTTCCACGCGAACCTTCTCAAACGCAAATCGCTTTTCAGCGTCGCGAAGTAGCACCCGAAGTCGATCTGCCTCCATTTCTGCAGTATCTAACTTCGTCAGCGAGTCATTCAGCTGATCAAGGAATTCCTCTTCCCGTTCTTTCCACTTCCGACGGAGTTGTCGCTCGCCCTGTAATCGTCGCTGCCATTCGGTTTTGATTTCTGCATTGCGCTTCTTGAAATGCTCGAGCTCGCTCATTAAGGACGCGATAGAAGGCGTATTATCGTCACTGCCCGTGTAATCCTCATCGTCGTCATCGCCAGCACCAGAGTTCCGACTCATCCTGCGTCTCTTACCAGACGGCGGCCGACGAGATCCTGACGCGCTATCCACACTGGCATCGGATTCAACCACTTGTTTAACCTGAACAGGAGCCTTTTTGGCGCTTGACCGTGGTGTGGTTTTGCGTTTTCCACCAGTTGGCGTCTCAGGATCATCAGCATCATCATTTCGTTGCGCAGCATCCTGAGCACGTTTTCGCTCTCTTTCTCGTTGACGCTGAATTTTTCGTTTTTCATTCTTCTTTGACATGACCTGTGGCTCTTTCTTGACCTTAGACTCAGGCGGGCCGATCCAGTGACTGACGTTACGAACTCCACATACCCAGCAGTTCTGCCCACGACTTGGGACCATCCACCGTGCTGCAAACACTTCTGTAGGATCGACGTTGATGTAGCCATCCATTTCATCACTATCCTCGCCGCTTGGGTTGGTTACCACAGTCATCATCGCTTCGCCTTCACTCTTTTTGTCCTTCGTCGTGATCATAGGACGGTACACCTTCATTGGCGCCTTGAATAGTGAGTTTTTCGAGGCATTCTTGCCAATGATGCGGAGGTCAGCTACTTCGCTAGAACTGATATCTGGAATTTCATTTGAGTAGTAGAAAATGCCCTCGGTAGACATGGCAATAATAGCCTTTCCATCATCACTTGCTGCGAGGTCTTCCAGCATGATATTTGATCGACGCGACTTGCCACTGCCACCACCACCACCAAGTTTTTCCAATTCGAACTCTTGGCGAGCTAAGCGGTCGCACGACTTGGAGCTCAACAACGATGCATCTGGGAAACAAATCCTGTACGCTTCGCCCATGAGTGAAATACCATACGCGTGCTGACCGTGAATAGCTTTGATGTCTGTGGTGTTCTGCATATTAAAGTGGCTACTCACAGAATGAACCCCACCAAGGAATGTGGTATCTTCTTCAGCTGCACAGTCTTCATTGGTTTTCGCAGCTGCTTCGGATGGCACCTTTTCGTATTCCAGTGGCCACACCCGCATGTTCTTGTCCACACATACCGCTGCAATTGCCAATACTCCAGGAGAAATGCTTGATGGAAGAAATGCACCCATCATAGCCGTGTTACCTCCAGCTCCAAAATTCTGCAAGTGCTCCCAGATAGGGTCTTCCTGGTGTTGTCCAGGCTCTACAAAGCGCCACAAATTCAGGTTGCCAACACCCAGACCTGTTAGAATATAGTATGCAGATCTGCTGAAAAGAGTAAACAAATAAAATGAAAATCGTTAGTGGTTACTTCAGAAATTACTACAGACAAATTAAAAAAAAATGCTTGCCTGTTGTTTTCTTGCTGCTCAATTTCAACAGGGGGTATGTATGTTGTCACATCTGCAAAACCCTGCAATAATAACACAAGCGGTGTGTAAGCAGCTGTAGCATGGATATCTACAAATCGCTAATAACGCAGTGTATAGCGCTTACCCGAAGTTTGACATTGGAGTGGAAGTGCTTTTGAAATTGCTGGAAATCTTCGGTGTCTCCATCTGAAGAGCAAGTTCAGAGTTAGTATAACTATATGTTTATACGTAAAATCCACACAAAATCGTACCTTTCTGGTTCCGATAGTTATCGAGATTTATACTCATGACCACGCGTGGCCCTTGTCGACAGCCCACAAATACGTAGCGACCGTCTGGGGAGATTTTTACTCGCAGATGAGCATTAGAGGAGCCCTGAGAAGACTGTTCATCAATATGACCCAGGAGGTAACCATGCCGATCACTGGGGACGCTGCTATCCATTTCATAAAGCCGCACTGATCCATCTTGAAATCCAACCACAATAATTTCGCCATCAGGAGAAACATCCAAGGCCGTTGCCACACCTTCCGTCGAAAAGCAAATTGATCTCTGAGCCACGACAGGGCGAGAAGAGGGAAACAGCTTCCGTACAGGCTTAGGTGGCTGTGTCGGGGTGTCGGATGTTCGACCGGGTGTCACAGTGGGAGTTCCAGCATTTATCGGCACTAAAGAAGACGACGCACCACTCACCGAAGTGGGTAGAGCAGAAGAATCAGACGAAGATACTGCATCAGCATCACTACATGTAGTAGCAGTTGAAGTCAGCGTAGTCTGCTGCACAATCGACTCATCCGGCTGAGCCAAATTCACCATCATAGGTCCACTTCGAGGCACAATCGACTGGGCTGTCTTCCCACCTGCTGGACTACTCGAGGGCCTCGGAGCTTTAGCTGGAGACTTGTTAAACTTGGCCTGGAAAGACTGAAACGGCGATTTCGCTGTTCTCACCACTTTCACTGACTTCGCAGGAGGCGCCACGTCCACCTGGTCCAACGCAGACGACAACAACGGCGGATGTCCATTGATCCTCGTCGAAGAAGTGGCCCCAGTAGAAGTATCCAGTGTCATCGTGCTATCATCAAACATCAGCGGTCTCTTGGGCGACGCGGAAGCTCTGTGTCTCAATGGACTCGTAAGGAACTCGCTGCGTCGAAGTGGACTCGCCGTATGAGAGTTTCTTTTCGGTCTAGCAGGACTTGCTTGCACTGAGCTCCTCGGTGGTCGTACCGGACTTGAGATATGCAGCGGGTTGACGACTCGAGCCCGCGCAGGGCTCGCCATTTGAGGCGTAGGACTCTTCATGTTCAACGAATAGTTGTGACGTCGTGTGGGGCTCGTAAAGCCCGGGCCAGACGTGTTAGAACGCCGCGCAGGGGACAAAATACCCGCCGCTACAGCTGTCCTAGCCGCTGTGTCGCTAGGTGGAGACGACGCCTTCTTCCTCTTCGTCGCGCGCTCTGCCTCCTCAGCGCCAGGTCCGGCCGCTTCCTCCTGCAGCTGCCGCTTCTTCTTGAGAGCCTCCACGATCTGCTGCGCGCGGTTCTTGGTGCTGTTGCGCGCGGTGGCCACGTTCCTCATGATCATCTTCTCCATGTTGATGCGGTTACGGCGGGCATCGTCGCTGCTGCGCGGCTTCTTGGACAGTAGAAGAGTGGGGGCGACAGGGCGCGGGTTACCGGAAGAGTGATGGTCGTTTCCGCCCTGCGACGCCATATTGAAGGGGAAATCGCTACTGTTGGCCTCTCTTCCCCTTATCTTATAGCGCGCGAACACTTTTGAACCTCCCCGCCATTTTTTATAAATGGAGATCTGATTGGTGGAAAAGAAAAGACCGGGCGACAACGATTTTAACCAATCATGGATTTTAGAGTAGTAATAGGACCTTAATTCCAGTTAATAAGCTTCTTCTGAGATGTAAATGATCGAGCCACTTAATTGAAGGGATCCGAAATACGGAAAAGATGCGGTTGCTATTGCTGCTGGCGATGACGCTTGCTCTGCTTGGACACGCCCTCGCTGCTCCGGATGGAGAGCCAACATCGTTCTTGGACTTTACAGTGCCGGATCTGCAGGGTCGACAGGTTTCCATGCGCGCTTTCAACGCCTTCCCAGTCATTTTGGTGGTTAATGTGGCAAGCGAGTGCGGATACACGGACAAGAACTATCGCGAGTTGCAGGTGCGACGCAAACTTATACAACACTACGCTCTACTTTTTAATTGGGTTTTTCGATGAAATTCACAGGAGTTGTACGAGAAATACCACGACGAAGGGTTCACGGTGCTAGGATTCCCGTGCAATCAGTTCGGTGGCCAGGAGCCCGGAACGGCTGAGGATATTCTCAAGTTTACGCAAGAGAAGTATCATGTTACCTTCCCGCTCTTTTCTAAGGTTGGTGGCGTGCGGTTAAGTGGTGAAGACTTTTCTGACTTTTCTGCTGTAGGTGGATGTGAATGGCGAAAACGAGCACCCCCTTTTCAGGTTTTTGAAGAAGCAACTGGATGGATTTATTACGAACGACATCAAGTGGAATTTCACCAAGTTCTTGATCGTAAACCACGAACCGCTCAAACGGTATGGCACTACGACGTCTCCACTGGAGATCGAGGACGACATCATCCAGGCACTACGCAGCAGCCGACACGTGGACGAGTTCGACGATGGAGGTGCAACCGATGGAGATCACGGTGATGGCCACGACGAGCTGTAAGTAGTTTGGGCTGTGTAAATTGGCAACAGTCGCTGATTTCAAGGTAGCACATACACATATAGCGGTGTGAGGTGTTTCGCCGTTACTTGGTCTTGTCTAACTTGGTTTCACGAAGTATACTTACGCGCCATTGTCCAACTTTGTCTCCAAAATTCTTCAAGATGATAGTCCCATTCAACACCAAGGAAGCACAGGCTCCACGTATTGTACGGTGTTCTCGTATCCATCGAAGGCTAAGCGGCTGGGGTAGGCTTCTCTCTGATACGTGGTTCAAAATGCAAGTCACTCATTATGGAGGAAAATACTCGATCGAAAGGATGCTTGCACTCGAAGAATACACTCGAAATACGTCACTAGGTCGGGTTCTACTGGTGCTTTTTGTTTCGCCACTTCCTGTCGTTGTGCTGCTCTTGGGCCAAGAAAGTATTCCACTGCAAGACCCTCGTGACGGATGGAGAGCGAATTACGGCTTTTGGGTTCGCTTTGCTATTCTGCAAGGAGTGTTGGGGTATACAGCTGTCAGTGTGATAAAATATCTGCTGGACGGCGCTGCATTCTCCTTAAGACAAATACTTTTGTGCAGTGTTTGTGTGGGCTCAAGCTATACCATCGCTGTAATGGCGATTTCAGCGCATTGGACGTTCCCGATCCCGTTTGTCAATGTTTCGGTTGGTTTGATTTGGATTGTTTTCTTCGTTCTTGCGCTTCGAATTGTGGCTGGGAGCAGTGCGTTTTGGCGAATGATGTCTCAACGGGAGCAACTACTCCGTTTAAACAAGTTTTGCACTATTCAGATACTCATGACAACGTTCTACCCAGCATACCAAGTTCTGTTTGACGCTGCGAAGCACACCCGTTTCGAACTACCTGTCATTCTGATCCTCCCCCTTGTTAAACTGATCATGAAGAGTGTATTGGCATCAAGTGATACTCACGATAGATTTCTTCGATGCTCTGTATTTGGCCACATTTATGCAAAGTTTATCGGATACGACGGTGGTGGTGATCATGGCCATTGATTTAGTTCAATCTGCTGTAGATTTACGTGAACTGCACCAGCGAACGAAAAGCATCGTAAAGCGGTTGCACAACGGTGGAAATCCCGACATTCATGTTGATATCTTAACAGCAATCCGCTCATTGTGCTGTCATCCAGAGTTGATTCGAGAGCAGATGAAACGAAACATTCAAGTTTATTCGTGCATCCCTCATAAACTGTCCTTGGAGGGGAAAACACTTCTGGAAAAGCTGAAATGTCCTCGTAATACTGACCATAAGGGACCTCTTCTGCGATCAGGGAGTTTGGTCCAGGTTCTATCACGATCAGGATCATTAGCCACGATTTCTACGTCTTCAATTGGTTCGTGGTGGAAATGCCGTAGCCGCAGGATTGGAGATGCCAAATCAACTCAAAAGGCTGTGATTCCTACTGATTTTGATCACCGACGTGCCCTTGAAAGAGCTTGGCTTAGTTCTTCAGTGAATGGAAATCCAAGTATTCTTCATGAGGCTCTGGAGGCACTATTTACCGTGGAGTGTCTCGTGCTAACAGAGTATTTGGAAACTATTGTACCTGTTATGTATGGGAATGTCATACTCGTCATGGTTCACTTTTCAAGCGCACAATTCCACACCGAAATGGAAGGCGTAACACAAGAGAACGTTGCCAGTACGATGAAGAATGTCTACATCTACGCGATGCTCGAGTTTGTGTCATTCGTAGTGTTTGTCATTAGCGTCCGACGAAGTTGCGGCCTTCGAGCGCCTCATCATGTTGCGTTCATTTTGGAGACACAAACCGAGTTCGTACAGACGAAATTGATGCTCTGGACGTTGATGACGATGACATACCGCGTTGCCCACTTTGGTAAGTCTCTTAGTTTTTTTCTGCATAGGAACAATTCTGACATGTATACGACTTGCAACTTTAGGCGCCGACTTTTCATTCAAGTTCGCATGGATCGACTGAAAACCCGTCATTTTTATTTACGTGCAGTCTCGTAATTCGCTTCAAACCATGCCGTGGTGTCACGAAGCCCCTCACTCAGGGGAGTGAACTCAAATTCCGGCAACAAACGACGCAGTTTCCCGTTACTCGCCGTCTTTTTAAACTGACCATCCGCTTTGCTCGTGTCAAACACGATTTCTCCCTTGAAATTCATCGCAGAAGCGATCTCCACCGCTATGTCTCCAATCGACATCTCGTCCTCTTCATCCACCGACAGAATGAGTGGCTCCACACTATCATAGTGATCCAAAGTCCAGAGCATGAGCTTTGCCACGTCGTGACTGGAGATGAACTGCCTCAGCGGCTTGCCACTGCCCCAAATAACCAACGGAGCCGAGTCTCTCTTCGCCACGTAGCACTTGTGGATGAGGCCTGGCACCACGTGACCGTCGTCGATGTTAAAGTTATCATGTGGTCCGTAGATGTTGGTGGGAATTACGGACGTGAAATGACATCCGAACTGGTCGGCGTAGCAGCGGTTGAGCGTATCAATGAGCCTCTTCGCCATTGCGTAGCCTTCATTGGATCTGTGTGCTCGACCATTGTGCAGCATCGTCTCGTCCAGAGGATACGACGTATCAGCAGGAAAAACGCAAGTGGACAAACATGACACGAGCTTCTGCACTCCGAACTGCTGGCAGTTCTGCAACACCGAGTCGTTGATAGCCATGTTCTCCCGGAAGAAGTCCACTTTCCTCGACAAATTATGGAAGAGGCCACCGACGAGAGCTGCCAGGTGAAGGACGTGCGTGGGTCTCACTCGTTCGAAGAGCTCTCGAGTCTTCCGAGGATCACGCAGATCCGCGTCTTTCGAGCCCACAAAGTGCCATGTGTCTTCGGTTGTTCCTTGTGCAGCCACGACGTCCTGCAACGCACAGCCTACGAGCCCCGTGCCGCCTGTGACCAGTACTACCCGTCCAGAGTCGTCGCCCATGCTTGTCATGCGATCTTTTTTTATTTTTTTTGTTATCATGTTCTAAATTTTAGAACGGTAGTAAAAATATCGTTTTACTCCTTGACAACTTCAGAATCGTCCCGGTTCAAATACTGCAACATCGAGTCTTCGTAGATCTTGACGTCCTTAAAACCCATGACCTGCTCGAGTGCAAACGCTGTGTGGGCAGCCCGAATTCCTCTTTGACAGTACGTGATCACCGGCTTCTCCTTGTCGAGGTGGAAGATGTCCACAAAGACCTTGTCCAGCTCCTCCTTGGATTTAAACCTTCCGTTCTGAATGAAGTCCACCCCTTCCATCCAGTTGAAGTTCACAGCTCCAGGGACGTGGCCTGTACGAGCGTTGCCATTGGCATCCTCACCCCAGTACTCACCAGGGGATCGAGCATCCACGAACTGCGTGGACGGGTCTGCAATACCGTCCTGTACGGCCTGAAAACCCACCAGCTTCTGCGTGTCCAGCGGCTGCGTCCAAATCGAAGTGGGTGTTTCCCGCTCTTCAGCCTCCCCTGTCTCCACGGCATTATCATCTGCAACCCATTGCTTGACGCCTCCATCCAACACCTTGAGTTGCTCGACTGGGAAGCCAAAGTGACGGAAGACCCACCACATGCGCGTGGCCTTAAGACTCATCTCGTCGTCGTAGAACACGAGCGTCGCGTCCTTGGGGACCTGTAGCGACTGCAATACATCAGCAAAAAGCTGTGGACTCACGACGCCTGTGGACTGAGGCGTCGGGTCCTTGAGTAGCGACGAAGCCAGAGCAAGGGGGACAGCGTCCGGGATGTGGCCACGAGGATACGAGGCTGGGTGGTTGCAGTCCAGCAGCAGCAACGGCGGATCACCCGAATCCTGAGCGGTGCGCACCCATTTAGAGTCGACAAGAGCGGAGAGTGCCCGACTGGTGGAGGCAACGTAGCGGCCGAAGCGAGACTGGCGGACAGGAGCGCACCGAAAACGTAGCGACAGCATTTGGTCGGAAAAGAAAAGTAAAAAAAAAAAGTAAAAAAAAACTTTTATTCTTAAAGAAGAAACTACAAAAATTGCTTGATACGTATCAAGTTGCTAAAACTACAGTAGATGTCATAGCCTAGGTCAACAAATTCCAGACAATCTCAAGATAATACTTAGAAAGCAAGGTATCTGACTGCTCGGCATCCGTGACCTCGATGTCCTTTGCAAGCCCCTGTTGAGCGATCTGGTGTAAGATCAGCAGAGTTTCAAACTGAGCATGTAGCGCTGCGTTACGTATAGCGTCACTGGTAAATCCCTCATCCCGATTCCCGTACAACCAGCGAAGAACGTGCAGGTGGCCACCCCGAGCGGCGCCGTCCATTGCTAGCCTTGTGCATTTCCATCCATGTATGTGTAGCCATTGTACAATGTTCAAATGACCATCGAGAGCAGCGTCGTTCATTGCGGCAACAGTACCACCTTCCGTCCGATTTTCAAGAAGCCATTTGACTATCTCGAAGTGGCCTTTGCCAGCGGCGTTGTCCACAGCGTCGCTCGTGCAGCCCTCACTTCTGTGCTCTTGTAGCCACTTGATAATGTGCAAGTGGCCATTCGCAGCAGCTCCATTCATCGCATTAGTGGTGCATCCTTCACTTCGGTTAGCGTGTAGCCATTTCACAACCTCCAAGCGACCATTTACGGCAGCTCGATCCATTGCTTTAGTGGTGCATCCTTCACCTCGATTACCATGTAGCCATTTCACAGTTTCCAGGTAACCACTTTCCGCAGCAAAATCCATTGCAGCTGTAGTGCAGCCTTCAGAACAATTTGCATGAAGCCACTGAACAACTTCCAAGTGACCGTTAGCAGCAGCAGTATCCATCGCTATCGTTGTGCATCCTGGTATTTTATAACGATCAATCTGGTCTGGATACGTTTCAGTGCGCTGTCTTTTGCGAACCTGTTCTGCTTCGTCTCCGACTAGAAGCAAATACTGCACGATCGCCAAATGCCCCTTGCCTGCAGCCGCATCGACCACACTGCAAAAGACCGGCTCGACGTAATTGAAATACAGGCGTCCATACTCATCAAGTTGGCCATGGATCCAAAACAAAGTCACAGTAGGATCCTCTTGGTACTCGGTGTGGAGCCACTTGACCACGCCCAGAAAACCTCTTTCCGCAGCCATCATCATCGTTTCCCCCGATACTTTCTGTACGATGTCAGGGGTGGTGGACAGCATTGCTGCTTTCACACACGTTTTTGATTTAAAACACCGCCATAGCGCATCCTTCGTCTTGCTTAGTCTGCGCTCTTCGATTTCTTTTTCTTTTTGATTGCGTGGCTTCTCGGTGTTGTCATGAAGATACTTCGCGACTTCCAAGTGCCCATTAATGGCAGCAGCATGAATGGCTAGACTTGCTTCCCCACCGAGGCAAGTGATGTATGTGCGACGACGGCTATCATCGCCAACGAGACCAGTATCGAATTCGTCGGACCCGCTCTCGTATCCGAGTGTATTGTCCTGTCGGTCACGATCAATGATCCATTGCACCATCTCGAGATGACCAGCCTCTGCTGCCTTAATCAGCGTCCCAGTATCCCACAACATGTACTTGCCATTGTCCTGGAACCACTGCAGTGTCTTTACGTGGCCGTTAGTAGCAGCTCCATGTAGTGCTTCGTGTCTTTCTGGGTCCACCCCAACTAGACCCATTATCCACACAGCTAACTCGATGTTTCCAATGCTAAAGGCCGCATTTATCGAGCTATGATGACTTCTCATCTCGGATGGTTGTTCGTATAGCCACTTGACCAGGTCTTCGCGTCCAGCCAAAACAGCTTCAGTAGCATCAATGCCGTCAAAGTGGATGTACCGCTCACCCTCCCAGTTTTCCCTTTCCTCGTCCAGTTCTTCATATCCGTTTTCTTTCACCTCTTGGGCGTGGATCGGCGTGCCATTAGTGCGAAAGAACTGGAGAATTTCCAGTGCTCCAGCCTTCACCGCCTCACAGATCACTTTGTGCCGCACACCGTACGGGAATCGCTCAAAGAGCCACCGAGCAATGTCCACACTGTTGAGTTTCGCAGCCTCCAGCAAACACAACGAAAACTGGAGCTTTCCGTACAATTTCTGCGTACGAAGCAGCTTCCTCACTGACCAGAGTCCCCAGCCACTGGGCTCCAGATCCACTGTAGTGTTCCAAATACGATCGAGTAACGTCACAGACCCGAATTTGCACGCTTTGTGTAGTGGTTGTTCCACTGACGAGTCCACATAGGCTGACACAGCACTGACAAGATGGTTGAGGTTGAGGCTGTCGAACTCCGGTCTGGAGCGGAAGACAAGCGTTACGGCTAGCAGAGGCGGAGTCACAAATCTAGCTGTCATGTTCGTTAACGGTTTTCTTAAAGATTAGAGTATTTTTTTTCTTTAAAAAGAAGAAGTACTTCTGTAAAACGAAAGATAAAGAGCATTTTTTGGTTTTCTCGCTTTCAGATTTTCTTTCAAAAGAAAATAGAATATCCAGGATGGATTTTGGATATTACAGCATGATTTGTCGTATTTCGTTTAAAGTTGTCCTTCTATCTCTACCTGCAGAATCCTCTGCATGCGCTGTCGAATCTTTCGCGCTATCTCTTTTACTGTTGGGTGACGAAGCATCGTTAGATGTGTGCAGTCCTGCAAGATGGCTACCGTTGTGATATCAATTCCAAACGTTCGGTATTGACAGGTATCTGCACTCCACCGCTGCGTCATATACAGGTCTGCGGCAAGCCACATTACTGTCTCCGTAGTTTCTACCGCGGTGCAAGGTTGATATACTTCTTCCATAGCGCAGAACTTGCGGTAGTTTCTTCCTAATGGCCGCAATAGCTCATCACTGAATGCTTTAATCGCGTACTCTTCAATACGACGTCGAGCTGTTTCCTTCTCGTCCTTTGAGACTTGCTGAACTTCGAAAGGTAGACCGTCAAGTAGAACGAGGGGTAGAAGCTTCTTGCCCTCGTTTACAGCTAGCCGTGCTACCTCATGTGCCACGCGGCAACCAAAGGAATAACCACCAAGAGCATACGGACCCTCATGCTGACGCTCTTGGATAACCTTCCAGTAGAATTCAGCGAGTTCCTCAATACTTTTAGCTAGCAAGCTAGACCCAGAAGCTTGTACACCTACGACTGGAAATGGTAATAGTCGTGCCAGTTCCAAAAGTTTCCAGACTGTTCCGTCTGCGTCATGAAACAGGAAAAGTGTAGGTGTAGTGGACGCTTTCGATGGCCAATTAAGCGGAATGAGCGTCTCTGATGTCCATTTCTTTAAATCCACGATAGATGCAGCACTTGTAGCCATTTCAAGCAGTGACGACGTCCGGAAAAACTGTTCCAGGGCTAAAGGAAGACCTCGAGCTTGTGCAAGAGCAATAGCGCGGATAGCAGCCAATGAGTCTCCACCTAACTCGAAGAAAGACTTAGACATTAGGTCTTCCTCTTCTCCGTTGTCGTCGTTTAGTCCAAGAGCTTGGACCCAAACTTGCCGGAGGATATCCGTTGCTAACTGTACTGTGATTTCTGACCCTTTACTTGTCCGATTGAGATCTCCATTAACTCGACCATTGTGTGAGTTTGAACCCGCAAAATTCGCAAGTGCTCGAAGATCAATCTTCCCATTCGGTGTTCGTGGCCAACTACTCACAACTTGAATCGACTGGGGCACCATGTGAACCGGCAGGTGTTCATTGAGGTAACCACGTAGCGTATCCGGGCACTTTTCTTCAGTTGATTGGTCGTTGATACTTTCATTGGGCATGACGAAAGCGACGAGAATCGAAGAAGTTTGTCGCCGTTTCTGTCCAAGAGCTTTAAACTGTGGAATGGAAAGCACCTCGGCAGCTTTGATACTTCCATGGCGTAAGAGAACGTTACGTACTTCTTGCAGCTCAATTCGCATCCCGTGGTGCTTCACTTGTGCGTCAGTACGTCCAAGAAACACCAGATCTCCAGTGGGGAGCCACTTGACCAAATCTCCAGTCTTATACCAGCGTCCCTGGTTCGGTAGTGGCGCGATTTCTTTAATATCTTCATGCCGGATGAACGCTTTCTCTGTAAGCTCCGGACGGTGCCAATAGCCACAAGCAACACCCGTTCCACCAATATACAATTCTCCAGGAACGTTTACTGGAACAAGTCGCCTTTGGGAGTCCAGGACAAGCACTGGGTGATTGTCGATAGGTTTCCCAATTGGAACACTCTGTAGACCAAAGGAATTCATCTGGAATGCCAGTTCTCGCGGTATCCGAAAGGCTGTAGAAGTGATTGAGGCCTCAGTCGGTCCGTATTCATTCACAAGACACGTTTTGCTGTTCTTGTGCTTGTTGTAGAATTGTTTCGCCAGTTCAATTGGAAAAGCTTCACCCGCGAGGATAATGTGCTTGACAGAAGCAGGAAAAACATCTCCTCGATCGCTTAAATAGTCCACAAGCAACGCAAAATACGAAGGCACAAACACGCAATATGTGATGTGTGGAGCTTCAAGTAACACGCTCCGCATGTAGTGAAGCTCGTGTAAGCCTTTTGGACGCGTAATGCGAGCACTTCCGCCAACCAACAAAGGCGAAAAGAGCTGGGACAATGACCCATCCAGCGTTGTTGACGTACTTTGGAGGAATACATCGGACGACGTCACCTTGTACGTACGCACAGTCCACCATAAAGTCGTCATCAACGCAGCGTGCGGCACTACAACTCCTTTCGGGTTACCTGTCGACTGCAGTATGCGCACAAGCATTAGTTGCTACCTGTTGAAGTGCAAAAGATATTGACGTACCCCCGAGGTGTAGAGAATATATGCGGTTGCACTCCCAGCATATCGTACATTTCTCTTGTGTAGTCTTGAGACTCTGGTTAATTGCTCGTGGCCATTTTTGTGGGATGTTAAAAGACCAACATCTTCATAGCGTAGTATACGAGGTAAAAGTTCATCTTCGTCCCGTGAATCTCGTGTCGACGACGATGATAAATACGCAGCAATAGCTTCGTGTTTGCGTTGAGTGATGATCACATGAAGGGAGCTGTCTTTAGCCATGTAGCGTAAGCGCTCACGTGGGAATTCTGGATCAAGAGGCACAAAAACAGCTTTCATCCGCAATATACCTACCATCGCTGCAACATTTTCCAGTCCTCGATCCATTAGCAGACCAATATGAAGCTCTGCAACGTTACCAGGTATATCGATCATACACAACGCTTGAATGACACGGCTGCTGTTATCCCACAACTCTTGGTATGTCCACTGCACGCCTTCAAAGTGAAGTGCTGGGTTATTCGGAGTTTTCCGAACTTGAGCAGCCATACATTCGTCTAGGTAATCTGAAGATGGGTTTTCAGTAGTTGAAGACTTAGGAATTCCCCAATTGGAGACGAGTTGCTCTCGTTCAGACTCGGAAAGCATCGAAATGGATGGAGAACGAACTATAGCAGTGGGTTTCTTGGTCACTTGCTCGAGCAATTCCAGGTAGTATTTCGTAAATCTTTCGACAGTACTTCGCTCAAATCGAGCGGTAGGGTACTCCATAGCTCCTTCCAACACTCGACCCGTTGGAGAACCATTGAGCTGACGGTATCGCATTGATAGCATGAGGTCGAACTTTGCCGAGTGACAAGGTAGAGTCAATTCTGTATACTTGTTGGAGCTTGAATCACTACTTTGTTCCCATGAAAACATGATCTGGAAGAGCGGATGTTGCCATCGCCGTTCGACTTCTCCTTCAGCATCTCGACTGGTGTGGGCTGAGGCACGTAAGTGTTCCAGAACCTTGTGAAACGGGATATCTGAGTGGTTGTACGCATCTAAAACCACTTCACGTACAGTTGTCAAGAAAGTCTTAAAGTCCTGATTTCCAGTGCATTTTAACCCCAGACGCAGAGGGAGCGTGTTGACAAAGTAGCCCATAATATCCTGCAGCTCTGCTCTTTCACGTCCTGAAGAAGGAGCTCCAATTACGAAATCTTGTTGACCTGATAAACGCTCAATCAGCAGATAAAAGACAGCGAGAAGACCCATGAACATGCTCGCGCCTTGAGCATGACAAAGTTCCGAGAACGCCGTCTGTAAAGCGTGGGACGATCTGAAGACTACAACGTCACCTTTAGTTGGGGTTGATTCGAGTAATGTAGACTTTTGATCGTCATTCATAGATGCTCGATCAAATGGGAGTTCAAGTAGGGAAGGAGCTCCACTCTTCGTAAGTTGTTCCACCCAATAGTGGAGCAAAGGTGCTGCCACACCGGAACGCATTTGCGCCCGCTGCCACACTGCAAAATCACGATACGTTAAGTGAGAAGCATTCGAGGCCTCAGTCTCCAGTTGATGTAGAAAATCTCGTGCTGAAACGGGTTTATGCAGGAAATGTGCGTATAGTTCATGAAAATCTTTCCAAAAGAGTTGGCTGGATGTTGCATCCGTCACAATATGGTGCAACACAACAGCCACAATCCACGGCGAGGTACTTTTCTCTTTCGAACTGGTAAACACATAGACTCGAATGGGAGCTTGAAAGGCCAAGTCGAACGGCTCATCGATCGTCTTCGCCACAAATGTAGCCAATTCATCGTCATGTGAACTACATGTAGACGTCAACTTCTCCATCTGTACAACTCGAACGATATCCAATTCCCCTTGGAAATGTGACGACGGATGTACGAACTGCCTCGGTTGTCCTCCTGCGTTCGTGTCAACATCAAAACACGTCCGGAGCGCTTCATGCTTGGCCATCAATGTCGCGCAGGTGTCTTTCAACGCACCAAAGTCCAGCTTTAGATTAGTGAACAGTATCGCTCGAACGACGTTGTATGTCGTGCTGGATGGCTGCAGCTTCTGCAACGCGAACATCTGCAGCTGCGTATATGACAGCTCGCAACTCGCACCATGAGACCTCCCCGCAAGCCCAGGAGATAGTGCCAACCCCTCGTCTTCATTGTGGTTCTCGTAGTCAATTAACATTCGTGCTACTGCGCTGTGCAGTGCCTTGAGCCGTCGAACTCTTGAACTCCTCACACCTTTACCTCCAGTATTTGAAAGCAGAAGGAGCTGTAGCCAGTACACCGCTACGTCCAATTGCTCACCGTCTAGCGCACGAGCCAACGCCGCCAAACCCATTGCCTCCTTTCCATTATTTGTTAAGCTGTTGCAATGTGCATCGCCACCCATTGCGCACTCTTCTGTCAAAAGCATGACTGCAACTGGGATCCGTTACAACACGGCATTGTTTCGACCAATAGAATGGGAGTGATATTGTTGAAAAGTCAAATGTAGCCATATTAAAAAGGTGCCCAATCCTATTTCTAATCGGTGTATGCAGGTACGCTGACGTCCCAGTAAATACGGAAAGAGAGTTTGTAGTTGTCCTGCAGCTCTTCACGCGTCAGGCTATAAGGTGCAACAAGCCAAACATAAAGCAGCAAAAAAAAACCCTCTGCAAGTTGCAGTGCAACTGGGCGGAGTGGTTCGCGCAACCTTAAATCCAAAGAGGGGGTGAAGAGCCTAAAATGCATAAAACAAAGAGAGTGGATTGTGTGCCCATCTGAGCGTGTCTTGTTTTTGCGCCGGCATTTTGTGGCGTTGTGTTACTTAATCCGGACAACGTATACGTGTATACCTGCTAAAATGTGTGGCTCCCATTCAAGCATTTACGGAGCAGTGAGGATGGATAGAACTGCGCGCCAAGCACTAAAACGCAGGCACCACGCTACCGCAAGCGACGAGAACGACGATGACAGTGAGGATGAAGAATGGGACGATACCTTCTCGAAGCTCAAGCGCCAATACCTCGGACACGGCTAGCTAATTAGAAACGCAGAGTTTAAGGGACGATGTTGGTGATTCAGCTATAGGTACAGCCGTCTCTCAAACTCTTGCCCCTCTACTTGAGCACGCACAGTTCGACTCCTGGGAATCATTTCATTCGTACTTGAGCGAATACAGTGCGAGGACGTACCAGGTTTGCTATATGTTATTATGACAGTGCTGCCTACGCATTACTAACTGATAACCCGACGTATTGTAGAGTTTTCGTGTGCACACGAATAATAAGGTGGGGGAGCGAAACAAAACGATCGCGAAGCTGAAGACGGGTCTCGAGCGAGTGGATTGTGTACAACAATACTCTGATCTGCACGCATGCTGGAAAATACAAGTCGCGCGGCAAAAGTAAACGGCCGCCTCAAGAAGTATGATCCACACAGTGCGGTGCGAAGGTATGTTGTGCTGACCGTATTAAATGGGTTCGTATGGGCTTATGTGGGGATCATGTGGGCTTATGTGGGCTCGTGTGGGCTCATGTTGGGACCATGGGGGCTTATGTGGGCTCGTGTGGTCTCGTGTGGGCTCAGGTGGTTCTTAATATTAACTGTGAGTTATGCATCCATATCACAGATAAATGCTTGTGTTTTTAATACTAACTGTGAGTTATGTATCCATATCACAGATAAATGCTTGTGTTCTTAATATTAACTGTGAGTTATGTATCCATGTCACAGGTAAATACTTGTGTTCGCGTCATCAATGGTAATGCGGACGACCCTGTTTTCTCGAGCAGCTTCACCAGGATTAGACGACAAGAAAACCTTGCAGTACTTGCGCTACAGATACTTACGTATGTGCATTTAAGTATATACATGAGGCCTTACAGTTGACATATAGTTGTAAAAAGTTGTGAAATCTGAGCTATGAGATGTTCGATAGACCTGTAGATCCTCAAAGCTCCTCAAACCTCGTTCAAATATCAAAATACCAGCGGCAAACCATTTTGCGGATATACGTTTAACGCACGTATACTTTTCGAGCTGACTCGATTTGTAGATGGGCGTAGGTGGGAGTGAAATGGTCATTGGTGGGCACCGGTTGGTTGCCGATGGTGTCAAATGGTAGCAGGTGGGCACTTTTGTCTTGTCACATGTTTCTCCAGATGGGCACACGAACACGTGCCTAAAACAAATTTCAAGTCTTGCGTGTATGCCCTGTGTTACGAGGGAGCGGCTATCACATATTCTACATGAATGGACTATGAGAGATTGTTCCAGGGTAGTGTCATTGGCCCAGGGGCTTTAGATGCTAAGGAGACCCAAGGTCTTTGGCCCTATGACCCTCAATTCTAGTGATTTGAAGGCTGTGACATCCATCCTCACATGAGGTTTAGGGTAATACCATATGTTTTGCTTGGTTGCTTTAAGCAATTTAAGGTTGCCGAATGGTTGCTAATGGTTGCTATAACTGATAATGTTGCTCTATTTTGTGTTGTCATGTCGAAAATAAGGTTGCGGTAACGCCATCCGCAACTGGGATCCGTTACAAACACGTCTATGTGCCACGATGCAGCAACCATTTCGAGGGGAGAATCTAACGAGGGCCCTCATTCGGAGGGCCCTCGCATAAAAAAGAGCAGTAAGGTACACTACAGTTTACCGGTATCTGAACTTGTAAATACCAGTATAAATCGTTCCCGTTGCAGAGACCGTTCCCGTTGCAAATCGTTCCCGTCCCTTCCCGTTGCAAATCGTTCCCGTCCCAACGACCGTTCCCGTTGCAAAAACTAAAACGTTTTTCGCATTCACTTTCAGATTCTAAGCAAACTCATGAACTCGGTCACCGGGCCCTTGCTGCCGAATAGATATCTGGCCGTGGGCCTTGTCCTACCGGATCGCGTTATATCTACACTACTAGTCGAAGCTAAGGCCCGTACGTACAATGGAGTTTTCAATCGTGTCGGAGGTGGCGACGACTCCTACCGCCAACAGTCTCGCGTGGATAGTGCTGCGTTGTCGCCAGCTCTCTTGGAGCTGCGTAAGGCGCTGGCTGTAGTCATTGGAATGCTGCACCCGGGTTGGAAGCCAGGCGTATTTTCGTTCATGCGCTCGAAGCCAGGCGGAACAGAGCAGGAGGCCCACCAGGACTACCAAGACGACGACATAGCTCGTGCCCGCGCAGCCCATCCCGGCGGAGTTCCAGCAAGCATGGTGCTAGCTTTGCAGCCCAATACGAGGCTTCGAGTCTTCGACGGATGCTTCGCTGCCAGGGACGACAGCAAAGAGCGCATTGTGGAAATTCCCGTGGGATTCTGCCTAATCTTTAGAGGAGATCTCATTCACAGCGGTGTTGCTTTCAGCAAAACTAACTACCGTGTACACTGCTACCTAAGCTACGACGACGTGCACTGGACACCTGATATGGTCCAAAATGTTCTTCCGAGCCATGGTGTGTGTGTGGTTTCTGCGGTGTCAAGATGCTAAAAGGGCCTGGGCTGCGCAAACATCGGTATATGTGTGAGCAGAATCCCGATGGAGCTTCGAACCGGTTGAAGCGAAAGCGCGAGGGCAAGGAGGGTGTCTTCAAATGCGAGTTGTGCCCCAACGTCGAATACTCCGTGGCGAGTAGTTTGCGTTCGCACAAGAGCAGAGTCCACGGTAGCGACCAGTAGTGTAGAGTAAATCTCATTACATCGCATTTGAAGGTTCATATTGCAAATTTCCTTTATTTTTTAAATTATTGGAAGTTGAAGTAAAATTTAAAGTTGAAGTTGCAAGAATACATATATTTAGACATATAGCTTCTGTCTGGTCTACTGCTTCTCGTTTGGCTGCTGGTCAGTAAGGGGGATACGGCCGGCAAAACCTCATGAACGCGGTGGTAGAAAAGCGTCTTCGAAACTCAAAATTACGTCTCCTTCGTGACTGCCGAACTGTTGCATATCAATCGGGGGCAGACCTACCATTGTAGGTGGAATAGCAGGATGACTCAAATCCATGCGCTCACTGAAAGTTGGCTCGCGTCCAGTTCCTCTTTTGCCTTGATTCTTTCGATGCTGGGCTTGCCGTTTTCCCTTTCGAATCGTGCGGATTGTAGCTGGTTCTTGAATTCTTGGCACAGTGTGCTTATCTTGATCCCTGTAAATCCACCAATGCTTGTCGAAATCATGAGGAGCTAAGAACCGTTGCCCGTTGGACTCGACGATCGAAATTAACTCGTGCCGGCATGGTCTGCCGTGTACGACACGGAAAACACCTGAGCACTTGCTACGCTGAACCCCGCTGCTTACTATCTTCTCCGCATCTGTCCACAGCCTCTCTGCTTCTCCAAGAGCTGCTCGTGTGATAATACGAACTACTCTGGAATAACGGTTCTTCTGGAATATGTGAGGTGCAGTGACTGCGTTTTGCTCCATAAGTAAGCGCGTCTCCGACGCCGCGATCGTCCACCAACTCAGAAGCTTCTTAAACACCGTGTACAAATCTCCTTGACTCGATTTCAATTTGCTCTTGATCTTGGCATGCGTTCCTTCAACTGTGGAAGTATCGCGGACGCCAAAGTGCATGTACTTGTTTGTACAGTGTTTGACAATCCTTGTCTTGTATTCCCACCAATGCAGATCGAGGTAATCTGACACTGGTTTGCACTTCTCAATTAGATCCTCACGCTTGGCATTGAAGTCGGCTTCTGTTTCGGCGTCCACAGCCTCGTAGAAAATCGCCATAAATGAGTTCGTTTGTCAAGAATTCTCCTTCTTTGGTTGACCAGGAGCAGGGTTCTCAACGTCCACCTGACCTAAATGCTTTCTTGTCATGGCCTCGACATTCTTGTTCATGCACCAACGGCAGACCATTGATGGAATATCTGGAAATACTCGGTCGAGAGCATTTAGACACGCCAGATCGCGGTCCGTCAAGATCACCCGCGCCGGATCGATATCGTTCTCGATCATTAACAGTCGCAGCATATTGAAAGCCCACACAAAATCTTCATCCTTTTCACCGGGGAGCCAACACTGCGCAACCGGAAGAACCGAGTTAGCCCCGGTGATCACGATGATATTGAGCAAGGGGAGGCGGTATTTGTTTGTCTTGTAGGTACAGTCAGCTACCAGAACGTCGAAGTGAAACTTGAACAGCGCAGTAGTCGCTGGGTGGGCCCAAAAGAGATGAGTGACTTCGTTTGTCTCGGGGTTAAGGCGAAACTTGTAGAAGAACTTGTGCCTAACGAGTTCCTGAAACGGGGCATTAGTTGCCGTTCTAGATGCCAAGTCGTGTCGACGGCTTGCATCCTTGGCGTTAGAAATGTCCTTGGCAACGATGAGAGAGCGTGGGTCTGCGCTTAGAACTGTTGCATGAATCGTCGAAAGCGTGGCCCCGGCTGCTGTCTGAAGTTCAACCAAATCCAGAGTGTGTGAGGCCAGTGGTTGTGATGTTGCTTGGATGGCCCGACGCCTATGCTGCGCATGTACGCGAACATCCCGCGAAGGTTGATGGTTATGATGCGTGCTTCGAGCAGTATGAACAATCTTCCACTGGCCGGCAGTGTCATCTTTATCTACAGCCCTAATCCCTATCCGCATCGGGCAAGCCGAGCGCTTCGATCCCCGTAGCGTACGCTTCCGATCATGCTCGGTCAGGTGTTGAGTGTTCTTAGGGCCCCCTGCACGGTCACACTCGTAGTTACGAGCCCAAACTTCGCGTTCGGGGCCACCCTTGTACCGAACACGTCGGCGAGAGACGTTGAAGCCGTGATCTAGCGTCCACTGGTGCAGCGCGGCTTCAGCGGCATCGTGAGAGCTGTAAGTGGTCTCTGGGGGCGGCTGAATAGCATGAAGGGGGAGGTTGTTGTCGCTCATGGCTAATCAAATTGTATTTGGTGACCTTTCCTTCGTCTACAATCTTCGTCTACAGGTTACAGCCATTCGTCTACACGAAAGTACCGGTTTATACCGGTAGGTACATCACAATCACACATGGACCTTTTATGCGAGGGCCCTCCGGATGAGGGCCCTCGTTAAACTCTCCCCATTTCGAGCGAAAATCTAAGGAGCTCGAGGCTACGGAGCTCGAGGTGTGATAAAAAATGCAGTACGACCAAATTATACAAATTAGTGGTCTATTTAAAAAAAGGTGGATCATTTAACTATTTCGGCATTCACAAATTATATTAAGAATGTCATGATGTAAACTTGATTTTTGCAATTACTAATATATATTTTTGCAGTATTTGGGGAACAGATCTCCCCTTGATGATTCCAACCAACTCTTGCACTTTGAATGGGTACCTTCTACGGGGACGTGTCGCGGTGTAAATAATGAGAAATCCAGGCACGCACAACTTTCGCCTTGTACTTCCACCAATGAAGATCAAGATACTTCGCCAATTCAGCATTAGCCGATCTTAAAGCGGCACACCTTTCGACAAAATCCGATCCCGTTGGAGAATCGGCTGCGCTGAAGTATATATCCATAAACCGATCAGTTTCCACAGAATTCTCGAATTTGTCTTGACCTGGAGCTGGGTGAGGATTCTCGACTTGGCCGAGAATTGATCGTGTCTTAGCCAAAACGTTCCGGATCATATGCCAACGGCAGACAAGAGACAGCACCTCTGGGAATACACGATCCAGCGCATTCATGCAGGCTTGATCTCGATCGCTGAGAATAACAGAAGGCAGCGAAATTTCGTACTTGGAAATCATCTCGCGCAGTTGTTGAAGGGCCCAAACGAAATTTTCTTCTTTCTCTCCTGGAAACCAGCACTGCGCAATCGGCAAGACCTTATTCGTGTTGGTCATTAAGATAACGTTGAGCAAAGGCAAGTCGAACGAATTTGTCTTGTACGTGCAGTCTAAAATCAAGACATCCGAGTTCCAACCGTAGATGGCTTGGATGTCAGGGCGTGACAAAAACAGCGACCTAAGGCGCGAATTGTCGGGGCTCACGTCTACTATGTAGAAAAACCCATGTGCTTCGAGCTGCTTGAGCAAAAACTCCGTTGGTGTATCTCCTCTCAACGACGCTCGCCGGTCTGCGTCCTTTCTATTAGAGATGTCTTTGGCAATGATAGAGCTGGTAGGATCAGCACGTCGGATTGTTGAGATAACGACTTGGGGAGATACACCAGCCCCGTTTTGAGCAGCAACGACATCAGCAGTCGTCAGGTCAGAGGACATCAAACGATCTATGTCGCGCCGACGATGACCGGGATGAAAGCTGGGATCTTGTGAAGGTGGGTGGTTATGTTTGTCGGATCCAGTCAGATGAACAATCTTCCACCTTGCTTCGACATTGTCAGGATCGACGGCTTCGAGTCGAATTTTCATCTTGCACCCAATTTTTTTAACAGAGCGCTGAGGTCGAACTCGATCAGCCTCAGAGAGCCTACGTGTGTTCTGGGTCTTACCGTGGTCACATTGATAATCGCGTTGGTGTATCTCCTTCTTCGAATTTTTCTTGTTGTGAGCCCTGGTTATGTCGATAACTTGGTTACGATTCCAGGCATGCAATGCGTCCTCGGCTGCCTTGAACGACTCGTACTCTCCTTCTGGAAGGGAAGAGGGAAGGGATGACAAAAGCTTGAGGTTGGAGCAGGGGAGAGGAGGGGGGCTTGTCGTGTTTCCATTTTTGAGAAATGAATTGAGAATAGCAAGTGTACGGAGAACCACGCGCCTTCAATAACACCACAGCAGGCACGTGCTTCGCGGTAGGTATCCACAGTAGATAGACTGCGAAATGTACAATCGCAACAACATGAAGCTCATTTTATGGGATGCAAGGTCTGTTGTAGGAGCTTTAGACGAAAATTACATTATCCCATGGCGGCGGGGGGGGGGGGGGACATTATCCCATTACGTCCGCTTTAATTCTTGTATGGAATAAAGGTAAAAACTAACTTCCGCGTGATTTCCGTTCCCGGGAGTAGTTTTGAAGTAATTTTGGAGAAACCAACACTATCTCATATATATGTCATGAAGTTTGTAAAAAGGCTAATTTCATTGTTTATATATTCATAAAACATGAAGCTTAAAAAAAGATAGCATTTCATGTAAAGATCAAATTTATTATGTCATTCGTACAAACTACCCCCAAATACTACAAAAAGATATATTAGTAATTGCAAAAATCAAGTTTACATCGTGACAATTTTTAATATAATTTGTGAATACCGAAATAGTTAAATGATCCACCTTTTTTTTTAATAGACCACCAATTTGTATAATTTGGTCGTACTGCATTTTTATCACACCTCGAGCTCCGTAGCCTCGAGCTCCTTAGATTTTCCCTTCGAGCAGTGCCGGTTGTTTCTGTAGATCGAGAGTGGTGTAATGGAATCCAACAGTCCAGCACTGGCGATACTGCAGCGGTGGTTGAAGTGGGCGAGATGCTCTTCAAACGAAGTGTGAGCATCACGGAAGGACCACTGTAGAGCAGCTGCCGGACGGCTCAGGACCATCACGACAGTCGGGAGCTGGATTCGGGCGGATGGAGAACTCACAATCGGATTCCGCCAAGGAAGGAGCAGGAACTTGGGATCTTGTCACGACGGGTACAGACGACTTGAAGATCGACCGACTGGAACGCAGAGCAGACGGACACGCACACAGTGTACGGAACACGGACGGATAGGAGGACAACGGAACGAACGAACGGTGATGGACTGGCGCTCGAGCACAGCGGTGTACGAGTACAAGACTTGGTCCAGACTGTGGACGGAACGGCGGGCGGTAACGAGCAGAGGACAACGGTCTTCGTGCTTTCGATGGCTGCGACGAGTAGGGTGGTACATACTTGGTGTTAGACCAAGTGGTCGGCTGCAGCAACTCGCACTCGGATGACTGAACGGACGGACGGATTGGACGGAACTGACGATGGCAGGCGTAGTGACTGGCTTAGCTAACTAGTCCTGGTCTGTAGGATAAACCGTAAGGACAGAAACAAAAGCAATACAAATAGGCCGTGTGTCAGTGTGATACACGCCGGCGGAGTAGTAAGAAGTTCTACTACCGACAGCCAACGGGTTCTTGGGCCGATCGGCGCTGGCGACCAAAGGCTCGTCGAGCAGAGCTAAATCAGGCACGTTACAGTGGTGTTCGATCATCGAACTTTGGCGTCAATTGCCCCGAAGTGGCTACGTACACTAAAACGGACACGCTAGGTCTGGTGTGAGACGACTCGTACAGTGGGTCGGTGTATCCACTATTTACGCAGATGGGCTGGGACCCCGTTGCATCTGAAAAGAAGTGGTTTCCATTTGATCTATTTTCCACCGGAGCGACGTCGTGCCGGTCAGCCCACTGCCACGCCCGCAGGCTGGCCGATAATTCATAGGACAGCGAAGACATCTCGGCCCGCAGTGAGACCTCAGGGTACGACTCGTCTGCCAGTGAGAGATGTGGGGAGCTCGACGGTTGCTACATCACGTGCATCAAAGAAGCGAAAGAAGCAAAGTTCGCCTCCGCTGAAGCACACGAATAAGCGACAAACGAATGGCGCAAGTCACGACGATCGAGTTGAGAATATATATGTGCTTTATCAACGACAGAGGCTACCTGCTCAGTGTCGGACCGTCCAGCCTAGTATTTAGACATAACCTGTGACACCGGTCAGACAGGCACCCCACACGGCACGAAAGACACATCACGTTTCTGGTAAAGCTGAGTCTTTCTTGGCGTAAAAAGGAAATATTGAAAACAGGAGTGAATGTCGTTCCAAAGATCGTCGCCCATTTTCACTAAGTCCTCAGGCTGTTAAATATTGAGCCAAACCTGATGCTCGCTCATGCTGCGATTTACTACCGAAGTATCTGGACAGGCAAGATTTATTAATGTGAGTGTTGAATCTTACATGGATGCTAAGATGTTACTAAGATATCTGTAGCTAAAGAACTGCATCGCCGTTATAATGCTCCCCTCCATGGTAACAGGTTGCATATCCAACAGACAGAGCTCGAAGAACAGGAGTACGAATACATCACAATTGTAGTTTTCCAGTTGTGACCCCAATTCAACTGGTGTGAACCTGTATCGGTTTGGTGATTTTCGCAGTGGTTAAAGTGTAAGCACCAACTTGGCCTCGAGCTTCTGTAGGGCTTCGAATCTATCTCCAGCCTGCTGCGGGTTGTAGATTTTAACTTCAGTTTGGTTAATGTTTACTGCCAAAGTGCACCAGTGATTCAGATCGTAATTAATCGCGGCCAAAAACAAAAGCACTTCACCATATTCTCTTGTCAACTTCATACTGGCAGCACGCTCTTTCAGCTCATTCCAAACACTCAGTGTCTGTATAGTATCAGTGTCGAAGTGAGGGACCGAAGAACATCAGTTGCGACTGTAAAGATGGTAGCTCTGGAACCGAATCGCTTCATAATTGTTTGAACGGCGAGGTCCATACAGGGGCCTTACAGCGGTGTTCTTCCGCACAGCGAGGTAACCAAATAAAACGTTAATCGCCTTGAGCAGCGTTACCAATACGCCCTTCTCCAGAATACCATCACATCATTCAGGATCCTGGGGGTTATATCGAGTATTGTCATAGTTCTTAACCCATTGGATAGCGTCTTCAATACCATGAAAGTGCTTCATAGCTGTGTACCAGCTACGCATAGCTTTTAACATCTTGACATCGTAAAATATCCGACCAGTCTGTAACATAACCCCGACCTGCGGCATGTTAGTTTCGTGATCACTAAGCCAATAGTTCTGGAATAAAGCAACCTAAGCTTGCACGAGTCAATTCTACGTAAAGGAAGTACAGTCATCACTTTTCCAGGTTCCGTCGCCTGCTTCTTGCACTGTTCAAATACTGTGATTTTGCCTTTCAAGTTTGTTGAAGGATCGCCAGTGCCCTCAATGCCTCTGCGTATCTTTATGTAGCACCGCACGAAACAGCTTCCAACAAAATTGCCAGGGAAGGTACCACTCCAGATCCAGCAGCATCAATCAGCCGAGTGACTTGGTTTATGCCATCAATTATCGCCTTCTTACGAGCACTTTGGGTCAGTTTCGCACGTCCAGCCTTTTTGGCTGTCCTCGACATTATCCATAGGGACCGGAGAGGTGTTCGGGTAGATATGACAGCGCAATTTCTCCTCTGAAGACAAATACCCGTCCTTGTTATCATCCCCAGACTGAGATTGGGTGACAGGGCAGGCAGCACCACCGGTTTGGACAGCACAACCGGACTGGACCGCATTACATTCTCCGTCTTCACCACATTCTCAGCCTGGGCATCTCAAAACCAGCACAAATAGCAACATCTTCCATTCCCATCCTGTCAACCCCTAGACCATCCACAAATGAGAGTATGGCTCGTTCATTCGAATCAGTTGATTATATATAGCTTCAGTAGGAGCCTCAACACTCCCCACTTCACGAGACGACACTACGTTCTAGGGATCCACCAATCCAGACACCGATGGATTGCCAACAATGACTTGTGAACGGCCCCTCGAACGTCGGTTGAAAGTTGGACAAATCCCGTTTTTAACAAGTTGTAGGATCTTTAAATGCGACGTACTTAAAGATGCATATTCTCTGGTTCCTCGACGAGATCCCACATCGGTGATCAGTGTTTCAATGCTCAAGACCTCTTGAACTTTTCGTTCTGGTTCTTGACACTCTGTCAGCAGGCTTTTGCGCATCAGCTCGACTTTCGTAAGGAATTTCGACGTCGCACTCGCAGCTTGTTGTCCTGACTAACCGAAGATAACTTTTCACAAGCCAACGAGGATGAATGATGCTCTCAGAAACTAACGTGCTGCAGCCAGAAGCTTTCCGGTAGTAGATAATGTGGCGACAAGGCAGCAAGCGAGTCACTCAAAAACTACATGAGCACATCCAGTCATCTTTTGGATTCATCATGTACTCGTCGGGGGAGGTCATCATCTCTTCCGTACTGTATCATCACGTACGGACCGATTGGCTAGTATCGATACGTCGTGGTGGCAAAAGCGCAAAATTGTACTGCTGCTTCACGATCTCGACTGCGTGACACGACACAGTGTTAAGCAACGTGTTCATTGTCGTACTCAGAATTTCCATACACTTCAATGCGTTCGATGTTTCTAGCCCATATCTTTTCATTGACGGTTTGCCAGAATGTAATTGGAACGACACAACCGTCCAATGCCGTAAATCGATTTACCAGGAACTTTAGCTTCTGCCAACTTGACTCCATACTTCCAAAACGCAAGCAAAGGTTAAACAAAGGTTTGTACAACCCTTAAGTTGTATGCTGCCAATTGAGTACATATCCAGTTATTTGTATGATTCCCCATAAGCGACACATTTCCATGGTAAATTGAGCTCCACGTTACCTTGTAAACCGTCCAATTCGTGTTGAAATAATCAAACCAAAACTGTTTCGCAGTTTACGAACGCCAACCACCTTCATCGTTGCAACAATGTTGCCATACCCCTTCTCTGTGGGCGTTCCAACCAGCAATTGTATCAAACGCTTCATTTTTTTCTTGGTCCATGCATCGAGATTTTACCTTTCTTCGGAAATCTCTTCCTGCAGGTACTTGACGACGTGAGAGTGGCAAAGCAGGATTCGTGCTCCAGGGAACTCATCCTCTAGCACCGACAACTCCGTGAAATCTTTATCGATCATGATAACAGTAAGAGAGTCAAAACTCGGACAGCCCTCTTTAAACTGTTGGCATGCAATTCGCAGAGACTCCTTCTGCTCGTTCTCCACAAGTCAGTGCTGTTAAACAAGAAACACAGACTTAGACTGGGTACCAGTTTTAAATCAATACACAGTATCGGACTAACAGCCACTGTGCGAACCTGAACGTGCTGCCCTTTGCCCATGGCATCGTGGATCATGAAGCTAAACAATTTGTAGTTCGAGTTATTGGTGCCGTGCGTCGCATCAATCAGTAGGACCTCAGGAAACCGCTCAAACATGGAACGCATGTGAGCGGACTGGATAGCGATACACTCAACTACGTTATAGACAACGAATCACACATGAAAAGACGTTAAGAACAACAAACCTCACAATGGTTAATATTCGTACCTCTGCATTGGAGTATACCCTTGCCAGGTTTCCTTCTTTGAGGCAAAATCCTCCAAAATCCCCCGTTCACGTTCTTCATCGTGTGAAAAGCGTAGCTCTCACGTATCAACCGATTCACAAGGTTGTGAATGTCCTTCATTGTAGCCTCCGTGTGAGTATTTTCAGCGATGTACTCAAGGGTTCTCTTTCGGCTTGTACCAGCCCGATGCAGGGTATGTACCGTAGATAGAACTTCGTCATCTGAAACTTGACTCGCTTCGTGGTATGTCTGATATGTACCGCTGCTGACGTCGTGGTTATGGCCAGTATTCATCTTGGTAATGAAGACTTCCTAGGAAACTCCGAGCTCGCGAATGCATGCATTAATCTGCAGAACAAGAAGTATCCGTTAATTAAGTATAAGCATTAATCACCGCATCATTATACTTACCTGAGCTACACAACCAATTTTTCTTGACATCTGATGTGGCCGTGCACCTTCGCCAGTATTTGCCCTTGGAACACCAGGGTGCGTGCATACGTCAGTCCTGTTGTAGAACAGAAGCTCATCTGGGATTCGTTTGTAGACTGATCTATTACCGCATTTCGCATGTCATGAGCTACAGCCATGTTCCGAGGCTAGGATATCCTACTATACGGAATGTGCTCAAAGTTGAAAAAGTTGAAGTGTATGTTAAACTGTGGCCTCAAGTACGAAGTCGCGCTCTTCATCCACTGCAAGACCTTCTCGAAGAGAGATCTCTTCTAGCTGGGCTACTAAATCCGATGATGCGCTGTGAGGATCGGGAAGAAGGCCACTTGCCTTGAAGCCATTTGCGAGTCAACAGCTAGGCCGGTTCACGACTGCCGAATCCACCCGCAAATTTGCTCACGGCCCGGGCGCTCTAACACGAACTTCTTATTGGCAGGGTGTGGGCGCTTCAGTTGGTCCTGCATGTTGCACTGCCACAGGTTCCGTAGGTTAGCCTTGAACGGAAAATTCCACGCTACATCGGCCGGTTGCGAGACGGCTGTAGCGTGTGGTGGCACTTTCATGAGGGTGACATTGATGGAGCTGGCAAAGGGGATGACTTTGTCGGTCCAATGGCCGCTGAAGTCGTCCCACAAGAGCAAAAAGGGTCTTGTGGGAATGGACGGTAGGCAAAGTGGAAGCGTAAGAACTCCACAGACAGATCTTCATTCCACCAGCCTGGTGCATACCAATACGGTTAGTTAGCAAACAGCACACTCATAATATAATAGCCAAAACAATCTAACCTTTAGAGTTGCCGTAAACATGCTATGTCTCGCTGTCTTAAACTGGTGAGATGCGCTTCCAAATCCGCTTGCCGAAGCCATGCCTCACCTTGTTGTTTTGGATCTGGATCATTGGCTTTCGTGAAGGCTTTACCTTGAACACTACAAAAGGAGTGCAGCGGTACCCGTTGCTGTCACCTAGCAACATCACAGTAGCACGCTCTTTCGAAGCACCGCTACACTTAACCCACAGGGTCTTGGCCTCGCGTTTACACAACGTTTTTTTGCTACATATTCAAAGAACACGGCTAGAGCACAAGTAGAATTAGTGACAGTTAGTAGAATAAAGAAAACAAAATTTGTACATGTCTGATCAGCGTTGTACACGCGCGATATCCCCAGATTCAGCATCATCGCTTGAACATCAGCGGCGAATGCATTCGCAACTGCTTGAATGTCCGCAGGGCTGATGTGTACCTGACGGGTGGTGGTTCTAAGGCTGAATTGATGTCGCCGCTTGAACCCCACCACCCACTTGTCCGACGCCATCAAGTCCAGGACACCCGCCTCTGCAGCGACGTCGCGAGCCTTCATGGAAAGCATCTGCACTGAGACTGGAATCCCTTCGCTGCGCAGCTCGTTCACCCACACTACCAATTCAGACTAGATAGTATAGTACTTAGACCAATTTGGCGCAGTTTGGCATGCTCTCGCTTTCCCGACGCTGCCGCCGCCTCCAGCTGCTTTCGTTTGCGCCTCCACCGGAGGATTTGGGTGCGCCTTGACTGGTAAAAGGCTGGGTCCAAGGCAGGAAAGAAGTGTGTAAATGTCGAGCGGATGTCGCTCTCGCCGAGACGAGCGAGAATTGCCAGCTTTTAGCGACCGTAACGGGTTGGAGCTTGTACTGCTTGTCTCGGCGGCCGAGACCACCTCGTCGCGGCCTTCCCATTGGGCGTGTCAACGCCATTTGGTAACTGAGTGCAATGTTTGACATTCATTCGCTCGTAGAAAAAAAAACCTACTGGACAGCATAGCTCTTGACATGCGTTCAAGTGTCTTTGAATTCACGCTCTCCTATTGGACAAACTGATGGTGTATCTCTTGAGCCGCGGTAGCTCATGACATGCGAAATGCGTTATTCTCCATTTTCTGATTCCAACGTTTGACTAGAGTTGTCGTTCGAACTGTGTAGATCTACGCATCAATTAAACAAACACGTTAGGATAAATATGGTCACAGTCTAAACTGTATCACAATCTAATCTGTGTTCACGTGACTGGAATGTTCGGCGGCAATATACTTTCAAGTATGCCTCAAGATCCGCCCAGCCCTGAAATACCCGTTCATCAAGCTCGGGTACTGCACCACCTCGTCCAAGGCGTAAACAACTACTCCATCATTCCCTCCGTTAACTTGCTCGTGCCTTGCTCCGGTTCTATCGTCGGCGCTCGATGACTCTGATTACGAACTTTCTCTCTTCCGTTGCCAAGTGTACTACTTTCAGATGCCTCGCTGTCTGAGGTTTCAGAATGAAGTACACGGGACATTCGGCGTGGTTTTCTACCTGATATGCGCTTCCTGTATCGCCGACGTTTTTGTAGCATGGACCTTCATCTAAACGCCGTCTCTTTACTCGCTTTTTCTTGACTGAGTGGCGGCGTTGGAGTGCCGGGCTCTCAGAATCAGCATCACTTACAGATGCGCTTGCCCTTAACTCGCTACCGCTTTCTACGTTGACACTAGCACGCCGTTCAGACATCGGCAATCTCCTGTGTTTGCTGCAGTTTCTGGGGCCACTGATTTCTTTTGAATGAGGAAGGGAGGGGGATTCCTCTGCTTGTCAAAGTGATGGTCTAAGATGCTCATGGGAAGATTTGTGTGGATACACCCCCCACCCTGTTGACACGCTGATGGTCCTTGTAATTACTGGGTGCATGTTGCCACCTCCTTTATCGACAGCTTCAGGCAAGAAATCGGCAGCTACAACTGACACATCAGACTCACCGGCACACATCATGGAGATGACAACTCACGAGACATCCCTCCTCAAGGAAGTGCTCTTGTTCCCAAACTGGACGTGAAAATCTTTGCGAGTTGGGGAGAGCTGTAAAGCTACTTGGCCATCTACAGCAGACGAAGATACCAGGTTTACCACATTTATATCTGAGACTGCACCACATGTCTCATTATGTGTACCGATTTAAATTATATATAACTACCCTGTTGTTGTACTTTGTGCGTACGGTGACTCCGGGTAAGACGCGGAACAAGAGAATAAAAAAGTGAAACACTATAGAAAATGATTTCTATGAAAATGGAATTCTGCAACAAAACGTTGTGTGTACCCACCATGACACTCCAAGGCGCAGCCCTGGTTCTGGAAAGAGTCCCAAACAGGGCCCTCCGGCAAAATGAGCCCACTATTTAGAACGTTCTAAATTTTAGGAATATCCTACTTTGACTTCTTATAATTATGCTTTCACACTTTTGTGTAAAAATTGTGTGCTGGTCCAGCTGACACTATGAGCCCACTTGTGGCGCCAAAACTGACATGTGCAAAAATGCTTTAACTTATAATTAGTATAGTTAAGAAAAACAAGCCCACTGCACAGCAAATCTTGCGTACTACACAACCACTAACATAACCAAATCCCCCCTCAGACCCCCAAAGCTCCACACATCACCACCAACTATGCCGACCTTCGAGAGTCCCTACCTCTACCACCTGGCGGACGCCAGCCTCTTCACCGTCGCTAAGGTGATGGAAGTGACGTGTGACGAGGCAAGCTGCGTCACCTGGTGTATGGAGGTAGGGCTCATAGATCGAGCGAAGTTGTGCCCAGCATGCGGTGTAGCCATGCGAGCTTGCTTCGACCGCAAGCGTTGGAGGTGCACCCGCCACACCAACCACAGCGACCGCAAAGATGTGTCCCTGGGCATGCTGACGTGCTCATTTTTCAACGCCTGTAAGCTTAAGTTGCACAAAGCGGTGCGTGTGTTACTTGCCTGGTGTATGAAGCTCCTGTCAGGAGTCTCTGAGCGCACAGTGAGGGATTGGTATGCGTTCTGCCGGTGTACTTACTCCAAAGAGCTGTGGAAGGCAGAGTTCAAGGTAAGTTGCTAAATTGTTGCTTTTAAGTTGCACTTATGTTGCTGTAAGATATTAAGTTGAGTTTATGTTGCGTTTAGATTGGGGGAGAAGGCCACATCGTTGAAATTGACGAGACCAGCCTTGCCAAGAAACGCAAGTACAACCGCGGTCGTGTCTACCAGGAATACTGACTCTTTGGTGGCGTCGAGAGGGGTACCGGCCGCTGGTTCGGTCGAATTGTCTACGACAAACGCGCTAAGGAAACTCTCCTACCCATTATTAAACGCTTTATTAAGCCACGGTATGTACCACTTATTAAGGGCACCATTGTCGATTCTAGTTTTGATGTAATATTACACTACAGGACCAAAATCTTGTCAGAAATGTTCGCGACGTACGTGTGTGAACGTGGAAACAAGCAATACACGCTTGAAAACAACCGAATGCTGTTGAGTATGCACACAGCCACAGTTGGGTAAACCACACCCTAAACGTTATGGACCCCACAACTGGAACGCATACAAACACTATCGAGGGCCTCTAAGAAACACGTATTAAAAGGCATATTAAGAGTATGCGCGGGATGTCCAAGGATAATTTAGACTCCTATCTAGACGAGTACATGTGGCGCTCTTGGTTCCTGCCACCAAAAGCCAGCATCGGGGAGTGCATGGGAGGTTTAGTTGTAGCTATTATCAGAAACGAATAGTTATTCCAAATAGTGGGCTCATTTTGCCGGAGAGCCCCAAACAGCTTTCGAGGAAAATTGGGTGTCCAGCTCAGGTGAGATTTGTTCTATTTTCAGCGAACTCCAAGGATTGTAACTAGATAAATGCCTGTGTAAGGGATACAGGAGATCACTGTTTGACCCGCAACGCACCGGAGGCAGACTCAATCGTATTGTCAAACACTTTGACCCGCAACGCACCGGAGGCAGATCCAAGGCTCTGTGGATGTATCAGCATGTCGATTTGGTACCGCTGTTACCAGAGCTCCCATCTCCAAAGCGCTACAGGTTTAAGCAGCTAGAATGGATGACGCAGATTGATCCCTACAAATGTGGCGTCTTCGTCATTATGTTTTTCGAGATGCTGCTGCTAGACGTCGCTGTAGTGGGGCCCGACGGCGTCCGAACTATAGCGGCGCAGTATTTCCGATACCGGTTCTAGCCGTATATTAAACTCAATGTGAGCTTAGGTTCCACACTAGGATAATTACTGCTAAGTCTGAATCTGGTGAATTTTTAATAGGCCGTGTACGCACTTCGTACGAACCACCGCGTTGGAGCGCTTATCTGCTTTGTGTTTGCCAAAGACTTTGTCAAGCAGTAGTTTGAGCGGTTTAGAGGCACAATCTCGCGCATATCTGGTTGTGCGATTCGGTCTGTATCACATCCCTCATCGTCTATGCAGAGAAATCTGAGTGCTGGCTCAGCTGGCCCGGCTGGCAAAGAGCTTAGTCTCTGGCATGGATCGTGATGCCCTCATTGTTGTGCTATCCAACATATCCACCAAAAAGGACGCCGGACTGTGTAAGACTATGCGTGATTCTGTACGACTCTACATAAAATGCTGACTCGTAGCCTTCAGATTGTGTACGTTACTACCACGGATGGGAGAGTTCTTGTTTATTCGACAGAATGGTTCAAACGTGCGGTGACGGAAAATCTCTGGATGCCAGACGCGCCAACACCCCAAGCGATTGAGAAACCATGTCGTCCACGTCGTATTCGTCGCAAGTAGGTTAAGAGAATTATCAAGCGTAGGCGGTGTCGTAAAAATCGTCGAAAGCGCAAGCAGCGTGCTATGACAGGAGAACAACTTCGCGCTATCGAGTCGCAGCGTCTCGTGGAGCCTTTGCTCACGTCTTGGTTCGATGTCACCAATTATTCAAGCGTGTCAAGACCGACGCCATGGCGAACTGGACGAATGCTGAAAGCGTTGGCACCGGAAGACCTGCAAGAAAATTTGCGCGCAGTGGGGGAGTTGAGTGAAGATAGAAAGCCTTCAGTCAACTGCATCATCAAGCTACGTCTCTACCCAACTACGACGCAACGAGAGAAATTGGAGCACATGTTCGCTACGAATCGCGCCGCGTACAGCATGTTGGTTGCTCGCTCAAAGGATGGCAGTGCAATGCGACTAGTATTGCGGGGAAAGCGAACGAGAACAACAAGATGACGTTAATGAACTCGCAAAAACATATCGACCGATTACACAAACAAAGACGATGTTTGCGTACTTTCGCAAAAGAAAATGCTGCGGAGGCATCTTCAAGTTCAAGACGGAGTTCGTTATTCGGCATTTCGCGATTTCACGAAAGCAGTTAAGTCATCTCTGGCGCTGTACTTTGCGCTGAAGAAGACGGGCAAGAAGACCGCGTTTTTAGAGCTAAAGTTTAATCCCTTAATTCCCGAAAAAAATGGGGGTATAATTTGTTTTTTATGTTGGACCTCTAGCATAAGAATATATAAAAGTTTGTAAAGGTTGGATTTTTGCTTGGCTATGTTGGTTAAAAAGTGCAGAACTGAATGAAGCTAGAAACGTGACATATCCAACATTATTAGCCGATGTTGGCTAAATAGCCAAGGATAGTGAGAGGTTATGATGTCAAAGCCAACATACGGGCTGTACGATTAATCAAGAAACCATTTTTGCGACCATTGCAGGTACCGGTCTCCATGCATTTCGTGCAATCAATGCATTTCATGCAACCGCGAACGTAAAATGTCAACACAACCAAAATCTATATGGCGACACCCCTTCTACAATGAACTTCCATCCTTTAGATGGCAAACAAAAATCGAATGTAAAATAGCACAAAATCTTTAGTTTATAGTGAGTGAGCTATGCTAGGGTGGCTCGCCAACGCGAAACGTGCTGTCTTCCATTCGTGGTCCTATCGGAACGAGGCCCGCCTTGACAAAACCCCGCTGTATTGTTTCGGAGGGAACTGCCCTCCACGCCTCTTGCACTACGTGATTAACTTGCGTCTTTCCTTAGCGTTCGAGCTAAAGTCGATTGTAGTGTGGTGCTGAACGTACAGCTCTCTACAAAAGAGCTTAAAAACACGCATGACAGACACATCCATCGGCTGGGCAAGTCCTGTCGCTTTTGCTGGCACAAAGTCTACATCCATCATAGCTTCCTCAATCTTGGTGCGGACGGAGCCCATTTTGTGAACTTTTAGGCTGTCCAGCAAGAGCACGCGGCAAAAGATGACCGACGGAGCCCGCACCTTTTCATAACATTAGTAAAAACAACCAAATTTAAAGAAAATAAAAGCATACCTCGTTGACCTATACGATCATAATGCACTCGTCACAATATGCATTCTTTTGCACAGTAAGCACAACAGCATCGGCTTTATGCAGCGGATGAGCTTGCAGCTCAAAGTGAACAGGGCCTCCTTTGGCACCAGAGAACACAATAAAAGCTGGCAGCTTCCCGTGCACAGAAAATACTGACGTTCCTATACCAAAAGCTCAGTAGAGTCAATATTACATCAAAATAAAAAATGCACAACATCGACGTCACGTTCCCCACGAAAAGTGATACTTGTTTTAGGGTTCATATCGATATATATATGGAGGTTTGATCCATAATGTAGAAGGTGATACTTCTCAGATCCTGCGCTAAACATTTCCGTCTTATTGCGCATTGCGAGGCCGAACTCGTCAGCGACGATTTCTACAGTAAAATTAGTATTTTAGCAACAAAATAGGATAATTTAGTGCATACCTGCACTTCGCTCCTCTTGCGTTGACCCTTGTGCGTGATACAAGCCATTTCTGCTGCGGAAACGATGGATGTACTCAACAGCAGCTTGCTCCGAGCAACCGAGAAGAAAGCGTGGCTATAAATGTGAGCCCATCATGAGCAGGCACCTCGATGTGACAGCGCACCTTGCTCTTGTGCATGTCACGATCCCAGTCTAAAAGCCAAGAGAAGAGCATTATATTAGAAAATATAATATAAAAACTCGAGTGATCTTACTTTTACAAGTTCTGGGACCGAAAATTTAGGCCCACGGCGCCCTTGAAGAATACTAGTGCTCCCGGCATCAGCGGCTTTGATCGCCTATCTTCTTTTCGTCCACCGATACAGAGTAGAGCGGTGGCACTTACTTTCGGATGCCAAGCTCGTCGAAACACCGCTCTCAGAGGCCGCATACACCGCCTGGAGGCGGTGTGAGTTTGTATGGAGCGCTTCGCGCATCGGCTGTCAAACTTGTATTGATTTCCAGCCACTGGTTCGGGAAACTATGTTGCAGATTTTACCGAATTTGACTATTTACACTTTCTAACGATGTAGTCGTTACGGTGGTTGCATAAATGCATGAATTCCCGAAGCCTAAAGGACATAGTAAACTTGTTCCCATTGATTGCAAACAAATAGCACTACTATGTGCTGTAGCCTACAATGTAGGCTACGTGCATATAGTTTACTAACTGACCTCTTCCTTCCCAAGTTCGACGGCCAAACGAAGTCAGTGTATTTTACTAAGTGGAAGAAGTAAGGGGCTGTGTCAGCTTTGCTGAGTACAAATAAGTCATCACTGCACTGATTCGATGATGTGCCACATCTTCGGAGGGGGGGGGATAAAACACGTTATTAATCGTTGTTTGCAACATCGTAGTTGTTTTCGATGATTTTAGTTTGATCAAAAAAACGAGAGATACCAGAACCTAATTTTACATCAAATGCAGCGATCCTCTGTCGAATCGCATGCCTGGAAGAACAGTTATGATATTGGCATTAACACATATTGCAGTTATCTTAGGAATAGACAGTACAAATTTTATCACTTCCAACCAAATCTTACTGCTAGATAAAACCTAACCCTGTGCATATGTCTTTTTTTCGTTTAGATTTTTCTCTTCATTTCACTATCAGACGCAATTGACAGTGGATCAATACAATTACCAGGTTTACTTATCACTTAAGTTGGACCACCAACATAACACAGATGCTGCGCAGAAATTGATCAAAGCTATACACCTCTTATGTTGCACGGTCCAACATACGGGAACTAAGGGGTTAAGAGTAAGTTTGCGCTTTCCAACACGATTGAGATTCGTTCACGTGAAGACAACGTCGTTTGCAAGAACAAGTTCGACTTCTTACGGTTCCATCCAATATTGTTTTGGATTTGGAAAGCGAGATGGTATCGAGCTACGCGAGAAGCTTGCTGAACTCACAAACTCAACTCCAGCGATTGCGCGAGGGGGAATACTATATCGCGGTTCCTCGCTTCGTGGACTTTCAAACAACACATTTGTCTCGTATGTGTGCGAGTGATCGTGGTGTTCGCAACTTTGCAATGGTCAACGATCCTGATAGTCGGACGTTAAGCGTAAAGAATGCGTTCACTTTACTCAAGAGACGCTTTGACGCAATTGATGCCACGAAGTCTAAGCTTGCACTCATGGACAATGAGAGCAAGGCAAAGCACAAGCAGAAAGTTCGACAGCGAAAGAAGTGCTCGTCGTGCCACGTCACCTCGATCGAGACGTTAATGCTACCTAGAACATCTTTCACAAGAATATTTAGGCTCTATGCTAGAGGTAGTTTAGCGTCAATCCGTGAGGCCTTCGTCGAGGACCGTGTCAGCATTGCTGGCGCTACAGAAGATACCATTTGATATGGTGGTATATCTCAGTAGGCGTTACAAACACGGCATCTATTAAACCCTATCGCGAACCGTCTTAAACTTGTACGGTTTAATAAAATTAAGTAATGGCGTTTAAAACATCTATAGAACGGGGCAAAATGCCCGGTTTTTACAAAACCACGGTACTCCTCATCGATGATGGTAGCACTACTAGCACACGACGTAAATTCCAAAACACGGTAATAGACAAGTAGAACGGTACAAAACGCCCGGTTTTACGAAGACGTTTTGAGATCACCTATTGGATAATATTCGATTGGGGGTGTGGCCAGTACAACCAAACACCGTAAAGCTCAGGCTAAATCGACGGTTAATTTGTTGATCTGCCTTTTTGTGTCCGTGTCAGCAGCCACTGCCGCCACTGCTCTATTGTACCAGCCTGTTTGAAGTTTTTGTTTTTGCCGCGATCTTCCGGCAGACCTGTATGTGCAAATTATGCTGATGTCACGATGTATTTTGCGTCATTTTTTCAGTGTGATATATTTTGAATCTGATGTAGCCTATTCTCGTCATTATAAAAGATGGCGTGCAACGAGAAGCGTGATTTGGACGACACTGGAAACGCCTACAGCAAGGGCAGACGGGATGGTGCATAAACCGCTTGTGCTCAAGAAGATAGATGCACAGACGTGCTGTTGTTTAAAGAAGCATGGCGTGCGGTTCGGAGCGCTGGATGGACAGCAAACCACCATCTCAACGCAGTCTCGAGACGCGGTACAAATACGTACGCCCAGGAGGAAACCCGGCTGGAAAGGAGAATGCGGACTATGTGTTTGGCGATGTTGGTGCCGTTGCAGAGCACTCAAAACAAACATCTCGACATGCACGTGTCAGTGAAGCCATGGACCTAAGTTCCTGTGAAGATGGTGTTGGTGTCGTTGATGCCGAAGTCCGTGGAGGAAGTAGCGATGGAGCTGGCGGGACTGGTGGAGATGGCATCGGTGCCGTTGGGGTACGTGGTGGTGGAGCTGGCGTCGGTGTCATTAGAAAGAGTGGTGGTGGGGATCGCGTCAAAAGCCTTGGCCGGCGTGTCGGTGAAGCTGTCGGGGCTGGTGAAGGTAGTGTCGGAACCGTTGGGTCACGCGTTGGTGCCACTGGCAGAGCTGGGGTTTGTGTCATTGCAAAAAATGGTGGAGCTGGTGGTGATGGCGTCGGAGACCTTGGAAAAGGTAGTGATGAAGCTGGTGGAGATGGCGCCGATGTTGTTCAAGTAATTGGTGGTGAGAATCGTGCTGGTGGTGAGGGCGCGAACGACAGACGTGCTATTGGGGTACGTGCCAGTGGAGCTGGTGTTGCTGGAATTGGAGTACGCTCCGTTGAAGTACATGGAAGTGGTGAATGGACCGACAGTGAACGCGTCGATGCTGCTGCAGTGGTGGTCCATGAACAAGTAACTAATCGTCAGAATGGTCAACAACAACAAGGTAGACGTGCTCGAGAACGTGCTCGAGGGTGTGATCAGGATCACGGTTGTGATGCAGCAGCGCCAGTGGAGCCTGCCGAAGACATTGATGATGATTGCCCAAGGTCTGGGTCAGCTGGTGATGGCGGAACGGCAATGCTCAATGGAGATATTCGGTCAGGCTGCTATACACTGTACCAGTTAAACTCGAATACGCTCGCGGCATATTCACCCGTTCGTGAAAGGTGGAAGGCATAAAAGAAGTATAAACAAGTTGGGACAACATATATTATCGGGCGGATTTGCCGAGGCGTTCAAAGGTAAAAAAATGCTCCGCTGCTATTCCAACTTCGGTGGCTGGACTCTCAGTTTCAAATGCACACAGAAAGTATCACGGCCGACTTGGTCCAAAAGAGCCATCACACTATAATGTACTCCATCGTGAGCCGAATCAGATTGGGTGGTGACCGCTTTGCGATCGAAGCCAGTTCGGAAAACTTGGAGGAAGAATATGTCAGGTTCCAATCTCCCCGACTTTCAACCAGTTAATTTGAGGGCTGAAGCCATCCGGAACATGGACGTCGACCCCAATTCTCAGCTGGACGAGCCTACAGATTTGTTTAGGCATCCTGATGGGTCCACGCCTGCAGTGGTTAAGCAGGAGTTTCGACACGTTTTCGAACATTCTGCGTCCTCGAGTTTTCTCGCGTACCTACCGCTATACTTTTGGCACCAAATAGTTCACGAGACGAACAACTACGCAGCTCTGAGCAATGTTCCTATCCGACAGTCTTTACGATTCAAGAGCTGATGGCATTTCTTGGGATTTTGTTTTACATGGAGGTGACTGTGAATGGAGAGTACGCAACTTATTGGAGGCGGTAAGCCGAGGATGGCATTTTTGGTCTGTCGGCATTGATCTTGAGCGCGTGATGCCTCTCAAACGGTTTAAGCTACTACGACAAACGCTGTCATTTCGTAGTGAAGTGTCAGAGGAAGAGCGGTGAAGAAAGACCCCGCAGCAAGGATCCGCTGTTTGTTGAACATTTTGAAGGTGACTGATGGGAAATATATCGAAATTGGCCGCGGTGTTGCCCTAGATGAAGCCAGTGTCGCTCACGATTTGGACGCTGTACAATCCCCGCAAGCCAACTGGAAAGTATCATTTCAAAATGTACATGTTGTGACTTGGATTGCTGTGAATTTTCGTCGGCATTGCGCTGCTGGAGATATTACATATTAGCTAGAAGCTGTGACGTCTCAGGGAGAGGTCGAAGTTCTTGAAGCCGAGCTGAAAGAGGTAGTTACCATTCGCCAACATGTTCTCGAGGTAGTGTGACGAATACACGACACCCCACCGGTTTGTGAACACGGATAACTTTTACACGTCCGTACAATTACTTCAGGCGTTGCGGCTGAAAGGTTTGCTTGGCCGAGGTACTGTTCGAGGCAACAGCAAACACTTTCCCCAACATGTCATGTTTGACAGCAAGGAGTCTAGTTGAAGCAGTGTTCCAATCTAAGCAGACAAACCAAAAGACACTCCACCAAGCAAAAGAACAAAACTGTCGTCCGGTCGATCGTGTTGTGAGGCAGATGAATACAAAATAGATTGCAACTCTCATAGATACATAAAACCACTTTGTTCGATTGCAAAATAACCAATATCTAGAGCATCTTACTTGTATTCGGCATGAAGGCTTCATAAAAATTCGACTTACAAGTAGTATAGTTTATTCAAGTAAAATACAACATTTCATGCGATCTTTACATCGTTGTAATTTGGAACATTATTTGCCAAAAAATATCAAAACGGAAATAGTTTACAAATGCATATTTTATCGAAGTCAAATGCATACATCCATGCCAACTCGACGACTGATCGTTTACCCAAGCTTACCGGAGAACAGATGAAAATAGATGGCGTACATGCATGAGGAAGTTTCGGGCAACACTTACGCTGTGTGTGGAGGGTGTTTGCTGTTGTTATAAAGACACGATGGCGCCAATCTCACTGCACATGTGCTAAAAGGAAGCCTCCGATACTCGGGTAAGCTGTATAAATGATTTGTAGTCGAGGTTCTGAAAGTAGTCCCTCGCAAACTCATGGCTCCTCTGGATTTAAATTCTGGGGTTCATGTAGCGACGAAAGAGAGCAAGTGACAGAAGCTCCAGCAACTCCTCGACGTTTGATTCTATAGGGAAACATTCCGTCCAATCGTTAAGGGTGAGGTCCCATCAAGGTCTTCATCCTGATCCTCATCAAGAATTGCATGCGCTAGGAGATCCAATATTTCCGCGATTTGGCGTTGGCGATCGCCAGTCTTAGTCATGGCAAGCAAGGGCAACTATCTGGAGCGCGATAGAAAGTTTAATGGATTATCTCTCCTGAATATGATACACCTTTTTACGTTCCCCCTATATTTGACCTTTAGATGTCAAGTCATTAGCTCAGATATACCATGTCATATCGAGGGAAAATGCAAAACTGATTTTGCAATTCTGAAACCCCCTATTATCTCTTAGTTTTGTGTAAGTAAATCCAAATAACAGAGCTCAATGCCCAGCTTACCGGAACAAACATCACTTTCCACGACTGCCAACGCGCACAAAACGCAGGTCGGCAAGATACATGGTGTCTTGGACAAACATCCTAGTCAAGAATTAGTACTCGTGCACAGTCATAATTCTCCAACTGTTCTTCAACGTGAAACTTGACACGAGCTTCGAGTAGTCGATGGTTAGCCAGGATGATCGCAGCTTGGCTATATGGCGAGTCTTGTGCCAGCCGAATGGTACTAGCGTTCGCACGCAACATTCCAATCCTTCCGCAATAATCGTGAAGTGACAGTGCTTTATACATTAGCTGCAAGCCGTGAGAAGGCAAGTCTTCTCTCACCTCGATACCGTAGCACTTCGAAACCGATGTCTGTAATGAAAATTGCAGTAGATCGTTGCCTAGCCCACACCCAGCATCTAGGAATCATCAATGTCCCCAATTGCATCAATGAGACAGGCAACCCCAGCTGGTATGTTTCGCCCGCAATGGTATATGGCTTCCCCAATTCTTGCCGAATATCAGCTTTCTTTACGGAAGCAAGCAGCGACTCCACCGCACGCATAGCTGCTTCGCCGATCATTAGACTTCTAGACGTAAGTCCACCAATATCATCAATACTGGACTCAGTTAATGAAGATGCTGGTGATCTGTCGCCAGACCCGTCACCGTAGAACTGGCACCAATTTTGCATCACGGCCGCCCTGCCTGTGCAAGGTACCAGCCCGTCTGTCATCATATCTATCGGCGACGCTGAATGTGCTCCACTCGTAATAGATTCTGGTACACTTGAAAACACGACTGAAAGCGGGGGATATCTGCCGTCATTCGGTAAAGACCCTCCATCGTGTGTTGTCACCGTTGATGACGGCGAATTAGATGTACTGCCATTCTAACCAACGATGTCACCACTTAAATCCATAATAAAGGTAAATAATCCCCATTAGCTACGTCTTCAGGTACTGCATCGCTTGTAGTTGATTGCAACATTGAGCGAACCACCGTGGCATGTGCAGTACGCGCTAATGTTCTTGAAGCCACCACTGACGTCGAACAAGATCCACAAGTATCTGGTTCAGGGTCTGCACCGCTTACCTGTGGCACTGAACGACCACCACTAGTATCTGTACGAAGAGCTGGTCTACTTGTCGCCGACACCTCATGACCACCTCGACCAGAGACTGCAGTAGTTGCCGTCGCTGCGATCTGTGAGAGATCTCCATCAGTACTTCCACGAGACACACTAGCGTCGGTGCCTTGACGTATAATGCGGCCAGAAGAGAAGAAGCACGAAGGACAATTGGCGAGAACAGCTCCATAGGTCCTTCTGAACGCACGCAGCCGCATCCTTCGCTCAGTAGTGGTGCGCTGGTCGTCCGCATTCTGCGACGCACATCAAACCACGGCACGCGGGCTCCCCGTCGTTCATATACTAGCGCTAGTTGCACTAGCTTCCTGTCTTGAGCGACTGTGAAGTTTGCCCTCATCGTTATAGATTCAGATTCGATATGATTTACTTCTTTTTTTTATTATGCACTTCCCCGAGAATCTCAGACCAGTGGTTGGCAAATCTGTGGCACATCTTGAGAGCTTACAGAGATGATGTTAATTTGATACCTTAGGAATAATTTCACGGGTAAATCGTGGACGTGCACGATTTGCGAAAAGTAAGAAACGATATGATTGGTAGTTACTATCTCCGTCCCGAAAAAGCTGCATGAAAGTGATTATCCTACTCTGTATTGACTTAAAAACACCGCAAAGCAGCATGTAATTGGTAGAAATGAATTGGGCGTATGCTGGGCTTTCTAATGGTGTGCGCAGCCTGCCGAGGCCTTCAAAATTGACCCCGAGTCAGTCAAAAGTGTGGCGATGAGGGGTTTTCCTTCACTGTGCGCGAGGTGCTCATTTAGGATTTCGCCCATCCTCCCATCATTGATTCAAATGCCTTCTTCCAGGACCAAAGAACTAAGCGACGAGGACCGCAGCCGCGTTGTTTCGGCCGTACTCAGTCTCTCGACGGACGGAACTCCTGCTCGAGGGGCTCTAGCCTTTGTGGCCGCCGAGTTTGATGTCGACCCCAGCACAATTTCACGTATTTGGAGCAGAGCTCGTAATGCTTTTCTATCTACTGGAAGCTATGCAGTCAAATCGCTAAAGGACAACAGTGGTCGACCAAGGAAGGACTACAGCGCTCGGACCGAGTTACTTCGTGATGTTGATCTGTTAAAGCGAACTACTGTGCGCTCTTCAGCTGCTGCATGCGGTGTTCCGCGGTCCTCGCTGCATTTCTACTGACGACCGGCGATTTCTAGACGCTATTGAGCAATGCGGACGCTCAATAGCGTCTAGAAATCGCCGGTCGTGCTAGTTTTTCAGCCACCAAACAGCCCCGATCTAAATGTGCTCGATCTAGGGCTGTTTACAGCAATCCAATCCAGGCAGGAACAGCAGCAAACACGAAACGTGAACGAGCTCATTGAGGCTGTTGAAGCTGCGTTCTGGGCACTGCCGCCGTCTACTATTAATGCCGCGTCCCTAAGTTTACAAACTATGATGGACAAGTGCATCCAGGAGAAAGGTGGAAATAACTTCAAGCCTGTTCACATGGGGATAGCTCACCTGGAGAAGGAGGGAAGACTTTCCCTAAATATCCAGTGCTCTAGCAGAGCTGCTGAGGTCCTGTCTCTTTCGTAGCGATTTGAAACCTAGTGGAAACAAGTATAATTTTGGTGTAAAACCGATCCGTGTAAGTTTTTTATGGACGGAGGTAGTACAAAAGAAGGTGTAGAGAAATATGAAACGGGCAAAATGCCCGCTTTTAGTTGTGATTTCTTACCGGCTTTTGAAAATACGTCCGATCGAGGCATTTTGACCCCTTTGACTGAAGTTTTGACTTGAAAAGTCAAATGTAGCCACATCACAGGTGTCAAAAATCCTATTGCAGTCTGCAAAGTTATTGTAACAACAATCGGTGTGATAGCAGGAATAATGTAAAACGCGCTGACGTCCCAGTAAATATTATGGAAAGAGAGTTCGTAGTTATCCTGGTGCGCAGTTCTTCAGCTTCTGCGCGTCAGGCTATAATGTTCAACAAGCCAAACATAAAGCAGCAAAAAAATCGAGAGCAGGCCATTTCCCACGTGACCGCTCGTCTCTAACAGGGTCCAGCTACTGTATCAGATTCGTTTCGTCGCTGCAGCAGCCCGCTGCCGAACGATGAGGAGGATGAACACGAATAGAAGCACAGCCAGAACTGAGATCAGTCCGAGCAGCCAGGCATTCCAGCGCGTTGAGTCGTCACCTGCGAGTTCCTCACGGTACTTCTGGGCCCAGTTGGGCACAATCATCAGGTCTGGTCGTTGTCGATACAGTTCCTCCTTCTCGCGCGGAGTAAGACGTCGCATCATAGATCTGACGAGTTTTTTGCGTTTCTTCCTGCTGCTAGGCGTGAGTTGCCCGTCGTTCTTACTGCTGTAGTTCAGGATCTGCGGTCGAGGACTGCCGTTACCGCTGCCATCACCACCTGCGTCCATGAGAGAGAGTGTCTCCTGCTCGTCACTGTCATCATCGTAAAACTCTTCGTCTGCATCCAGCACGTCTTCATGCCACTGAATGCCCTTCGTCTTCTGTTGGCGTTGACTTACAGTCTTCTTCTCGGGTTCCAGCGCCGCGGCTGAGTAGGCCGAGATGCGTTTCAATGCCGGTCTCAGCTTCGGTGTGCGAAAGTGTTTTCCATCACTCTGCGTGGCATCCGGCGACAGCTGCAGACCGTCTCCGTCCGTGTCGAGATCGTCCAGTTTCGACATTCCTGCCGACGGGGATGTCCCGGACAGAAGATCATACTCCTTGGTTCCTGGTTTCACCAAATTCTTTGCTCTTTGCAGTGAACTAGCAAAGGCTCCGCCAATAATCCCCACGGCTTCAGCAGGGGACATTTTCGTCTTGGCAGCGCCTCCCATTTCCAGATCCAGCTCCATCATCTCTTTCACCTCATTTGCGATAGTTTTGGCACGGCGGTGAGCCACTTCCATGGCATGTCTCGATACCTCCGGCGAGAAGAGCGTCGTGTCAACGTAGTCCTTCTCCTCGATCGGTAGTTTCTGCGTCATGACACGCAGCGGAGGTAGTACGTGCTGCTGTTTGGTACCATTCTGGAACCCGTTGCTGTTCTTGTGGGCATTTACGTCCACCACGACGGCATCACTATGGCCGTTAATGGACCCATTGGTCTGCATGTTCACGTCTTTATTCTGCTCGTCGTCGCTGTCTGAAATGGGTACAGCAACCTCTGGTGACTCTGCACCGTCTTTCGATATTTTCACCACCACCGGCTGCGCGAACTGCGATTCGAGCGAGTCCACGTCCAGTACCGTCGACGCAGAGGAGCTTTCTGAAGCAGCGGGCGCGTCATCGTTCAAAGAGACCGTCTCCATGTACATGGTAGGCGCCGTGGTCATGAGCTTCGTATGTGCGCTATAGTGGGTCCAACAGACTCGGAAACAGGTGAGGAGGAAGCTGGAGAGGGGGTGCGTCTAGTGGGGGAAACGCGCGGGGTGAGAGGCTTCGAGGGGGCGGGAGGAAGGTGGACGCACGCTCAACCGAGTGCACGCTCTTCAGTTCCTTGAGAGTGACTCTTTTCCGCACGTGCGGAAGGGTAACAATATCCTGCTGTATGGAATATATTCAGTTCAGTGACATGTGGATAGTGACATTTACTGTAAAACTGAACTGTTGTAACGAATAATGGAATTGAAGAAAAAGAACCATTGACGATGTCCCGACGTAATTGGATCAACGGACACAAGGATGTATCGATACATTCTGGAGCTCTGCCGCGAAGTGGCTAGTGATGATGCCAAAGGTATCCGCGACAACAAGCCAATTGAGTTTGCCGATAATACTTCACCCGGTCTAATTGAGTCGGGTATAGCATTGATGTTGCACTTATTCGGTGGTCTCCAAAAGTGTCGTCGCCCTCGCACACACTCCCTTCGCATCTAAAACAGCACGTATCCGATGGTGTCGCCTAGAGTGCCGCCGATCATTGTGCCGATACCTGGTCGCACTACTGTGCCCATAGCCGCACCGACACCACCCGTGATCACTGCCAAAGCGGAGCGAGTCGCGTTGCGACCTGTGGAGGACGCAAACGTCGACAGAGTGTTCTCCTCCTCCTCCTCCTCCTCCTGGATGCCTTCCTCGATCGACCGCAGGTTTTTCTTTGACTTCTTGCCACCTTTTCTTGACACAAATCGTCGGTACAGAATGATCACGAGTTGTTGGGTCTGCAGTAAACGAAAAAGCACATCGCGTGTAAGTAAACACAGGTAATTGCATGGTGATAAGTAGACATCAATTGCCAGCAGTAATAACTTACCTCCTCAACCAAGAAGATAGCCAGGTGGCTCAGCATGTTGGCGCGCATTCCCGTCTTGATCATCAAGGCAGCGGCAGTCATCCTGCTGGACGTACGCGCGTACTTGCGCATAGCAGACTTGCTGATGTCTGCAAAGCATCAGAAACAACGAGGCATGAGTTAAGTCCTAAAAGTTAGTTCTAATGACGGCAGCAGACGCACCTTTAATGAGCTTGCTGACGATTTGTGGGCGGCAGAAACGCAGAGCCACCTCCTCAAGCGAGCGCACATACGTGGTGATGCTGAGTGACTTGCCAAAGGACTTGGCACTGGTAATAGCGAATTCATCTATCGAGGGGGGCACAAACTCTTCCTTCTCAGCGGCAGCGTCCACGTCCTCGAATTCATCCCCACTGGACTCCTCCTCGTCCGACAGCTCCAGGTCCAGTGATGCCACGTACGCATTGAAGACCATCAGACCCTGCATGGCCGCTGAACGCACAGCCAGGATGGCTACATCTTTGGGATAGAAGTGCTTAAAGAAGGGCTTCTTGTCCACCAACGTGTAGGTCTTTTGCGGCTGCTTAGCGGCGACGACGCTCATCTTGGTAACTAACTGTGACGGTCACGGGAAGGCTGCGGTGACATTAGAGCAATCAGTCCAGTACATTTCACGCGCAGAGTCTTTCCAGGCCGCTGGCTTTGTGTACGTACCGGCGTCCAGACACTCCGGTGGTGAGGGTCGTCGCTGCAGCAGAGCGATAAAGGAGCGGCTACGGCACAGATACCGAATACATAAACCGGTTCTTCAAGTGGATACCATCATGTATCAGAGACACAAAATGTATACATTTTTACAGTTATCATAATAATAAAAAGGTTTTGAAGCAAAACAAAATTTAGCATGCTATGCATATTTGAAGGTTTTACAGATCGTCAACGGTTATTTACCGGTTTATCTACCGGTACATGTCAACGAATCACAAGCACGTTGAAGCCGCAGTGGCCATTTGACAAGTTTCATCCAAAAGTCCCCGTGCTATGGACTCCGCCAGTATCCAGCGTGTCTTCCGTCGTGACGTCTGCACCGGTCGTGTTGCTCTCGTAACCGGTGGCGGCTCCGGTATCGGTCAGGAGATCGCTGTCAAGCTCGCTGAGTACGGCGCCAAGGTCGCGGTCTTTGGCCGACGTGAATCTGCTCTTCAGAGCACCATGAGCCTAATGCGCGAGCGTGGCGTTCCTGAAGGATCATGCATGTTCGTGCAAGGTGATGTTCGCTCTTCCGAGAGTGCTGACAATGCTGTGTCCCAAGTGGTCGCTCGCTTCGGCAAACTTGACGTGTTAGTGAACTCGGCGGCTGGCAACTTCCTGGCTCTGGCTGAAAAGTTATCGACCAACGCCTTCCGCACAGTGATGGAGATTGACGCCATTGGCACCTTTAACATGTGCCGCGCAGCCTTTGAGCCTTTGAAGAGCAGTGGTGACGGGCGCATTATCAACATTACGGCCACGCTGCAACTGCCGGCCACTTGGTACCAGGTGCATGCTTCAGCTGCGAAAGCTGCAGTGGACAGTATCACACGCTCACTCGCACTGGAGTGGGGGAAATTCGGTATTCGAGTCACTGGTGTGGCGCCGGGGCCTATTGCTGATACAACCGGTACGGCTAAGCTGGGAGGTGACGTGAGCCCAGAAGAGAGAAAGAAGTCCATGGCGAGCACGGTCCCAGTCGGCCGTGTTGGCGCCAAGACTGACATTGCTGCAGCAGTGCTCTACTTGGTGTCACCCATTGGCAACTTTGTGTCGGGTGACGTCCTGATTGTGGATGGTGGGCACTACCTTTACAAGAAACCTATCATGCCCCGAGAAACCCTTGAGAGTTGGTCCAAGAAGATGGAGAAGAAGTCGCGTGTCACGGCTGACTCCAAGTTGTAAGCAGGAGTTAGTGGAATTCGAGAGATCGTAGTTTTACTACCTTTGGAATCATTGAATTCACATTGAACACATCCTTTGTGTTGTTTCTTGCTGGATCCAGCATTCGGCAATGATTTCATTGCAGAGGTCAACTAAAACTCAAGTTGAAAATTCTTGTACAGCAATGCCAAGCTCCGGTTTCCAGTACGTTGATTGCATTCGCTCTACTCATTTGCGCTCTAGGCAGTTCGTGGAAGCTTGTAGTGTATCGAATCTGCTCCAAGCTCGTCTAAAGAATCTCCTACGTGTGCGATTCGTGACATTCTGCATATTTTTTTAAATCAAGAACAGAAGAGCACTAAAGACCAGTGAGAATAAGCAAGAAAAGCACGCATTAGGTGTATTTCTTGTGTGGCTTGAATCAACTCATCGTCGCGTAGCAAGCTACCACGGACGGCGTCTCAGAGCTGGGAAATAGGTAATCGACCGTCATGGCAGGACAGTGAGATCTCACTAATCCATACAACAACCGCCAATCAACCATCTCTCTCTGCTGCATCCGTCCAAAGGGAATCCGCTCTAAATCATTTCATTCAACTACGCGCACAGCCACCAGTCTGTTCAGCAGGCGCCTAGTGGTGGCTGTAGTCGAACTTGCCGTTAACGCGCTTCCAGAAGTTAGACTTCTCCTTGTCCTCCTGGGTGGCACCACGCGTGGGGAGGATGCCACAGATCACCCAAGCAGCACTGCGTAATAACAAAGGGGGAGGGGTGTTAGAAGACGAGTTATAATGAGGCCAACAGTATCTCCTGAACGTACGCTCCGGCGATGAGGAAGGGCTGGAAGTAGGCGCGCTTGGCCTCGTGCACCAGGAACTTGGTGTACGGCAGCTTGTGCCATCTGACGGTCTTCTTGGCAACGGCTTCAGACATCGTGGATCTTGCGAAGAGGCTCTTGAGCTTCCTGTGGCGACGGCGATGGCTGTTGTGGCGAAAGAGAGGCCCAGAACGCTCGAAAAGAAAGGGGGGGAAATGTGGCCACAGACGCAACAATAGATTCCCTGGCAAAGTCGGTTGATGGAAATTGAAATTAAACAGAAACTGCGACATTTAATACTCGTACTTAAAGTAGCAGTTGAAGGTTACAGGTACTGTATACTGACTTCCGCGAGGGTGTACTACATGTACTTGTACCAGTGAAGTCCACGCACAAAATATGCGGCCGAATACTAGTACAAAATGGTATGACTACAGGTCGCACAGCAATAGTCTTTGGGTCAAGGTTTTCATCGACAGAAAGGTGGATGGGATGGAATTGACGCACTACATGTACACTGTACATGTAACTCCCTGCAGTCAGTAAATGGTACTACAGTATAAAGGTGTAAAAAGGTTGCTCCAGCACCACCGCAAGTGGAATGCTCTACCGACTATTAGCATCGCGAAAGAGTGCAGGACAAAGGTGGCGTGAAAATACCCCAAAAACTTCGAAAAGTGCACACACACAGAAGCATCAAAGGACCTGTAATATGGGTTTGTCCGACAAAGCAGATTGCCAGTAACGACAAAATGGTTGATCGGTACGACGTCATGACCGCCGCGACGACAAGAATGGGGTCCCACCGAACCTGAATTTGCACTCCATTCCTGTCTGAAAACCTGCCACCTGTATGGTCTCTCCAGTTCCCTGCAGACGAAAAACGAAATCCGCGAAAGAGCCGCAGCCGAAGCAAAATGTGAAGACGCTTGCACGAAGCCATTGGATTCACCGGAAGAATAGACGCGCGAGTCCATTACGGATTTAAAGCGGGATCAGACGGTCACAACGGCTGGCAGTGTCTAGTTGCAGCGCTTCCTAAAGCACAGCTTAGTAGTCCTCGTCTCCGCCGAACATGTCCATGCCGCCGCCCAGGTCCTGTATCATTATAAATTACCAGCAATTCAATAAGTTCACCGTTTGATGTCAATTTCAAACACAAAGCTTTACTTACAGCCTCCTCTTCCTCTTCCTTGGCCTTCTCCTCAACCTTCTCGTCCTCAGCGCCAGCGGCACCAGCGGCGGCGCCAGGGGCGGCAGCGGCACCACCAGCAGCGGCTCCGCCCGTGGAGATAAGCTCCAGAATCTTGCCCTCCTTCGACAGCAGCGACGAGAAGAGCGTGGGCCAGTAGGGCTCCACCTCGTTGCCCGAGGCGTGCAGGATGTGCTGGATGGCCTCGGGGGTAATCTCGTGCTCCCCGTCAAAGAGGATCATGGAGGCGTACGCCACGCACAGTTCGTCGTGCTGCTCCTTGGTGATCGTCGACATTCTTCCGCTTGTGCTTTAGCTTTCGGCAAATAAATGCCCGGGGCGGATGGGACGACGGGGCTGGGCCTATTGGTTGGCGGCGAGCTGCTTTGAGCACGATCATGGCTAAGTACGATTTGTGTCATGCATGTTCATTTCCATGTGGTGCACATCATGAATGTTGCTTGAGTAAATACCTTTTTACAACTGCGACATCACGAATACTTTGTGTAGTCCACATACAATATGTGTCGAACACCATCAATATTTCAAACGATCGAAGCGCGCCATCCTTTCCGCATCTGCGTAGCAACGAGAAAGGAGGGGCCGAATGCGCGGCTCCAGTGACGCCAATAACGCCCGTAGCAAGTGGACGTCTCGCGCATCAATCGACCCGTTCTCTTCTACGTCTTTAGCTGCCTCTGACTCCCAAAACGAACACGAAACGGTGCCGTTATTCGCAGACCAGCAGAGCGACGGAAAGGAAAATCGGGTGCCGTTAATTGGCCACAATTGGGGCCATCCAAACGTCAGTATGGACCGATCAAGGCGGCAAACAACTCTTGAGGAGGAACTTCTCCCTTCTACGCTCGATTTCGAGCCTTCTACGTCTTCCACGCTGCTGGGAAAGCGTCCGAGCCCTGTCGACGACGTTCCACGCTCACATAAGTCAGTGTACCGATCTGCAGACATCCACAACAGCGACAATATTGAGAGCAGGCAACTGAGAGATCCACTAGCACGTGCTAATGCTGTGACACATTTCGAATCGCGAGCTTTGGAGCTTCATGGAGATATACAAGAACTGGAGGACCAACAGGAGGAGAATGCTGGATATGGCTCAATTACGATGCTTGTGGATGATTTTAATCACATTGGACGACTTCATTTCGGGTCTGTGGCACTTGGTGAAATGAAAAGCAGGCAATTAACGCTGGAAAATGCAAGCGAACTGGGAAATGCTCGAGTTAAATACGAAGGATACGCAATGGTGCGCAATGGTGAAAGTGAGCCATCACAACCCAAGACGAGGTTTAAATGCGACCTGCATGTGTGTGTTGTGGACGCCCTCAAGTCGGTGACGCTGAGGGTGACGTTCGAACCTCTATCTGTAGATGTTGGGAAGGAAATTACGGCAGTGCTCAAGTTCACTGTGAATGACAGGTTCAAGCTACAGTGCAGAGCGACAGGCAAAGTAACGCCCCGTGTGTCGAGGTTGAACAGGTTTGGACGTCTGCGAAAGGCAAAAAAGTCATCAGTTGATACAGTTGTGGTTGTTCCAGGTACAAAGCACACTCAACCACCCAGAATACCTGCAACGAATTTCAGTCAGAGAACTCCATTGAATGCCAGAAACACACAGTTGACGATTCCTAGTGCGTTGGCACAAAATGAACGCGAGCCGGAGCAGGAGCCTGTCCTAAGATTAAGACCGAAGGTGGGAGACAAACGCCAGTCGTCAATAGCCATCGATTTTTCACCTCCCCGAAATGGTTCAAAGCGACGGAGAACTGAGTCTCCGAGGGCCTTTAGGAAAAGTATCGGCGCATCTCAGGATCCTCCGGAGATAAAGAAACCGTATTCGGGGTCATGGTGGAAGCAGCGCCAAGAATTTTACGATGAGAATTGGATGGCGAAACAGACAGAGGGATTCACAAAATGGATTAATTACGTACTGCTCGATGGAACATCCCAACGTCTGGGCGGTGGTGACACAGAAGGCGAAGAACAGGATGCAGGGATGAAGCGCAGGTTTGATTTCTCGTCATTGCGTGTGCTTGCCCAGAAGCGCATGGAGTCAAAATGGGCACAGGCCGCTGTCGAATTGTACCATTCTCCGAGCATGGATGACATTTTATTCAACCTTCAGGATGAGATTGGCAACAAAGGGCTACTTTTTCGCGCAGATCGGCCAGTGTATGCTGATGTCGGGTTGCAAGAAGATCTGATCAGTCTGCTGAACAACTACCACCCCGTGTGGCTTTGCCTGGGTCTCTATGCCGTGCTCGGTAGCCAAGTTATGAGACAGGAAAAATGCTCGCTGCGGGCCATTTTCCGCTCAACCACTCTAAGGGTTGCCAGTGGAAAGAAGGAAAACTCACTTCCAGACCAGAAAATGCCACGCGTGTTGCGTCGGATCATCTTGAACCACTTGATCAAGGATGCACATGTCGCCCGGAATTACCGCCTAGTGAAGAATCTGATGACTCCTCTAGACGGGTCTACAGCGGACCGCAATGACGGCGGCAACTCCTTCACGAACACCAAGAAAAATATCAACGGCCGTGAGTACTTCGATTCTCTGACACAGTCGTTCATGCTCAAGTTCCTCATGTTGGTGATTTTCCTGGACCGTGCAATTGAGCGCAAGGCAGACAAATTTCCACACTTTCCCTGCTTATTCCGAATTGTGCCTTCGGGCAAGAAAGCTGCATGGGGTAAAGTTCAAGCCGCCACTAAGATCACAAGTGGAAATGATGACGCGCTGTGGGTGAAGGACTCACAGGTGTTTGTGACCGAGTTCTGCAGGCTCTTTTTGGCAAGCGAAGGTCGCATTGACAAGCATCTGAAACAACTGGGCTACACTCTCAAACACCAGCAGACTCCACTGGATGAGATCGATTTGGAGGTTAAAAGCTTGGAGGTGGACTTGCGTGATGGTATCCGACTTGCGAAACTCATGGAAGCACTTACAACGACCGCTGTGCCATCCGCAACTGATCAGGACGGAGAGATTATTCCTCAACCGAAAGCGTTATCAACATTTCTGCGTGTGCCAGCATTGTCACGATTACAGAAGGTTCACAATGTCGAGATTTGCTTGCATTTCTTGCAAGACAAGTGTGGAGCAAGTGTGCTCGATAATCTCAAAAGCAACAATGGTAAGGGAGAGAAGAAGCACCGACTAAGTGGGCGTGTCCGTGTGTCTTCATCTGGATTTGCAGGATTGCGCAACAAGGTGGACGCAAAGTTGGTGGAAAATCTGGCTAAAGACATCGTGAATGGCCATCGTGAGAAGACCCTGGCACTATTATGGAAGCTTATCAGTTCTTTCCAACTGCAATCCCTGGTGGATGCTGAGACCATGAGACGTGAGGTTCTCAACGTAGTCAAACGAATGAGTTTCCGAGCTAAGGACTTCTTTGACCATCAGCAACACAACAATCCGCTCGTCCACACTGATGAACATGAATGTTATGGACTGTTGCTGGAGTGGTGCCGTGCAGTTTGTGCTAACTACAACGTGGAAGTGAGCGACTTCTCTGCTTCGTTCGCTGACGGAAAGGCGCTTTGCTACCTCCTTCACTACTACCATCCGATGCTATTGTCGAAGTCAGATATGCTTTCGACAACCAGCGACTTGCACAATCCAGATGTTCAGGGGATAAGCGAGAAATCTCTTTTGGACAACGAACAGCGGCACTTTGCGATCATCAACGACCGCGTCAAACAGCTTGGAGAAGTCCCAGTGCTCATACCGCAGCAGTACAACACGAAGAATCCACCAGAGGAGAAGATGGTGGTGACGTTCGTGTGCTACTTGCAGTCGCGCTTGATGGACTCATACAGTGAAATCCACGCAGCATCTCGGCTGAAACGCTGGTGGAAGAGCCCTTTTATCCGCTTGAGAATGCATCGCAAGAAGAATCGCTGTGCTCGCATAATTCAGCGGTTCTGGTATACTTCCAGCCAGAAACGGCTGGGCATTCGCCAGTGCCGCAAGCTGCTGCGAGCAGCACACCTCGTAAAGACTTCAGTGCAAACGTGGACCACCAGAAGACGCTACATTCGTTTTCGAAAGTCTGTGGTTGTGATTCAGCGAGCATTCCGTGCCCGCCGGCAACTGAAGATTAACGGAGAATCCCGTGGCGCAGTTCTTGTGATTGAATACCACTGGCGGAAGAGACTGCGATGGAAGCGCGAAGAGGAGCGACGCCTTCAAAGCGTGATGCAACGCAAGGTTGCACAGCGGGTGCGGGCCAGGTCGGCTTGCGCTGTGATCGAGAGATATTGGTTGCAGCGTTTGTCTAGAGAAGCAGCTCGCCTCGTTCGCCAGCAGATGATTGCCGACCGACAGCTAGCTGTTATTCAGATTCAGAATGCTTGGAGGTTGAATCGCCAGCGCGTAACAGCACGGAAACAGCGACTGCAATCGTGGCAGCATATAAAGCATGCAGCACAAGTAATCAAGCGGACTTGGAAGACCTTTCAACGTCGTCGCGAGGAGACTCAGAGGGTTATTGCTCTGCAACGATTTGAACAGATGATACAAGAAAAAGAACTCCAGAAAAGGAAACTCAAACTCAAGCGGAAGGTGGAAACGCGTGCTGCCAAGTGCGTCCAAAGATGTTATCGCCAATTCACGTCGCGCAAGCGAAAAGCGTCAGCGACTAAGCTGGCAAGTATATTCCGAGGCAGAAAACAGAAGCTTCAGTTCCAGAAGCAGAAACGTGCTGTGGTGTTGCTGCAGCGAAATGCTCGTGTGTGGCGTCGGAGACGGCAACTATCAGCACTGTCACAGTTTTACAGCATGCTGAAAACTTACCAGCGAATGAAAGCAAGTGAAGCCCAGCGACGCAGGATACAGATCCAGGAGCTCAAGTACAAAGTGGAGAAGAAGGCTGCTTGTCGTATTCAGGTTGTGTATCAATCCTACCGAGATCAGAAGCGAACACTTGCGGCAACAAAGATCCAGAATTTGGTACGGTGTTTGCGAGTGAGAAAATGGTACTGCACTCTACGTCAAAGCGCACGCCTGCTTCAGAAAAATGTACGGATATGGCGTCGTCAGGGACAACTGCGTGCGTTATTTACATTCCGGAACATGCTTCTGAGCTATCGACGCATGCAGAGAGAGGAAGAGGAACGTCACGAACGTATCCGTCAGGACCGTATTCAACGTCTGCAAGAGAGCATGGAGCACCGTGCGGCCTATCGCATCCAGTCGGTTTACCGATTCTTTATACACCACAAGTGGGTGCTAGCAGCTACCCTTATCCAAGCGGCGTACCGTGGCTTCAGAGACCGACAGCAGTACACTAAGGCTTGTGTTAGTGTGCGAGTGATGCAGCATGCCACTCGTTCGTGGCTAGCAACGGTGAAATTCCAACAAGCTCTACGTCTGCATCGTGCGGCTGTTAGAATCCAAAAATGTATGCGTGGACGGCGTTCACGTCGGCTACGGTTTAACTTCTACGATCTCCAGACACAACTGCGGCGGCTGCGTGTCCTGACGTCGTGCTGGAAGATCGAGTTTTGGTATGCGGACCGCATGATGAAGTACCGTAAGAAGCGCACGTTGATGGTGCGATCTCGCTGGACACAGCTCAGCGCTGGAATCACGCGGAAGCGTATGGCCGATGTCGAGAAGATCGAAATGTGCTGGAGGTCGTTCTGCTTGAAGAGTGCTATTGATACGCGAATTCAGCACAAACGACAGCTGAACTCCGCTGCTCAACGTGTGCAGGTGTGGTGGTTGGGTCTGTGCTGCAAGTGGGCTGAGCGTGAGCGACGATCAGAGGAGAAGCGTCAGCGTGAGATGGAGGCAGTGGCACTGGCCATGGCTAAGACACGCGCAGAACGGATCGTGGGTTCATGGCTCCGACAAAAAGTAATAATACCTTACCGCGAGCGAAACGTTCATTACGTTGCAGTGCGAAGACTGCAAGCCTGGTCGCGTGGAATGCTGGTTCGCCTACATCAGAGTGCTCCTGAGGTCACCAAGCAGCGCAAAAAGCTCTCCAAGATGAAGTTGGTTGGCCAGGAACCTCGTGCAAACACCATGAGTACGTCTACCACTTTGGAACAGTTGAGAGTCAAGACTGGCGAAGCGAGGAGTGTCCAGACAGAGCAGCCGGTAACACTAGGTGGACGACTGGACATGGCCTTGCACATGCTGCTGCACGGCAAGCGATTACAGGATATGCTGTTTGCGAGCCACACCATCGAGGTGTGCACTCGCTACTCTCGGGAATGTTGTCGCAAGTGTGTCCAGCTCCAGATCTCGTCGACCATCTTTGCAGCCATTCGAGGTCTCAACCGCAGTCGCCCGCACGTGGAATTGCTGCACCAGCTTCTGCTCGTGTTGAAAAACTTGACGGTGTACCGAAGATCGACGGACAAGAGGAAGCCGAATTGGGAGGTTGCTACTGACGCAGATGATCGCCTTGATGTGGATATGCGCGCTCTGGATACGCTGGTGGACCTGCTTCACATCCATCGGGACATGCACCATGTCTTCGTGTTGTCAGCGGATGTTATCAAGTATTATCTGACGTTGCTGAAACCCTTGGCAGACGGAAACAAGGGCGTCCGAGAGAGCTGGAGTGAAGCGGAGAAGCGTCTAAGTGGTCTTCAGGAATTATTGTCGAGGAAGTTGGCCCTGTTCAACGCCACGGCTTCATTTAGGCGTGTGAACCAGATCCCGGAGAAACCAAGCGGGAACAACCTCATGCGGAAGATGAACCCGAAAACAGCAGTGGCCATTATGGAGGAGCTCGTAGTTTTGCTGGAGCGATGAAGAGGCCAGGAAAGGAACGACGAGTAGACGGTATCACTATTTTATTATGACATGCATGAATTTCTTTTAACCGTACAAAAGCTCTATGCTGTGCAATGTGTTTGAGCATGTTGTGTTACACAGATTTGCCATAAGGCAATGAATCGGGCGAGCAACACGCAACGGCAAACCTTACTCTGGGCATACACACAAACCATGAAGTAGTGGGATGTCTGACAAGAAATTAGTCATTGCATTTACATTTAACAACAGTTGGACGCGTTCTGCGTTTTGGTTGTAGCAAGTTCTTGCCACGAGAAGCCCGAGACTTTTACAGTCCTCAACTGTAGCTCACCATCGGTCTGCACCAAATAACCCCATCAGCAAAACACCCTCATGACATGTCAACGACAGAACGTACTTGTCCAGCAAACTCTGCCGCTCGTCAGACGTGGACCCACTTAGGTCGTATCTCTCGATCTCGCTCTTCTTAGTCTCCTTGTAGTAGATCATGGAAGACGCCACAAAGAGAGCGCCGTACAGCGCAGCGGACTCAAAGATGGGTGCAGGGCTCTCCACGCTCTTGCTAATCTTCATGTACTCGGGCTGCACCTTGACCAACACTCCAACCAGTAGCAGGAACAGGAAGCCGCACAGCGACACCATGGAACAGGTCAAAGCCCCTGTCAAAACAGCATTACGTTAGTGTAGACTCAGAATTTAAGACTCAGAACTTCACAGACGTACAGAAAACCTTGGACATTGTTAATGTATAGTACGTGGAGATGGAGGAGGCCCGAGGTCAAGTGCTGGAGCGCCGGGGAGCTGCGATATGGAGGTGCTTGGTTTGGATCTGAGTACGGTGTGTGGAATAGGACGACGCTTCTGTTGTCGCATACGACTGGCTAATATGATGCTAATGATGACCGGTTATTGGATTAAATCCTACGTTTTAGAATGAATGGTGCAATCTGCTACAGTTGCTGGTCAATTTTGTAAGCACTGGTGGGAGAGTTCAACAAAGATACGCCTTTTATTTCGAAACGTAATCCTTAAGTGCGAAATTTAAATCATCCAATAGGAATCAGTTGAAGACAGTGTATTTTAGCCCAATCGCAGATTGCGCATTACGAAAAAGAACACGTCAAGCACAAGCCCGATCGTCAATATGTACGACTTCTGCCTCACGCTCCCGGTACGTTCCAGCGCCCCCCAGCGACCACCACGCAGCTTATTCTCTTCAGTTTCCTCTCCTCTATCAATTGATGTAATGTTCATCCTTAAATTCTTTCTAACATTCGCTGTATCATCTGGTATCCGAAATTCCGGTGGTGTGTTCTTTAGTATGGCATGTTGCTGGGCCTTGGCGGCCTCATCGGCTTCGTGAGCACTGGCAGCACTATGTCCCTGGCTGCTGGTGGTCTGTCCGGCGCCTTCTTGAGCTTCGTGGGCTACTGCAGCTACAACGAGTACACGCAGAGCCCGGTGACGTCGAAGCTGTGGCCCGCCCTTTCGTTGGCTGTATCGGCGCCTCTTACGGCCGTTATGACCAACCGCTACAACAAGACGAACGCGTTCTTTCCGGCAGGCTTTGTTGCCGCTTACAGCGCGGGGATGTCCATCTTCTACGTGTGGATTCTGACCAAGAAGAGCAACCCCCAGTACAAGAAGAAGGTATAAAGAGCTTTCTGGTCAATAAAAGCTGCTGAATCGTGAGTTCCGCAGCCAGTTTTCCCTTTTGGATTGGTGTTATATTGCTGCTACCTTTGATTTTACGGACCTACCTGTGCACTACGTTTGATATAGATCAACAAGTACCGGAGCAAGAGAGCCTGCTACTACGGTACTTCCTAGTAGAGCAGATCGTTCCGAGACGATGGCAGCTGTTGCCGTCGACTGGAGTCGCTGGAGCCATCACTGTCACTGAGCGTCGCCGTGCTCGCCTTCGCTGCCTTATACTGGTGCGCAAAGGACACGATATCACGCAAGGCATTCGCAAGCCACTCGCGATGCAGTGAGCTAGCAACTTGCAGATCCAGTGAGCGTGACGGCGTCACGAGCGACAGACACGACTCGGGGTCCACTGCAACTGCTGCGGCCGCCTTCTTGTTTCCTCGACCAAAGGAGCCCGTTTTGGTGCTGTCAGGTGCTTCGATGATTTCAAGCTCGTCGACAGCTAAGAATTCAACGCTACGTTCGCCATGTTTGCGTCTCCAGCGCAGTTGAAGTGGATTGGTGGGGTCATACAGCAAGCGGGAGGTGTGAGGTCGGCCACGTCGGCCAAATTTCGTAACAATGGTGTCATTCACCAGGCTTGTTGCCACCGTCAACGTAACAGTGAGACGTTGCTTGCGTGCAGTAAGAGCGCGATGTTGTTTGGTCCGAGAGCTGATTTCCCGCTGCACCTGCTGTCCCAGTGCGTTGAGCTGGGGATACAGTTCCTCTTTGGTCACCTCCTTTGCTGTGTACTTGGACAGCAATGATCGTAGATGGGCTTTGGCCCACGGAAGCTCGTGCATCATCGACTTGATGTAACGGAGTTGCCTCAGCATGATGCCATGTTGAGCTGGTCCAAGCTCCATGAAATTGGCCGCGCTCATGAACGGAACACGAATACAGCGATCGTTCCAGTGCCATACCACAAAGCGAACGGGTTTCTTAGCGATTACAAGCTTTGGAACACCACCACTTGTACGTCCACGTAAACGCAGCACCATTTGGGTTTGGGTGGATGGAACGGGAGAAACTGGCGGAGACGACGTCGGAGATCCGGACGCAGGGTTACTGGAAGAAATCGACTTTCTCTTGGTGTTGAAGGCGATAATCTGCTGTTTGGTGACTGAAAAACTCCTGCTGTTGCGACGACTAGATGGCACATTAGGAACGGTAATGTGGCACACGCTCGTTGATTTTCGACGTGCGGTCCAAATCTGCTTGGTAGTCTTTGTAGTACTTGGGGAAGGTGCCGACACTCTGCCGTGATCAGACGCAGCCATACTGGCACTCGTGGTCAGTGAGCCAAAACCAACGAAAGAAGGGCATTTGAGAGGACTCTTCTTCATGGAGAACGATTTTCGTCGAAGCGGTACTGTTGCGGTGATCTTGGAGGCGGTGCTATAGCGCCGTAGCAGACCTGGACTCATGGCCGAGGGGTTGACTTCTTCATCCTCCAAGAGCTGCAACAGCTCTTTCTCCGGGAATTGGAATTTATGACGCGAATTTCGTCCTGCTTCCTGTGACGAAGACCTGCTGCTGGCGCTAGTACTTGACTTATCCGAGTCGCTACTGTGTCCTCCATCGCTCCCTCGAAGCAGTCGAGGAACCTGAACACCCTTCACAACGACATTTCCAGTCAAGATCGGTAACAGCTCGCGCAAACGGCGTGGAGGCACTACAGGTGGCAAACCAAGCGTGTAGTTGGCCGGTTCCTCCAGCTCTGCAGCGTCAGGGTCATCACGATGCAAGATCGTGCTAGGTTCCTTTAGCTCTGCAGCGTCAGTGTCACAAGACAAAGGTTCCTCTTCAGATTTTGTGATAGTCGCAGAATGCTCTTCCTCGAGTTGATTCGAGACTGCTGCCATGTCTTCAGTAATTCTGTAGCCGATATCATCGTCTTCCTCGACGCTAAGATCGACATCGATCGCTGCTTCTCCCAACCTACCACACAGATCGGCATCACATTCAACTTCCTGCTGCTGAACTTCCTCCTCAGCAACTTCTTCGTTGTGCTCCTGCTGATCTTCACTGGAATGAATGTCATTATGATCATCTTCAGGAACTTCATGTTTCTCGCCTCTTGTCACGCACTGCTGTACCAGGTGCACGAGCTGGTGAACCTGCGGACTAAACGCAAGAAACGGTGTGAGCTCATGAATTTCCGTTGTAGTAATCCAGTGTGTTTTTCGTACTCCTTTGGGTAGTTTCGACCCAACTCCTGCACCTGCATCAACATGGCAGCCCAAACGCTTGCATGCTGGAAACAGTCAGAGCTATACGCCGTGGCTTTCTTTGCCTGCTCAAGCTTCGCGTGCATTAGCAGCTCAGTCATTGCTTCGCGGCGCTCGTACTTTGGGCATCGCGCTAGAGCGTCTTCCACTGCGTCAATAGCCTGCTGGACGACATCGATACATCCAGGAGAACGGTCCACGATCGAAGATGAGAGAAGATTCTTCTCTTGCAAGTGCTCGGCTTCATTTTGCCGTGGAGCGTGATTCGTCTCCATCATGGGGAGCGACGACAATTTCAACAGCGTCTCATCGTCGCTTTCCAGTCCGTCGCTGTCGTAAGCCGGTACCTGCGCCTTTGCGGAAGTGGGTCCGCTTCGGAACGCTGCGCGGGATAAGGACGGCTTGCGAGTGCTGGGATTGTTACTCGCCATGCCGAACCAGCGAGCAAGGCGCGAAATGAACGATTGAAGGCCGGACTACGGAGCAACAGCTCGTTTCGGATGCGATGTGGAGGTAGGGCTCTAAATCGGCGGGCTGAGCGATACCGGCCTATGAGAACGGTGGCTGAGGCCTTGGGAACCCTGTGGAAAAAATCACGTTCCCACCGACCGGATAACTGCTTCCTCTCTCCAGAAGACACAAATGCGATGCAGCTTCTGATAGTGTATATTTATCTACTTGCAACATGGCGCTGGAACTCGGCAGACCAGCAAACGGCTTGACTGTTTTTAGCTCCATTAGCAGAGATCCAGCAAACTTATCGTAGGATAAGTATATTTTGGACGGATAACCTAAACTCACCAGAGGTGGCCTGGTGATAGTATCCAATCACCGTTTCGCGACGTTTCGTTGGGAGCCATTTTAGCGAATCATAACCTTTTAGGGTTAGGGCTAATCCGCTCCAACTTATTTCTGGACTTGTCCGGCAACTTTGGTTTCTTACACTATAAGTTATATACAAAATTCAAGTGTAATACCTACTTATACTATAAGTGCAATTTTGGATGGAAACTAGGAATAGAGTGAATTTGGGCTAGCAGTGGGGAGTCGCGTAACTAACTATTGAAAAGATCGCTTACCATAATGCAGCGCGCAGCCCGAGGTCTTGATACACCAGCCGGAACTGTGGGGCAAGAGCTTGCAGCCGAGAAGCTCTTTGCGGAGTTTCTACAGTCGACAGGGTTGACAACTACCGCTCTCGATGAAATGCATGCTTCGTTTGCTAATGAGGCGGCTTTACCTACGCAGAATTTCTACTCTTTACTAACAGCGTTTTCTATTTTCTTACAAACAAAGAAAAGCTCACGTGCACGTTCCGGTTTGCTGGCGAAATCGACGGCTCTTGGGTATTTTTCTCAAATCCTTAACATGCTTCGAGAACGGTATCCTACATCTCTGTCAGATTCCCAACGTGTTGCTAAAATCAGGGACAAAATGGCTAGCAGCATTGCAGAACGCAACTTAAGGACAAATGTTCAAACTAACGATGCTCCAGGGTGTACTGTCAATGATCTGTGCCTTATAGTGGAACACTTAATTGTGAACGCTAAAGTGGCTAGTGGACTCAAGTCAGTGCACGATGCTGCGCTATTAAACATGATGTGGCACACATTCGGAAGGGCGATCGACACCTGCTTTGCTCGGAAACAGCAACTTTCTATGGCAGCATCAGGCGAGCTGTTCTTACACATTGCCCGTATCAAGACTTCAGTAGTGCAAGGAGTGTCTATTTTCAAGTCTCCAGCGCGGTGGCAGCAGTGTATGCTCCATTCTTTTGGCTTACTTTTCGTGTGCTACGACGAGCCATCCGAGTTCTTATTTCCATTAGTTCCGCGGTATACAACGTCTGACTTACCAGGGCAGCATACATATTCACAGGAAGAAGCGGTCGTTTACTGGGAAAGCCTAGAAGATAAAACAGAATCAACAACACAGCCTCCTCCAAAACGTGAACGCAAAAGGCCAAATGTGGCAAGCTATATCACGGAAGTTATCAGAGACGAACTCAAAGAAATGCCGCTTTCCTTCCGCCAATCAATCACTCCCGACATGACAAGCCACTCTATCCGTCGAGGCTCTGCGGCCTACGCGAATGCGTCGCCTAAACTCGCGATCCAGTGGATTTCAACTCGTGGTGCATGGCTTCTCGAGTCGCTTACCAAAGCGTTTGCCTACATTGGCACAACAACAAAAGAAGATCAGTCTGTAGGCAAGGTGCTAGCAGGCTATGAAGCTCCAGACTTACCTGTTGTGACGCCATCCATACGTGACCTTCATGATCGCCTGTCCGTCGTGGAGTTTGGTCAGGTTATAACGCTGCGTGACGAGCTGTTCCGGCATGTGCTAGGCCTTCCTGATGTCCGCTACAACGTTGCCCAAGACGTAGTCGACGCTTCGTTCGCTGCTCTATTGATGCACTTGGAGGAAGTCATAGAAGCCACGCGCAAATGCTGTGCGTCCCCAGCACAAGTTTCGCGGTACTTGTACGAGCTTGAACGAGGCTTGACCTCTACAAACGTTCGCCTTGGGTCCTCTGTGACCGTGTCGAGATGCTGCGAGTGGGGAGAGCACTTGAGAGAGCACTGGCGCATTGTTAACCACACTCACATCGGGGAAGCGGGTGCTGGTAACGAGAAGAAGCTCGGTTCTGTCTTGAGAGCATGCTTGGTCAGCTTGTGTCCATCAATGAACGTCTTGCCCGTCTGGAAGAAGCCCACGCATCACTCTTGGCTCGTACGCAGACCCAGGAACTCTCCAGCGCTGTACATATTGAAGTTCCTACCATCTCACTGGCGGGCGTGCCCCTCTTTGCTGCAACACCTGCGCTAGCAACGTCTTCCACATTGGCGGGTTGCTTTTTTGAACTGGTACGTGAGTCATAGCTGGCAAACAGCCAAAGGAAAACGAGAGCAGAACAAACGCGCAGAGGTTAAAGCAGCAGTCAATATCATGATGGTACTGTACCAGATGCCGTTCGAAGTCCTCGCAGAGCCGTCGAAAGCTGATGCTGTGGAATTCCAATCCTGGAAGAACTCTCTGTGGCAGCTGGCACTCAAAATGGATGCCACAGCTAACGAGCGCCTCCACGCATTCGACCACAAGAAACCCACACGGAAGCCGTCGTCACTGCGAAAGAGGTGGAGGAAGCTACGCACGTCGCACCCTGATGCATTCCGTTCCCTTGGATCTCAATACCTCGCGCTGCTATCTCGTGGATCCATCGTTGATGCTTGCACTCCTCGTTCGCACCTGTGGACTTCGTCAGAGCTGCTGGTACCAGATATATCCCGAACCTTGCACACAGACGCTGATAGCACGCAACACACAGACACATAAAGCACACACAACACAGAACAAGGTTAAGCAATAATGCCCCCGGCTGGAGTCGAACCAGCGCCTAGAGGCAAAGCCTCTCGCTCTTCCGTTGAGCTACGGGGGCGTGTGACGCAAGAGGGTCCGTGAAACGAACCGTTGTCTGGGCGCTTGGAGGCTCGGTCGTCGGCGGAGAAAAAAGCTGAATGAGATGAAAAGCAGGCTGTCCGGTTGCCACTGATTTGCCCAATTCATTTAATTGGAAAAAGTAGCCACATCAATTCTTTGAATTGTGAGTTGTATCTATTCTGTTCTGTCCGGAATGAATAAGTGGTCGCTGATTGGATACTTTTTTTCTGGCGTGAGCCGCTGCGCCGTATGGCTTTCGTCCGGAATCTGTCCGGAATCGGCTAATTACCGTTCCCCAGACTTTAAAGCCTCTCAATTTCGTCTGAGCACTGAAGTTTGCTTAACCGTTACAGGGAAAGTTGAAGTTGGTGTAGCCATTTCACCGAAGATGCTGAACAACGTTACCTTCGTTCGTTAATCATGTGCATCTCCAGCTCAACACGCATTTGTGGAATTCAAGCCAAGGCCTTCATTATTGGTTTGGTAGATCAATCTATATAGTACGACATCCAGAGCACTCCGGTCGAGAAAACCGAGCTACTAGAGATGGCAGACTCTATGTCTGCTTGTCTCGCTGCCTAACAAGACCACCGCCAACCAGCTGCATATTTCTACACAGTTAGTTGGCCGGCGTTTTTTTCTTCTTGGAGCCGCGCGGGAGCTGCACACCCAGCGCGCGGTTCAGCTTTGAAATGATCTGTCCATTGGGGATGGCGCGACCTGACTCGTAGTCGGCTATTACCTGCGGCTTCTCGTTAATGAGTGTGCCCAGCTGCTTCTGGTTCATCTTTTTAGCCATGCGCGCCTTCATGAGCGCCTGCGACAGGCTGCGGTCCACGGCGTCGTGCTTAAAGTTGTCCGTGTCCTCCTCCAGCTTGCGCATGTTGACGCCCGCGCCACTGTGTGCGCCCTTGTTCGTACCAGCGCCATCTGCAAGCAAGTGACCATCACTCGGTTAAAATCTCTCACTAAGTGCGAACATGGATATCCTGCCACGTACACTTGGTCTCTGTCACCACGTTGCCGGCGCGACGCGCACTGTTCAGCGCCTGCTGCTTGGCAGCGCCACGAGGAGGCGCGCGGCTTCCCCATCCAGCTGTGTCCCAGTCCTGTCCCTGCGAGAAGTTGCTCATCTTGTGTCTTTCTTCGCTTGCGTAGCTTGTGAGGTTTTACGAAGTGAGAGCGGTTACGTACCCTAGGGGGACACGTGACCTTCACTCTGACATTCGAGAAGGTTTTGGCCATATGTCCCACAAAGCATAGTGAGCGCAAGATGTTCACAAAGTGATGTTTGCCACGTGAAATTGGTGTTTACGTCGTGTGGCGATCAGATCCGAAGCAGTGGACAAGGCGAAAATGGTGAAGACGGCGGGCCCCGACCTCAAGCGATACATGGACAAGCGGCTGAGCCTCAAGCTCAACGGCAACCGCAAAGTGTCGGGTGTTCTTCGAGGATTCGACCAGTTCATGAACGTCACGCTGGATGAGACCGTCGAGGAGGTCTCGGCCACCGAGAACAACCGAATTGGAATGGTGGTGAGTTTGGCTATTTATCCACGGATACGGTACTGTATGTATGACGTGGAGTTAATGCGTTGTTGTTGCTTGTTGTAGGTCATTCGAGGCAACAGCATCGTGCAGTTCGAATGTCTGGAGCGGATTTAAACTACTTACTACATAGCTCAGAGCTTTTTTACGAATGAGCAAGAATGATGCTACAGTAGTATATATCGTTTTGAACCCCTGGCAGCGTTGTATTGCCTGTGAGAGGTGACAGTCCTCACCGAAGACTCTAGTTCAATGCCGAATGCTACAGGTGACAGTCTTCACTGAAGACTCTCAAGTTCAATGCCGAATGCTAAATGTACATGTAGAGATTCACCAACGAGTGTTTTTTTTTAATTCGCAGCAGAGGATTGTGACTGTTGCAGGAAGCAGACTACACTTCTACCTACTTCTTCTTCTTCTTGGTAAGCATTATGGCAAATCAACCAACCTTTCAGCACAGTGGCGCCGTCAAGCACCAGCAAACTTTGCCTTGACATCGTTGTTGGCCCCACCTTTCACAAGTAACATGCAAACGTGTTTGTTTTGTTTTGCTTTTTTTCCAGTGAAGTTACAATCATAATCTACTTTGGAGGCTAAGCGGCAATTCAAATAGTGCAAAGGCACCATTTTAATCTCTAATAGCGCCCGCGGCCAGAGAAGCCACCTCGGCCACCTCCGCGACCACCTCCACGTCCGCCAAAGCCTCCTCCGCGGCCACCTCCGCGTCCACCAAAGCTGCCACGGCCTCCACCACGGCCACCGAATCCACCACGACCTCCTCCGCGGCCTCCACCCCGGCCACCACGTGCACCTCCACGGCCACCGCGGCCACCGGCACCTGCGGGCTTCTTGCCAGGCTTCTCAGTGAATCGGCTGAGGGGCAAAAGCTTGTCAGGGCTGATAAAGACCTTGTCACCAGCCTGGAAGGATGAAGCCGATACGCCCGTCTCAGGTTTCACCGTGAACATAACTTCATTGATGGAGCCGAGGATCTCGTCGACTTTGCCAATGCGCGTCTTATTCTCCAAGAAAGCGCCGGCATTGAAGTATGGAACCTTGTCGTTGGTGCTCTTATACACCATCTCGTTCTCGCACGCGTGCATGAAGGACCCCAGCTCTGAATTCCAATGTATCGAAGCAAAGCGTTAGTAAAAGTCCTAATATCACGAGTCCGTCATTGTGTTGTGCGTACCAACAACGAAAGCCGGAGGTCCTTCAGGCTCACGGAATCCACCGCGACCACCTCCACGGCCACTGAATCCACCACGGCCGCCTCCACGTCCTCCGCGTCCTCCACGAGCGCCTCCGCGTCCACCCCGAAACGACATGCTGCTGTAGTGCCTGGTGATGCTTGGGCGGTGCTCAATTGATTGACACAAGCAGCGAGGAGCTCCGTTCAGCCAACCGATGGTTGGCGTCAAAATGATTCGATTTTTAGCGAATCAAAGAGAGGTATGTAGGATTTGATTGGGCGGAAATTTAACTAGAGTTTTGTAAAAGATGGGCCCCCGGGACGGTTGTGGGTCCATGTTGAAGCCATTTACGTTACCTACTGTAGGCGATCGAGCTACATGTAGAACAACTTTTTAAAAGAGAAAATGTGCAAGAGGAAAAGCAACTTAGTGAAGTAGTAGCAAGGCCGCAATGGTCGCTGCTAGAAGTCGGCCAGCACTGAATTTCGTCGCTTGCGCAGAGGACGCCTTGGCTTGACTGTCACTACCTTGGCGGTCTGGTGCTTGGGTGCCTGCGATAATCACACCAGGCGGCGACTGTGTAGTCGTAGGTGCCCTTGTAGCGGGTGTTTCAGTAGTACTGGGTTGATCTTCGGTTAGATCAAACGAGCAGAGCTGCGAATCACCAGAACGTTGGTTGGTATACTCGCAGTTGGCATACAAATCCCTGCTGTTGAATTCCAAGGTGTAGCAAGTAGAATCCGAGTACTCGACCTGTATTTGACCCCAAGTTACGTCGTCAGCACAGGTATCTTCAACGACAGTAGGATCGTCACCCACTTCAATGCAATTGCAATCACCCTCGGCTGGTGCGAGATACGTTATGGCAGTGGCCGTCGCTGAATCTTCACTGCCTTCCATGGCTCCTCCATCGGAGTTCTCTGTTGTACTGACGTCGCTTTCAGCTGACGAGGCATAGCTTGACAAGTCATTATAACATGAGACAGAGTCCCCCATTATACCGTTGTAGTTGCATTCCGCGTACATCTCCGTATCGTCAAAGATCATCTCGTAGCAGGAGCCATCGGAATATTCGAATTGAATCACGCCTGCGTTCGGGATACGAGAGCACCCCTCTTCGAAACCCAAATCTTCCTCAGGGACAGTCATGCAGGCGCAGTAGTTGTCTTCCGGTACGACGTAATGAGCAGATATGACCGCGATGCTCCCGTCGTCCGTAGCTGTTTGGCGCAGCAGGCGTGTGATAGTATTCGTGCTCGGTTCTGAAGTGGTGTCATTGAACGAATGTGATTTGTGGTAGAATCCCAATGACTCGAGTGTCAACTGCACGCCGGTGCCCCAGTTCCCCGACTTGATTTGAGGTGAGCCGTACATGAAGATGGTCGCAGACTGTGGCGGTAATAGTAGAGATGGCAAGTAGGCGGCCTTCGTCGAATTTGGAAATGAGACTGCACGAAATGCTCAAGTGGCGATGGCGTGTCGGTGTGCCGGCGTTACGCTACTTGGACTGCGAGTGCAGAAGAAATTAGCATTCTCCTGAATCTTAATCGATTGGTGGATGTTGAGCAAGATTTCCACAACGTAAGCAACCAGTTGAATTGAATAGGTGCGTGTATGTGAACAATGGGTACAGCTAACGTTACGTGTTGCCCCTATGAACTCAATCCAACGGGTTCATGTTCAGTGGTAGAGTTTTTCCTTGTTCTGTTACTGAACATTTACCAGTAAATCAAAGCTATATCACCTTGCAAGGCAGCCAGGCCGAGTAAAATTTGAGGCCAGCATGGTATTCCGCTGGGGTGAAAGTCCAGCTTTGTTTCCACAAATGTTTTCAAAGAGCAAATGTTTTCAAAGAGCGATAACATTCTAACGGCAGTAAACTAATCGCTTAAGGTATCAACTGTCGTAGCGATTTCTAGAGTAATAAGGTGCGAAGGACACACATAGGTTATCACACCACTTTGAATTTGTGCAGTCATGTAACTCAAACCATTGAAAATGTTTTCTGGGTTTATGAAATCACACGCACTATACGTTGCTTGGGCGTTGCAGCAAATGCGAAAGAAAACCCCATTAAAGTCTCGTTTAGCCTCTTAATGGCTTTGAGCTCATCTGAACCATCCACGACGCTGATCATCGCCATCTTGGATTCAAGAGAAAGCTTCTCTTGCATCACAGCAAGGTAGTCACCGTTGTGTGAGGTAAGTTTATCGATATAGGTACTTCTAACACCGCTTGTTCGAGAAATACTGATCTCCAGCTCCTCTAGCTCTCGTGACAATCGACAGGTCGGGTCACTCAAGCAATCTGATAGCCCTACAGTTTCCTCGAAATTCTGAATAACAAGTTTCTTGAGCCCCCAGTTCCGAATCTCTCTCCCCTTGAACAATTGGACGTCAAAATCCGTGAGATGGAGCTCATTGAGGTGAGGACAAGCTGCCGCAATGTCGTCTAACGAGATCATTCGACGCCTGCCAGTCCAAAACATTCCCATTCTCAATGACCGCAGGTTGTTGCCGATCAAGGACAAAAGATTGGGGATAACCGTTGGATTCTCCACTTCGAAGAACTCCATCGTTAGTGACCGAATTCCAATCAATCGGTTGTCGTTGTGCTGGTGTATTACGTAGTCAGGAACGAAAGAGTTCATATCATCCCAAAGTTGTAAGGTACAAACTCCACACCCTGAAACAAGAATTTCTGCTTGCTGTTTCATCCCAGCAGGATCATAACGAGCGCGACAGCGAATATCACGCGATAGAACGATACAGTCATTGGTTTCCAGTCTACAAGGACGCACTTTGGTTCCTTTTCGGACTTCGGCAAACCCGAACTCTGATGATTCGGTAGTCTCCAGTGACGTCGGAGGGTAGCAGTTTGATAGTGTTGTAGCTACTGAAGTCACTGTGGCATTGGATAGATGAATGTTGGTAATTGTGACTTCTTCAATGGATGAGTGTGATGTACTGCCCCACAAAGCGTAAGCCAACCAGCCCCAACGAACTTGATTCAGCCACCAGACCTCATCTCCTAAAGTGCCCAGAGTGAGAGTCAATTTGGGAATTGACGAGGCTTCCACAAGTGCTGAGCAAAATCCTGCGGGTCCTGCAATTGAATCGCGAGAAAATGTCACTTGCAGGTCTTGTATCGCCCCTTGTCGCTGTAGCAATGGAACGCAGTGTTCTTTCGTACATACTGAACGTCCACAAAGCATCGTACTTAACAGACTTCCAGCATTCTCGCAAGCTTCTCCACTTGCCGAGGCCACAATTTCGTCAAGATTAAGGCGAAGTGATGCCAAATTCATACGAGAAAGAGCTGCAGTGAGTTGCCACCCACCTGGAGCTGAAAATTGCGGCTGCATGGTCTCTACGTTTTGCGGTGTTGAATTCAACGCCAACTGCTCACACATTTTTGCTGGGTCCGACACAGCACAGAGTTGGACAACCACTGGAACTTCCGTCCTCAAAATCTTACTAATTTGACGAGGAAATGAGCTCACTGATACTATTTGAGTCCCTTTCGTGGGCATCATCACGTGTTCAGCTGTCCACTCGATACTGTTCCTCGGATCTCCCCACTCCACCGTCGTTTGCTTTCCCATGAAATCACTTAACACGACATCTACCTCCCGTCTCATCTTCTCCAACTTGTCCATTGCAATACAAAACTCTTCCGAGTATTGTACCGGGTCCTCGTAACACCCGAAGAGCTCCCCCCACGTCGTACACCCCTTTCCAGCTGCGACGACGTCCTGAGAGCTTAACGTCCCTACTAAATAGCACTCCCACACTGGGTGGACAAAGATGAAGTCCGGTGTGAACAGGTCGGCGAAGTTATCAGCCACTATGACGCACTCTGCCAGTAACTGAAGGAACGCTGGTCTGTTGACTGCTGCGAGCACGTTGAACAGCTCCAGAGCTTCACGGATTCGACGCATCCGTTCACGGTAACCACGTAGTGTTCGGTCTGCTGGGAATGGAACTGGAATCGAGCATTTCCCCGCCAATTGTCCATAGCCTTTGGGCAGTGCAGGCCAGCAACAGATCGACGCGTGCACTGGCAAGTGTGAAGCTCGGAATTCACGTGAATCCACGACGTCAAAGCTCTCGTGGAGGGCTTTGCACTCGCGGACAATCGCCTGCCAGGGTTGCAGGAACGAGAACTTGTTCGTCATTTACGTCGAGTCGGTAGATCGGAATGTGAGGCGGAGGAGCTTCCACAGCGTCGATGCAGGCGAGGAACCGACGTGTCCCTTCATTGCATTTCTTCACTTGACATTGACAAGGCGATGTGTTGCGAAGGTCGCTCCAAGCAGTTGAAGTTGAAACTTTTTACTTCAAAGTATTTTTTCGATTGTTTTTATCGAATGCGTGTAGGAAGATGAAGATGTAGGGCACTTGTGTATTCGATGGAGACGCCATGGCAAAAGAGTTCTGTTGTTCGTGGTGGATAACATGGATACTTATGCATGTAGGAGAGTGCAATATTGCTGCATTGTCGATTGATATGCTGCAAGAACTTGTTGCGGGCAGGAATAACGATGGCGCAGTACAATTCTTGCGATGCGATGGTATTGCATGTAGTTACTGTACTGCATTGATAGTTCTTGGTGCGAGCCCTCGCCAATCCAAAAGCAATGCCGGTGGTGTCGCTTTATTTACCAGTATCATATTTTGTTAAATTTTCACAAGAGATTTTCCAAGGGTCTCATTTCACAGATCTTTTGATGAGGTATGGCGGCTGACTGGTCGTTCCTAGAGCCTTGGAGTACTGCTCTTCGCCAGGTTCTAAGCCTTCAGGAATCGCTTTCCTCACGAGCTCTGGCACGTTTGAGTTGCTGTCGACATGGTGGCAATCCTCGGTCTCTGGTCGTGTGTATGCTTGTTGTAAACTTCCCAGCGGACGAAGAACGCCGCAAGGATCGGGTTTTCCTTCAGACTGTTCGAGAGGCTATCGAGTTATTTAATGTCCTGGCCGAAGTTGATAAAGCTGCAGTAGTGGGATTGTTACCAGGAAACACAGATATTATCCGTGAATTGTGGGATCTTTCAGATACTTCTCGTGGAATTCAATTGATATGGGATTGCACTCTTGTGGGTCAGTTATCGCCGAACGATCTGGTTGCATCGAAATCTTCGGTTACATGGGGAGAGTTGTTCGGCTGCCCCGATGATCCTTGGGAGTATGCAGAGGATTTCCGAGAGGCAATGTACAGGTTGGAGTCGATAGGTCAGGAAAACAATGGAGACGTGTACAGTGTGCTTGAATCGATTGAATATTGCGCCAAGTTTGACGGAGTTCCAGTCACTGGAGACCAAAGTGTGGCCAACAGTGGGGCTTTGTCAGATTTTGGTCACTTTTCACGTAGCCTCGGACATCTTTTCACTTATCGAGCCGCTCTCCCTGCACATTTGTGTGCTGTTCAAGACGGATCACGCTTAGTTAAATCCTGGCGAGAACACCTCAATCATCCTCGAACAGAAGATTTTGGAGACGATATAAAGATATTCTGGCCCTCGTTTTATTCCCCACGCATTCAACACATTACGACATCACTCGTTTGTTCTCCTCTAAAGACAGTCACGATGGCATTTAGCGGGAGTGAAATTCTCAATTTTGGGTTAGCTGCTGCCAACGCAGGAGTTTTCTTTAGTACAATATTATCTGGACGGCCAGTGTGTCTACCTCGAGAAAGATATAATGATCTTTCCCTTCCGGAATGCACAACAACATACCACAAAATGGATCTCAGCTATGGAGAATCATCTGACTTGATGCTTGCTGGAACTTGCTCCGCAATGATCGATTTGGCTTCTCTTGACGAGTTAAAAGTATCAATTGCAACCTGTGAATCTGAATTTAAATGGCAATGGCTTACGTATGCCGTGTTCAGTACTGTTTCCCGTTGCTCCGTGGAGAAGCTGAGTCTTTGTGCTGGTACATTGACGCAGGAAGACATTTCAAAGATTGAAGGTGTCCTACAATCCAGTTTCCCCCAACCAGACACAGTGGAATTTATCCCGGCAACTTATGGATATGTTGATCTTACGCAAGGAACCGAACTGCGTCCTCTTCTGGCCTCACAAAACGACGTGGTTTTAGCTGTTTGCCGATCCTATCAATGCCGTGCACTACTTAGCACTCAGGATCATGCACAAGTTGTTGTCCCCGGTTATGGTATTTGTCAGATATCGGTTGGTGATGGTCTGAATGTGTTTGTTCATGACCGTCCGAGCGATTTTGCTGCTCTACCTACGCCAGACAGAGTTTACTCGTTGGAGTTAGACGTGAACGAACTTGAAGATGGGCGTTTGGTCGCACTACTGCTGAATTTAATTGGGAGGCATCTGAAGCGTGTATCTATTTACTACACTGGCGATTCTCTTCGACACATTGATCTAAGCGGCATTGCTGCCGCGTGCCCACACGTGGAATACTTATTGCTTCGAGATTTTATGGTAACCATTACTCCAGGCACGAAACCAGTTCACCAGTGGGGCATTCAGAGACTAATCATCGAGGGTTCGAGCGAAATAACTGGTTTACCTGCGTGTTTAAGCGATCCTAAAGGTCGGATGGCGAAAGAACTGGTTGAAGTGCGAGTTGTCGAATCTGAAACACGTTCCCACTCGGCATGGCTACGGAACATCCAGGTTTCATCTGATTTCGCGATCTCCCTCCAACAACACCACGGAGAATACCTGGGCGTCGCGAAAAAGAAGTTCCCATTGAAAAATAAAGCTGCAATGCTCAGTGTGACCACGTCATCAGAAGCGGAGGGAGCATCCCGTGCCGTCCACATGCTGAATGAGCAGCTTTTAACGCTTATTTTCCAGTTCGCTGCTGTTCCAGAGCAACGAGTGGTCGAATCTGTAGCTTATGGAGGTCCTCCACGCCCCAGTCGACTCTTTAGGTAGAGTATCCTTCACATTTGATTTCAGTAATCGACTTGAAGTTGTTAAGTTGCTTAATCTAATTTTGCGCAACATATCGTAGCGCACGTCTATCGCACTATTGCAGTCTTGGACCTTTGTCATCATGTCGTGGCTGGACGTCGCTAGGGACCTCAATGCAGGCACAATAGGCGGCGTAGCGGGTATCATCGCCGGTCATCCATTAGACACCATCAAGGTGCAGCTCCAGACCAGCAGTGAGACCGGCGTCGGCGTTTTGCGCACCCTTCGACGCGTCACTAGCTCCGAAGGCGCCGCTGGATTGTACCGAGGGGTATTGTCCCCAATTCTGTCGAATGCTCCAATCAACGCAGTGATTTTCGGGGTGCAGGGCCAAACTGTGCGTATAATGAAGACGAAGGAGGACGCTCCGTTGTCCAACTCGCAACATTTCGCCGCGGGGTGCGCTGCTGGATTGGTTCAAGTGGTTTTTGCAGCGCCGTCGGAACACGTCAAGATCCAGTTGCAGACAGGAGCAATGGGCAAGGAGCACAGTTCATTGAAGGCTGCAAAAATGATTTTCAGGAGATATGGGGTCAAGACATTGTTCAAAGGGTGGGAGATCTGCCTGCTGAGAGATGTGCCGTCGTTTGGAGCTTATTTTTGCTGCTATGAAGCATCGAAACGAGCGTTGACGGACGGGAAAAGTGAGAACGAGACGGACTGGAAGTTAATGACGGCAGGGGGAATTGCTGGAATGGTATCGTGGGCTGTGTGTATGCCGTTGGATGTGGTGAAGAGCTGTGTGCAGGGACAAAAATTGGAGGGGAAGCAGCAGTCTATGTTGGAGATTGCGAAATCGAGAATGAAACAGGAAGGATTAGGATTCTTCTTTAAAGGCTTTGGCGCGACTATGGTGAGGGCGTTCCCAGTCAGTGCGGTGACGTTCCTCGTGTATGAGAAAACCATGCAGATGACTTCTTAAAGCGGTCACGATTCTTTTATCCTGTAAAAGTTAACGGTTTTGACACCATAGAATGCACTCCGTTACCGTAGTAGATGAATCGTGCGTTCTCTCACGTGCGAAGAAACATCATCTGCGTTATTATTCACAGCATACAAAGCTACTGGTAGCAATGCACCTGAAGTATTCGCTGTAAGAACGGATAGCACTCATCTACTAAATGTATTACAGACAATCAATGAATAGGAACATATACAGATCTCTTTTCACCTGTATCCCCGCCGGTTACTGTAGTGTCTAGACAGACTTCGCCCACGCTGCTCGCTGATCATGAAGAGGTGCGGAGAGTAAATTGGCGCAGACATCGGAGCCATTAGCGGTGCATCCCTAGGTGAAAAGAAGCAGGGAATCTCGTGACTAAGCCGTGGGGGTTCAGTGATAGGTTGCAATGGCCTGGAGATCGCATCACTTCGATAACCACTCGAGCAAAGTCTATCTGAGGTCGAGATGTCGCTACCGCTGTAGAACAGGAACTGGATCTGTTCGTCCTCCTCAAGCGATCGTGACGCAGAGTGTGACCGAGAACGAGATAACGGGAAAACCACTCGACTGTTGGCTGGCGATTGACTCGGCGGTGGTCGTGACAGAGAGAAGTCGTATTTGAGGTCATTATCCCATCGAGTGCGGTCGAACGTGGGTGGGGTTCTGCGCACACCAGGCGACGTCTTGCCGTAGTAATACGGGTCTAATACGTTGTCTAGTACTTCACTGCAGCTCTTGCAGTCCTCGAACGGCCGACATACAAAGTCCCACACATCCTGGAAGAAATCGGACACCCCCATGAAACGTCGATTCGTCGTTCCGACACGGTGGCAATTCGACACTGTTAAGAGGAGCCCAGTGAGGAAGAGTGCAGCAGGAGAAGCCAGAAATGGAGATACCCCAATTGTGCCTGTCTGACAATCTGTACGCAACTTTTCCTGATGGTGGCCGATATCCTTAACAGAGAATGAAAAGAGGCACAAGTTTGCGAGAGAGCATATTACAGCTGGAGCACACACCTCGACCCACAAGAAATATTCACATGGTCATTGACATACGCAGGTCACTTGGTTCCAGTGTGTTCCAATGAATTGACAATGCAAAAATAAATTAATTTCACTTGGCTAAAGTTGAAAAAGATGTTTGTACATGCGGTTTAGAATATTGCCATAAGCAAAATTCTAAATTTGTCCTTTACAATTCAGGTGTGGGATTAATTCTTCCTAGAAGTTCTAATCCCAAATGATGAACGTTTCAAACAGCTTTTGCTGAGATGGTCGGGACATATAATACCTTGTTACAATGCCGCCCCAGAAACTCAACTGATCCCCACCCAAACAAGTATTATTTTACTCCGCAGTGGCCAGCTTATATGAACCCCCTTATCGTTTCAGTAACACGTACATGTACCATGAACGAGTCTATGCTGAATGCATTTGGTTCTTGGACACTGCCTTTTGCTGGAATAATGAGCAAACACATAGCGGTGCAGGAGGTTTGACGTCGGACTAATTAAACAATTAGAAAATACATCAAATACAGAAGAAATTAACGGCTCGGTTAACCGGTTCGAAGGACCGAGAAAAAGACGAACCGGCCATTTCCGACTTAAGAAAGAACCACGACATTCATGGTTTCATCGGAGAAGAACGCAGACGAGCACGGTGCTCAGGACTCGGAGCCCTTTCGCAAGAAATACGGGCCCGACCCAACATATCGTCTAACCCCCCTACGTTCCTCGTGAGGCCATTTCCGACTTAAGAAAGAACCACGACATTCATGGTTTCATCGGATAAGAACGCAGACGAGCACGGTGTTCAGGACTCGGAGCCCTTGCGCAAGAAATACGGGCCCGACCCAACATGTCGTCTAACCCCCCTACGTCCCTCACGAGGGACGAGAACCTCCGCAACCTGGTTGTGCGATTGGAGTGCCCTTCAGAGCTGGATAAAGGTGAACGGGACGGACCTATTTATGCCCGTCTATTAGAACCCAGACGTATCAAGCCTGGACACCCGAGTGTGTTCGTTGTGGGCGATTCCTCTCGCCGCCCAGGTGGACAATGCAAACATATCTTCTACGGCTCCGCGTTCGACGACCACATTAACGGACTGGGATTGCTCGCCGCGCTGGCCACTGACACGAATGTCATCCCGTATTCCCGGCTTACCAAGCCTGCTACCGACTTGAGTATGGAGCTCAGGGACCGTTCCCTCCTCCTCCTGTACCGGTTCGTCCGCTTAACACCGGCTTCCTACACTACAACCGCCGTTCCTACCGGGAAGTCCAGCTTGACTCTTTCCTCATTGAACAAGCAGATAGCTACTTACCAACCTTCGGCTCTACGTTCACTACACTGACTGGCACCGTGCTTCAGCCGGCCTGCGATTACATGTGTGTGGTAACCGTCCGAGGCTGTGCCGATGCGCCCATGATCAACGTCAACGTTTTTAGCGCCACCGCGTGGCAACAGCAGATTAGTCGTGATGAATTCGTCGTGGGCTGGTGCCATGGCGTTGCTGCCACAGCTCAACCGACTCGGCGGCTATCTCGTTTTCGGCCTCGATGGACCGAGCTGGTCATCCCGGGGGACCCTGATTGTGACATTCGGAAGTTGCTTTTGGACACTTTCGTCCGATTCCACTATGGGTCTGGCATCTGGAAATTTGCGAATCATTTCTGAATACGGACGTGTTATCGACGTCAATCCGATTGGCTACGCTCGCCGATATGTTGGCCCGGCCCGGCCGTCGACCCGAATGGATGAATACGTGGACAGTGACTCGGAGTCACCCTCGGACATCCTCGCGATCGGTTTGTCCCGTGGAAAGACACTGGATGGACGCTGACCGGACGTTGCCTGCTACAAAGACCACCGATCTGTTTTACAGGTTCTGCGGTGGTAACGTTTTTGGTTCTTTAATTATAGGTATTTCAAGAAATCTTCTTTACAACAAGAATTAATGAGAACTGCTATTTTAGTCAGCTTCCCCTGCGGCCCAACTGACCACACCGGACCCATCGTCGGTTTCAGGGCGGCCGACCTCACTAACTCTGCTACTCCTCGAAGTGCCTAGACTGTTGCGCAACCACCGACCTCGGGTAAGGCCGTGCCTCCAACCCTTTCGACGGCAACCACTTTGGTCCATACCATGACGGTGAAGATATTCGCCGCGATTAACGAGCTGACTCGAACTACCCAAGCAGCACTTATGCAACAAGCTACTGCCCATCAAGAACATATTCTACGACGTCTATCGACGCCCAGCAGGACTCACGCTCGTGACCACCAGCACGGTGCTGACCCGGCCTCGGAGGCAGGGAATCCACTCAACGCTCCGTCGCGCGACCATCGTGGCGGCGATTTTCGCGGGCACCGAGCTCAACACGCTCGAAGATCCAGTCCAGGTCCAAGATCACGCTACACACGCGATCGGTCGCGGAGCCAGTCCCATTCTCGCCATCTCTCCAGAAACTGCAGTCAATCTCGGGTCCAGGCTGGAGCAAACTCTAGTGACAGTACCGGACACACCATTCGACGCCGCGACTACGTAACGACAATGGTCAGAATCGTACATCGAGACGCCGCGACGACCCCATTTCCAGACCTCTCGTTCCACCGGCGGTCTCCACGACGATCGAAACCAGCATCGACCGGGCGATCAAGACAACTTTGTATCATACGGTCACGAGCATCAACAGTCCGATTACGGCTACAGTAGCCCTCGTTTGGTCCATGGCAGGTACTCATCCGGGCCTTCTACCTTCGGAGCGATCGGAATCGATCATGGTGCGGATCACCGTCGCTACGGGGATGACTATCGCCTTCTTGATCGCGGCAGCCAAGGTGTTCCACGGGGATTAGCCGGAACCACTGGATTCAAGCCGTCGCCTGCGGAACTTCGTGTTCACCGGACCCCAATTGAATGGTGAGTTAATTGAGTCTAACCTAGTTTCGTTTGGCAACAGTCAGCTTTAGACCGGGTCTCTACTATTCTCCGGGAGGAGACGCGACGCGGGCAGTACCGCGTTACTAAAGATACCGCCAAGGTGGTATTCGCAGTGGACTTCGGGACTCGCCCGTTAGAACCCCCCCCCCCCCCCTTGTACCCACGACGACGGCGGCCATACCATGGCGTACAATTTGTCCATGGAGTCCTAGGATACTGTTCCAGGCGGACTCATCACGTCGGTGGATGATCTCCGAGCGACCATGCAATGCATTCGAGAGGTGACCACTGAGCGGTTTCCACGCGAGGTGGTGGATGTTTTCGCGGCTGTTTGTGCTGACGATACGTCCCTGGCTCACCAACGCTCCAATCGGCATGTACGCCATGGTTAACCTTTACACAATGTGTTTTCGAGACTATTTATCTCCATCAGCCAAAACGCGCATGCCGCGTCGTTTGTCGACCTAGGGCGCTCTGTCATGGCTTCGGATTCACCAGACTACATCTGCCATGTACGCCAAGTCATTGACCACGGATTAATTTCGAGCTGGGCTCAGTCCCAACGTACTACCACCCGGCGCGGTAATATTCCATCACACGGACAGGCGACTAATAGCCGCCCCCCCACGAGTTCTCACCGTGAGTCCCGCCAGAATAGCGAACAAGCTTCCCCGGTCCCGGAAGCAATTTTTCGCTAGATTTCCAAGCGGAACGACAAGATGACCTGCCTAAAGTTTCAAACCCAACGAGGTTGTGAGTTTCGAAGCTGCAACTACGCCCACAATTGGGACCAGCTCCTGGAGGAGGTGGTAACCTACATCACTGGCAAGTACGGGCCTCCGGCTTCCGGCTATCCCAACCTTGCGGCTTGACGCATCGGAGGCGGACACCAGGATGTAGGAACCGCTCACAACACGAATTCATCTTCTACTTATGCCCTTAGTACGCCTCTGTATATTCCTGGGCAACTGATATAGGACGTTAGCCGTTCCTCAATCAACCCAACGACGCCATTGCTACTTCGAGATGACTCCATCCATACCACCTCTGGCGTGGACTCGTTCACTCTAGAGTTTGACGGAGGGGCTCGAAGCTCGTCCCACATTGGTGCCTATGCTTGGTGCGTCTGGTTAAAACCAGGTAAACCACTTTGGTGGTCCGCTACATTCGCAGTTCCCGGTGGAACAAACAATACCATGGAAGCTTATGCGCTGCTATCAGACCTACAGTGGCTTCGGCAGTATGGACGGCGGTTTCTGGTGCGTATCATCGGAGATTCGACCATTATTATCCGCGACGACACGTGTTCTCAGCACTGCACTACTCCCACTGATTCGTGACATTCGACATGGCATCAACAACCTCCGCCAAGTCGATATTCGGTCGGCATCACGGACCTTCAACATTGCTGCAGACGCTCTTTGCAATTGGATCATGAACCTCATCGCAACTCATTTTTTCGCGCGGTCTGCGTCCGACACCCGGTGCCCCCCTGACGGAGTCTCAGCGGCCTGATCCGACCGCCCGGGGTGCCCACCCGCCACGTTTCTCGATGAACGTATCATGATATGATCATATCCAGCGGAAGTCTCGATGGTTGCTGGTGATGATGGATTACGAGCGCGTTCCGATTCCTCCGACGTCACGTTGACGTACCGATTCGTCCGCATCACGGTGATGTTACTCGGCCCACCATGGACACCTCGGCCCAATCTGGCACAGCCCGATGCCTCGATGGCGTACCGACTCGTCAGCATCTCCGCGATGACACTCGGTCCACCATGGGCACCCGGCCAGCGCCGAGGAATCCCCATTTGACGTCGCCGTTCACAGAGAATGTATAGTCAATGGGATAGCGCGTTGCGTACCCCTCGGTGCGTTTCGAAAGTTCCAGGGAATCGCAGCCATGTATCGCCTTTCATTCCCATCTTCAATCGCATTTTCCGGAAACCGACGGGAAATCGACTTACGCTCCCGTAAGAGGTCCTTTCCGAACTCATTCTACTACCCCACATGGGTATTGAAAAAACCCTCCGGCAGACCTCAGACGACGATCGCCTCAATAAAGCCCTTCGACCTCGGCTGTATCGGCAACACCTAGCTTCCTACGAACAGCTTGAGCTCCTGTGTGACATTGCCAATCATGGTGTGGTTCCTCATTGGCTCCATCCGGAAAGTAGGACCGGGGTCCATCCTGTTCCACACAACTATCCCAGTGCGACCTCTGGGGCAGACATCGTCACTCGTTTGCTAAAGGATTACAACACCGGGCGTTGTATCATCGCCACTGCGACTACCCTGGCTTCGGACCCGGGGTTCCACTCGAGCGCGTTCGCCCTCGTTCCCAAGAAGGGCGTCCCTTTATCGGAAGGCAGGAGAATCATCCACGACTATCCGCACCACCTGTGATGTCGGCCAACGACATCACGACACCAGCCGGGCGCCAGACACCTGGGGCCAATTCTCCTGTATTGCCATACGCATTGTGGTGCTACGTACTGCACAATACCGCATTGAAAGGGCTTTTGAGAACGAGAGCGCAGTAATTTACGTAACAGCACTACAGAGGACAGGATATTTATTGTATCCAATGAAGCGTCAAAAACCAAGCAAGTCGTGTCTAAGAAGACAGGAACAGAAATGTGGGCCGAGTTGTGCAGCATCTACGATGGCACATCGAACTCAGCCACCAAGACGCAGAAGGTGTATCGCCTGAACGGTGAACTACTCAGGGCTCACCTGCGCGGAAACAGAGACGTGCGTAGCCATCTCTACAAGATGTTTGAGATCATGGAACAGCTGAAGGACTTGGAGACCCCCGTGAACGATCTACAAATGGCGGATATTCTACTACGGAGCTTGCCGAACCAGATGTGCTACGGAGAAAAGGTTTGGTCAGTAATAACATGAGCAAATACAAGCCGGGAAAAAACCGTGAAGTGATTTTGACCGCAGAATCTCGCAGTAAGGACTGAAGGAGTCATGGATTTGGGATTAACGTTGGTAAGAAGCTTCAAGGAAGCGCTTCAGGGCCCCGGAAAAATGAAAAGCAGCAAAATTCGAATAAAACCTTGAAGAAAAAGACTAACATTGCAGATGTTGAGTGCTTCAACTGTAGAAGTTAAGGACACTACAGAAGCGATTGCTCGGGCCTGTTAACCGACAGCAAATAGGAACCGAAAGAATGCTCACTCAAAGTATGCACGCTCACAAAAGATTCGTGAAGCTGTAAAACAAGGACCAGTCGCAGAACGAGGATCAGGAGTAGAACAAACTGTTGAACCACCAGAGCATACACCCAAGCGGGATGTAGTGGTAAGTGACATGGCGACGCGAGTTACAAAAGACTACGATCCAAGTCGATGGTATTTCGACACTGGTACAAACGCGCATATCGTGACAAGCAAGGAGTATTTCACGTCGTTCCAATGCATGGACGATAGCGAATGGAACCCTACGGTATCAGGTTTTGCTGAAGGTGGAATAGCTCAAGCTGAGAGGTTTGGTACTGCATTTTTAGCTACACTGATTGACGAACAAGTGGTGTTTGTATTTCTGGATAATGTATTGTACATGGATGCATCCTGTTCTCGCCGGGTCAGGCTTTGACCCAGGGGTTCAAGATGACTTGGGACCAAGATACAAAATTGTTCGAGATGTCAAAGGACGGCATTGAAGTAATTCGTACAGCGTACGGGCACCAACTTTGGACCTTTGAATCTCAAAATGTCGGTTCAAGCAGAGCAAAGTAGCAACAAAGAAACAAGTATTGCAAACTTTACGGTCACAGGTGGTGATGCAGATATTAATCTATGGCACGCTCGCTTAGGTCACACCTGCCCTGAGTATATTCCGTTGATGGTAGACCACAGCATGGCTAAAGGGATAATGTTGAAGAGGCGAGGCAAGATTGGCTGTGCCGACTGTCACTTCGGAAAGCAGAAACAAAATACCTTCCAGAAGAACCGGGATCGCGAGATTACACGCCTGAGTGATGTCGTCTTCGCAGATTTAAGTATTCCTGGGCTACACAATGGTACCCAATACACTACAGTCTTGGTAATCATGGATGGCTACGCTCGTTTTGTGACCACATACTTGCTGACGCCTAGGGCTGAGGGCGAAGTGAACAGATTCATGCAACAATATATCGCATGGGCAGAACGACAACATAGTAAACGTGTCGAGACCGTGGTGATGCGCGAGTGGAACGATGAAGACCCAGACAACCGACTTGTTAAGCAGGTGCTTACTGACAAAGGCCAGGAGTCTTGCAATGGTGCAATGGAGTAGTGGTATGAGCAAAAGGGAATTGTTCACAAGAAAGTCGATCACAATTGAACTTAGTTGAGAGAACAGATCAAACACTAAAAGGAATGGTGAAAACGATGATGCACGACTCTGAACTACCAAAGTCAATGTGGATTAACGCCTTGGAGACTGCCGTGTATGTGAAGAACCGTGCCGTCTGTAAGGGAGCGGGATGGACCCCATACGAAGTGATTTCGGTTCGTTGCTAGATCTGCATCACATCAGGACATTTGGCTCGCTAGTCTATTGTCACACGCCAATTGCAAAGCGGACGAAGCTGAGTATGAACTGCCGAGTGGGATTCCTGCTTGGGTACCGTGAGGACGTTGTAGGATGCAGAGTCTATTTTCCTACAGAGCACAAGAAAGGCTTCGTGGCAGATGTGAAAACCAACGAAAGCACCAAATACAATGATCGATTTGGCAGTGCGTTTAAGTCGAAAGTGGACAAATGGATGCAGAACTTTGATGAATACGTCCACGATGGCGATCTCGACGGCAATGAAGATGGGGATGGAGATTCTTCCGTGCATTCGGCTGAAAATGCAGTTCTGGCACTCAGCAACGAGATCGACGACGTGGATATGACGAGCGTTGACGCGGTAGATGATGGCGATGCATCAAGAGTTAACTGGAGCAGTGAAGATCAGCAGCTTTGGGACAACATATTGCTCAATAGCGCGCTTCCTAATATTGACAACGAAGACGCCGACCATCTCAGTGACATAAGCGCTGAAGATCAGCAGCTGACGAATGAAGTTCTGGAAAATAGTTCTCTACCGGAGTACGCCAGTGATGTTGCGTTTGAGGAAACGCAGCGAGGCGACGATAAAGTCGCCGGCAACTCAGCATCTCCTAGTACCAAGTGCCAAGAAGATGATGGTAGTGAAGGTTCTAGATCGGACGGTGAAACTGAGGACCGCGATAACGAAGACATTGACAGTGATATTGGAGATGAAAACGTCACGGATCTAGTTGAAGCAGCAGACGGTGAAGATATAAGTGATGATGTAGTTGACTACGACTACCTCTTTGATCCAGATGATGAACTGGAGGCTGAGAATTGTTTGTATGACCCCAGTGATGAACATGCAGCCAGAGATGGAGATCCTCCTGCAGAAGTGTCGATTGACCGCCAACGTATAGAGATTAAGGGATGAAAAGAACTCGGAAACCAAAGCGCGTGAAATTGGAAGTGAAGAAACAGAAGATGGACACTCACGTACGACGTCCAGATCTTCGTGATCCGCATGAGCGCTACCCTCCCGATCGATACGAGAGTTACCAGTAACGTCAGCATTTAAGGCAATGCATGCCGACCGCCGTGGAACTTGTGGAATCCTGGCAAGTAGCGTGAAATACCTCGGACGTATCGAGAGGCAATGAGATTGAAGTACCCCGAGCAGTGGAAAGCCGCGATGGATGTAGAAATACAAGCCTTGAAAGACAAAGAGGTGCTGTGCATGGTTCCGAGAGCTAAAATGCCATATAGCCAATGCGCGATAGAGACAATGTGGGTTTACGACCTCAAATCGGATCACCTTGGATGCATCATTCGCTTCAAGACTCGGATCGTTGCTCGTGGCGACAAACAGCGCCAGGGAATCGATTATCTGGAAACATTTTCCCCTGTTGCGAGAATGGCGACATTTAGGTTGTTCCTCGCGGTATGGGTTCTGTTGCAACTCGCAATTAACCAGGGTGACATCAACATAGCGTATTGGAATGCAATACTTCAGATCAAACCGTATCTTGAGAATCTGGAGGCTATCCATGCGACGAGGATGGCAACGTGTACGAGATCAACAAAGCATTGTACGGACTTCGACAGTCAGGCCGAGAGTGGAATAGCGAGGTGAACAATTGGTTCATTCGTTATGGATTCAAGCAGTGTTCCACTGAACCGTGTCTGTACTTTTACGAACACGACGGAGATTTCACTTTAGTACTCTTGTACGTGGATGATATCCTGTGTGCCACCAAAGACGAGGAGTTTAAGTAGAAGCTCTTCACTGCCTTGAACAATGACTACGGTATCAAAGATCAAGGTCGCGTTGGCACATACCTTGGAGTGGAGATTGAACACCTACATCAAAATCCATCAGACGCGCTACTGCGACGAAGTTATTGGCAAGTTTAACTTCGGTGAGGTACACGCAAGCAGAATTCCAATGGAGACCAAGCTTCGATTGACTGCGGACGACACTAATCAACACAAGCCGGGTCTTGCCTACGGGAAGGTCTTCCCATATCGGGAGCTCGTAGGATCACTATTGTACTTGGTGACCTGTACTCGTCCGGATATGTACGATATGTACAGCACCCAACTCAGCAGCATATTGGAGCAACCAAGCACGTACTCAGGTATGTGATTGGTACCAAGACTATGGGGGTAGTTTATTCTATGAACAAGCAATCGCCAGTGACGGACACGAATCTCATCGACGGATTCTGTGATTCCGACTGGGGAAGCGACCCCGACACAAGAAAAAGTTTGACCGACTACGTTAATTGTGTCGCTGGTGGTGCTGTTTTATGGGCATCGAAACGACAGGCGATTGTTGCCCAGAGCACCGGTGAAGCGGAGTATGTAGCAGCTTGCGAGTCTTGTATGGAGGGCCATGGACTCAGAAACGTACTTATTGAAGTCTTCCCAGCCTTAACGACGGAATTTCGCTTGGGAATAGACAATCAGGCAGCGTACGTGGCTGCCAACCCAACTTTTAGTCGCAGGACACATTGAGCAGAGATGGCACTACGTCCGTGACCAAGTTACGGAGAAGACAGTGACTTTGTACAAAGTGAAGGCGGGAGAGAACCCATCCGAAGCCCCTTGCCAGCGGTCGATTGGAGACGCTGAGTAAGATGATTCGCTTGACAAAAGAGTATCTTCCGAAGTAACCGAGTACTTCGGAAAGGGCGTATTGGAAAAGAGACTACGACTTCGAGCCGTTGTGAACGTTGAATGAGCTATAAGTAGCAGCGGAGATAGTGCACCGTTGGGTAGCGCAGAGCGTTGGATCTGAGAGGCGCCAGTCCAAGATTCCCCCCCACCCCCTTAAACAAGTTGCTTGCGTGTTTTATAATCTAATACATCACCCTGTAACGGGATCCTTTTTCGTAATTAGACAACCTGAAGTCTGGCGAATACAAACAAGTGTTTCGTGTTAAGGTTCAACCTCGAAACAATCGCTGAACCTATTGGGAAGGTAGTTGCTGAAGAATTCAAGGAGGGGTTCCCTGAACACTTGCCAGACGGTTTACTACCGTCGCAGTCATTCAACTTTGATATTACGCTGAAAACAGGAGCTAAGCCGAGTAACCGAGCTCCATTCTGTATGTCAAAAATGGAACAGGATGCGTTTGAAGAGTTTGTCAAGGACAAATTGAAGAAAGGATGGATCGAAGTGCCGAATTTCCCGCGGGTTTCAAAATGTTTTCGCAAGTCTGCATGGACACCGAAACACGATATTGCGCCTTTAACAACTCCTTTTTAGTGGCCTCAAATACAGCGAGGATGGCCTCCTTTTCTTTCAGACGTTCTCCTAAGTTCGTTTTATGTCTCTACACAAAGCCTCTAAAACCCGATTGGTTCTGAATATAGAGTTATAGAGGTCTTGACGAGCTTTGTCAGCGCAGCAAGGATCATCCACGACAAGCTGTAGGAATGCGACGATCAGTTTCGTGCCTCTGCGGGCATTTTTGGTGCCCTTGTCATCCCCTAGTCCTATTGGGCCACAAACGTAAAAATAATTAACCTTGCTAGGGTAACCAGAACTATACTGACTCTACCGGCTGGTTTGAGACTTGCTCAATTTAAAGCAGTGTAGTATTGAAGAACGGTAACTACCTATACTTAGAAAGCCTTCACCAGGGCTAGATGTGTTACATCCCACCACGATCACTCACCAGCTAGCGCTCAATGTCAGCTTGTGAAGTGACTTGGCTATCCGTAAGTTCAAATAGTCACAAACACGTGATTCGATTTGATCACACGGATGTGACCCGTAACCGCACATTTATTTTCAATGAACATGCATATAAGATAAAAGAAAGGCTAAAGAAACAGGGAAAAGAGGACACGAGGGTAGAGATATATACAATAAGGAAGTCCCTGTGCTCGCCTAGGAGTACATGAAGGCATACATCTGGAAGTAGGATTCCACTCTTAAATACACCAACTACCCCCAAAGCCTCGATACCAACACCTACAACTAATAAGACCTATATTCTCCAAGAGACCTACACTCTCCTACTAACAATACTCTACAACCTGGGCATCGCATCCAACCTCCAATTTGCCTCGTTTAACACACTAGCTAAACATAATGCATGTACAATATCCCCGCTAGATACTGTGAGAGCCAAGTTGACTAACACAGTAGCTTGTGGACGGCATCTGTTTGTGCCGACAGTCGCCCTTCATGACCTAGGAAGCTAAACGGCAATGTGCGCCAAGACGTTGCGCTGTCATAGTCACTTATGCAGAGCAACTAGCAGGTTTATATGTTTAGTTTCAAATGGCGCGTTGATCTCTCAGACGTCTCGTACGTGCATATTAAGTTGTCTGTCATAGCTTTTAACATACGAGCACTGATGTTTAGACTAATAAAAAACATTTGTGACATATTGGGCGCCTGCCATATATCGCTTAAAACCGTCTTAAACGGAGAGTCTAAATTTGTCTCTAAATATAAATTGTGTAGAGGTCGAAATATGTGAGAGATCGCTAGATATGCTGGTCAGTTGCCAATTAAGAGATGATCATACTGAAGCTAAGTTAAAATTTATGTTGTTGCAAAATAAAGGTGCGAAGTGACTCTTCATCTGCTGACACGATATCTACGCCTCACGAGTATTAAGTCTCTTAAATATTCTAAGAAGTTGGATTAAGCAGTATTTGGAAGGCGTCCATTGAACGAACATGCATAGTACCAAACAACTTGAACAACAACACAATATAATAAACCGGCAAAAGCCTTGAATATAATCCCAGCAAGATACGGTAACCATGAGCCCAACTCAACATGGACTGTATTACGGTCTCTAGGTAAACCTATCCAATTTCATGACAATTCAGTTTTGTTGTCCGACGAACCCGTTTAAGATTCATTAATTTAAGGAAAGCGCTACCGAAATCGGAGATATTTCCAGGGTAAATCCAGTAAGATCATTTGTAAAGAAAAACATCAATTTAGGCCGTCCTGAAAAAAAGCCACATAACTCGGCTAGGGACACAAAGCGAGGCAGTTTCAGGAAGCTTGTAAACTAGTTTTTTTATCGTTTTCTGCGACCAATGACCAGTACCATCGATTGTTCAGGACACGGCAACAGAAAATTTTGTTGTATCAGTTCAGGGCCACATTTAACATTGACTTCAGTATTAAAATGTTCAGCTAGGGAAACATTTCAAGTCTATACAAACATAGGGTTATATCGCCATTCTTTTGTGTTTATGCGTCTTAATGAAGTCATGAAGGATACATAATTATGGAAGAATGAACAAGCGTTTGTCACTACCAAAACAAATCAGAAACTTCAAGTACTGACGGTTCAGTTGTTCAGACAGCTAACTTATTGAACATATCACCACCTAATCGCTCATCAATCGAGCTCTTGATCGCGAAATAACATTCGGCCCGAGGATTTGGCCATTTTTACCCACGCGAAATCTGGAAATTGCTGCGCCTGTCATCTTGTCCCTGTCATACCTTGGCATCAATTCTGCTTCAATCAAGTGTGTCAGTGTCGCTAGATCTTGCGTTGCATTTCTCTTGTATAACTTTCAACGAGCGAGTACCCTCGGCAAGAGGGTGCTCTGTGACTCATACGTGCGAAGCTCATGCGTGGGTGCAGCTAGAACTGGGGGTGCACCGCCAGCCTTTTCAAAGCGAGAGCTCTATATCTTACGAATGGAATCAAGCATGGAAGCAGGTCATTATCTTTGAAGTTTTGGGTGTGCATGAATTCGCTAAATGAAGGTGTTGGGGGCCGTGGGAAGGTCAACTTCTGTTGTAGTTGCGCCAATGATACGCTATTGTTAGAACTTTTCAAGGTAGGGGACACATTCGCTGTTCTTCGTGCAGATCGGTTCCCGGTGATTTTGACCATGTTGCTAGCACCTTAGTAAATGGGTTGATGCAATCAATGCATCGCTTGAGGTCGCGCGCGGCACGAGTAGATAGCTTTGTTGGGGTTTGTAGGCGATTCGCTGTTTAGGTTTCCTGTCCACGACGACCATCGACTGGAGTGATTCGCCCTTGACCTTATAATAAACTACTAGCCAAGCGCCGCCGCTACGCGGCGGTGGTTATATGTTTTGTCACAGTAGTGAGGCCACCCGCCTCCGCTACGCTTCGGCGGGGATAATACAAAAATCAAGTATAATCGAACGGAAAACAAAGTTTGATGTGGGGCTCGAACCAACGACCCGTCGCTTAGACCATAGGGTATTAAACCACAGATTACATATATAATTACATACACGAAAATTTAATACTTTATGTGTAAACCAAAAAGTTATGAACTCGCACACTCATATGGGCTAAAACCTTTTTTGTAAGAAGTCACACATAGAAAAAAGACGCCTCCGCTGCGCTCCGGCGGGTGTACTCAAAACTCAAAACTTGTTTATCTGTTTTCTACGTAAAAATCTGTCTATACACAGTTACTTGTGTAAACTCCGCCCTCTTCCTCTAGCTCAGGATTTTCAACCAACGCCTTAAACCTTGAACGCTCCGTGACGCGAGATAATGCTACGTAGAGTTGGCCATGCGAAAAACAGGGTGTAGCGAGGTACAGCCCCAAATTCATCACCGTTTGCCCTTGAGCTTTGTTGATAGTCATAGCAAATGCTGGTTGCACTGGAAACTGCTTTCTTCTCAAGCGAAATGGAAAGTCCCGTCCGTCGTCATCGCTGATGAAAACAATTCTTGGAATGAGAACATGATGCCCTTTTCGTTCACCCGTCATAATGGCTGCGTGAATAACGTGAGGTTTCAAGTCAACGATTCGCAGACACGTGCCATTGGAGAGACCAAGTTCAGGGTTCAGATTCCGCATCATCATAATGGGGATTCCCGTTTTTAAGAGCAGCTTGTGGGGAGGGATCCCGTTGATGTTAACAGAATGGAGTACTTCCTGTTCGAACAAACTCCCATCTGCGTCATCCTTTACAGCGTCTGAAGACAGATATTCATGTGCTGTGTCCGGCAGGCGTTTTGCCACTGCAGCATTGATACGGTGAACCATGGCGTTCGTAGCCGTTAAGATCGTTCGATCCGCAAAGTATTCGTCGGTTGCGACTTCAGCATTGTGCACATCCGCGTACATGTAGTCAATCATTCGCGCCATTCCTCGAGGTATCATACCTGGAGTTATCTCGTCATCGTCTGTCGTTTCTGGTGGAGGGTTGTCGATGAGCATGTCTTGAGGAATTTCATATACTCGCTTCCAAGAGTGGGGTTAACGTCGTGCTTGCCTTCTCCAACTCGTAGCAAAAACTCTGAAAAGGCGCTCATCTCTTCTGCACTGGAGGAGTTCGAAGCGGAGCGGACACGCATGTTTTCAGTGAGATGCATCTGCTGGAAATTACTTCACAACACAGACGATTTTAAGCAAGCATCGATGGTTTCCGCCGGAGTTCCCCTCTTCACCACTGGAAGGATCTGCCTAAAGTCGCCTGAAAGCACGATGACTTTCCCCCCAAACGGTTCTTGGTCATTTCCCATGATATCTTGCAGTGTTCGATCAACTGCTTCAAAAGCGTGACGGTGCGCCATGGGTGCTTCGTCCCAAATTATTAAGCTGGTACGCTCGATCAACTTCCGCAGGTGCGACTGCTTGTAAATCGAACATGTCGAATTTTTATCCAGTTTGATTGGAATCTTGAATGTAGAGTGAGCTGTACGTCCACCCATCAACAAAAGCGAAGCAATTCCACTTCATGCACACGCAAGCGCAATCTTCCCGTCGAGTCTGACCTTTGCAAGTAAGTTCCGAAGTAGCGTTGGTTTACCGGTACCTCCGGGTCCGTCGATGAAAAAAGCTTATTCCCCGGCTCCGGATGATTCCACCGCACTTAAAACGCGGTCATAAATTTGTTTTTGGCCTGAATTCAACCGATCTTCCGTATCCACAATTTCCTCCAAGGCAGATTCGTTGTACGCTGTCATCTCACGACGAATAAGGCTGTTATCGTCCATCACGGTTTCAAACACCATTCGCGGAAATTCACACAACTGGGGGATATCAAAATCGTGGACTGAGAACCCGCTAACTTGAAGGAGCTGCTTAAGATTATGGAGAGTCTTGAACATCACAACTGAACGTTTAAGTGGTTCAAGCAGGTCGCGGTTTTGATAGCCAAAATCTTCCGAAAGGTCGCTGTAAAAGCGGTCCCACAGTTGTCGAACGTCCGAAGGCATTGAGTACACTAAAATAGTCGCGAAAAGTTGGCGCAGTTGATACGGCATGTTGAAACCCGCAGCCTCAGTCATACACGCGACCCACTCTTCATCATTGTTGAGATAGCCAGCATGATGCGCCGCAGCTAAAAACGTAGGGTGAACGACTACGTCAACAGTTCTTAAGTCTTCATAGGAGGTAGGGCCTTTTCGGTGGCTTAGCATCACTCGAAGATAAAACCGCTCTTTGTCCCGAAGAGAGACGTGGATCATCCTCCCGATCGAGGCTTGATAGCGTTTGCGCCGCACCCACTGTTTGTTCTTCCAGCTAAACTTTTTGGGAATATCTTGGTACACCATTGTTTTCGCTATTTGATTTTCTGGTGCTTCACTCGCACACAGTTCAAAGAAGCGAGTAAGCATAGTGTCGCCGCCACGCTCGATAACATCTTGCGGATCTTCATCCGAGCGGAAAACAACGAATTGCTTTCCCTCCTAATGAACTGTTAATTGTTCAACAGAGTGACTCTTTCCCTGTACTGTGTAGTCGAGAAGTCGCATGCACGCTTCCACCGGTGAAATATACCGTGCATTTAAATACCGCAGCACTTCGTTTGGTTCAGCACATGTCCTGGCAGAATGTTCTCTTTCCACTCGAACAGCCTCCACCGTCACAACCGCTTTATCCGACCCTTTGTACACGTACTTGTACAGGTATTTCACTGCTGTAATTCCCGTACACACTTCCACATTAATGTGACAGTTGTACTTTTGGGAGAAATAGGGGTTGTAGGGCACCACCCACTGGTTAGCAGTTTCATTGTCGTACTTGCGTCCCCCGATCTTAAGGTCCTCATCAGTTTGAGGGCGGCGGCGCCGTCGGTACACTGGATAGCCGTCAACGTTTGCACGGGTGGTTTCTTCTAATGTTTTTGGGAAACCTTTGGAGCACCGCCCGTCCTTCATACAGGGAGAGTCCGGGTTTTGAATACCACAGGGTCCATGCATCATGCAAGTTGTAACGGTCTTGTACAACTCTGTATTGGTAGCCTCATCGGGTATCTCAGCAGACACCAACTTGTCAATAATCTCTCTCGTGCGTGGTTTATCTTCGTCAGCAAGGATGATTAGAATGTGGGCGTGTGGAAGTCCTCGCTTTTGAAACTCGACAACGTAGATCCTAGCTAGAACTCGACCCAACACACCTTCGTCCAAGTCGGCCAGAAGGGCTTTAAGTTTTTGCTGCCACACCCGAGCTACAATGTCTGGACGATCTGAAGCTTTTTGACCATCTGGAAGTTGTTCAACAATTTCATCCCACTCAGGATTGCAAGTCATCGTAAGGAAAATGTCTGGCTTTCCGTACTCACGGACAATTGCCATCGAATCTTGGTAGGACTTATACATTTGCCGAGGTCCACCCGTGTAAGTCGCCGGAAGAATAACGCGTTTGCCTGTTCGATCCAGGAAGTGTTTCCGACGGGCCTGCTGCGGTGGTTGAGGATTATCCCTGTCATACTCAGCATTCCTCCGTTCATACTCAGTAAATCGTACTTCACCCTCAGCCAAATCATCCGCGGACTCACTTAGATATGCGTCCTGTACACCTGTGTAGAGATCCGCACAAAGTGTTTTTTGATTTTCTGAAATCCACCGTAAAGCCTCTTGTTCGACCTTGGCTCTTTGATCAACACTCCACTGCTGAAACAGACGACCGCCACTGTGCAACACGGAACCGTCTCCCGGTTTTGGAAACAACCGATAGGCAACATGTTCGCGGAGCGACATTTCTTCTTTGTTGCGGTATTTTTGGCCGTTTGCGTATTTGTCAGTGTAGGTCCAGCCCAACTCTCCAAGCGAAAATAGTAGCGGATATTGCAGTGGATCGTACATCGGATTGGTTTCGAAAATTCGCAACAGCCCGTTTTGTCGAGTGTACAGTAACAAATCCCTGTACTTCGTGAAGTTTCCATCGTCAATCATCACCGCACCCACTTCATTTGCAGTGGGCAAGTTTGTTTTCCCTGGCCTGCGTTTATCCGCGTACAGCTGGAGCTTCAGGTCCGTAACGGACTTGCCTTCCGCTAAATCTTGCCGTAGTTTTTCCCCGTGAGATAGATATTGTTGGGCAAACGGGTTGTAGCATTGCATCATTCTCTCCATTGTCGTCAACCTTTCACAATCTAGATCGGCGAAAATACCCTTCCGCCGCTCCACTCTTCTTTGTAGATCCCCGTCAACGATGTAGATTTGAGCAAACTTCGCAGGCGCAAAATTTCTACCGTCGGATTCCATTCGGGGAAGCAGCGACCCCAAGTAGTGCCCCATAGCTCCCTGAATGCGATACGTGTAAACCCCACGCTGACCCTGAACAGATCTGTCTTCATTTACTCCTTGCACGCCAACACCATCACTACGTGCAGCACCGACTGATGTAAATGCAAAAACTTGGTTGTAGGCCCGAATTAATCGTCGAAAATCAGGGTCGTCGTAGTACTGGTGAAGATAGTTCGGCACCCTATGTAGTGGAGGAAGCTAAACCTTGCCTTGCAAACAGCAAGTCATTTGGGACTCTCCCGGCCACTTCCAAGCCCCACACCAACCGCACTCATACATGTCTGGGAGATTGTGGTGTCCGTCTTCTACATTTTTTCCAGAAACGCGAGTTTTATCAAAGACTTCGTGATTAGCGAGCGCATGGCCGTGCCGTACGCACTTGCGACGAATACGGAGAGCTTCCTTGCGTGCCTCTTGCATTTCTTCTTCCTCTGCTTCCCGACGGGCACGCTCACGCACACGCTGCACCTCTTGCTCCTCCACAGTCATTTCACGGCGCAATTCCTGTCGTCGTTGCGTGTTTTGCTCACGCTCGTTTGCCTGCTGTTCCGGTGTGAGCAACACACGCAATTGTTGGCGACGCTGCGTGTTCTGCATGCGCTCAGCTATTTGTTCTTCCGCTGAAAGCCGTGGCCGGTGCAAGCGTTGCCGTTCTGCGTCGGTCAGGTTAACACCCTGTACGGGGGCAACTGTGTCTGTACCGACCGCTTCCTGCTCACTTTCTCGAGCAAGTAGGACTCTCAATTCTTTGTTGAGCTTGCACGTTCGACTCGAAAGTCGGCTCAGTCGACGCTTCTTACTTGCTTGGTCTTCTGGTCCTTCGGGGACACCATTCACCCGTTCGTTTTCGCTGATATCCGCTTCAATCTCCTCGCGGGTTCTTATTCGTCTGACACGAACCATGCCTGCGAACACGAAACAGAGTAACGTGACGCGTTAGACTTAACGTCCAAGTACACTGTATGAAGCAGTAGTTGTGTGTTTTGGGTCTTCGACTACTCGGGTGATGCCAGCTCCCATCGAAATTAAAACCGATCACTTTCCCACAATCAACAGACTTTACAATCTGGTGCGGTATTCGTTGCAAAATGTGCAGTCGGTAAGTCAGGGTTAGAGCGCCCGAGTAGTACTCTGTTCTTGGTGCGATATCCTTGCCCCGCCCAGGTTTAACCGACCCTGCTTGGTTATGACACGGCTCAACTGGCTGGCCGCTTGGATTGTGGCCAATAGGCGGGTGCTATTGTGCTCTCGCGCAGAGTGGTTGGTGGGTCTAAACCCCTTAGCACAGCACGCCCCGACGCTCTTTCCCTCCCCCTCTTCCCTCCTTTCCACATTGCGTCGGGCTAATACGTTTCCAAGCTACGCCGGGCGTTTTCACACACCCTGCCAGGATCCTCGGACTATCTGTGCGTCGCCGTGGTGGTCGTTACAGCTAACTAACATGCATACACGCAGCGTAACTTGTCCGTGTTGCCACCGCCGCTTTCGAAAAGGGCGCAAAAATGTATAATGAATGTATGCCACATAATTTAGGTAAACCACAAAAAACATTTTTTTTAACATTTTTTGTCCAATCAGATCGCGTTCAGCGATCACCGTTTTGCGTGACGGACGGACAGCATGCTCGTCTAGTACTTGTTGTATAAACTATACGGTCGACCAGATGGCGCATACGAAGAAAGTTACTAAGGTTTAACTGTGATCGCGCGAGCGCGGCTACCGGTCACTTTAGGGAGCGCGTTGGTCACCTTTGATATGCCTCCGTCGCGTAAAATACGGAAAACAGTTCAGGGTCGAGTTCTGGTCGGATCGCAGCGCGGTTGTGTTGGCATGTAAAGTAATGCGTATTTCGGTTGCTGGTTCGGAAATTGAACGATCGTATTTGCCGCGTCGTCGTGTACGAGCCGAAAGCACGTACCAGAGGAAATTCACTGCCTCGAGACTACCGAGAGTGCCATTTATGGACAAGTGCCAGGTTTGGGGTCATGCGGAAGAAGAGTTATCGGGAAGACTGAGGACATTTCAACAATCACTGATCGCTAGCAATACATCTATATGGTTTCAAGCGTAGCATTACATCTCTATGTTATAAGTATCAACTTCACGTTATACAGTACGGTGTCAATTCCTTTTAGTCAGCGACGAACTGTGAACACCGCAGCATCCCGCCCGGTAGCCAATTTGTTTTTTATTCCATCCTAAGTAGGTAGTGTAATTGACCTAAATCTTTCATAGTAAACTTCTCTAAAAGCTTGGCCTTAAACTAGTTGATAGAGCTCATATGTGTACCAGCTATCGTTAAGACGTCTACGTACACACCAATTCCGTATGTGCTCGACTCCTTTAACCTTTCACTGTTTTAGATACCATCAATGCTCTTTCTTGCATCAGAAAAAAACTAACTGCTTTAGAAATACATTAAGTACGCCGTACCAAATTCGAGATGCCTGGTTTAGACTTCTCTGAAGTTTACACACCATTATTTCGGTTCCATGCCGGAATCCTATCGGCTGCCTCATGTAAATTTCATCATTTAAAACATCATTTAGAAATGCTGTAGAGATCCATTTGATGCCGATGGGCATCTAAGATAATTGCCAATGCAGGTAAGAGTCTTAGAGACTCATAGCAAGCGACCGGGGCAACGACCTCTTTTGTTGTCAATACAGTATAGCTGTGTGTTCGCCAGAGCTACTAATCTGGCCTTAAACCTTTCGACTGAGTAATTTGTCAGGTACATCACACTAAAGAACCAGTCGCAAACAACTGACCTCTTTCCAGCAGAAAGGATATCATATTATGTTTGTGGCGCACTCCCACTACTTGGCATGTGGCACCTTCGTGCCTCTTTAATCGACCTAGGAATAAGTATTTTATTTTACTGATTTATCAGAGGCTATCCATTTTTTCTGTGATCAATAACTCTCCAATCTGTCATTCTTTGTTCGCTGTCTTTTGATTTGAGTTTGTCACTCGTTGTCGCTTTGCCTACGTCCGCTAATCAGGGCGTTGGGTTATGAATGACGGTTTCTAAAGTTGTACCAACATCAACTTCAACTTCAAGATCGCTTCTCGTTTTCCTATATTTTGAATGACCTCGTTAGGTACCGTACTCATTTCATCAACTGGAAATGTTCTTTCCATCATAAAAGCAGTTATATTGAGCTAAATTTAGCGTATCTAGCAATCAGATACATAATTGCTTTGACGTCAAGTAGACGATAACCTTTGTAGCTGTGCAACAGGCCCAAGAGCTTGCACTCTACTGCTCACCCGCTAAGTTTTGCATCTGCCCTCTTTGTCTTTGGAATGTGTGCATACCCCAAGTTCCAATATTGGTTTTGTCTGATAGAGCATTTCATAGGGGCTCTTCATACCAAGTCTAGTCGATAATAACGTCCACATTGTAAAGAAACGCTTCAGGTCACCATTTGGTGTCGTGTTCGATCCTCTGATAGCACAACGGGCGCCAGCCATCATGCTCTGGTGTGCCCGCTAAACACTTTCGTTTCCCGCTTGTGATTCAACATTTGAATTCTGGATGTCTAGACCTTGTTTAGAAGATATTTTTTCTAATTCAGGATTTAAGAATTCTGTTCCCCCATCAGTTTTAATTATTTTCACCTTAGATGGAAACTGAACGGATAGCCTTTTAAAAAATCCGTATTCTACCTGGTGCCTCTTTTAAACTTTTATCTACGAAGTACCACTTAAAAGCTGTAGCATCGTCCACAGCGGCAAATGCGTACTTATAGCTGGAAGTACCATACAGGCCATTCACCTTGAGGTTTCTAGTGGAATTCATCTGGAGTGTATGAAGCGGTTGAGTTGCTTTATCTCCCTCCATGTTTCTAAGGATATACGGCGGGACTTCATCTGTGCGCATGTCTTACAAAATAACGAGACCCTTTTCAGTTCAGAATAAAGCACATTTGGAAGTCCTTTTAATTTCGGACCACTCAGTATTCCTAAGAGACGTTCTTTTCCTACACGGCTCAAAAATAAATGCCACTCTTATACTACCTTTGGATAGGTAGACCTTTGTGCTGTGAGTATTTTCGTCTTTTGCGCATTCACACCGGCAGATAGTAAACTTCATCAATAGCAACAGCGGCGAAAAGGAGGTTACATTATTTGTCAATCAAGGATAGAAACTCTTTCGATTTAGACTGAATGTGTCTCAATCTTTGCTTCACAAGGTAAAAAGCACTTAGTAGATTACTTTCACAATTGTTATCATACGAGACACCTTTTACACCCAAATTTCCTTTTGGGCTCAACACGTTTAGGTGTATTGAACCTTGGAATGAGCTACTTGATGTCCCGTCCTGTAAGTGAAGAGTGATGCTCACCAGGACGCAGGTATCGTTCGAACCATTGTCGGCCTGATGTTACAGCTCTTTTCCTGTATCGATCACCCACATATAATGCGTCAAGTGCAATCTTTCCAACTTTCATAGATATGACCCATTTTGTGTCGTACCTTTTCTCCCAGATCATCCAAGTCGGAGATTGACTGCGACGATGTGTCCGTTGAATTGCCGCCCCCGTTAAATCCTTCGTGAAAATCGGGGTCCAAGCTGGGGATGTCATCCGTGACTTGGTTTTCTTCGCACGCTTCAAGCAGCGTCTTCCCTTTTCATCCGGACAGTATTTGCCATCCCCCACGTTAATCTTCATCGTGTTCAGCGCTGTCTTCTACGTTGGCTTGCCCTTTCGAGCCTTCTTCCCACCAGGTACAGTCGGAACCCCCTTCCTTTACAGGCCCCCGTCTCGAGCCATCGTCAGGCAGTTAACCTTGTAGCCGCCGGTCTCAAGGCAGTAGAAACAGTCAACTTGCTTTCTCTTCCGTCCATTACTCATGTTGTTGATGGGAATGACCGGCCCTTCTCACTGGATGCAGAGATGCCCTGCTTCCAATTTTCGCCGAAAATGAGACGAAGCGCAGTTGTTTTTTTTCAATAGAAAATTTTCCCATCTTCATTTTCACAGACGATTCCAAAAATTCGCTGTGCAACTGAGACAAGACTTCCACTCAAAGCCATATTGGACTAACTATACTTTGCCCCAACAGAGCTTGGGTCTTTCGCTTTATCTCGTTCCGGGATTACTTCATCTTTGCAGACAGCATCCGTAGGTGAAGCCATTGGCCCTTAGCAAGTTTAGAGAAGGCGTGGGAAAGCCCGATGAGCCCGGCAGCTTGACCCTCGTCATAGTCTTTTTATTAGAGCCTTCGTCACCTCAAATGTATTCATTTGTGAGACCAGATTTGGGGCGTCGCCAAGAAGTTCGGAAGGACTCATTGCTACGAAGTCCATTTGTTGTCCCCCCATTTGTACGGCAGCGGAAAGGTAGACAATCGTAAGACATTGCGGGCTCAATGCAGGGGAAATAAAAAAAGTAGGTGATATGTTTAAATTGCGCATCCAAATCGAAGAAAAGACTGTCGCTTTAAACGATGTGGTGAAATTGGCCGTATTATGCTGACACTGGTGCCGATCGAACGACAATTAGCCAGCAACGTACAAAAGATCTTAGATTTCGCAACCCAACCGTTAAATTGAACCGGCTAAATATGCATGTGATAATTTTCCCCATCGGTGAGCTCATGAACACGTGCTGAGCTTCGTTTAACCTGTCCGTGTTGTAGAACACGGCCGCCGACCCTGCTGTGATCAATAACCCGGTGGAGCGCCTTGTAATTAATAATGGAGAACCCGAATTCATTTTGGACCAGAACCGGTTAAGTCACTTGTCATCAATATCAACCAGCGGTTGTGGCAGCTAGCTGAGCATGAGTGAGGAGACGATGCCTGTTTATCGGTGACAGTGCACGTATCTTTACATCAGCCCGACAAATGCCAACATGAAGGCATATGTTGAGCAGCTAGTGCGAGAAACATTAGAGAACGGATTCCATAATTATATCATCAACGGCTCCGTGCCATTCCGCTAAAACTCGACATTTGGAGATACGAGTTTAGAAAAGATCCTCCAGCATGTGCCAAACTATCGCTGACAAATCACCTGAAGGAAGAAGCGAGTACTGGCGAGAGCAAGCACCGTCACTATTCTCCTGGTGTTAAATTAGTCGGATCAAACATAAAGCCCATTATATGTACATGCGACAGCCAGCAGGAAAGCGAGCCACTGATGCAACACAACGATGGCGATGATCTCAACGGAGAAGGTGACGTTCGTCGCCTTCGGTCAGCAACATGCTCAAACATGGACTTAGAACAATCCACATGTAGCACTACCGTACAACAAAGTGTTGGCAATATTACTATCAGTTACATCATAGCATAAGAAAGTTCAGTCTAAGAAGATAAAGCGTCAAAGATCCCCCGTTCCTACTGGAAAGACCTGTTGTCGCAAGTATTAACGAATTAAGGCAGCGTTTGAGTTTCCAGGTCGATACATGTATACTACGCATAACCTATGCAGATACAGATGTGGCTCGGTTTGGAAGCTTAAAAAATCTACTCCAATAATTACGAGGCAAACGACTAGGTTTTTTGGCTGATTCATCGGTGACTCAAAGGAGAAATATAAATTGAAAATGATTAAAAATTCAGCTACGACGACGACAACCCGTCCTGGTGGAACTTGCCGCAGCTTTAAAAGTAGAGAATGGATGGGTTCCTGTTGAACCTATCATGGTCAGCCGGTTAATACACAAGATATAGTATACATTGAGCTCACACTCAGTGATGATCGTGATGCGATAATGCTGGAACGTACTCTCACACTTATGAAGACAAACGTTCCGATAACTGCACAATAGTTTGTGATGGCTGGCTACTGGTTGGCCATGTAACATTGAACGACTAACTACGTCCAAGTTTAGTGAAAAAATTGCATTTCCTGACAATGGCCACTTGCACTGAAGATTGCTATTATGCCGCACACGGTGCGAGAATTCGGCAGTGGTACTACTGTGCTGAAATAATTATCGCCGCAGTAGATGCTGTTCTAACGCAGTCAAAGGCGTTTCTACGATATTTATATAACACTATACAGTTTATGGAGTTCGAGCAACATATGATACTCTGAATGACACGTTTTATCGGTGAATACATAGTATTCCGAACGAGTTATGATTTCCACAAGGATGCGGTGCAGATAAACACTTGAGATAGAGAAATAAAAGTGAGAACTACAAATGATAAAAGCCTCAAAGCGAAAAGATTCTACGATTCTTTAATCATTCCAGCGATTCTAATTGCGTTCTTTTTTGATGAGTGATAGTTAATATTCTGTTCTCTTTTCAAAACGTATCTTTATGTACTGGTTCAATTAAATACGTTAGCGATTGGTTTTGTTGCATTACTTGAAGGCCATATTTTGGATTTTGTCACTCTAAAAACAGTCGGCCCTAATAGGTTAGGCCGGCAAGATTACGTCGGTCTTTAAGTCATTAGTTGTTGTCCATTTTACTTTTGCACCCCGAGGTGCTACCGCCCTGTGTAGGTACAGAAATGCGAGCCCATAAATCGATGAAGGGGGACAAGTTAACTAAGATACACGATGCCAGAAGGAGTTGTAACGCTAGCACGATTTCATGGGGCCCATTTTACCAAAACCTGTGGCGGTAAATGACTTTTCCATGGCATGGTGCTAATCCATCACCAGCAGGACACGCGCACCGCATACCATTTGGGTAAGCAAAACATAAAAACAGCGTAATAAACTCAATAGAGCTATCCATAAATGGCCAAGTGTTTAGCATAGGAAATAACAGTTGCATTGAAGATGCCCTGTCTGTCCTGGATGAATATTATCCGTTTGTCATAGTTTACTTGCTACAAGTTTAGGGAGATCGTGAACAATTACTTGAAGAAGTATGTATTACGTAGTGAGCAGTGCGCTAGCAGAATGCCCCAAAAGGTACCACGCTCTCGGTAATATAAGTGCTTACAGAAAAGAGCGGCAAGTTAGCGAAGGAGGCCACTGAGGCGTGGTATACCTCGAACGACATTGAGCACATCAGAATATGACCGAAGAGCTCGCAATTCCACCTGTGCGACCGTTCCTGGTAGTACGGCGGGTAGGAAAGGTTACGCCAACCGGGGTTTCGCACATTATATGACCTAAACGTCAGGATTGCATTTCGAGCAGCATTCCTCCATCACTACTTTTCCAACAGGCTCGCTCAACTCTTACAGGCCTGTTCGAGTTAGATTCCGCCAATTTATTCACTGGGGAACGCAACTTCTACCAACTAGATGGATCTATAAAAAGCCTGACCTCGGAAGAGATACTCTTTCCATTCTTATTCACGGTCTCGCTTCTAACTCACCGACACAGAAAGCATGTCTCCTACGGGGACTCAGCAGTACTCTCAAGACGTATCATTTTGAAGTGGAAAGCAATACACGGCCAAAGATCGATTAGCAAACATCTTTGTTTACCACGTCGGAGTATCAGATCTTTTATCGACAACTTCTACAAGCATGACTACGCCAACCCTCTAGCTGGAGCGGGCGCCACCGTAAAACCGATGCCCGTCAAGACAGAGAAATGGTTAGATCTGTGGAGAGGAATAGTTCCTCAAGTGCAGCCACTCTCTATGTGTCGAAGCAATTGCAAGCCACGATCACGCGTCTTCTTATTCGTGATCGTATTCGCGCTACGGGTCTTCACGGAAGATCAGCCCGCAAGAAAATCTTTCTCAGACCTAGACATCGACGCCTAAGACTAGCTTACGCGGATCGATTCGGGGACATGAATGCACCATTTTGGAGTTAAGTACCGATGAGGCAAGCGTCAAGTTGAATGGCACTACGGGGAGTGTCTACGTTTGGCGGCGGCGGCCTTAAGAACCTTTTGACCCTCGATGTGTGATCCCTACCTTCAAGTCAGGTAGATATAATATAATGATGTGGAGTTCAATTTCGGCAGAGGAGTGGCAACGCTACAGTTTTGCGATGAATCCGTTAGTGATGAGTATTATCGGCGTCTGCTTCGAGAAGAGATCTCGATCACTAAGTTATTCTTGGGTTTCTCAGGTATGCCTCTATTTGATCATGACAATGCCCCACCGCACTCAGCCAAGCTGACAGCTTAATGGCTACGCAAGCTCAGTGTGATTTTTTTGGACTACCCTCCCCAGAGCCCTGACTTGTACCCTAAAGTGAATATGTGGTCATTATGAAGATGAAACTTGGCCGCTGCCCATTAACTAGCGAAAAAGAATCTCCTATCCATTTGGCTCAGCATCGACAACTCAGAGGTTAATAAGTGCGTTCTTTGCCAAAACACGCATCAGCCAATGGTAGAGCTGGTCCGGCAGTCAGGGCTTTCTCGTAGGCAGTGGCCAGAGGCAATGTAAACCACTGTGTACATCAATACCCCAATTTACAACAAGGGGGCGCAGGATTCCGTTCGAGATATTTTCCTCGCAAGCATCCCAACGGGCGTGATATTCCACTGGCGGTCTCACAGACGGACGGACGCCCAGCCCTCAACATATTTCACCGCCTATCCACCGCTCGACTGACCTTCCATTCATCCATTCCACTGTCGGTGTCTAGATTCTCGCAGGTTTTGCTCTCTAAACCTTTCAAGGGGCTCTCCAAATATTGCTCTCTTCCGTTACTAGGTCCTAGTTCAGACGAAAGGGCAAAACTACTTCAGCGTTTCTTTGCTCATATCCTTCCTGATATAACTCAGCAGGTGTTTCATCAGAAGGCTCGTTCGACCGCGAAGGATGTAATTTGTATCCTTTCTTCCAGAAGCGCCGTTCGATCGCGAAGGACCTAATTGGTATACATGATAGGTCTATGTACTTAATTCGTGGTTTCTATCTGGCTATCGCTAGGCCTGTAACCTAATTTTAAGTTGGTCGTCTTTGTTTCCGCTGCGACTTTAAACTTTTTGTTACCTGCTAGGGGCATTCAGCTGATTCTGGCACAAACCGAGTACATAGCAGATGCGGTTCAATAAAAAATTTTCCCATACTGCCAGATATCACTTAAACAACCGGTTTATTTGCAGCAGATAAGCTGCGTACCCTGCCCGGAGGAGTAGGCATCGTGTCGATGATATTCGCGTTCACAGCGTCCGCGCAACCAAGGATGAAACTATGGTCATAGCTCCCGTGTTAGCCCGTGCGTGTGACGATCAACGCAGATAAGATCGGCAGTATGATTCAATTTGTAAATAACTCATGCCATCCAGTTGCCAAGTTCGTGGGACTCTCTAAGATTGACGCACAACCGTGGTCGTCGCTTGTGCGTCGGTGTAAAGAGGTGCCATCGACTGTGGGGACGAAATCGTCCTACTCGACGGGTACACAAGGTGAGGCAAGTCTTCAGAGCCCCCCACGGCAAGCGGAGTACCCCCTCCGTCAGTCGGGAGTCCGGACGCCAAGTGTGTGAGTGCCCCTCGAGTCGAGTTTCCTCGCGAGCCACTACACCACATAACCGAGGAGCAGGCAAAGTACGACGATTCAAAAACCCGACAGTACCTTTGCAAGGTGTGTTCGGCCTTGTCGGGCAAGCAGCATCGTAGCTCGGTGTCCAGATTCTATTGTTAGCAGTGTTCGGCCACCTTCAGCGGCAGAGTTCAGCTATGCCACACGATTCGCCGCCCCGATGAGGGCAACATATTGACCTGCTGGCAGATCTGGCGCGAGACCTGTAAGAATGGGTCGACGATCCTACCTGCGCTAAGACGTAAGATTAGGTTCCGCCCCCTGCACAAGAATGGTAACAAATAAGTATTGTACGTCAATACACACCTGTATTCAGAAAGTCTGTGCTCAGCTTTATGGCTGTTTCGAACGCGGAGGAAACATTTTCCCATTTGTTGTTGTACACATACTTTGTATGGCAAATGGGCAAAAGTTTCCTCCGCGATTTTTTCTCCTGCAGGTCATGATCCTGTTGCTCCACTCATTTTGGCACGATTTCATGTGAAGCGCAATCCAACCTACACTCTAACCATCACTCTCAAAACCACTTTAGCCAGGGTATTAATAATAAGAGGTATATTGCACAGCTATGTAGCTTTTTTAAACCAATCAGCTCGTCCGCATTATCTTCGTCACATGTGCTCTGCTAGAAGAGCGCTACAAATAGATAAATTGTGCCAGTGTTCGGGACTTTACTAAAGACAAATACATTTCGTTCTGCTATACTACAGCAAGCCGCGGGTTAATGTTCTCCAACCCCGTAAAAATAGGAATTGGTAAAAAAAAATATTGTTGAAGATTTTCTAGATCAAGGAAAAAACATTATATTTATTGGGAAATAATAAATTGTTCGGTTCCATTTATTATTTCGGGTCAGCTCATCGCAAGTACTTTAAGTACTAACGATTTACGGAAATGGATCATTAAAAAGACACATAATCCAGTAGAAAATATTGTGTTCTGCCCGACAAACGATCCTGAAGAACGTCACGTGTATACTATTTCATTGGCTGTACCCGTACAGCCCAGCCAAATGGGTGAGGAAAGATCTGTCAGCTACTGCGATTTTTACGGCACAAAGAAAACCAGCGGTGAATGGGATAGAAGGCGAACTAGTAGTCACAATGACGGGTTCAGCTTTCCTGAAGATCCACCGTCCGCAATTCATAATCCCGGAGAGCACACGGCAAGAACTGGCCACCGGTATGATGGTGTGGTGTGACGTCATAGTCGATACGTAGTTCTGTTTATGGAACTTGCTAATAGGGGCGAAAATATCACAATTTATTTTCGATAAAAATCACTACAACATGTCATTTCCAATATCACCTGTGGTGGTTGATGATAAGAAGGGGAGTCAAACCTGCACACTCAGATTTCACAGTGATTTTCGAAATGAAAGTGTGATATTTCGAATTTTAGTCAAACCTTGGCTAACTAGAGCTACGCGAAGGCTGGGATAGGGAACTGAATTACGCAAATATGATGGAGCATGTAAAAGCACAACTTCAGCGCTCGCAGATAAACGTAAAAGCAAATGTATACGGGCAGAATTATGAAGGAGTTCGCAAACCGGGTTGCGCACTTAGCGGTCACAACTACAGTGCCTACGGTAATTAGTCTGTGTGAATAAATAGTCACAGTTCGTAATTAGTCACACCGTTCGAAGGTGAGACTAATTACCGTGAGCAAGAAAATGTCGTGTTCAAAATTAGTCTAAGTTCATAATTAGTATCACCTTATTTTGGGCATTCGAATTGGCGCAGTGGAAAAGACTGGCCCGGTTACACTCCTGGCGTGAGTTCGAGTCCCCCCGCAGCAAAGGACGGTGCTCGCGTTTTACTGGTGATGCAATAACAGGTCATTTAATAAAAGTGGGTTTCCCACTTACCCTCAACGCGGCACACTACGAAGCAGCGGGTTATGTTTTTTATTGATATGAATTATACTTTTTATTAGAATAATAGATATGCAGTTTTCTGAAGCTTATTTGAAGAGTATTTAATATTGTATAATTCAAAATGATATTTTTATGTGATTGCGTCTCTTGGAGGCTAATGTGGTCTATTCTCATTCCAGAAACTCTTCCAACACACCAACGCACCTTCTCCCTCTAAGAACTGTCTTCTAATGAGCTCCAACTCAGCGCAACTTGCCCCGTGTGGTGGCTGTGGTGACCTCGTTGGTCCTATTCACGTCTGCCCAATCTGCTCTGTTCATATGCACCCATTTTGTGGGAAGCCTGTCGGACAAGAGGGCTTTGGACAGCGTTCTCTGTCCAGACTGTGATTCAGGCAAACCTCAAGCTATATCAGCTCCTCCTATCATAAAAGCTTTCGCGCTACAGGGAGCTAAAGATTCGATCTCTTCGATGGATGCTTCCAACGATGACGACGCAGAAGAGAGCTGTGAAGACGACATAATCTCAATTTCCAATGTGGTCGTGACTGAGTTGCCGACGTCAACAACATCTCGAGCGTCACAACAGGTTACCACCATCCAGCATCGCCGTCGTGTCATCTCCTGGATGGAAGAATATGAAAAAGCAAAGGGAACGAAGAACATGTTCGCGCGAGCTGTAGATCAATTTCCTGATATTTTTAACTCGTCTACTCGCAATGCTAACCTTAGCAAAGCGATGTCCTGGTGGAAGAATCGAGAGCAACTTCAAGCGCCAGTCCGGGGTTCTGTATCACTGTCGAGTTTACGACCAGATGGAAGAAAGCGAGTGAACTCTAAGGCTTTGTCCGGCCGAGGTCGTCCTCGGAGCAAGTGGGTGCTCTGGATCTATCCTTTGTTGCTAAGCGAGTTTGATCGATTACGTAAATTGGGGTTGAAGTTCGATGCATCGTTGCTACGTCAAGTAGCTAAGCGTATCCTCCAGGATCCTCAAGCTCCCAAGGCTGATGAGAACGGGGCTGAGCTGTCAACAAAGATCACGTCACGCTGGGTGCAAACCTTTATGGAGAACAACAACATAGTACTTCGTGCGGCAACAGGTAAACGACTGGTGAGCCCTCAAAAGGTTGAAGATATTGAGAAGCAAGTGGCCTATCACCTCGGCAAGTTGAAGCGTGGGTTTGAGAGCGGTTTGTACGACGAGAATGCGATTGAAAACATCGATGAAACTCATTTCGTTGTAGATTTCGACAACGGCAAGACCCTCGGCTTTGGAGGCGAAAACCAGGTCAAATATGCGGATGTTGTATCCGGAGGGGATGGAATGACAATGGTCGTGCGAATCAGCGGTGGGCCAAGTGCACGTATCTTGCCCCCGATGATGATTTTTACGAACGCAGACCGAGTTATCCTATTCGTGGGGTTAAGGATAACGTGGAAGGAGTGTGTTATCGTACGGGGCCGAAGGGCTGGATGGACAAACGTCTCTTTCGCGAGTATCTGAAAGAGCCTCGAGCTCAAAAGCCGGATCGTTTAGGTCGCAAGAAGACTATATTCCTAGATAACTGCTCAAGTCATCTCGAGGAAGACGAGTGTACTGAAGAGCTTCAGAAGTTAAACGCTTCTTTAGCCTTCTTTCCAGCGAACGCAACGGATCTCTGTCAGCCGGCGGACTCATTCGTTATCGCAAAGATAAAGGACGAGTGGCGTCGAATGTGGAATGAGAAAAAGATCGAGTTGATTGAGGAGGAGGCATGGCAAAACAAAAAGCGGTCTGATGGAACCTGGTCAGGAAAACTTAAGAATCCAGGGAAGCATTTTTTTCTGTCCCTGGCTGCTAAAGCAGTACGCCAAGTCAACTCTCAAAGGGACAAGAATAATGTGAACTACGCTCGGAAAGCCATGATTCGATGCGGACTCTCGCTGGATGTTGATGGTGTATGGAGAACTGAACAGCTATTCAGCCACCTTCAAGTAATCATCAAGAAGTTCCCAGATCAATTTGCTGGACAAGTAGTTCCGTTGGATATGACAAACAAACACAAAACAATATCCAGACCAGCTGCTCAACAATCGTAAACAAGTGTGACTAATTAGGGTGAGACATTAATTATTCTAAGTGTGACTAATTCTATCACACCTTAAACAGTCAGAGTGCATAACTAACCACACTCAATCTATATTAGGTGAGCAGAGTCTGCAGCACCTCACATAAATTAGTATGAGTGAGACTAATTACCGTAGGCACTGTAGCTAGCTCGCGCGATGGGGTCGTGTGTTATTGACGTAAACGATGTCGAGGAGAGCTTTTTACCCAGATAGTCTTCAACCCGGCATCCTTGAATGACCACCGTTTTGCGTAGGTGTTCAAGGGTCACAACATCAAGGAGCCCTCCCCAAAGAGTGCAACACACTTCTTTGTTGGTGCTGTCGAAAAACGTGGTTTTGCGGCGGCTAGATCCGCCATGAACGGATACGGTTTTAATCTCCGCAGTAGCCTTGATAGTTGCTTCAAGGCTGAGAAGAATGCCTATATCCGAAGGTAACACCTGATCTATCGAGCGCCATTCGCATTAAGTTTGAAGGTCGAGAACCCTGCGCGAATTATCGGCCCACCAGGCCGAGAGCTCGATCGCATTGGGGATTTCAGGTTAAATTGCCCAAGAAGCGTCAAGAGCTGTCGTAATTTCAAAACCACTTGGGCGCGACATATGTGCACCTTTAAGGGCACAAACTTTCCCCAGCCACGTCGACGAAGCAGTGCGAGCCGCCTCGTTCCACAACACGCATTTCACTTCAGTGGTGGTGCTATCGACCTGTGATATGCTGCGAAGACAAGAGGTAGAGAGCTCGCGGAGATCTTCCAAGAGCGTCACGACACCAAGAACGTCCACAATAGCATCTGTGCTGAGTTCAGCGAGTTGGGCGATGGGTCGGAATGAATAGTTACTGTGGGGTATCGACCCGTCATCGTTCTGTTCCCGCACGAGCGTATCTTCATCAAGTATCAGCTCGTACTCTCTTCCATCGATTGCTTATTTACGCTTAGCACGGTGTATCTTAGCGCACGATATCATCACAACTGACCCGCGCAGTAGAAGGGGCTCCAATGTTGCAACAGCGCTCCCAAAAACGGTGGGACGGATTTCATCACCGGTTCGGTCAGTGCACTCGCCAAGACGCCGGAGTTGTTGATTTTCCGTCTCTCGCTTGTCTTGATGTCGCTTTCGAGCCGCCGCCCGCCGACGATCCGCGCTCACCTTCTCCGAGGGCACATCGCCACCACGGGCCCCGCGAGCTTTCTCGCACTTCGTGTCCTTGCGCTGTCGACACTGCTCAGTAGACCCACATGCTCGTCTGTCCCGGTCTTTCGTGTTCCTCGCAGACCTCCTCTCTTCGCGATCGGCCAAACTCTCGTTACTTCTGAAAAGGCGGCCTTTCGCGTTCCGCTTATCAGCCCGCGCTTGCTGCTTGTCGTCACATTGCCCAACCATGGCGCCCGTGCTCCTGGTTTTCAGGGCATCGCGGCACATGCCACGATGGCGCTAATTGCCGCTGGACGCGCATCTCTCCATCTCGTTCTCATTTGTCTTACACAGTCAAGCAGCCTGCGGGAAATCTCTCAATCGAGTCCTCTCAATTGCACTTTTTTTAAAAAAAAAACCGGTATTAAACCGGTGAAAATACGACCACGTACGCTCGACGATTATCCTGTTTGGGCTGTCCTATGCAGCACTACGTTGCTTCCTATCCCAGGAAAACCGAAATATCACACTTTCAAAATTATCCCTGTGAAATTTGAGCGTGATATCCAACATGTAATTTCAAATATTACCCACCTTCTGTTTGATGTTTCAAATGCCATTTTGTTTTCTTCAAAACGATACATGTGATTTTTAAAATTGACCTGTCATTTTGTGAAAGTTTACGTTGCCATTTCGAATATCACCCAACTTTCGAGGTAATTGATGTTTCAAATGACATTTTGTTTTCCTCAAAACGATGCATGTGATTTTTAAAATTGACATGTCATTTTGTGAAAGTTTACGTCAGGTTTGACTCCCCTAAAAATGACATTTTACTCCGTTGCTAACGAATGCAGTGGTCAACGCAATCTCCTAAGTGAACCTTCTTATCGTTTCAGTAACACCTACCATTGACAAACTACTGTATGCTAAATAGATTTGGTTCTTGGAATCATGTTGCCATTGTCTTCTGTTGAAAAATGAGCAAACGCATGGCGGTGCAGGAAGTTTGACGTCGGACTAGCGATTTACTGATACGGATGACTATAAACAATTAGAAAAAATTATGTTCTACCCCATATCTCACCTTTAGACTTTTAGTGAAAGCGAGCGATGCTGAAGAACACCAAGTATATATTAATTAATGTAGCTACGACGCTGGCGAAGAACTCCGCGCTTGCGACCTTAGATTTCAATTCCACGCACTCGAGGCGAGCGCAGGTAACAAAAAGCACCACCGACTCTTCAGATCAATCTCATCTAGAAGTCAGCGTCCAGAGTGAACACCTTCTCCTCAGCCGAAACACCCACACCAGCCTTTGAATACTCGCCGACACGTTTCTCGAAGAAGTTGGTCTTACCCTGAAGCGATATCATGTCCATCCAGTCGAACGGATTCTTCACATTGTAAATCTTCGACACGCCAAGTGAGTACAGCAGACGATCTGCCACGAATTCAATGTACTGGCACATGAGCGCCGAGTTCATGCCGATTAACTCGACGGGGAGAGAGTCGCACACGAACTCGTGCTCAATGGTGACAGCGTCGCGGATAATTTCGTGCACGCGGCTCTCCGGGAGCTTGTTCACGAGCTTCGAGTACATGAGGCAGGCGAAATCCGTGTGCATACCCTCGTCACGACTGATCATCTCGTTCGAGAAGCTGAGACCAGGCATGAGACCGCGCTTCTTGAGCCAGAAGATCGAACAGAACGAGCCCGAGAAGAAGATTCCTTCCACTGCAGCGAACGCAAGCAACCGCTCCGGGTAGGACGACACACGCGGATCACACCACCGAAGTGCCCAGTTCGCCTTCTTTTGCACGCATGGGATGGTCTCGATAGCACGCAACAGGTAATCTTTCTCCACTGTGTCCTTGATATACGTGTCGATCAAAAGCGAGTACACTTCCGAGTGGATATTCTCAATGGCGATCTGGAACCCGTAGAAGCATCGGGCCTCGGGCACCTGGATCTCATTGCTGAAGTTCATGGCCAGGTTTTCGTTAACGATACCGTCGCTTGCTGCGAAAAAGGCGAGGACGTGCTTGATGAAGTGGCGCTCGTTGTCCGTCAACTTAGCCCAGTCGTTCAGATCATGCACCAAGTCGAGCTCCTCGGCCGTCCAAAAAGATGCTTCGGCCTTCTTGTACATCTGCCACACATCGTGCTCCTGGATGGGGAAGAGCACGAAACGGTTGGGGTTCGGCACGAGGAATGGTTCAGGCTCCAACTCGCCACTCAGTTCTCTGCGCTTGTACTCGGACATCTCGAACTGGGTCTGTTCATTCTGGTCGTCTTTGGAATCGACAGACTTGGTGAAGCCCCCCATGACCTCTTGCTGCGGTTGCTCCGGGAACTCGACTGTGATGGCGCGTTCTGACGAGGCTGCGACCATTGTTGCTGGACGAGTAACTGACTGGCTGTAGAACTCGGAGAAGTCGCTTGCGTTGTTGAGTGCTAAATCGGAAATGAAAAGACGAGAGGCCACCAAGCACAACTGTTAGATGCTATGGAGTCCAACAAGAGGTAGACGTACTCAGAGCTGAAGGATTGGGCGGGCAGAGTTCCAAGTTGAAGTTGAAAAGTTGCTCTGTTCACGCAACATCGAGCAACATATATGCAACATAGTCCATATGGGCACACCGTCTTCAAGTCATGATCCGGATGACAGTATCCATGGACGTCCGGTCCGAGTTAACCCTTGCGGCCGAGTAGTCATCAAAAGCGAGAGTAGCACAGTCTCGGCTGCTGGAGCTCCCAACAGTGATTTAAAACTCTTCTCCTGTGCTTCTTCGGTCTTGCACGTGTATAATTGTGTTATTGCAATTATTTGGGTGGAATATTGTACATGTAGTTGTAACAATATTAATGCCAGCAATTTAAATTATTGTCGAAGCCCTGGGGTAGAGTACATGTATAACTAATACGCCGATAGATATTGTTGATGGTACATGTAGATATCTGAGTATGATTCTGACAGCAGCACTTCTTGGATACGTTTTCTCCATCGAATTTTGTTTTTTCGGGGTGAGACCAGTTCTCCATTGTAGCAGCAAATATCCACCTCGTCATCGGTTTCGGACACCAAGTTGACGTCTGGCAACCACGCGTTCAAGCCGTTGAAGTTGCCGTGTACCTCTGGATCGCGAGTCTCTCAGCACCATAACAAGCATCTGTCAAAAGTCTCTCAGCAACATTACTCGTTTTGCATCTAAATCCAACCTTTTTACGCTAAAGATCGACGATTTAGATGATAATTTCAGCCAATGACTGGTGGATCTGTAGCACGTCTTCAAGAGCTCTATGCCACTTGGTGAAGTGCTTCGAGGTCGAGCCATTCCCGGAATCCCTGGCCAGCCAAGCGACGATGGAGTGGCTGGACATTGCCAAGGACCTGAACGCTGGCACCATCGGTGGCGTGGCAGGCATCGTAGCTGGACACCCTTTGGACACCGTCAAGGTGCAGCTGCAGACCAGCCGTGAGGCGGGCGCCGGTGTCTTGCGCACGTTGCGGCGAGTTGTGGGCTCCGAAGGCGCCGCAGGACTGTACCGGGGCTTGTTGTCCCCCATTCTGTCCAATGCTCCCATCAACGCTGTGGTTTTCGGAGTGCAGGGCCAAGTGGTTCGTGGTTTACAGAGGGATGACACACCGTTGACCAGTGCGCAACATTTCATGGCTGGATCTAGCGCTGGATTGGTTCAAGTGATCTTTGCAGCACCCTCGGAGCATGTCAAGATCCAGTTGCAAACTGGGGCCATGGGGGCGGAACACAGCTCGCTTGTGGCTGGAAAGATTATGCTGAGAAGATATGGCATGAAGACGCTGTTTAAGGGCTGGCAAATGTGCTTGTTGAGAGATGTTCCTGCCTTTGGAGCCTACTTTTGTGGGTATGAAGCGACCAAGAGATGGTTGACGGACGGGCAGAGTGAGAACGAGACGGACTTCAAGCTAATGATGGCGGGAGGAATGGCAGGGATGCTGTCGTGGGTCGTGAGTATGCCACAAGATGTGGTCAAGAGCTGTGTGCAGAGTCAGAGTCTTGAAGGCAAGCAAATGACCGTGACGCAGATCGCAAGATCGAGGATGCAACAGGAGGGACTCGGGTTTTTCTTTAAAGGGTTTAGTGCAACGATGTTGAGAGCGTTTCCGGTTAGCGCAGTGACGTTCCTCGTTTATGAGAAGACCATGCAGTTCATGTCCTGAGAGATTCACGTCAAGGTGCTGTGGAGGGTGGGTGAGTGATGTGTGACTAACTGGTTGTTCGAAGATTAGTGTCACTACCGGTGGTTGGTAAGCCGAGGGATGGTCGGGCTGTGACGTAGCTGCAGAAGTTTACCTGAAGAAGAAACTACGTGTATTTTGATGATAATAGACCATAATTAGCCCGGGGGTTTGTTGCGTGTACGATTCGCCTTCCCGTTTGGCTTTTAAAACGGTTCAAGCGACGTGTCTTCCCTACTTCCTCTCATATTTAAACCCACAGTAGTTGAATCACTGCTGTAGCCATAGTTCTAGTAAGGACGATCATCGTCTACTAGCACTGAAGTAAGCTTACTTTTTATGTTGAAGTGAGCGGATAGGTCAACAATGAAGTAACACAAATAGACTTGCTTCAATTTCCATTAGATTTGCAAGGTCCTTTCACCACAAATAATAAAATCAAGATCACATCCTTTATAGGCATCCTCGATTATCAGATTTATTTACATACAGGGTTTCTGAAGCGCTACTTCAGCTGAATGCGAATCTTCGCCACCACGTCAGTCGGTCGCTTGCTTCACTCACGCGTTCATTCAGCAATTTGCCGCTTCGGACGCAAGCCGCCCAAGAACCAAGAGACCAAGATGCCGCGCATCGAGACTGAAGTCCGGCTGGACTTCAAGGACGTGCTAATCCGCCCTAAGCGTTCGACTCTAAAAAGCCGCTCCCAAGTCGATGTGCACCGCGAGTTCCGCTTCCGCAACTCGAAGCGCACGTGGTCCGGCGTGGTATGTAATACTCCCTACATATTGACCATCACTCTTACTTACTTTTGTTGTCTTCTTTCAGCCTGTGATTGCAGCTAACATGGACACGGTCGGCACCTTTGAGATGGCTGTGGAGCTGGCCAAGTACGAGTTCATCACGTGCGTGCACAAGCACTACACGCCTCAGGAGTGGGCAGCCTTCGCAGCCAAACACCCGGACGTGATGCCTACCGTCGCTGTAAGCGCCGGCTCCAGTGCCGCGGACATCGACAAGATCACGGCCATCCTTAAGAGCCATCCAGACATCCGCTTTATCTGCCTGGACGTGGCTAATGGCTACTCTGAGTTTTTCGTGCAAGCTGTGCGCAATGTGCGTGCTGCCTTCCCGGAGCACACAATCATTGCCGGAAATGTCGTGACCGGGGAGATGGTGGAGGAGCTTTTGCTGTCCGGAGCTGACATCATCAAGGTTGGCATCGGTCCGGGCTCGGTGTGCACCACTCGCAAGCAGACGGGCGTGGGTTACCCTCAACTGTCGGCTGTGCTTGAGTGTGCTGATGCTGCCCACGGTCTTAATGGTCACGTAATTTCTGACGGAGGCTGCACGTGTCCAGGCGACGTTGCCAAGGCTTTTGGCGCTGGGGCAGACTTTGTCATGCTCGGTGGTATGCTCGCTGGCCATGACGAGAGTGGAGGTGATAAGATTGAAGTGAACGGTAAGGCGTTCAAGAGATTTTATGGCATGAGCTCATCGGAGGCAATGAAGAAGCACAATGGTGGTGTGGCCGAATACCGTGCGTCTGAAGGAAAGAGTGTGACGGTACCGTATCGCGGCCCAGTTGCTAACACTTGCAAGGAAATTCTCGGTGGTGTGCGCTCCACATGCACTTACGTCGGCGCCAGCAAGCTGAAAGAGATCAGCAAGGTACGAGCAAGTTTTGTCGCCTCAACATGTAGGATTTTGAAGTACTAACACCGTTTGTGATCGTGATTCTTTTCTGCAGCGGACGACGTTTATCCGGGTCTCTCAGCAATTGAACGAGGTGTTTGGTCGTGCCCCCAACGAGCAGGAGGAACAAGTATCAAAGAAGCAAAAGACCGGCTAAGCTGTCAATCTGAACGCGAGCCCAGTTTCGGCATCCTCAATGATCGCCTAGATTTTTTCCAGGAATACGCTTAATTAAATGCGGAAACGGCAAGTCGATAACGAGTAGAGTCACATTTTTTAAGCCAGTTCTTCAAAGTACTACATGTAGATTCTGGTGTTCGTTCTTGAACTTTTAGTGACGTTGAGAACCCATAGATAATAATTACTACGTAGTACTACTGGAATAAACGACTACCAGTATCCTGACAAACAAGTTGCGCAATGTGCCAATGACTTTAGGTTCTGTGACCATCCAAGTAATTAATCGCTATAGGTACGCACACCTCAACGATAAACGAGTCAAGGATATGCGAAACTACTACACCACAAGCAACCGTTGCAGTGACACAGAATCCAGCGAGTTCGCGGTTGCAGTGGACTTGTGACGTGCTCACGATTTGGGAGCTGGAACTCCCGTTAAGCCAACGTTTATTGCTTGTAGTTGCTTGGTTGCTTGGTTGCTTCAATGTCAATTGAAGAGTGAGCTATCTAATCTAGTTCAGGACGCACCCGCCTGCCATGACGGCAGCCCAGGGGATGCCGTCCTTGTACATGTAGTCCTTGTAGTCCGCGTTGAAGTGCAACCGGCTGTACTTCATTATCCTGTCATGCCTTCTGGAGCAGCACCTGCGAACAGCACCTAGAGATCTGCTTAACTATAGCTGAGCAGTGATCTCTCCAACGAAGTTGGCTGCGGGTTGGAGGAGCTGGTGCAAGTGATCTTGCATTACATCACACTGCCCCCCAAGCTTTCCAACACCGCAGTTATAGTTCCTCCCGTCGTCGTCGCCGCCGCCGTGTTATAAATGCTGTTCCCCGACGATCGTGTACTTGAAACCGTCTCGTCGCATATGTTGTCATAGCCGGTACGCCAACTTCAACACGTTGCAGTCTGGTATCATCAACAGCGACTATGATGGCAAAGTTTCGAGTTGCAGGACGGGGTACAGGCAATACAATTCGGATTTGAAGATTTGGACGACTGTGATTGGATGAAATCCTAATCCTTGGATTTTCATTGGCTGAAGCTGAAATGGTGCAAATCTTCGGGAAATAAACCTGTAACTAGGCCGTTCCCAGTTGCAGATCCTTCTCAAATCGATAATCGCCTTGAACAGGATGTGTCCATAACTTAGCCCCTAGGAAGCGTTGTGGATTGGCTCGACTTGCGTTCGATAGCTGTTGTTGTAGCGCGTAGGAATGTACCATCACGAGCTTCATTGGCGTAGTGTAGTAAAAGTTGTGGTACATCTTCACTCATGGTCTTCAATGGCTCCCAGGAGTCCTCGACGGTCTCAAGGCCAAGCCACTTTACTTTCACCTCATACGCCTGCATGTCTGCATTCAATCGGTGCCCCACGATCGCCTCTACGGCCAGCAGTGTTCCTTGAGAGGCAACATGGTCGAGAAGCTCCTCAGTCACATTTAGTGAGTCGTCTGCATACAGTTTTAGACGAGATGGGTGCACATCCATTGTTTTTCCACTGACCAAATGCTCCACAGTAAAATAGTAGTCAGCACTGCCAACCACGCGGTACGGACCGACCCACATCACTCGTAGCTTGTTCGCATGCAACTTCTCATCGACACGAGAACGTAGGACGTAATCACCGACCGAGAAGTTTACAGATTTCTCATAGTGTGGTCGTAGCCGGTACCGTTTGGCCTGGCGTTGTCGCTCCTCCTTGGCAGACTTGTGCATGTTGCGGATGTTTTCTCGTAGTTTGGTGAGTCGCTCCACTGTACTTGGCGTTGGTTGGTCCAGCGTAGCTACACGCCCCTTCCCTCCCGGGAAAAATACCGTGTCCAATGCACTGGGGCATGGCAATCCCGTAAATAACTCAATCGGAGCCCGGTTAGCTAGTGACGGTACCAGTGAGTGGTTTATGCTGGACTGTACCAGCGGGAGTAGGTAGGGCCAGTCGTGCAAGCTGATCTTGTACTCAAGTGCCAGTGCCTTTAGCACTTGCAGGATGTCCCGGTTTACGCGCTCCACTGAGCCGTTTTTCCAAGGTGAGTATGCTAGCACGAACTCTTGGCGACTTTTCAGTCTCCGGCCTAGATCTGCCACCACCTTGCTCTTAAAATGTGATCCCGAGTCACTAACCCACACCCTAGGCGCTCCAAAGCGGCTGTACCAGTCCAGGATGGCACTCGCTGCAACTTCAGATGTTGGGCTGTCACAAGCCACCAACTCTGTGAAGTGGGTTGCCTCATCCTTCAGGACGAGCGTGTAGCGAGAGGTACCAAAAGAGTCGCCCAGAGTCAAAAAGTCCCAGTGTAGCGTCTCGTTCCGTTCATAAGTATAGTGAGTCTCACTAAAAGGTCGGGGGATCACCACCCCTCCCTTCACATGTAGGCAGAGTAGGCATTTCGAGCAGAAATCCTTTACAATCCTAGTGAGGCCACCAATGTAGAACAACCGGCGAATGTGGTTCTCCATCACATGTATGCCGCGGTGTCCATTTCTACCACAATGAGCGACTATCAGAAGTCTCTGAGTAAGGTCGTGAGCTCCACTCGGTATCCACATCAAGTTATTCACGAGCCACAGTTCATCATCACTCAGAGTTGCGCCCTTTGGCGCATCGTGCAGTGCTTGCACGCTTCCGATTTCCTCAATAGTGGGCCACACAAATCCGTCCTGATCCAGTGGACGCAACGGTGGTGGAGTTGTGCTTGTCACTGCACTGCTGCCACGCTTCCTGTTAGCACGTGTGAATCTCTTGGCTGACTGCATGCGCGCAGTAGGTAGGGGTTTGCCGCCCCACCTCGAGATCAGGTCTGTCCACACGTTATGGATTCCCTCAATGTGTTCGATCGAGTATCTATACTCCAATAACTTCGTGGACCAGCGCAGCAATTTACCCCGGACGTGCTTCTTCAGTTCTTTGTTCGGGGCGAAGAGATACACGATATTTCGATGGTCACAGTAAAGCTTGAAACCTTGAGGTCGTAGGAGTAGGTACTCCAGTCTTTCGCACGCGTGTACAATTGGGTAAGACTCTTTCTCAATGACGCTCCAATTGAGTGCAGAGCCTTTGAAGTTCCCGCCCATACACACGAGCAGTTCGTGGTGCTGTTCGTGGATGGGTACATCATCTTGCCACTGACCCATTTGTGTGACCACAAGTCCCCATCCGTAGTCAGAAGCATCGCTCAAAACACACAGTTGCTTTGCCGGGTCTGGAAATGTGAGCATTGCCGAATTTCCGAGCAGGTCCTTCACATCGTTGAAACATTTAACCTCAGCTTCAGTCAGATTCAGCTTAATGCCTGCGGCGATACGTTTCGTCTTTTTGGAGCCGGTAAGAGAGATATCAAGCCGCTCCTGTAGTGGTCGTGCTACCTGAGCATAGTCTACGAGACCTGACCTCATCCAGTTGCTCGCACAGAGGAACTGTTGCAGCTCTGCAGCAGTTTGTGGCACGGGCATGTCGCGCAGAGCTTGGATTCGCTCTGGGTCGTGGCCGATCCCGAGTCGGTTGATAATACGACCGCACCATCGCACTTCAGTAAGAAAGAGGGCACTCTTCTTTGGGCTGAGCAAAAGTCCATGCTTGTCTAGCTTCACCAGTACAGCATCGATCGCATCCACTAACTCTTCTGCAGTGTCAGCGAAAACCAACAAATCATCAATCCATACTATAACGCTCTTGTTCACCAGATCGCCCAATACCATTTCCACTGTTGACTGAAAGTGCAGAGCTGCGTCTGTACTCCCCTGAGGTACTCGTGTAGGTGTAAAAACACCTCGGTCTGTCATGTAAGAGCGGATTTCTTGACAACTCTTGTCCAAGGGTAGCTGCCAGAATCCCTTCAAGAAGTCGAACACGGCGTAAAACATTTTTCCTTTGCAGTGCTCGAGGGCCACCTCAAGACTTGGCATTACGCCGGCAATCGGTTCGGTCACCGCATTTGTAGGTCGATAATCCACGGTTTGTCTAAATTCGCTGGTGTTTGGCTTTGTCACAGGTAAAGCAGGGCAACACCAACGGCTCTCACGATTTTCGTATACCCAACCGAGTGCTACCAGCTTCTTGTTGAATTCGGCCATAAACTCAGATTTCTCCGGGCTATACTGTCGAACTTTACACCGATATTGTGTCGCACCTGGTTTCAACCTGATCTTCAGTGCAGGTACACGCGCAGGAGGGTCATCCCCAAGCTCTAAACGCCATCCGCTATACTTTCGAACCACCCCATACAAGCGACTAGTTGTGTATTCGTCAATCACACCACGGTCCATAGCGTCACGCACTAACGCATCCACAACCTTCATCACAACGTCGCCAACAACAGGTTTACATGGTGGCATTCCCTCGGGATCGCCACACGGATCGTCATCTTCCACTCCACGAGTAGCCAGATACTCTAATTGGCGGTCCACATCGATACCTAGCTCGGCCAACAACAGTTTACCAACGATAAATTCGTCTTCGTCGGTCTCGACAATCAAACACTTTTTTGCATCTTGGCATCTCACAGGCCCTGCTGCAGTATTAAGCGTCAGTCGAGCTTCCACTGTATGTGTTGAGGTGAGCAAAGCTCCACCAACAGCCCTCGAAGTGATTGGTGCATCCAATTCGACTAGCACAACGGCCGCATCCTGCTCACGAAGCAGATCGACGTGCTTACGCGAAATGATGTTCATATCCGAGCCGCTGTCGGCGCAATACGGCAACTCCAATGATCCGTTGATGACTACCGTAGGGCGACACTCTTTGTTCGCCGTAGAAGGTGCATCGACGCGCTTCGAGCGCAATTTCTTGTTCTTTTCATTGTTGACACCTCTCTTGCTTTTTCTTTCGGCCAAAATGGCCTCTTTCGCAGCCTCATCTAGGTCCGGGCATTGACTGAGCCAGTGGTCCTTGCCACAGTGAAAACAGCCAGTCCGCGGCTTGCCCTGAGACGCTGCTGTAGGCTTGGTCTGTGCCTGCACAGAACGTCCGCGTTCCGAGGGTTTTTCAACCTTCCGGTCGGAGCTGGAACGCTGGTTGCTATGACGGGACCCCTGGTCACCATCGCTCTTCGTTTTCCCAGTGTTGTGCGAAGTGGTCGGTTGATGCCTACGTTTGGCCAGCAACTGATACACTCGCTCTTGCTCCAGCGCCTTTTCCTTCACAAGCATGTAAAGTGCACTCTCGTCCGATTTGCTGCTCGCGTCTACGATGCGTAGGTGTGTGTCCACAGCCTCACGCAACGCAGCAGGCTCGAGATGTTTCCTGAGAATGTTACACTTCTCCTTCTTCCCCGTCTCAGTGGAGAAGATGCTTGCCATACCGTGCTGCAATATGATCTCATCGCAGCGCATGAAGTAGTTGATCACGCGAGCTTTCACATCCCGCTCACGTAGATTCATCTTCAGTTCGTCATCGAAAATTGCATCAACATCGAGAATCGCGTCATTCATGACGTTTCCGACAATCTTGTCCAACTCTACGATAATCCGAGCATCAGTGACCTCCTCCACAGTCGTGCCCCACTCAAGTCTGCACAACGTGCTGAGTAATTGCCGGTTGAACGAATTTTTCACGCTTCGTAGCGCCTTCCCCTTGTCTTCACCAGTTACACTGCAGCGCGCCTCAATTGCCTCCTCATACTCCTGTCGCTCGCGCTTCCACTTCACTAGGGCGGCGTGGGACACATCGGTCATGTACGGTGGCGAGATAGACGCTGATGATACCGGAATTGGGGCCGTCGCATTCGCGCTTGTGTCGCCACTATCCGTTGTAGCTGTTGCTCCAGCAGTCGCGGCTCCTTGCCCAACTTGGTTCGAACGGCCACTGCGAGTCCTCATCGTATCTGCACGATAGATTACTAAAGTTAACTTTGTGACGTGCTCACGATTTGGGAGCTGGAACTCCCGTTAAGCCAACGTTTATTGCTTGTAGTTGCTTGGTTGCTTGGTTGCTTCAATGTCAATTGAAGAGTGAGCTATCTAATCTAGTTCAGGACGCACCCGCCTGCCATGACGGCAGCCCAGGGGATGCCGTCCTTGTACATGTAGTCCTTGTAGTCCGCGTTGAAGTGCAACCGGCTGTACTTCATTATCCTGTCATGCCTTCTGGAGCAGCACCTGCGAACAGCACCTAGAGATCTGCTTAACTATAGCTGAGCAGTGATCTCTCCAACGAAGTTGGCTGCGGGTTGGAGGAGCTGGTGCAAGTGATCTTGCATTACATCACAGGACTATAGCTCGAGCCCACAGCAACCGCAGTGAAATGCAATACAGGGCCTAAGGAATGACTTGACTGACAGAGATTAAAGCAGAGGCTCCCAAGGTACCTCTGACCAACATTTCGGTGGTCGAAGTTAAATTGAATTATGTGAAAATGCACTACATGTTGAGCCTCAACAGTTGAGCAGCTCAACTTGAGTTCATTCCTTTTTTTTTAATCTTTGTCACACAGCCTCCTACGTAGAGCTCACAATGCTGCTAACGTTAGATCGCACCTGGGATTCAGGTTGGTTCTTAAAACGGAATATCAAGACCGCCGAACGTCTTGTCAGCGTTGTAGAAACTGCCCGTGTCCTTCATGGACAGGTTATCCACTACTTCAGCCATCCACGCAGCCGAGTCGGAGGCCTTCAGAGGGCCTTTGTGGCCATTCATGTCAGTGGCTACGTATCCGGGATTTAGCATCACGAACATGATGTTCCTGTCGCTCAGACCGGCAGACATTGAGCGAGTGACGCTGTTGAGCGCAGCCTTGGAGGTGGAATACGCGTACGAGTGACTGAAGAATTGCGCCGTCTCTTTCGTGTTGCCACCAACGCTGCCCAGGAACGACGAGACTTGAGCCACAGTAGCGGTTCCGTGGTTCTTTACCGCCAGCTCCAGGTTGGGCAGAAGCGCACGCGCCACGAGGAATGGCCCCACAGCGTTTACCTCGAACTGACGCATGAATGCGTCTTTGGTGGCCGAGTTAAAGTCGCCTTCGATGTAGATGCCAGCATTGTTGATGAGCAGATCGATAGGCACTCCTTCCAATTGGCGGGCTGCCTCGAGCACGGATGCTTCGTCACTTGTTTCCAACATGACAGTCTTGAAAGGTGACAGCGCCATGAGCTGAGCAAGACAGAATCACATTGTTAGCTACTCGGTAGATTAGCAGCCAAAAGAAGATGGCATCAAGGATAGACGAATAATACCTGATCGGTATTACTGTTGGCACGCGTAGTACCGATGACGTTCCAACCTTGCTTGGTGTAGTATTCCGCAAAGGCAAGCCCGATGCTGCGTGTGCTGCCCGTGATGAGGACCGTCTTCTTAGTAGTGGCCATGTTGGAGTTTTGAGGAGGGTTGGCTTGAGTTGGTCTGTCGGGTTTGAACTGTTTTAGAAAGTGAGGAAGTAAGAAACGAAGCAACTGAAGAGGAGACTTCGGACCATACCCGTGATCATTTTCGCCGAAGTACCATGGAGAAGTCGGTAATCAGGGCTTTATCACGAATTGCGCTACATGTACACTTAGCGAGCGGTGATCATGACGAAATAGACCTTGGCACAAGTCTTGTCAGACATGAACAGTGTTCACGTGTCAGACACGTTGTCAAGCATCCATACTGAATCTTACTGTAGATTCGTTTTCTTGTTTTCATTATGGTTATAGATTACGATATTGTTTTCATTATGGTTATAGATTACGAGACGGTTTACGAGACAAGTTACGTGTTAGCTTACGGGACGATGTCGCGTAAACGGTATTTTTCCTTTGGGCATCTAGTATATAGTGTGGCCCACAGTATTTGCCATTGTCATTGAAGGAACTGAAGTATCAATGTAGGCTACAGTATTAGTGCACCCACAGTAATAATGTCCGTGCAGAATTAGTGTGGGTTCGCTAATAACGTCCCAGCGAAATAAGTGTAGTGCACAGTATTTGTGTCGGTGAACGAATAGTGTTGCCACAGAAACGTCAACAAGATTTCACAAAATGAACCCAGTCAAGACACGTTGGCAACCGTTCGTCGCCGTTTTACTTTGGTTCGTGTGTGACCGAGACGTAGTTTTCGGACATTTCTGACATCGAACATGCCCTCCTGGATGGATGCGGTATCTGCACGAGTTACACGTGCGCGAAACATTTGTCGTATCCTCATTGCAACCACTGAAAGTGCTGGTTATCTCGTGTCGTTCTTAACGGTTTGCAAGGTCAAAGGTAAACTGAAATGAAGACTTGCAATCACTCTAAACGGTGAATCCAATGCACCAGTATTGTAGTGCTTGCTACGCTTGAACAGTAAGATCCAGCCAGGCCCAGCTACAAAGTGAAGACTACAGATCAAATGATCTTCCGCATAATGACCCCGCAGTATACAGCGTTCGACATTCAGGATGACAGGAAACCCTGAAACGCCACAAGCAATGACAGCCTTCGTGTCCAATCAATGCAGCTAAAGACCACCCGTCACAGGTATTACTTTGTTTAAGAATATGATTTAGGATAGGATATAGTATAAACGCAGAGTAGGGCAGTCTATGGGAGTCCCGCTCTCAACTGCCCGAACTACGTGGGCAGCCTCGCCACTTCTCGTTTTGACCGCCCTTGCAAAGAAGATCTTCCCCTCATCTGCATCGCAACGGATAAACTGGTAGCACTTGTTGGTCCCAGCACCTATTCAAGAACAGACGATACCACCGACAAATGCACAGCTACAAGCCGAGATCGCCCGACTCAACCAGTTGGTCGCAGACCGGTCGCATGTTCCAAACAATCTGCCTAAGTTCAATGGCAAGAGGTGTAATAGGTCTACTAAGGCCTATTAGGTGGCGTACACGTGCGCTTACGTGTATGAGGAAGCGTGCAATTAAGTAGACTTAATTTAATTATACTTACGTCCGTAAATATAATTAAATCAAATATAACAATATTTATACTGCAAATACCGTAAAATGAGAAATGTTATTGAATTTGGCACAAGCCAATTATGGACCTCCTAAATCTGATTGCTATCTGTTTCTAAAGGTTCTGTCAATGTGTGGTTGACAGAATTCTGATTTCTTCTAAGAGCACTGATTGGTATTTCGCTTTCTACCAATAACATGCGTAAATGCATGGAAATGATTACCTACTTGGACATGGAGGCAACATCAGGCTCTAGTCTGTTGGCATACAGAGAGGATGTGTGGCTCAACTCGACATGCATGATTACGGGCATTAAGTTTCTGGAAAAACATTATAGTGGTGAACCCGTCATTTTTTTCATTTCGATGAGCCAGCATTGCGCATCAAAATAGCATCAGCATTCCATGCGTTTGAGCCATCAAAGACGCGGATAATTGGCGCATTATACGTTTCAGGATCTCACTGGGTGTCTTACTTGATCAAAAATGTTCGCATCAACCGGCCACAGCATAATTCCATTATCGCCTAATGCACGACCGCAATTTGCGTAACGGTCACAGCAGAGCCCAAAGCACGGCAGCAATTTGCGTACCGGTCACAGCAGAAGTCGCCCAATGCGCGGCAGCAATTTGCGTACCGGCCACAGCAGAAGTCCATTGTTGCCCAATGCACACCAGCAATTTGCGTACCGGCCACAGGGTTCGATCCCGGTCATCGTCTATTATTTGACTGTGCTTGTTGTGTGTGTGTACAGCTCTACAAATTACTGTGCTGGCTTGAGGCGTATGAAAGTGGGAAGGGCTCCAGGCGGCGTTGGGTCGATCACGCTGCCACGTTCAACACGGTCATGAAACTGGATGGTGTGCTCGCCCAGCTTTCCAGCCTTGTGAAGTTGACGCAGCTTCTTCAACGCGGTTCCACCAGCCACCGTAGAGGACCCATGCGCTTTCAGGAAGGCAAGTACATTGTCTTGCGCTGACTTTCCAAGGCTTAGCACCTCGCTTTTGAACGCGCTTGCGATGGAGTCCAGTGTGAAGCCCAGCGGTAAGAACAGCATCATGTATCCTGTGAGGTGTCTAAACTCGTACAGGACGGTCTTCTTCACGAATTTTGAAGCATAAATCCGAGGCTCGGCGGTAAGCCACTCGTACCAGATTGCAGCAAGGGCTTTGGAGCACTTCTTTCTACCGCGAACCGGGTGCGAGGCGTTCGACTCTGTCTCGACAGCGATATCAGCAGCGGCTTCGGACATGGTGCCAGCATCTGTGGTGGACCCAATACGATTAGAAGCTCCCGGGCAAGTACCAGCCACGGAGGCCTCAAGTATCTCGCAGATCTGCTTTTCAACAGCTAACAAACGTTCGTCCAGCCGCTTATTCTGCAGAATCAAAACGTTGATTTGCTCCGACTGCTGCTTCAGCAGGTCCAGCATTGCAGGCAGGTGATCATCGCTGGTATTTGATGCAGATTGCGGTGGTGGAGGGGTAAATGCGCGGCGAATTGTGGCACTCCACGCGAGCAACTCCGACTCGCAAATTGCACTCTCCGCCATTGCTTCACGCATACGCACAATGAATGGGCTTGACTTGGCAAGCAGCAACATATCCGGGTAGTGCATCAGCAAGGTGGCGGTCAAAACATCGGCTACGTCTTCGTCCAAGTTCAGCCCGGTGTCGCCAAAGCCCATCGTGTTTGCAAACACAAGCAGCTGCAGCTTTCGAGCTCGCGCTAGGACGGGTGGGTCGAGTGCACACATCGAGGGGAGCCGAACCCCGTCCTTCGGTTTTCATCCGCTCAGTACGCGTGAAACTTGCTGGTCCGCCTGGGTGGTCCCTAACATGTATCCAAAGGCTTTATTGACGCGATCAAGCTGCCAGCCACCGCGTTCTATGGCCCAATTCTCCGCTAGCGACCCGTCGTTAGCATGCATTGCACCTCCACGTCGGAAAGAGTGAGAAGACAGGCCCGGGGTAAGTCGGACATGCTGGGCTGCTGCATTGACTTTGACGCTAAGAAGCCGTCGGTTTATATAGGCTTGTACGCGCGGTACTGCCTTTGTGCTGTGAAGACGACTGGGATCCATCGGCGAGAGCAGCGCCTTCTTCATCGGCTTCCAGCAACTCTACCAGACTTAACTCTTCCGTGGCGCCGATATTAGCAGCGCTACGCTGTGTAGCTAGAATTTGGGGAAACATTCGTTTGCTGGGCGCGGTTTGCACGACCGGCGCGACTGCTAAAGTAAATAAAAGGCACGTGATAAAGCTTGTTGGGTCCTTAAATAGTGAGATGCCTTGTAGTAAAGCAGTTTTCACCCTTTTGAAGCGAAGGAAGAGTACACCACCTAGAGAAATATGCTTGTCAGTAGGAATTAAACCAGAGAGCACGTTAAAAAGTAGCTTACCGAGTAGAATAGGAAGCTGTTGTTTTTCAAGTTTCTCTACGTCAGAACTTCGACCATACAGGTACCACATCATTACACCAAGCGCTGCATCGAGGTACACTGTTGCTGTTGGAGTTGATGTATACAATAAACGAACAATGACCTCTAAATCTTGCTTTGAGCATGGAAGCGCTTTTTTTTCTCGATGCTGTCATCGCCTCGGTTGTTGCAATAGTTTCCTAGACCAGCTAAAACGTTTTTGCAGTCTTGGCTTCACCAAACTACCCTCCATAGAATATGTGTCGAGCAACCAGCTCTTCACATTTCCAAAGTGCGCGAGGCACGTATTCGTTGACAGAGTTTTGTCTGCAGGCTTCGCCAAAGAGTATGCATATTTTCTAATATAATTCGCAGCACCCGTCTTGGCTTCGCTAATTAGCTGATGAACATTATCAAGTGTTTCATCTTCAGAAGCGAGAAATGCAGTGGACGAGTTAACAGCTGTCACGCGCGCCTTCTTGCTGTTAGCTGGAGCGAGAGAAGCAGTTGACATGGTCTCCGCCCTGCACGATCTACACTGCAACTACCGTCCCTAGGGTCGGAAACTTATCGATTTTTTTAGAATATGCCAACACCTTATGGTTTGTATTTCATAAAAAAATATTTTAAAAACATTCCAACTGTCGGATCGGGTTGGAGACAGACTTGCCTTTTAATGGATATCTGATTGGTGGAAATCATCTGGAATGCTCACAGCTAGCGGTTTAAACTCAAACGATAATGTGTATTGGGTTGGAATGAAGGGGATATTATACCTTATCGCATTTGTTCCTACCAGACTCGACGATGACGGAGAAGAACATGACCAAAACAATCCCGCGCCAGTTACTGAACAACAAGGCTAAGATATACAGCTCGTTCATGCCCATAATCAGCGAGGGCGTGCAAACATTGTCTGCGGATCAAAGCAGTTCTGGCAAGGAGACGACGTCAATGCGGTCCAGGACAAGGCCCAACGAGCAACATGGATAGTTGTGGATGCGTCCGAGCGTCTCGTCGAGTACTAGAAGGCCCGTTAGAACACTTCCCAGCTAGCCACTGGCAATGGTCTAAAACCTAAAGTTGACGCGAGCTTGTGCGGAGCCTCAACACTAAGAACAAGTCCAAACTCGATTAGTGAGTGCACCAGTCGAAGTTCACGGTAGCCCAATTAGCTGCTAACGAATTGGAAGGAAGGAGTTGATAGAAAAAAAATAAGTTGGGTAACAGAAGGCAGTAAAATTTATTAGCCTCCCTTGACGAAGAAATACTCAAAACACTCAAGAAGAAGACACGCTTTGACGCACGGAAAGCTTGGTCAGGTCTCAGTTCCATCCCTCTATCCCATCGGTAACAGTAGGCGGCCCAAGTAGCTACATCGGAACCCCCATTGGCGCCTTTGGATAACACAAGCCCAAGGGCCCTCTTAGAGAGATCAAATATATTTAGGACGCGATCTGCTCAAATGAAGCCAAACCACGAGATTGCCTACAACAATCCTGAGTGCCGTCCACACAAGTGCACAACCCCTTGTCCATAACCTTGACCGTCTTCCACCGGACACCCAAGAAGACTGTTAATCCCGCCAGGTCGCCTAGTACACAAGGTGAGAAGGTCTTTATACCCCACAGTCGATTAAAGTACCCGCCCTGCCAGTTTACAGTCCCCCCTCCCTTGTGTGGATATCAAGGTCAAGGTTGAGCTGTAGGTGTATCGCCGACGTCGCGTCTGAAGCGTGCAGAATACATCCGAACGACAGAGCCCTGGCCAGAGCTCTGGCGGGGGCAAGAATGAAGGTTCAGCAATTGACCTTGGAAAAAATGCACTTCTCTCTTGAGCCCCCCCCCCCTTCCCCCCCGCTCGCGCAATCCGCACCTGTGTTTTAGAAAGTCGACGCCATAGCCCGCTACAATAAAGATAAAGGCACCCGACACGGATGAGAGCGGCGACGCCAAGAGGCGGAAGACAAGCCGTGGGCTCTCCTCTACCGGAAGAAACCGCGCGCGTTCTTGTTCGACGACTCCGTCAACAATATGATGAAGCCGAAGTTGATCGGCGCTCTTCAGGGTTCGTTATCAAGTCAGCCAAACCTATCAAACTACTGCCATCAGCATCTTAATGTGCACGCTGAAGGGAGCTGGGATTATAGCTGGGAACCTCGACGCCGCGGGACTATCGTGCTTGGTCTTCCCACACTTGAATGATCCAAGCGACACTTGGTGAAGCTAATCACACCGTTGGTAGGCGCCGTTTGCTCGACCACCGATCAGGGGATGGCGACGGCGTGCTCGAGTCAGTCAAGCTCCACTCACTCCTCGTTCGCGTCTGCGAGTGCGTCGGAGGCGGGGACCGATAGATCGATCAAGCTTAGCAGGATGATACTGGGACCAGCCTGAGCAGCCATGACGGAAGCTACGCTGGCACCGGTGTCTACTGCTGCGTCCAGCCCAGGTAGTCTTTAGTCGTTCTTCAATACTGTGATGGAAGGCTACTAGAAGTAAAAAGAAACAACCGTCATCCTGACGCAATGCGTACCTTGTCTTTCAAATAGTGTCGGGACTCAGGGCGACATAGAATCGGTAGGTTCGCATAACCAAAATCGAGACGATTATGATTCCGATGGCTTGAACAAAGGCATCGCGCGCGTTATCGCTCTGTCGCCCGCAGAGGCTACATCCCTGGCTGGTACCTCTTCTGTTGCACGATTTAGAATATCGCTCTCTTCCTCTCGAACTTAGACAACAAGGTGCCACAGTTCAAGGCTGCTTCGCCCACCAATGTAGACCCCACATATGTACAAGAAACTCGCTATGCACACAGTCAAAACGTATTCTTCGGCCGGACCGGACGTTGGCTATTGGCCAACCTTATATTCCTTGTTCAGCGCGACTTCCCAGCTACCTTTGGGCAAGAACTTCTCAACGAAGCCATTGCGATCAGCATAATGATCCACACGACGCGCCTTCGCCGGGATAGATGAACAATCGGTAAGATGCTGTACTCCGGCCCAGCGATCTCAAGACGGGTAGCGCGGTTTTCGATTTACTCGGCCCGTGCTACACGTGCACCAGCATTTCGTGTAGCCTACCTTCCCTTGGTCTTTACCACGCCATCCGAAGCAGATTGCCACGAGGAAGCGCGGCCGCACAAGAATGAAGGTTTGGTTGAATATTGTCTTTTAAGAGCTCGTGTTCACGCTGATAGCGCTCCGGGATGTAGTTCCTCCAACGGCGAGGGTATCGATCTCGTCGACGCGTAGTGTCTACAGGGACATTGTTGATCGAAGGTCTCATAACGCGCAAGGTAAAACGGAGGATTTCCACTACTACGAATCTAAGCCATGATAAGCGGAAACTGTTGGCTGCACCTCGGTTGATCCCTGGCTCAGCTGCTGCTGCTTCTGCGCCTTGTAGTCGACCTCACCACGCATCCCGCGGACAGGAAAGGTCGAGTTGCAATAAATCACGATCCGCCCCCGGTCTGATACGGAGAATAGAAGCCAACGAATTGTTCTGCGTAACCAGTGATGAAGATAGAATAGACTTTCGGAAGTAGAGCGACGTCTTCAGCGTTGTTAAGCCGTCGAACCAATTCACGATTCATGCTCAGCACTCCAGGCTTGTCTTATACCAGTAAAGCGAACTCTGCACCTGGTATAGGGTTGTTGTTCGGTCCAAGTTTGAGTTTCTTTTTGACGATCCACCCGACAGATTGACGCAGTCGAGCTTCGGTTTTGGGTGCTTCTCAAGCATGTCCTGCGCGTAGTGATGAAAGCACGAACGATTGGCGTCAGATGCCGACCTGACCGCAGATGCTAAATCGCAACTACGTCTTCCGAAGGGTTTGGCCGGTGCATTGGATCTTCACTGCTCCCATGCCAGGCAAATGTCTCTGTGGCGTCCGGGTACTAGGTTCGACATCTCCAGCGAGTGCTTAGTTTGTATCTTCGTTAGGGCCCGCATCACCTAATATCTCAGTGAGGTCAGTACTTGATGCAGGTCTTATATGGATTAGCATACCTCCTTCATCATTTAGACAATTGCCAGAAAAAATACTGGGATGTCATAACACTCAATCCTACTACGTTTATTTGTGGCATCTTCGTTTGTGAAGTTGTCAAGCGCTATTAACGGTGCAGGAGCAGATTGTAGAGCTGGTTCAGCGTTGATGTCTTCTGCATAACCTTCTTCGTCTAATACCTCTGTCGACACCAAACTGTAATTGGAGAGTGGAGAGGCTGGAGGGCTTGCAATTCTCTCAAGCACAGTTGCCTCTCGTTCCCATCCAATATCGAAACTATCTTTACCATCATCCATTCGGCGCATATCCGTATCTCCAATCCGTTCCCGGATGATTTACTACCAACAGCGACAGAATCCAATTCAGCCTAAGCGTGATTAGGCCGGGCAAACTGTCGGAACAGCATATTATCGCCTGGTATGGCACACCTCTGTGTATGCAAGCGGCTACAAAACGACAGCATAGAGCATGTTTTATGTTGTACGCGCATGACCACGTCTTAGAACTAGTGCATGGGTCGAGTCTACTGCATCAGCCGGTCCGAGGCGGTGGCTATAGAGCTAAAAGGCACATCCAAGTTAATCACGTCAAGTCTGGCCCCATTCAATTTCGAATGAGTTTTGTGGGCACTGCAACTTTAATGTTCTGTGATATTGTTGTAAAAGATATTAGTCGTAGAATATCCGCTTGGCGTGTGAAATGCTTGCCAGCGTGATAACCGGTAATAATTTACCCAACGTTTTGTGACATGATCCGTGAGTTTGCGAATTAGAGTATCAGCTACATATTTACTCCATGTTATCAACACATTGGCTTTAACAACAGGAAAACCTTGTCGAGTAAAGTAGTGCATGTTATTCAGATCAGACCGAGTGTCATCCGTCGGTTCTCTGTACAGTTTTGAGCGCGCCCAAACATTTTTTGTCACGTGGAACCAGCATATTTGAACTACCGTATGTAGTAAATTCAGTATAACATGGATTGGACTGAGTTTTGTCAGCATCCATAACCAACTGCGTATCAAATGGAAACCCACGTGCTTCTCGGCACACGCGCTTTGTGAAGCGAATACACCACTCAATATATTCATTGCTCGTTTCCGGGATGTGCAAAAATACACGATAAGAAAACAAAATGTCCACTGCGATCCTACAAGCGCAAAAATCATTGTCGTTTATCATCAAGCTATTGGTGCTGTCTATGTGGAAGATTGTAGGGCAGTCGTCACGGCTCTGAACTACGATATAATCTCGCACCAAGCGTAGACAGGTCATACCCACATGTAATGGATAGGTTGGTGACACATCGCCAAGGTAGGATACATCTGCTTCTCCTCAGGGTGATAATCACAGAGTATAACCTTTTCAGTTGAAGATAACATCGCAAGATTGAATTGGTCATAGAGCTGACCATCACAGAGAGCCATCAACGGTGCCATCGAATCTTTAGGGTTCTCGCTTCTCCAGTCCTTCACAAAATCAGTAGCTTGAGCACTGGTAGCAGGTGGTCAAGCCATCACATTATTGTCTACAAACATTCCAATTACGATGTACAGTCGTGTAGCTGTAGTTCGTTCTCCATAGGTAAGACTGTTAAAAATATAATCGTTGTGTTCTTGCGTTAAATGTCGCTTCGCCGGTGTAGGAGGGCCGTTTATGTCCATCAGGCGATCGTCTTGTTGAAACACTTCACAAGCACTAGATGATAAACAACTGTTAAACTTGTAGCGACACGGGCAGGTCATAGTAAGGTTAGAATCGCCATCACACTGTCTGTCCAGTGAATCCCAGTCCTCGATATTTTAGCGAGCTTCCATGTCTTCATGGTTGACGTCTCCCTGTATTCGAATCGTAAAGAGAAAAATGAAGCGTTAAACGATAGCGGTTGAACGGAAGCATTGATATTTATATTTCAGCAACCTTCACACTAAGGTAGAATCGAGATGTCCATTTAAAAATCGTATCTATCTTGGTGTCCTCTGTTAATATATGTAGTGGCGTTTTGATTAAATTGGTGATGGTGTCCAATTTTTGTGTAGGTGGCCTGTCCCGCTCTTTTGGGTGTAGCAACACTTTTTTTAAAGTTTCAGATTCATTCGGTGGTAAAACCCTCCAGTCGCCCGAAACTCGGGCTCACTACGAAGCTGCTCAAGTGGTTACCTTCAGAAGAAAACGCTCTGTTTAATGGCGGATGCCAGTAAATTTGCCGTTGGTGGAGTACCGTTCCAAATTGTTGAGGGAGTTGAGCTTCCAATTGCTTACACAAGTCGAAAGATGAAGGCAGAGGAACTTAACTACCCGACGCAACAGCAAGCGTTACTGGCAATTGTCCATGCGCTAGCTGCTTTTCGGATCTATTGTTTGGGCAAGTCACCCATTGTGGAGGCTGACCACAAAAGCCTTGAAGGTCTGTTTACACAAACGTTGGCTAACCGCCGACTTGTGCGATAGTTTGATATCTTAGCTGACTATCAGCCAACATTTTCGTACCTTCCTGGGGCAAAGAATGGAACCACAGACGCGCTGAGCCGAAGACCCGATGTACAGCCAGAAACGAAGCACTTCCATGACTTAAGTGTCACTTCGTTCAGCTTGTCTATCCCCGAAGTATTCTCAGATGCCGAACTGATCACCAAGATCAAAGCAGCGTATGTGAAAGATCGCGAAACCCAAGCGACACTTGCAGCCATCAAGCTACATACCGAAACGGTGAAGCTAAACGTCAAGCGCGAGCACCAGAAGAAGTACAGGCTGTACTCAGAAAAAGTAGTTTGCCCTGGTACCAGACACCACCAGACGACATACCCCGGATTGTAGTTCCAAACGAACTGAAGCTTCGGAACGAGATCATCAGCGAGTTCCACGACTTCAATTATGGTGGGCATCCTGGCGAGGAACGGACGTATCTGACCCTCGCTAGACGGTGGTATTGGTCGAAGATGTTAGCGTCGATACAGAAGTTAATTGCTGATTGTGAACAATGCAGACGCAACAAACCTCGAGTGACAAAATCATCAGGTTTTCTCGAACCTTTGAGCATTCCGGATGAGCGGTGGAGATCCATCTCTATGGACTTCATTACTGACCTACCTCGAACGAAAAACAAAGTCGACTCAATATGGGTTGTTGTGAACCGCCTGACGAAGAGATGTCACTTTGTCCCGACGACGAAAACCGTGACGGCAGGAGGTGTTGCTCAACTGTTCGTGAATCACATCTAGAAGCACCATGGTATGACGACCAACATTGTCTCCGATCGTGACAGGAAGTTCGTGTCTGCCTTTTGGCAACATGTCTTCAAGTCCATCGGGACCATGCTAAGTATGACAGTTCCACATCGAGATCAAGGCGACGGGCAGGCAGAGAGGATGAACCGAACTCTGGAGAAGTTCTTACGATGCTTCTACAAGATGACTGGGATATTCATCTTGCGAACGCAGAGATTGCAGTAAACTCCACTGTCAACTCATGGACCGAGCTTGCATCATTCAAAGCGGACTTGGGCTACATCCCACTGAACCCACTTCAACTCGCAGCGGAGAAGATTACTAATGTGCTATTTAGTCGTCGTGGAGCTGATGTTTTGGAGCGTCAAGCGTCCACCTTACTGCGCTGCCGCGAAGCACTTGCGCAGGTATAGGAACGGATACGTGACGTATACGATAGAGCAAACATTTGAAGTTACTCAGCCCTTAGATCCAAAGCCCACGGGACTACCTAACTCAACCAAGTTTGGTCCAAAGTGGGTAGGTTCATATACGATTACGCGGAATGTGCACAATCACGCCTAGGAGTTGAACATACAAGCTGGTAACAAGCACCATTCTGTGTTTAACATTGAAACCGTACAACGGGCCGAGAAGACTTTCGCGACCGACCAATGTGCTTCTTGCAGACGGAAGCGTTGGCCAACTGGTAAAGCGACTGCTTGGAAACGTCGCCATTGACAACGTTCACATTTTCTTGTGGTGTGAGTGGGTGGAGATGGGAACCAGTTGAAAACCGCAATCAAGTTCCGGATTTGATTGCAGCATTTGAAGCTAACCGACGTTTGAAGCGGCGAAGACGAATAAAAAAAACAATGAAAGGGGGCTTAAAGCCTACATGTGTTGAAGCTCATGTCTGTCCTAGTTGCGGCGTTGTAATCATCGAAGATCATCACCGGGAACTCCTATTTCACAGGTCCATGATCCACCACAAGCGTGAAGCAGTGTTCGATGTAGTGCTGAGCCGCATGAACGGTGTAGCATCCATCCGGAAACTTACGAGCCTTGCGTTCGAGCTCAGCCCCGGTCGTCGTCGAGAACTTCCGGACCTTCTGGAACAGTTGAAGGTAATCCAGCGGGGCCCCTTCAGCGCGGATGAAGTTGAAGAATGCATCAATCTCGCGCGTGAGCACGCCGTTGGAGAAAATCTTCTTCTGAGCAAGACAGAAGAGGCTCCAGTGTCCACTGTAGATCAGGCCGTCCGTAGCAAGCAGCTTGGAACGAGTACAAGAAGCACAGGTTCGTCTCCGATGCCCCAGCTCCACGGAAGTGATGATCGAAGTACTTGTAAAACGGGACACGCTTGCAAAGGTTGATCCACGTGTTCACCTGGTTCATACACCGGTAGACGCCCTTCAAGTTTTCGGGCCACTCCCATGTCAGCTGAACACCTTCCGTCTCCCACTCAACCAAGAATGCAACGTGTGGGAATTCACCATATCGATCGATGAGAAGTCGCACTTGCCGGACCTGATTTGGGTCGAGCGGTGCATTAGCGTTGTCGCAAAGGTTTTCTGCATGCTATCTTGGGTGGAATTCTGGGGGGTCGGCCAAGGGTGGGCGCTCGGCAACTTCCTGGGCCGCTAATATCAAATTGGCAGCCGAGTAGGGATCTTCTCACTCTTCTTGGTAAGCGTCCGCAAACCACGGGGGAGTCTCATCACGCCCAGCGTTAGTAGCGGCAACAGCAGCAGTCACCAGAGGAGCTGAACGCACAGGTGAGTCTGACGAAATTACAGTCTCAGCAACCGACTCGCCCGAGGCTAAGTTGCTTGGGGACTGCGGAGCAGCAACGGACGACGGCGAGAGGGAAGGTAAACGGACGGTGACAGATGGTGAGGGCAGCGTGACGCAGGGAGGCGTTGAGGCATCCGTCTTGGGCGCCAACGATACATCGTTTAGCAGCAACGTGGGCGATTGGGAGCCCAGGAAGTCGTGGAGCACCTCCGTGATATCACCGAGCACATCGAGCTGGCAATCGCCGTCAGGTGCTGGAGAAGGTGTATCGAGGACGCTAGCAGCAGCGAAAAGTTCAGGCACGAGGCCGTAGCCAATGCAACCGCGCCACTTCTCGTTTTGGCCGCCTCTGCAAAGGACATCATCCCTTAATCTGCATCGCAATGGATAAACTACCTGTACAATGTATGTAGTACTTCGACGTAGACCTCACTTTGCTATTTTCTCAGCAATACAATAACTGCTAACTACCAGGGAACACCGCCGGCTCCCTTCTCCGTGTCGGACGTGCTACTGATACCGAAAAAAAGAGGAAAAAACATGCCAACAATAGGCAAGACACGGTGATTCTACGAAATTAATTTACGATCAGGCAAGGAATATATTCTGTACTGTTATAGCCAATAGAATCAGCAAAAAAAACGCTATCAAATGTAGCAGGTATTAAAGAATTTTGAAAATGCTCGTATGCGCAAATTGCTGCCGTGTGCGACACTTGGCTCTGCAGCAGCAATGATGCTGCTTCATCCAGAATGATCGTAACGACATGAACACGGCCCCAGGAAGCTGAACAGCACGTACCGCGGCCTGTGTATGGCGCACACACTTCTTGGGCTTGGTCTGGCGCTTGGCCAACGCTCGAGCGGCCTACGCGCACCAAAAGCTCAGCATCAGGTCCACCCTCCCGTGTCGAGGGCGGCGTTAGCTCCCCGTGTTGTGTCGAGGCTGGCGTCAGGTGTTGGCGCCGTGTCGAGTCCAGCTTCAGGTCCACGCGTCGTGTTGTGCTTGCTGGGGACTTGATTGAATGTGAGCCACTGAGCCACTTTGCACAGGTCACTAAACCGAAACAATACATCTTCCTTTTTACCGGTTTTGGTTGGAACCGGTCAGACTCGGTTGGAAAATTGTCTGTATGGTTGGAATATTTGAAGTGCATATTGTGATGTGGAATTTCTCAAATTAGTTCCGTATGTCACAAACGTTTGCATATTACAGCGATTGCTTCTTAATTAGATTTAATTCCTCCAACGGGAGTTTTACCATTACAGTAAGGCCGCGCAAAACACCGTGATGCTAGTTAACCATTAACGTTATCAAAATAAACGCCGTTGGGTTAAGAAGTAATGAAATCCGAAAGTGAGTTTTATTGAGTTAGTTGTTCTCGTCTTGCCTTGCTTGCTGCTTTTGTACTTGCCTCCGTACTCCTCCTCACGTAAATCCGTATACAGAAGATACATTTCGTCGACAACGGTGATAATCGCAGGCAGCCGATGCTGACGAAATTCACTTGACTTTTGTAAATGGACTGTATATGCACAAATACCACCCTGGCATTAACCATACCAAGCATTTGGGATCAGCCAATCAGCTAGCTCCATTCGACCTACTTCAACTTATGACGCTTCAGGGCACGCTTGCCACGCACCAACCGCGAGCTCGAGGCGCGTGCCTAGAGGTAGGAACCCAGGCGAAATGATGGAGAAGTGCAATCATTACAATTTCTTATTCGAAAAGTTCTAAGCATCTGTGATATTTTTAATTGTGTATCGCGTGAATATCGGTGCTGTGAAGGTAAGAAATTAATTAACAGTGTGGTCACCACTGGACCTCCAGTGCTTTTTCTGCATTCGTAGTCACAAAGTTGTTGTGAGGTTTAACAGGTTCCCGTCTTGCCGGATCGCCAGGTGTCAAATCGTGTGGAAGTGCCGATATCGTTGGTCCGCAAGCATAGCCCCTTCTTTGTTTCGGTTAAATCTCACCACCCGGTGGTGGTCTGTGATTTCCAGGAGACCACTTAGACTGATAAGGTCGGCGACCTGGGCAATTGTGCTCGGATATCAGATAATTTCATCAACTTGATGTCACCATAGAAATCCATGTACACACTTATGCTTTAGTCGAAAACGATGCCTCAACCTGGTGAATTGATATCAGCCACTTTTGAGCAAGTAAGCGGTGAACTGTCCACACCACTACTGGTGCCAATCGAACGTGCTCTCGTCCCAAATAAAACTTATCCAATTTATCCAACCACTCGTATTTCCCTGCCTCACAAAAAATAGTGGTGCCATCAGAACCACCAACCGTAACTCCGTAGACAGGATTCGGTTACGAGAAAAGATCCCCAAATCTAGGCCTAGAAGTGCGTGAGTATTGATCGTGCAGTCTACAACAAGAACCCGGTGCATATTATTTGTGGTAATCAGTTGACCGATGCTACTTGTTGCAATTCCAAGTGTTTTGGGTCCCCGTCCCCAAAACCTGGGAATATTCAAGTTTGTTTTGGAGATTGAATAATTCGATTTAGCTTCGATCTCGTTCCTCCTACATTACTTACTCGATTCACTACACTGCGTTAAACTCCGGTCAAGCAAAGCCTCGGCTCCAACATGGTTCATTCTATCCTCTTTGATTTTCACCGCATTTTTGTCGTTTTTGTTATGAAACAGAAGAATCTACTTTGTGTATTTACCTTGGGTCCGTTCGTACTTTGTGGCTTCAGTCTAGACTTTGCTTTTGTGTCCGTTGTGTAAGTTGAGCACGCATCCCAGGAATTCCAGCCACTGGACGCCTTCCAAAACCACCGTAAACAGGTGCCTTATCTGCAGCAGATATGCCACGACATATCGCCGACTTAAATCTCACCACACCGAATTTACGTCTCACGAGACTCACCTACCCCTGAAGTTATGCCCTGTACCCATCTTAACAATTAATGTTGACATTTGTATAGTTTAAGTTGACCATCACTCTGACGTGGGCTGCCATCATTCTTCTGCCATATATCTTTGCATAAAGCTTTTCGCGTCGCCAAACGCCGAAACGCTTCATTCTTCAATTTAGTCCCGAAGTGCACAAGCGACTATTAAGGAAGTACGAACTCTACTTTGTTGTTTTTAATGTTTAACTAACGCGTTCTAATCTAATTGTCTATAGCGATGGCCCACAGCACTCACTCTGCGCTGTTTTGGCTACAAAAAACGACTCCTAGTAGCGGCGACGAGAACGTCTCTCCCAATGTGTGCCCTGACCCGCGACTCAGTGGCACTGCTAAAGGAATTGATGACGCAAGTGACACGGAGACCGAAGCCTTCAGGGGCTCCACAGGAACTCTCACACAGTGGTAGTCGTTACGACGGAGACAGTGCGCAAGGGCGAGGAGATCTGTGTGGACTACGGAAGCGACCTGTGGTTCGTGTGCCGCTGTGGACTTGATGATTGTTGCCACCGTGACATACAACACCAGCGCGACCCATAGGTGGTTTAGACGCGTGGTGGCTACGAAGACGGTGTCAGCCAGTCTCACAATGCATTCGTGTAGGTAAGGATTGGTGGATTTACATGTACAGCTTCATTAACATTCAATGTGAATTCTGACGTCCATCTTCTTGTTCTTCTATCGGCGTTGATTGCACAGCACGTTCTAATCGGTGGAAGAAGCACGTGCCCTTTCGTTTCGCGCCATCCTTCATCCTTGACGGGAGTGAGAATCCGTCCGGTTAGCTCAGTGGAGCAAGGAAACGCAGAGTCGGGCACGACGTTCATCCGCGTGTCGGGGCAATACTTCGGGTCCAGCAGCTTCAATCGGAACCCCAACGACGTGTCCGAGTCGTTCCACGACCCCGGACAGTTGTGCTTGCTCCAAATAATGCAGCCATCAGCCGCGAAGCAGATAGTACCCGTCACGAAGACGCCATGAAGCCAGCCATTGTACATAGCGTTCTGCAGGTCTACATTGACGGTTGCATGACCTGTAGTACACAAACAATGAACAATGCCTATAGCAATTAGCTCGTTCTCATTCTTACAATCTAAAGGTAGAGTAACGCAACCGTAGATTCTTTCCATCGATGAATCCAAATGTTTGCTTCAATAACGGCTCGCGAGCCTCCACACGGCGTGCCAGCTCAACTTGGCGGGCCGGGGATGGCCACGAAATGCGCGCTGGTCGGTGGCCCTTCAGCGTACCCGCCAACGCTTCTTCAGCTTTACGGAGTGCTCGTGCAAGAGTACTCGGGGGCACTCCAAACAGCATGCACAGCGTACTGGCCCCCATCGAACCCACGTAGAAGCACAATATGAGCCCCAGGCCCTGGTGATGGTAACGCAGTTTAGGAGGACGGCCTCCAGCGGAAGACACGGGGCGGATGTGGTAGAAAGTTGAAAATCTTTGCAGCAACTGGTGGAAAGAAGCTCTACGTAGTTGACAGGAAAAAGTCAGTATGTAAGTAGACCATTATTCAACACCAAACAAAGTGCTACCTCGTTAAACTTGTGGCATTCAGGAAGTTCTTGTCCGTGCCGTTCATGTACAGCGACATCCACGCCGACTCGTTTGGTTTATCCAGGCATTGCGATGTCAGGTAGTGGCGACTACGCATGGCGACACGCCAAGCATCCTCGATCATCAGCCGGTACACCTCAGCTCGCACCTCGTTGACACTATCCTCTACCTGGGCGAAAACCTGAGCCAAGTAGAACAGTTCATTCATCTCGCACTCCTCCTCCATGCTTCTTCGTGCCGCTTTGAAGTTGAAAGTGAAAGTGAAAAATGGAAGGATTCAATCGAAGTCCTGTCCGGTTCAAAGTGCCAGGTACACATCCAGTCAGTATACTGTATCCAGTATTATTTTCTAATTTTGGGACACTGTTGTTAGGACAAGAAGATCGTTAGTAAGTTAGTTGTGGTGGCTACCCAACGTGATATGCCTGACATAATACCTGCTTTAACCCACCTTATGTGCAGCAGATAAGGCACCTGTTTACGATAATTTTGGAAGGCGTCCACTGGAATCAGCCATACCGTCAAAATTCCCACCTGGTCTGACCGAATCCAACCGGAACCGGTTTCATTATACTAATCCAAAAAAATCATTTTTGTGACAAACTAAAGAGTGACTTTGGAAAGTCCTCGTGGTGGTGGGAGTCGCGTGGTGGTGGCTAGTGTTGGGAGGATCGTGCGGGCGCTGAAGTCTCGTGTGGGAGTCTCGTGCTGGTGGCTGATGCTGGAGTCGCGTGGTGGTGGCTGGTGCTGGGAATCTCGTGTTGGTGGCCGGTGCTGGGAGTCTCGTGCAGGAGGCTGATGCTGGGAGTCTCGTGTGGGTGGCCGGCGCTGGGAGTCTGGTGCTGGTGGCCGGTGCTGGGAGTCTCGTGCTGGTGGCCGGTGCTGGGAGCCTCGTGCTGGTGGCCGGCGCTGGGAGTCTCGTGCTGGTAGCTGGTGGTTAGCGACGAACTTGGTATAGGATGGCGCGGTGCTGTTGGTAGGTAAATGATTCATTTGAATGTGGATTAGGGCGGCGTAATATCCTGTGACGATCCTTCCGGCAGAAGGAAGCAGCTCTTGCTGCTGACTGGTTCGACTCCAGTCTTTGCCTTGCGTTAATGTATTGTGTGACTGTGTTATATGTTGTTGTGAATAGACTATTTCGAAGCACGAAGCTGTAAAACGTCTGGAAGCGCGTTTGGAGGCGTGGGGTCGACGATGGCACCACATTCTGCGAGCTCATGGAAATGCGCAATGTGTACAGCCATTTCCATGAGCTCGCAGAATTTGCCCAGCTTGTACATCTGGAGAAGGACTTTCAATGCTGTGCCTGCTGCGACTACTAAGGACCCGCTTGCCTTAAGGAAAGCAAGTGTATTCTTTTGTGCCTTCTCCCCAAGCGCAAGCACTTCGCCTTTGTATGCCGGGGACGTTGGATCCAGAGTGAAGCCTGACGATATGAACAACATGAGATAACCGGTGATATGTCTGAACTCGTATAATGTTGTCTTTTTCACAGATTGCGAGTTGTATACGCGCGACACAGCCGTGAACCATTCAAACCAGATAGAAGATAGCGACTGAGATCTCGTCTTCTTTGTGCTTGGGTCTTGATGTCGGCAACATGACGAGATAACCTGACTGTTCCGCCATACTGGTTTCTTGTTGTTCTTGTACGTTTGGTAAGGTGGCTAGCTGAGATTCAACTGCTAGGAGTCGCTCCCCAAGAAGCTTGTTCTGCACAATAAGGACCTCCATCTGCTCGGTTTGCTGCTGCATGAGCTTGACGAGAACAGCAGACTCGTTTTCGACACTCTGGCTGTAAGAAGGCTTTACGTCTGGCGCAAAACTCCGGTTGATGGTTATACTCCAAGACAATAGCTCGACATCCGTGATGCCTCGTTCAGTCATTCCTTCCTGCATCTTCACGACGTAAAGTCCAGCTGGAGAGTGTCGACGCATGGCCGGGTAGTGCATAAGCAGGGTTGTCATTAGCACATCGGCTACATCTTCGCCGATATTAAGCGTGGTGTCGTCAAATCCCAGTGCGTTAGCAAAGAGAACAGTCTGCAACTTACGAACTCGGTCAACGATAGGTGCATCAAGAGATGCAAATGATGGTAGGCGGGCACCATATTTAGGTTTCCATCCACTCAGTACGCGCGATACCTGCTCGTCTGCCTGGGTAGTTCCGAGCATGTAGCTAGCTCGAATTTTGTCCTGAGATCTAGCTAAAGAATATGCGTATTTGTCTAGCATGACACATAGCACTTTACCTGTTTTGTCACTGTCTATAAGCTGGAATGCAGCCGCGAGATACATGTTCTCTGCCGTCAGGAACGTCGTAAATGAGTTGATTGCAGTACTGCGACCTTTCTTGGTGTTTGCTGGCGTCAGGGAGGCGATAGACATTGCTGCGCCTTATTTTACCTTGCTTTTCTTGTTGTGCAGTGACACCTATCTCTACCATTGGTGGTAAGAAACTGCGTGGTATTTTTAAAACATGAGGTTATATTACACTTTGTAAATAATGGCTAAAATCCGAAATATCACACTTTCATTTCGAAAAAATCACTGTGAAATCTGAGCGTGATATCCAACATGTCATTTCGAATATCACCCACCTTTTGAGGTGGTTGATGTTTCAAATGACATTTTGTTTTCCTCAAAACGATACATGTGATTTTTAAAATTGACATGTCATTTTGTGGAAGTTTACGTCAGGTTTGACTCCCCCTAGTAACTAATATTTTGAAAATAATCCAAAACCAAATATGGTTGGAACCCTCCGATCGAAGGGTCATTTGATTGTCGTAGAATTAAGAAATTAACGGCCCTGATTGGATCATGCGAAGAATTAATCGTTTTTTGTGCAAAGTGCATAAATGTGTATCGTTGGAATGCGTGGGTATTATACATATCGTACTCACTAATAATGTATTTTTTTTTTTCTGCGACTTGACCGACGAAGATATATCTTCACTTACCTTACCTATCTGGTAAGCTCGAACGCATTGCCAACCAGAGCCTGGAACGAGAATCAATCTCCATCCTTGTTGCTTGGAGTTTGTGAGCGATCGCGTAGCCGAAGCTAAGAAACTCAGTCGGGTCTCCCTTGACTGAAAGTGCGTCCTTGATTAACCCCTCGGTTACCAGAAATCCAGTGCTGAAACGGCCTAATTTACGTCGTAACTTACGGCTTCGTTTTAGTATAAGTGTTTGTATTGATGTGCCTTTTCCATGTCTAGAAGCAATGGATTCCTGCTATAAACTACCACAGGTTTTCTTGAGCTACGTCGTAAGAGTTACGACTTTGGGACCGTGTCGTATCCTGGAAAACCAAAACTTACGACTTCCAACCCGTTCTTTGTCGATAGCAGATGTCTTCTTGCACATCAATTCTACATGTGTTTCAACAAAACATGGGCTATGATAATGGTTTTGATGTGCTTTGTGCAACAGAATATGGACTACGATAAAGAAAATGATCTGCAGTCCAACGAGCAACCCGTCGAGCTCGCACAAATGCTGTTTGCTGAGCAGGGTGTTTCTCTTCATGGTCTGCGCCGCCGTCTTGATGACTGAGCATCACAGGACGTGTCGGCTTGCGTATGCCAGTCTTGCCTGGCCGACACAAAACGAACAGCTTGAATAGCGACTGCATCGAACTCTAGCCATCGTGGCAAATTATGAAATGGGGCCCACTCACCATTGGTGAGTAACCAACCGTCCCTTTTCGATCAACTCGCAATCTGATCGGTGCCCCACTTCTACCCATTCCCTACCCTTTTTTTGTATCTTGCCAAATCGACCTCTTTCAGCTTATACTTTTTTGCCACAAAATTTGACTTGATTAAAGTATCGTGCCCTCTTTTTTCGAGCCATTTTCTATTTGAAGCCTCTAACTACGTCGTAACTTACGATTTTCGCCCTTATCAAAGTCGTAACTTACGACGTTGGTAACCGAGGGGTTAACGTCGCAAGTGAGCTACATTTCGAACGATCCACAGCAAGTCGTAGTAGCGGAAAGCAACGAGGTCAGGGACTGAATTCATTTATAGAAATTCGTGTCAATCACTTACCGGTAGTTCATGTATACCGAGCCGGCTAGAGTCGTAAATAACCGTTAAGAGAGTGGTTGCCTTCACCCCATTAGGGTAACACCCCATTCTCAAACTGGCAATCTCCAGTATCAACCCTAGATTACAGGGTTTGATCCATGTTTTGACTCAACCATGACTATCAGCTAGCACAAAAGCTCTCAAAGGAGAAATATGCAACGTTTCGAAGCGATTTACGATCTCTAATTGACATTAATAAAAAACATGCTCCAATTTTTGTTTTTGCCTTGGATCGTTTCAGGTGGTTTCTCTTTAGCATTCCCAAAATCTCAGCAGCGACTCCTCGTTTATTTTATCGGCATCGCATCAACTAGAAACCAACACCAGCGTGTTCTCTCACTGCAAGCTTCAGAATTATCCTCACCCCAGTGCATTCTAGGCCATGAGTGTCAGCAAGGAAAAAGTGACGATGTTCACAACTGTGAAAGGCATCGCGGTCGCCACCGCCAACGTGATTGCTCCGGGTTCTGGTGTAGCAGTAGCCGGTGCTTTCGAGTTAGCAAAAATATGCTTCATGATTGGTCAGGTCCTCGTTGGAATGGAAGACAAAGCTGCGACTATCAAGTCACAGCAAGTGAACATTAAGAGGGATGTCGAAAACTTGCGATGGGTTTTAGAACTGCTCGAAGGCGTCCAGAATCAGGATCAACTTACAGAAGGGCTACAGAAGATGATTCTCAGGTTTCAGGCTGAGGTCAAGGAGTACGAGCGGGTTTTGAATAAATTTAAAAAGAAAAATCTGCTGAAGCAGCTCGTATTTCACAACGAAATCGACGTTGCAAGTGACAACGTGATGAAAACAAAAGACCAAATCATCGAGCGTCTTACAGTTGAAGCTGCGCTAGATGGGAGCTCCAGACACCGCAATCCAATGGATAAATCCTCTCGGACACTGAAAGTGGAGCGTGATCAGCGCTACATCGACTTGGTCGATTCGAATGAAGTGATGGTGGAAATGAGCGACCCGGAGAACCAGAAAGAGATGCTAGCGATCATCGCCCGCATGGGACGCCGTGAAGAAGCCCTAATGGAGTCCAGTAGCGACCAAGTGGTCAGTGTGATGAAGGAGAAGCTGTGGGCGAGTTCTAGTCGTAACGTCCGTGCTGATATCACTAACTTACCGGACTGGTACATCACTGAGGACGAGATTGATGTCGATATGAGTTCTATCGTTGGCTTTGGAGGTGATGCTAAGATCTACAAAGGAACTCTTACAGATGGTACCCCAGTGGCAGTGAAGATCTTCAATGAAAGTGTGTCCAGGTCGGAGAAAAATAAAGAAAAATTCACAAGTATGATGAAGCTGTGGCAACGATTAAGCCACTACAGCAACGTCTGTCATCTCTATGGCGCGTGCTATTTCACAGCAGCTCCCTTCGTTGTGATGGAGTATTGTGACGTGGGTCCATTGGATAAATATCTCCGTCAAGTGGGATCAAACCGCTACCGTGCTAGTCTCGAAGTTCTGGTTCAAGCAGCCCAAGGAATCGCTAAAATGCATTCGATCGGAATCGTTCACGGTGACTTGAAATGTGACAACATCCTGATCACTGGGAACCCTGCCAAAGCGAAAATTTGTGACTTCGACCGCAGTTTCGACTGGATCGCGCTCAAGAACAAGCGTTTGGTGAAAGGCACTGCGGCTAAAGCAGGGATCGAAATCACGGATGCAATCCGCTATGTGGCCCCCGAGTGTGTCGAAGGGAAGTTGCCAAACTCCAAGTCGGATGTTTATTCTTTTGGAATGACCATTTATCATGCTTTGGTGGGGAAATCTCCGTATTATGAAATCACAAATGATGAGGAACTGCATGGCTGTAAATTGGATCGCGAGTTGCCAGAGAGAGATGAAAATTTGATCCCTGATGAAGCTTGGGACCTCATCACTCAGTGCTGCGACGGAACAGCTGATCGACGCCCAGCAATGCCCAAGGTGGTCGAAGGATTGCGATCACTGTTAGAAGGTGAATTTCCTGGTGTTTCTATTGAACCGCTTTCTCCTTCGGCGTCTGTCGATTGGAACGTGCCTCCATCGCCTATTAGAGAGGAATCAGAGTTACTGGCTATCGAAGAGGATGAAGCTCCATCAGAGATCGAAGAGCGTTCCATCTCGCCACCGATTGAAGATGTTTCAACTTCGCCAGCGATTGAAGACGTTCCCGCTCCTCTAGCAATTGAAGATGAGTCGATACTACCAGTTATCGATGAGGATGCTGCGTCGTCAGATAGAGAAAAATCCTCAACAAATAGCGAAGAGAAATCAACTTCAGAAGAAGCTGAAGAGGACGATACGTCACCAGCTATTGAAGCGGAATCTGCTTCAGATGAAAACGAAATGGAAACAACTTCACCAGCGCTTGAAGAAGCTCCGTATGATACAGAAGATGAATCGGAAACATCCCACAACGAAGATGATTCGGGTTTTGATGACTCCGGTCCACCTCCTATTGAAGAGGATTCCGTTTTACCTGCGTTCAAAGATGACCCGGCCTCTATTGAACAGTATTACACTTCAACAGATACCAAAGATGATTCCGTTTCTCCATCTATCGAAAAGCTTTACACTTCGACTTCTACCGACGCTTCACCAGGTAGTGAAGGGGATTCTGCTGAAGTTTCAATCGAAAAGTGTTACGCTTCGACATCTATCAGAGAGAAATCCACTTCACCGGTTATCGAAGGATATTCCGCTTCACCAGCTATCGAAGCATTGATCGATAATTCAGTGGATGCAGTGTCCAACAAAACGTCCGATGTGGTGGTTACTATCGATCAGGAACCGGACGGGCTTCCTTCTCTACGGGAAACGCCAATGGACAAAGAACCCCCTGAGCAGGATCCAGCTAATGGAAAAAAGACGACACCACTGAAATCTGCCAAGGCGAAATGGCAAGAAATCCCGCGCTCATACAAGATCGGAGCTGTTGTTGTGATGCTCATACTAGCTGCAGCTGCTACTGTAGCAGGAGTGTTCTCGTCTTCCTTATCCAGCTCCTCATCTGCGTCAACTCAATCGACTTGGACTCCAACTCCGACACCAACTCCGACACCAACTCCATCGCCGACGTCACGTCCAGTAACGATAACTGTATCGACAATTGTCGATGCTCAACAGACTTTTACGACGCTGACTAGCACGATGTTCTGGGGAATTGCTGTCAGTTCTACTGGGGACGTTTACATAAGTGGCATTCGTGAAATCTTCAATGTTTCGAGCAAAGGAACGCTTCAAGTGTACGCTGGAAGTTCTACATTGGGAGGATATAGTGACGGCCAGCGCTCAAGCGCGTATCTCAACAGTGTGTACGCTCTTACCACGTCTCCTGATGGCAGTATTTACTTTTGCGACAAAAACGACAAAAAAGAGTTCGTTATCCGGAAAATCAAGAGTGACGTCGTTTCTACTATTTCGGGGTTTTCTTCGGCGTTTGATATGGGGCTTGGAATTGCTGCTGATTCGTACGGAAATGTGTACGCGACTCTCGCAGCAGATAATACCATGGTGAACATATCTTCGGCTGGAGCGGTTGGGACAATTTCTACTGCCAATTACAGTATTAGTCCAAATGGTCGAATGGGTATTGCGTTTGACAGGACGGATAACATCTACATCACGGAGAACCACCGAGTGTTGAAGTATACACCAAATGGCGCGATATCTGTGTTGGCTGGCAGTACTTCGTCCGGGTTTGCTAATGGTCGTGGTACTGACGCTCTCTTTGCAACTCCAATGGGGCTGACAGTCGGTTTTGACGGGAATCTGTACATTGCGGATTCAGGGAACAACTGTATCCGCAAACTTACCATTGATACGAACATTGTCACGACCCATGCGGGGGTATGCAGTACAGAAACGAATGATGGAAAGACGACTACGTTTGTATCGCCAAGAAGCATTGATGTAGCCCCTGATGGATCACTGTACGTGACCGACGATGTAGCACGAATCCGCAAAATAGTTGAGTCGTGAACTGATAACCTCGCAATAAAACAAAAACATTTTATATTTCTTCGAATGTTTTGTTCAACGTGTAAGCAAGAAAATAAAATAGCACGAATAACGACTTTTGGGAACAGTTGGAAGATCTCCTGTTCGAGGATGAAGCATCTACGACGAGTGGTGGTCGGCCTTCTTACCAGCGCCATCCTCCAGCGAATATCAGCAGTGGATTTCGAAGCTACAGCAGCTTACGATGATAGTATTTGTGCTGGTCTAGGCTCGATTTACGTTGTTCGTGGAGCTTGTACAAGCAGCACTTGTGCCAGCGGTACTGGAAAAATCTGCATGACAGATTCAAACTACAAGGCGCAAATAGCTGCTGCGTTCTCGGTGAAGTCAGTTCCATACGTGACAATCTCGACATTTACCGCGACTTCGTGCCCTACAGCAAACTTGGTGACGGCTATGGCTTATGCTGCTGACGGATTGTGCCATCCGAAGGCTGGCACTTCCATATTCTTCAAAGTGACGATTAATAGTGTTGCTTCGAACGCTGGTAATAACGATCCTGTTGCAGTGCTCGCGACCTACTTTACTTCAGCGTGCACTGGATTGGCTGCATCTAGTAACACGTTGTATAAACGAGATCTAACTACAAATTCGGGATGCAGCAGCTATACTCAGACCGAACTCAGTCTTGACTGGCCGCAGGAAGTGATACCCATGACACTAAAAGCCACCATTGCGTTCCACAGTGATTGTTCAGCCCTGGGATCTCTTTCTATTACCCCCGAGACATGTTCCAGCAGTTCCTATTACACAGATAATACCTGTAGCTCGGGCGTCGGGTCATACTGCACCTCGTTTCACAAGTACAAAACCGATGTTGCTGTTACGTTTGGCACGGTCCCATACATGGCGATATGGACATACTCGGGCTCTGTGTGCACTCTACTGACACTCCTGAGGGTCCAGATTTACGTTGCTGACGGAAAGTGCCATCCGATCGGCTCCAAGTTCTTCAAGGCGACTATTAGAGCAGATTTGACTACGTCCGTGGCAAATTATTCTGATGGCGCGTGTAGCACTCCAGATGGAGAAGTTCTTCTGGTGACTGCACAGAAATTGACTGCAGGCTGCGATAGCCAAGCACAGGCGCGTCGGTACGAAGTCAGCGCGAGCTACCCAGTTACCGTCATCAATACTCTTGTTTATTTTGACAGTTTAGACTGTACCAAGCCGGTGGGTTCCATCCAAATGACCACTTCAACCACATGCACACCTACTGTGTGCTCAGGCGGCTTGAAAACATTCTGTTCGACGAGTTACAACAAAGAGACAACAGTTGCAAACGCGTTTGGAATGACCCCATACATTACAGTGTCCAAGTTCTCGGGGAAAGCGTGTAGTGCGGCAACGCTGGTTTCTGCCATATCTTACGTTGCCGACGGACAGTGCCACCCACTTGGCAATGGAAAATACTATTCAGTGGCTACTCAAACGTCAAACGAACAAATCATGACGATCAGAAAATTCACTGACACTGGGTGCTCAACTTCGGATAACAGCGACATCTCCGTGACAAAAACTTTATTGACAACCAATTTGGGCTGCGACGGTGCAGCGACAGCGACACAATACAAAGTCAGCGGCACAGTCCAGCAGTCATCCGGTGCAGCACTGAGAGTCGTCTCTACATTCGACGATGGCGATTGTACCAAAACGTTGGGGTCAGTGATCGTTTCTCCTGGAGCCTGCACTAATATTGAGAGCTCTTGCTTCGTCGGCACTTCGACGACTTGCACTACAAATTATAATTACGAGACAGCAATTGCAGCTGCGTTTAAAACGGCTCGATACGTGGTGGTGTCGGTCTTTTGGGGCTCGACCTGTTCGTGGATGACACTCGAATCTGCCACAGCTTATGCTGCCGACGGAAATTGCCGCTTGCTTGGAATGAAGTACTTTAAAGTGGCCGTTAACAACGGGAACGCTGTGATCTCGACATACACAGATCCTTCGTGCACCACTCTGGAGAATACAAACACTATATCAGTGACGACAACACCAGGATGCAATAGTGGAACGAAAGTGCGACTTACTCTCAGTCCGAATTGGTTCACTCGAATGGATGTTGCAGGTGTTTACGCGGCAGCTAATTGTACGGGGACACCATCGAAGTTGGTATTGACTGACTCTGTGGGCAGCTCGTGCTCAAAGACGTGTTCTGTGAATGCTCTCTCAGACTGTACGTTAAACAGCACCTACAAGAGCTACCTGGATACCGCTTTCGGTACGGTACCTTACCTCATCAAGGAAACGTACGCTGAAAGTTCTTGCAGGACACGAAGCTCTATTACTGCGTACCCTGCTGATGGCTCTTGCTATGCGGATGGTTCGAAAAGCTTCAAGGTGACATCAGTGGCTGGAAACATAGCCTTCACGACGTTTTCTCAGCTACTGTGCACAGGATCTGAATTAGTCACTGTCGTGACTAATTCATCCTTACTGAGTAGCCTTTGTGTTTCGTCCGAATCTGCTAAGTACTACATGGGGGGCAACTGGCAGTTTACGACGTCCACGGTATACAACTCTGATGACTCGAATTGCGCTTTAACCCCTTCGAAGTTTTCGCTTACTCTGACTGCTAAATGTACCATTCCAACAGCAACCTGCAGATCGTCGACAGGTTATGGTACGGTATTTGTTGCCCCTGGATGTACTAAGCCGTCGAGCTATATGACTTCAATTGATAAAGCTTTCGGCATGACTCCCTACGTGGTCCAAGAAACGTACGCGGCATATGGATGCATTGGGCTTACTGAAGTCACGGCTTACGTTGCAGATGGCTTGTGTCACCTTGGTGCTGATGCGACTACAAGTTACAGAGTCACATGGAACCCTACCAGTGTCCCCGCTGCGCTGACAATTGAAATGTTTTCTTACGGGGGTTGTTATTCTGGCGCTATTACTCCTACAATTGTCGGCTCGGCTGACATTGGGGGCACTTGTGTTTCTGACACTAAAAAAATCTACGTTGGCGGACTTACCAACAAACTTACAGCGGTCATAACGTACTCGGATTCAGCTTGCACGTCACCAGTACAGGTGGTTTTTTCCAGCCTGGCAACTACGTGTATTACTCAAAGCAAATGTACACCAGCAGCTAATGGACTGTACATGAATCAAGGATGTGCCAGTGACTACGTAGAGTTCCTCGGTGGTCTTTTCCAGTCTACTGTTCGTCTTGTCACGGATATTTACGACGCCAATTATACTTCCAGCTGCGCGGTACGGCAGGGAATCGTGGCTTACGTCGGAGATGGCGTTTGCCACCCGAACATTGATGGGGCGACAGCGTTCAAGGTAACGCTAGGCAAGACTGAAAGTGATTCGACGTGGTTAACTACCTACAGTGATTTGGGCTGCACTATAAAAGTATCTACGGCGGAAATCACTCCAGAGCTCCTGGCTTCTGATTCGTGTGACGTTACCACTGGGATGAAGTTTGTTGTCAGTGCTGGAGAGACTCCAACGCCTACGCCGACACCGACGACAGCTACGACTGGTTCAGGGACCTCAAGCGCCACCTCGTTCTTGTCAGCGCCAGCCTTTGGGTTAATGACTACTGCGGGAGGGGTAATTGGAGGGATTCTACTTCTGTTTTAGCTACCAGTGATTTACTCTCGCTCCAAGCAGTCAATCCCGATACGAATATTGTTTACACTACTGGTTAACCATCGATATACGTACATGATCAAGAGTTTTGGTGTCTGCATTGATTGATCATTTTTAGGATACGTGTTCTTTTTTGTTAAAGGCTGTGGTTTAAATTGTTGAACGTTACGACTGTGTACGCCATCAATGTCTATGCCGAAGGATAATTGAATAGTTAAGCACTGGTATGTCTTACACCAGTCCAACAGCGAATGCTCCATCGACTTTTAACGACCGCCACTGTCTACGGTGACTCGAATTGCGTTCTCACACCTTCGAAGATTTCATTTACTGTGACCGCACAATATACTAAACTTCGACTGCAGCAACGGGCATCTGCAAAACTACAACGACTGGTTTTTCTATCGTTTACTTGTGCTAAGTCATCGGCTTACTGAGACATTTCCGACTAGAATATGGGTTGTCGAGCATGGTGCAGAAAACAAGTGCGGTACCTGGAATTATGTCGAGCATCTTGCTTGTTATTTGAGCATTTGGGGATGATGTCCTTCTACAGTACATGTAGATGACAAATACCGACGCTCCCATGTTAATGACGTAAAATAATGTAGCCTGTAGTGGCGATGCAACTGTCTTTTTGACAATTCTTGTCTGGATGCTGGTTCATGCATCACAGACATTAAGTTTGCTGGTAGTGGTAGACAACATCACGGACAGTAACTCGACAGAAGCTCCGATCTTCTAGCCTGTTATGGTAATTCGACCGCGACTTCTTGCTGGCATTCATATGTAGTTCGGTTGGTATTTACTGGATTTCCTTTGACCTAGAGGAGTGAATATCATTTTCATCTTGTCATTGGTTCGGAATTAAACACACTTTGATAATAATTCGGTAAAAAAAACTGAGATTATTTTCACTTGAGAGGCAACTTGGCTAGCCATACCTGAGTGTATCCGAAATAAACAATATATCTCGGATCGCTCATAACTATACCTGACTCCAAAAGCTTCGTAATGTCTAACGCGTTGGCGACGTCGCTCGGTTTCATTCCCATTTTCCGCCACAATTTATACTGGGCTGTTTGCAAGTTCTCGCCCATTACCTTCAAATCCGGAATCTTGTAAAGTGACTGGAAAAACACCGCTAGTTCTCCTTCTGGAGCCACCTTGAGCAAACGCAAGTAAATCTCCTCATCCCGGTAGACTTAAGGACTCCCCAGCATCTCTCTGTACGCCATCGTGTAGCGGAGCCAATCTAAAAGCTCCGGACTCTTTTCCAGCTTTGTCCCCGAGTTCTTGAGTTGTTTCAGATTCAGCAACTTGAAAGCCTCCTTGGGGGTGGTTTGCGTTTGTAGCCAGAGCCAAAGTCTCGCCTTCTGCGCCGTTGAGCTAAAGGTCGAGGCAAAATCCGCGATTTTCGACAGTCCTGGAATCGCCAAACGTTCTTCTGTGTTGACAGAGCTCCTTAATTGCCGTTCTTTAGGGCCAGATACATTTGGGATCGTCTTAACATTTGCTGCTGTGCCGTACTCGATGGGGGAAGCAGCAGTCACGGCAATAAAGAGCATTAACGCCAGCAGGAGAACACTTGATTTGTGCATTTTTGCAGTTGAGAGAGTTTTCGGGAATGAACACTTCGATGGTCAGGGGGAGTTCACCATCATAATAATCGATGGCACGCGTAATCAAAAAACAAGTACGAGTGCCACGATGACATTGATATGGTCAGGGGATTGGTTAGTTATTGGAGCGCAGCTGAGGATGCTCTGCGTGGTAGTGAAGTAAACTACAGAAAGACACACGGCAATAGAGAGCAATGCGCGATCTGGAAAGCGATAAACACACCGATGAATATCTTTAGCATGAAACATGTATAGCTAGAGATGAATGTATGACTAGATAGTGACACGGAACGACGACGTATCTATGATGCTTTTGTCACGAAGTTTTCGCGATTTCCTGCGAGTTTCTACCTGTGGATTCGGAGGAGGACGACCAATTGTACGTGGCACTTTCCATACTTACAGTGAGGATAACGTTAAGGTGCTGGTAGACTACCCGGAGTTGGAAGCTCCTGATGGGGTGTATACAAAACAATGATGCACAACCTACACGGGGAAGCGTGAGTAACCCTTTATATTGAACATTGGAGGATGTGCATGTGAGAAGGATAGCGAGCAAGGCGTGCAAGTTTCAAAGAGGATAAATCCAAAACGTTAGTAATTTTTGGTTAGTGTCAATTTTTATTCTTTACAGTGTACATGTATGGTGGTTTAAATCTGTTTCAAAAGTTTAAACGCATCAATAGACGTAAAGAATCGATTTTACCCGCCGAAGCGTAAGCGAAGGCGGGTGGCCCTCCCACTGCGACAAAACATACAACCACCGCCGCGTAGCGGCGGCGCTTGGCTAGTCAAAAAACAAGTACTAGACGAGCATGCTGTCCGTCCGTCCGTCACGCAAAACGGTGATCGCTGTACGCGATTTGATTGGACAAAAATCTGAAATAATTTTTGTGGATTACCTAATTTATGTGGCTTGGCCTAAATTATGTGGCATACATTTATTTTACATTTTTGCGCCCTTTTCGAAAGCGGCGGCAGCAAGACGGACAAGGTACGCTGCGTGTATGCATGTTAGTTAGCTGCAAGGAACACCACGGCTACGCACAGATAGTCCGAGGCTCCTGGCAGGGTGTGTGAAACCACCCGGCGAATTTTGGAAACGTATTAGCCTGACGCAATGTGGAAAGGAGGGAAAGAGGGGGAGGGAAAGAGCGTCGGGGGTGCTGTGCTAAGGGGTTTCGACCCACCGCCCACTCTGCGCGAGAGCACAATAGCACCCGCCTATTGGCCACAATCCAAATGCAGCCAGCCAGTTGAGCCGTGCCACAACCAATCAGGGTCGGTTAAACCTGGGCGGGGCAAGGATATCGCACCAAGAACAGAGTACTACTCGGGCGCTCTAACCCTGACTTACCGACTGCACATTTTGCAACGAATACCGCACCAGACTGTAAAGTCTGTTGATTGTGGGAAAGTGATCGGTGTTAATTTCGATGGGAGCTGGCATCACCCGAGTAGTCGAAGACCCAAAACACACAACTACTGCTTCATACAGTGTACTTGGACGTTAAGTCTAACGCGTCACGTTACTCTGTTTCGTGTTCGCAGGTATGGTTCGTGTCAGACGAATAAGAACCCGCGAGGAGATTGAAGCGGACATCAGCGAAAACGAACGGGTGAATGGTGTCCCCGAAGAACCAGAAGACCATGCAAGTAAGAAGCGTCGACTGAGCCGACTATCAAGTAAAAAGTGCAAGCTCAACAAAGAATTGAAAGCCCTACTTGCACGCGAAACTGAACAAGGTACAGTTGACGCAGATGTAGTTGTTTCCGTGCAACATACAAACCTGAGCGACGCGGAACGACAGCGTTTGCATCGAGAACGGCTTTCAGCAGAGGAGGTTGCGTTGGTGCGCCAGCGAAATACAGAACAGCGTCAGAGGCAACGCAGGCAACTACCACCGGAAGACCAAATCGCAGAGCGGGAGCAGAATACTCAGCGTCGCCAAGAGTTGCGTGTGGCCCTCACACAGGAACAACAAGAACACGAGCGCGATCAAAACACGCTACGACGACAGGAATTGCGTAGTGAAATGACTGTGGAGGAGCAAGAGGCTCAACGTGAGCGTGAGCGTGCCCGTCGGGAAGCAGAGGAGGAAGAAGTGCAAGAAGCACGCAAGGAAGCTCTCCGTATTCGTCGCAAATGCGTGCGGCGTGGGCATGCGCTTGCAAATCATGAGGCGTTCGATAAAACTTGCGTTTCTGGAAAAAACGTGCAAGACGGACACCACAATCTCCCAGACATGTATGAGTGTGGTTGGTGTGGAGCTTGGAAGTGGCCGGGTGAGTCCCAGACGACTTGCTGTTTGCAAGGCAAGGTTCTTCTTCCTCCACTACAGAGGGTTCCGGACTATCTACACCAGTACTATGACGACCCCGATTTTCGACGGTTAATCCGGGCTTACAACCAAGTTTTCGCATTCACTTCAGTTGGTGCTGCACGTAGTGATGGCCGTGGTGTGCAAGGAGTAAATGAAGACAGATCAGTCCAGGGTCAGCGTGGGGTTTACACCTATCGCATCCAGGGGGCAATGGGGCACTACTTGGGGTCGCTGCTTCCCCGTATGGAGCACGACAGTGGGAATTTCGCGCCTGCGAAGTTTGCTCAAATCTACATCGTTGACGGGGATCTACAAAGAAGAGTGGAGCGGCGGAAGGGGATTTTCGCCGATCTAGATTGTGAAAAGTTGACGACAATGGAGAGAATGATGCAATGCTACAACCCGTTTGCCTAACAATATCTATCTCACGGGGAAAAATTACGGCAAGATTTAGCGGAAGGCAAGCCCGTTATGGATCTGAAGCTCCAGTTGTACGCGGATAAACGCAGGCCAGGAACAACAAACTTGCCAACTGCAAACGAAGTGGGCGCGGTGATGATTGACGATGGAAACTTCACGAAGTACAGGGATTTGTTACTGTACACTCGACAAAATGGACTGTTACGAATTTTCGAGACCAACCCGATGTACGATCCACTACAATACCCGCTACTATTTCCGCTTGGAGAGTTGGGCTGGACCTACACTGACAAATACGCAAACGGCCAAAAATACCGCAACAAAGAAGAAATGTCGCTCCGCGAACATGTTGCCTATCGGTTGTTCCCAAAACCGGGAGACGGTTCAGTGTTGCACAGTGGCGGTCGTCTGTTTCAGCAGTGGAGTGTTGATCAAAGAGCCAAGGTTGAACAAGAGGCTTTACGATGGATTTCAGAAAATCAAAAAACACTTCGTGCGGATCTCTACACAGGTGTACAGGACGCATACCTAAGTGAGTCCGCGGATGATTTGGCTGAGGGTGAAGTACGATTCACTGAGTATGAACGGAGGAATGCTGAGTATGACAGGGATAACCCTCAACCACCGGAGCAGGCCCGTCGGAAACACTTCCTCGATCGAACAGGCAAACGCGTTATTCTTCCGGCGACTTACACGGGTGGACCTCGGCAAATGTATAAGTCCTACCAAGATTCGATGGCAATTGTCCGTGAGTACGGAAAGCCAGACATTTTCCTTACGATGACCTGCAATCCTGAGTGGGATGAAATTGTTGGACAACTTCCAGATGGCCAAAAAGCTTCAGATCGTCCTGACATTGTAGCTCGCGTGTGGCAGCAAAAACTTAAAGCCCTTCTGGCCGACTTGGACGAAGGTGTGTTGGGTCGAGTTCTAGCTAGGATCTACGTTGTCGAGTTTCAAAAGCGAGGACTTCCACACGCACACATTCTAATCATCCTTGCTGACGAAGATAAACCACGCACGAGAGAGATTATTGACAAGTTGGTGTCTGCTGAGATACCCGATGAGGCTACCAATCCAGAGTTGTACAAGACCGTTACAACTTGCATGATGCATGGGCCCTGTGGTATTCAAAACCCGGACTCTCCCTGTATGAAGGACGGGCGGTGCTCCAAAGGTTTCCCAAAATCATTAGAAGAAACCACCCGTGCAAACGTTGACGGCTATCCAGTGTACCGACGGCGCCGCCGTCCTCAAACTGGTGAGGACCTTAAGATCGGGGGGCGGAAGTACGACAATGAAACTGCTAACCAGTGGGTGGTGCCCTACAACCCCTATTTTTCCCAAAAGTACAACTGTCACATCAATGTGGAAGTGTGTACGGGAATTACAGCAGTGAAATACCTGTACAAGTACGTGTACAAAGGGTCGGATAAAGCGGTTGTGACGGTGGAGGCTGTTCGAGTGGAAAGAGAACATTCTGCCAGGACATGTGCTGAACCAAACGAAGTGCTGCGGTATTTGAATGCACGGTATATATCGCCGGTGGAAGCGTGCATGCGACTTCTCGACTACACAGTACAGGGAAAGAGCCACTCTGTTGAACAATTAACTGTTCATTTGGAGGGAAAACAATTCGTTGTTTTCCGCTCGGATGAAGATCCGCAAGATGTTATCGAGCGTGCTGGTGACACTATGCTTACTCGCTTCTTTGAACTGTGTGCGAGTGAAGCACCAGAAAGTCAAATTGCGAAAGCAATGGTGTACCAAGACATCCCCAAAAAGTTTAGCTGGAAGAACAAACAGTGGGTGCGGCGCAAACGCTATCAAGCCTCGATCGGGAGGATGATCCACGTATCTCCCCGGGACAAAGAGCGGTTTTATCTTCGAGTGATGCTAAGCCACCGAAAAGGCCCTACCTCCTATGAAGACTTAAGAACCGTTGACGGAGTCGTTCACCCTACGTTTTTAGCTGCGGCGCATCATGCTGGCTATCTCGACAACGATGAAGAGTGGATCGCGTGTATGACTGAGGCTGCGGGTTTCAACATGCCGTATCAACTGCGCCAACTTTTCGCGACGATTTTAGTGTACTCAATGCCTTCGGACGTTCGACAACTGTGGGACCGCTTTTACAGCGACCTTTCGGAAGATTTTGGCCATCAAAATCGCGACCTACTTGAACCACTTAAGAGTTCAGTTGTGATGTTCAAGACTCTCCATAATCTTCAGCAGCTCCTTCAAGTTAGTGGGTACTCAGTCCACGATTTTGATATCCCCCAGTTGTGTGAATTTCCGCGACTGGTGTTTGAAACTGTGATGGACGATAACAGCCTTATTCGTCGTGAGATGACAGCGTACAACGAATCTGCCTTGGAGGAAATTGTGGATACGGAAGATCGGTTGAATTCAGGCCAAAAACAAATTTATGACCGCGTATTACGTGCGGTGAATCATCCGGAGCCGGGGAATAAGCTCTTTTTCATCGACGGACCCGGAGGTACCGGTAAATCAACGCTACTTCGGAACTTACTTGCAAAGGTCAGACTCGACGGGAAGATTGCGCTTGCGTGTGCATCAAGTGGAATTGCTTCGCTTTTGTTGATGGGTGGACGTACAGCCCACTCTACATTTAAGATTCCAATCAAGCTGGATAAAAATTCGACATGTTCGATTTACAAGCAGTCGCACCTGCGGAAATTGATCGAGCGTACCAGCTTAATAATTTGGGACGAAGCACCCATGGCGCACCGTCACGCTTTCGAAGCAGTAGATCGAACCCTGCGAGATATCATGGGAAATGACCAAGAACCGTTTGGGGGGAAAGTCATCGTGCTTTCAGGCGACTTTAGGCAGATCCTCCCAGTGGTGAAGAGGGGAACTCCGGCGGAAACCATCGACGCTTGCTTAAAATCGTCTGAGTTGTGGTGTAATTTCCAGCAGATGCATCTCACTGAAAACATGCGTGTCCGCTCCGCTTCGAATTCCTCCAGTGCAGAAGAGATGAGCGCCTTTTCAGAGTTTTTGCTACGCGTTGGAGAAGGCAAGCACGACGTTAACCCCACTATTGGAAGCGAGTTTATGAAAATTCCTCAAGACATGCTCATCGACAACCCTCCAGGAGAAACGACAGACGATGAGGAGATAACTCCAGGCATGATACCTAGAGGAATGGCGCGAATGATTGACTACATGTACGCGGACGTGAACAATGCTGAAGTCGCAACCGACGAATACTTTGCGGATACAACGATCTTAACGACTACGAACGCCATGGTTCACCGTATCAATGCTGCAGTGGCAGAACGACTACCGGACACAGCACATGAATATCTGTCCTCAGACGCTGTAGAGGATGACGCAGATGGGAGTTTGTTCGAACAGGAAGTACTTCATTCTGTTAACATCAACGGGATCCCTCCCCACAAGCTGCTCTTAAAAACGGGAATCCCCATTATGATGATGCGGAATCTGAACCCTGAACTTGGTCTCTGCAATGGCACGCGTCTGCGAATCGTTGAATTGAAACCTCACGTTATCCACGCAGCCATTATGACGGGTGAACGAAAAGGACAGCATGTTCTCATTCCAAGAATTGTTTTCATTAGCGATGACGACGGACGGGACTTTCCATTTCGCTTGAGAAGAAAGCAGTTTCCAGTGCAACCAGCATTTGCGATGACTATTAACAAAGCTCAAGGGCAAACAGTGATGAATTTAGGGCTGTACCTCGCTACACCCTGTTTTTCGCATGGCCAACTCTACGTAGCATTATCTCGCGTCACGGAGCGTTCAAGATTTAAGGCGTTGGTTGAAAATCCTGAGTTAGAGGAAGAGGACGGAGTTTACACAAGTAACATTGTGTACAGACAGATTTTTACGTAGATAACAGATAAACAAGTTTTGACTTTTGAGTACACCCGCCGGAGCGCAGCGGAGGCGTCTTTTTTCTATATGTGACTTCTTTAAAAGGTTTTATTTAGCCCATGCGAGTGTGCGAGTTCATGCCTTTTTTGTTTACACATAAAATATTATATTTTCGAGTTTGAAATAGTGTATGTAGTTTAGCCCAGTGGTTTAGTACCCTATTGTTGAAGCGACGGGTCGTGGGTTCGAGCCCCACACCAAACTTTGTTTTCCGTTCTATTATACTTGATTTTTGTATCATCCCCGCCGAAGCGTAGCGGAGGCGGGCCCTCACTACTGTGACAAAACATATAACCACCGCCGCGTAGCGGCGGCGCTTGGCTAGTTGTTCATCTACGCCGCGTAGTTCAGTCCCGTGTCTGTCTGTCTGTCTGTCCGTCCTGTGTCTGTTCAGCGGTTAAGCGCATAAACCTACGGAGTTGCCTTGGCTTCACCCTACTTTTACATGCAGTTGCCACCTATCATATAGCATTACCCTATCATTGATCCATAAATGGTTACTCAAAACGGTGATCGCTGAACGTGATTTCATTGGTTAATAAGACTTTTAAATTGATTGGCTAAAAAAGAGTATTATATTGATTTATGTGGCATACATCCAAAATACATTTTTGCGCCCTTTTTGAAAGCGGCGGTGGCAACACGGACAAGGTACGCTGCGTGTATGCATGTTAGTTAGCTGCAAGGAACACCACGGCTACGCACAGATAGTCCGAGGATCCTGGCAGGGTGTGTGAAAACGCCCGGCGTAGCTTGGAAACGTATTAGCCCGACGCAATGTGGAAAGGAGGGAAGAGGGGGAGGGAAAGAGCGTCGGGGCGTGCTGTGCTAAGGGGTTTCGACCCACCGCCCACTCTGCGCGAGAGCACAATAGCACCCGCCTATTGGCCACAATCCAAGCTGCGGCCAGCCAGTTGAGCCGTGCCACAACCAATCAGGGTCGGTTAAACCTGGGCGGGGCAAGGATATCGCACCAAGAACAGAGTACTACTCGGGCGCTCTAAAAAGTCTCAACGAGTTGCTTCAAGTAAGCGGAAAAGCGGTAGCCGAGTTTGATCTGCCGCAACTTGACCAGTTCCCGGATCTACTTCTTCGGGAAGCACTACAGGCCGATAACAGTCTCATTGAACGCGAGAGCGTGGCGTATGACTATCACATGCTCCAGGACATTGTGGAGCATGAAGACGAACTCAATGGTGGCCAACAAGCTATTTTTGCGAAAGTCATGGCAGCCGTCGATGGATCTTCGGACGGCAACAAGTTGTTATTTGTGGACGGTCCTGGAGGTACTGGGAAATCGACCTTGCTCAAACATATCCTCGCTAAAGTGCGTTTATCTGGGAAAATTGCCATTGCAGTAGCGTCCAGCGGGATTGCGGCGCTTCTGTTAATGGGAGGGCGGACGGCGCATTCTACCTTCCGGATCCCGCTGAAGTTGAACGCGGAGTCGACGTGTTCAATCAACAAGCGTTCCCCACTGAAGGAACTTATCAAGATAGCGAGCTTGATCATCTGGGACGAAGCGCCAATGACCCATCGCCACGCGTTCGAAGCTGTGGACCGTTCGTTACGTGATATCCTGGATAACGATGAACCTTTTGGAGGAAAAGTAATGGTACTTTCGGGTGATTTCAGGCAGATCCTTCCGGTGGTAGTGCAGGGAACACCTGCGGACACCATCAATGCGTGTCTTAAGGCTTCGGAGCTGTGGAACAAGTTCGATCAAGTTCATCTCACGGAGAATATGCGAGTGAGATCTGCTGCCAACGAAACCACCGCAGAGGAACTTACAGCCTTCTCCGACTTCCTTCTTCAAGTGGGTGAAGGGAGACACGAAGTCAATCCGGAGCTGGGGGCAGACTTCATGAAGATTCCGAACGACATGTTGATTGAGAACGAGCCAGATGAGGAACCGGAAGAAGACGAAGAGATTCGACCTGGCGCCACTCCCAGGGGCTTACGGCGTATCATTGAAGAAATGTATGCAGACATCAACAACCCAGAGGTCGCTACGGACGAGTACTTTGCCAGCCGCACGATTTTGACAACGACGAACATGATGGTCCATCGCATCAACGAGGCTGTCTCGCAGAAGCTGGAAGGAGAGGCCCAAGAGTATTTGTCCAATGATTCTGTGGATAACGACGGTGACGCGGACTACTTCGAGCCAGAGCTCTTGCATTCGGTGAACATGAACGGTATCCCACCACACAAGTTAACTCTGAAGAAGGGTGCGCCGATCATGATGATGCGTAACTTGAACCCCAACCTAGGGCTGTGCAATGGAACGCGCCTTCGTGTTGTTGAGCTGAAACCACATGTGATCCACGCGACTATCATGACAGGTGAGCGCCATGGCCAGGATGTTTTCATTCCGCGTATTGTGTTCCTCAGTGACGGGGACACGCGTGAGTTCCCTTTCCGTCTACGCCGTAAGCAGTTTCCAGTACAACCAGCGTTTGCCATGACGATCAACAAGGCCCAAGGTCAAACGGTGCAAAATCTTGGATTGTATCTATCAAGTCCTTGCTTTTCCCACGGACAGCTGTATGTGGCGCTGTCGAGAGTGACGGCGCGGTCGAGACTCAAGGTGATGATCGAGTATCCAGAGCACGTGGAAGACGACGGCGCGTACACGCAGAATATAGTCTACCGACAGATATTCGAGATGTAAGCAAGAGGAAGAAGGGAGACACTACATTTTTCATAACAAAAAATACATGTTCACTGTGCATATGAATTGGTCTTTGATAAAGTACGTGTTTACCCCCACCGAGCGAAGCGGAGGTGGGGGCTATGTAGTAGTGGAAGTGGAACTGAGCAGCGAGCTCCACGGGTTGGGACCAAACATGCGCAAACCGCCCGCAAAGCGGGCGGCACTCGGCTAGTCTAAACACAGTAGGACAGTACGGTGTCTGTCTGTCTGAACGTCCGTCCGTTCAACGGTTTAGCGCATAAACCTGCATAGTTGCCTTGGCTACACCACACTTTTACATGCAGTACCACCTATCATATAACATCGACCTATTGTTGTGACTGCCCTCAGGAATAGTAATATTACAAATATAGCCCGTCAAAACGGTGATCGCTATACGCGTTTTAATTGGCTGAAAACCAACGCTGACGAGCGAAGCGAGGAAGCGCCTCGGCCACGGCGCGCGCCGGAGGTGTGGCGCCGCTGATGAGTAGTGGAGCGAACTGGGACAGTGAGCCCCACGGGTTCCAACCCAACATGCATTACCACCCGCAAAGCGGGTGGCGCTCGGCTAGTGGTAAGAGTGCCAAAAGTTTAGTCACAACCAGACAAAAATAAGCGCACAAAGTCGATGAAATACTATGTATATATGTGACAACAAACTCAAAGCCACATTACTGTTGTTTTCAAGAAAAAGATGCTTAGCGCATGTTTTCTTTTCTAATGATGTTGCTGCGTCAATGATACATGGACTGGCTGTTGATAAACCGTAAAAAAAAACTAGAAGTGTATAATTTTATCTCGAATCCGAGAAAGAGGCATGAACACTATTGGCCAAACCTTACAAATAACATACCTCAGCGAGGCGAGGTTGAGCAGCACGACTCACATCAATCAGATTGTACCTTTGTACAGTAGTTGGGCTTGGGTGTTGCAAGGTTGGATTGGGTTTCCTCCCTATGTTCATGTATTACGAAATTCGTAATACGAATCGCAATTTGCGATCCGCATAGACACTGTTGAATCTGGCTAGATTAGGGCACATACCTAACTGAATCAACTACAGTAATCGGAGCACAAGCAAACTGTAACTAACTCAAGACGTGATTGTAACGCACAAGTGCCTGTGAGTGAAGTAACTACCTAGAGTCTAGAGTCTAGGGTCACTGACGGTCGACCGATACGAACTTCGTATTACGAAGCACCGAGCATCAGATGCACGAATATCTAGCATTCCTGACTCCAGTGTAGAACACATTGGAAGACTGGCAGAGTGCAGGAAAAGAAAGAAATGCATGTTCCAATCCTGTGATATAAAATGTCCCGTAAACAACGAAAACACACTGTAACTATTAATAGGGGGAGTCAAACCTTGGCTAAAAACCGAAATATCATACTTTCATTTCGAAAAAATCACTGTGAAATCTGAGCGTGATATCCAACATGCCATTTCGAATATCACCCACCTTCCGAGGTGGTTGATGTTTCAAATGACATTTTGTTTTCCTCAAAACGATACATGTGATTTTTAAAATTGACATGTCATTTTGTGAAAGTTTACGTCAGGTTTGACTCCCCCTAATATTAACTTCCTATGGGCAGAAATGATTATCATGCAGAGGATAATTTTAAAATGAAATATATTCTTTTTCTAAAGTTACCGGTATGATATTTCTTTTGGATATACCGTACCAGTATTATACAGTAAAACATGCTTGATACCTATTCAATGACTTGTGTAGAGCTTCCGTAACCTGAAGTGGTAACGCTGAAGTAGTGTATTCTAATTGGACAAAATTATACTGCTGTGAGCTCAGAGCCCAGAGCTCGACAAGACTAAGCACGCGGAGACGCCGACGACAGCCGGCTGCAGCTCGTATCTGGAGGCGAATTCTGAGCTAAGACCGCTCGAAACCCTGCTCGAGATGGAGTACAAGAACACCGAGCAACCGCTGTCTCACAAGTCGATGCAGAGAAGTCACCACGACCCGGCAGGGCAGACAGAACGCTACCATTTTTTATTCACGGCGGTCGGAGCCGCATAATGATGCACTATGGAACCGTACACAATCAAACTGTATTTACTTTCTAGTACGCTTCCTATGGTGAAATGCAACAGTGCGTGCTGTGGGGTTGGCTTCATGTACAGCTAGCCTAACTCTTGAGTGTAACAGCGCGTTCCGGCCCGTTGTTTTCGAAGGTTGGCAGGCTCCTTTAGCGGCACATGTGCCATGCCCACCTGGTAGAGATGATCCGCTTCGTCTTGTGAAGTAGGATATTGCAGTGAACAGTAAAAACAAATGGGCGAACCCGTTGTCATCCAAACGGATTGTTTGCTAAGCCAGTTTGCAATACAAAGAAAATGTGAGTGGCTCTTTTCCAGTGTGTCGTCCACACCCCTCCTGGCCGTTCCCGGCCTTGAGACGCTTCAGCCCTGTGAAGAGCGTCTTCATATCGTCTTGGTAGGCTACTGGTAGTGGCATCCGTTTTTGGCGGTGCATGGCTTTGACGGCACTTCTGTAGCCACTCAGTAGAAACATTCACCTTGCCCCCGTTCATCTTATGCATCAAGAAATCCTCAAAATGGTCAGCCGAGAAAACAGCGAGAAAAATGCTGCCGTCTTGCTCGAAGAATCGTTTCGGACCCTGCCGCGTCGTCCGGATCCAGTTGGAGACTCCTTTCACGTAGCTACGGTATGCTCTCTTCGTGCTCCCTGCAGTGCATGCGCTTTGGACTTGGTTTGCGTCTAACTGACCTAGCTTTGGCTTTGTATCGGGGGCCGAGTGATGACGGAGTTGGTCGTCTGCGAGGGCTGTTTGGCTTGTCTTTCATGGGGAGGAGATGAAATCAATAGCGCGAGTGCCAATTAGTTTTTCAGCCAATTAGATGCTCCATTTCCGCGTAACGAGAGCGCGCTACGCGTTCAGCAAAAACATCGTTGACAAATTTTGCACAGTTTTGTTAAGGACTTCAAAATTTTTGAGGAGAAATTTTAAGCATTTTTCGTTACGCGCCATTACAATTTCCGATAGTTTTGTTACTATAGTTGGTGAATGACTTGTGTAGAGCTTCCGTAACCTGAAGTGGTAACGCTGAAGTAGTGTATTCTAATTGGACAAAATTATACTGCTGTGAGCTCAGAGCCCAGAGCTCGACAAGACTAAGCACGCGGAGACGCCGACGACAGCCGGCTGCAGCTCGTATCTGGAGGCGAATTCTGAGCTAAGACCGCTCGAAACCCTGCTCGAGATGGAGTACAAGAACACCGAGCAACCGCTGTCTCACAAGTCGATGCAGAGAAGTCACCACGACCCGGCAGGGCAGACAGAACGCTACCATTTTTTATTCACGGCGGTCGGAGCCGCATAATGATGCACTATGGAACCGTACACAATCAAACTGTATTTACTTTCTAGTACGCTTCCTATGGTGAAATGCAACAGTGCGTGCTGTGGGGTTGGCTTCATGTACAGCTAGCCTAACTCTTGAGTGTAACAGCGCGTTCCGGCCCGTTGTTTTCGAAGGTTGGCAGGCTCCTTTAGCGGCACATGTGCCATGCCCACCTGGTAGAGATGATCCGCTTCGTCTTGTGAAGTAGGATATTGCAGTGAACAGTAAAAACAAATGGGCGAACCCGTTGTCATCCAAACGGATTGTTTGCTAAGCCAGTTTGCAATACAAAGAAAATGTGAGTGGCTCTTTTCCAGTGTGTCGTCCACACCCCTCCTGGCCGTTCCCGGCCTTGAGACGCTTCAGCCCTGTGAAGAGCGTCTTCATATCGTCTTGGTAGGCTACTGGTAGTGGCATCCGTTTTTGGCGGTGCATGGCTTTGACGGCACTTCTGTAGCCACTCAGTAGAAACATTCACCTTGCCCCCGTTCATCTTATGCATCAAGAAATCCTCAAAATGGTCAGCCGAGAAAACAGCGAGAAAAATGCTGCCGTCTTGCTCGAAGAATCGTTTCGGACCCTGCCGCGTCGTCCGGATCCAGTTGGAGACTCCTTTCACGTAGCTACGGTATGCTCTCTTCGTGCTCCCTGCAGTGCATGCGCTTTGGACTTGGTTTGCGTCTAACTGACCTAGCTTTGGCTTTGTATCGGGGGCCGAGTGATGACGGAGTTGGTCGTCTGCGAGGGCTGTTTGGCTTGTCTTTCATGGGGAGGAGATGAAATCAATAGCGCGAGTGCCAATTAGTTTTTCAGCCAATTAGATGCTCCATTTCCGCGTAACGAGAGCGCGCTACGCGTTCAGCAAAAACATCGTTGACAAATTTTGCACAGTTTTGTTAAGGACTTCAAAATTTTTGAGGAGAAATTTTAAGCATTTTTCGTTACGCGCCATTACAATTTCCGATAGTTTTGTTACTATAGTTGGTGAATGCGATTTGAACTTTTTAGCAAAAACCTTGCATATTTCATATACCACTGTTTTGTGGTCAATGCTGTCATTCTTTCAAGGGATTCTTCATACATTGCCATGAGCTCCGCCGCCGCCGCTAAGACCCGGGCCTACGGAGACCTGAATGAGGCCATCAGCCTCAAGGACTGCTACTGCCTCAATGAGGACCCGAACAAGCCCTTCCGCAACCTCTTCCAAGGTGACGAGACGCTCGTGCTGCAGTCAGACGCTGATGGTAATAAAAAGCGAAATATCTTACCAAATCCGTAAAATTCACTGTAAACTAACTTGCATGTGTCGTTCCTTTTTCCAGAACAGCTGATGCTGTATGTGGAGTTCCAGGACGCTGTGAAAGTTTTCTCCCTTAATGTAGTGGCACCCCAGGGCGAACAGGCACCACGTGTGCTCAAACTTTTCGTAAACCGCCCGAACTTGGGCTTCTCGGACGCTGGAGACGTGGAGCCCACCCAGACAATTGAGCTCAAGGACGAAGATCTTCTACCGGAGAACGACGTGGAGCTACGTTTTGTCAAGTTTCAGCGCGTCAAGAGCATTACGATCTTCGTGGAGGAGAACAATGGCGCCGAGGAGACTGTTCTCTCCAGCCTGAAGTTCTTCGGTATGTTGTTGTACATTTTACATATTTTTGCGGGTAATATTGACTATTGTTGAATATGTGTTTTTGAAATTTCAGGGGAAGCTCTTGCGGGTACCAACATGAACGAGCTCAAGAAGGTCAGCGAAGAATAAAGGAATGACCAGTTTGGGACCCAGATCCCTGTTTATCGGGTATTGTTTTATTCTCTGGTTAGTTTACACATCGAAGCGGTCGTTCGCTAGTACTTTACTTTTGTTACCTCCGTGGGTCAAGTAGAACGGAGTCTGAGGGTGCCTTCCTAGTGTGGAAAGCTTAGGATGCAAGTCGCGTTTGGTACGAGGTACGCCTCGCTTCTTGTAAGGATTTTTCCAGTCGTCCAAGTACTCAACTCCAGCGTTGATGCCTGGTGCATTACGTTTACGGACCACATCATGTTCAGAGTTGTACACTGCGGCAAAGTCGGAGGTGCCAAGACGTCGTAACTTGTGGTACTTGGTTTCTTTCCGTGCTTCTTGTTGTACTGAGTCATAAGGAGCTGTAGCTTGCAGTGTGGCTTTGTTCGAAGGTGGGTACGGAGTCAATTTCGATGGTGGACAAGAAGATTCGAGCCGTGACGTCACCACCCGACGAGAATTGTTCTTAATATGGGTTTCTACAGGGACGCCAAAGCTCGTAGCACTTGCTAGCTGCATAGGGGAATTGTAAACTCCAGCAATAGTGCGCGTGCTGACGAGATGATGAAGATCCTGTGTGATCTTCACCAGTTCTTCCCTTGCAGCCTTCTCACTGTCAATCTGTTCCTGCTCCAGTTGCCTGCGTAGGTTTTCTTCAAGCATACGACGCATTTGATCTCCCTTGGCTGCTAACTCCCCAATGTAAGCTTTCCGCTTTCGGAAATCGATGCGGTTTGTGCGGCTTTGAACACCACGCGTGAGTTTCTGAATAACCACAGCATAGAAATTCAACACAGCTCGATGATGAGCTTTCTCCACCTCAGCACGGAGTCGTTTACACCGTCGACGCGCGAGATGTCCGCGATACACACGCGATATCACCAGTTCAGCATTTCTAGGTGAGAATTGGCCAAGTCAGTTGCGTCGACATTAAACGGAGCCTGAAATGGAGAGCACTCACGTTTGTGAAGTAACTGCAGCACGGACTCGCTGTCCTCTAAATAGCCGCTGAATGTTAGTAGCGGCCTTCCGCTCCGGCTCCGCTTGCTCTTCAGCATCACTAAAGAAGAAGAAGAGAGTCAGAAAAACCGTCAGATACGACACCAATGCGCCACGTACTCGAGAAGCTGCTGCAATCGCTGGAGTGTGGTACCTCGGTTCTTCCAGCAGTCATAAAATGTCACCAGTTTAGTATTTCTAGTTAAGAACAGGTCAGTTGCGTCGACATTAAACGGAGACTGAAATGGAGAGCGCTCACGTTTGTGAAGTAACAGCAGCACGGACTCGCCGTTCTCTGAATTTCCGCTGGATGTTAGTAGCGGCCTTCCGCTCCGGCTCCGCTTGCTCTTCAGCATCACTAAAGAAGAAGAAGAGAGTCAGAAAGAGCGTCAGATACGACACCAATGAACCACGTACTCGAGAAGCTGCTGCAATCGCTGGAGCGTGGTGCCTCGGCTCTTCCAGCAGTCGTAAAAGAGCGCCATCAAGCGAAGGATCAGGACACTCTCGACTCCTTTACAAAACGTCTCTATTTTAAATAGAGAGGATCAAAGACCATCAGATTAAGGATAGAAGCCGAAAGTCAGTTGCATCTTGGCCTTATGTTAAAATCTCGATTTTGATTGGTTGAGCGCTTTGAAGCTAATTGCTTTTAAAGGATTTGATTGGCTGATCACTTCAACATGTCCACCTCGTCCCATGTAACGGATGGGATCGCCCTAAAAAGAAGACGGAAAGCCTTTGAACACTATTGTGCAGAGGCGCTGGCTGTCATGGAGCTATTCGCGACTTTGAACGTCCGCCGCATTGAGGACCAACGAGCGATTGAGCGAGTCATGGCGTCTCGGGACAAGCGGTGGCTGGCCAGTCTCGGACTGAAGGGGCCACGTACCCCTCAGTTATCTGCAAGTTCTGAGAGTGATACACAAGAAGTAGCTGATCCTGATTCCGAGATGGCTGCACTGGAGGAAGAGATGCTGGGGATGGCTATATACAAGTCGAAGAAGAACGAGCAGCCTGTTCAGCTGACGATGCGGCTTATCCGAGAGTGTTTCGCACTTAGTAAGAAACATACCCGACGGGAAGAAACACAAGACGAAGACATTGAGACGATGCTGCGGAAGAAAATCCTGCGTTTGGACTGGTTGGATATCGGTAAGATCGAGAATCTGGACGCATTTACACATGTGGAGGAAATATATCTACAGTACAACCTGATTGAGACGATTGAAGGGTTGGAGGATCACGAACAGCTCATGTTCCTCGCACTTGCTGGCAATCGCATCCGGGAAGTTAAGAACCTCAAGCATCTCAATGTACGTGTGTTTCGACCTGGTTTAGCGCGTAAAAAGGAGATTAACTGACATCGTTCCGATGCTTTTAGCTAAAGTTTTTAGATCTGTCCATGAACTACATCGAAGACTTCGACGTGAGTGAGTTTCCAGCCTCTCTTCGAGTTCTCCGTCTGGCTGGAAACCCATTTGTGCGGCATATGCCTGCCTATGCGCACCTTTTCTTCGAGCGACTGCCTAACCTCGTCCAAGTTGACCAGTTCCGACGTTCGTCTACGATTTACCCTACAGGTGATTCAGCAGAAACCGCCCCATTATCTACAGGGTCTTCAGCATCTGAAGGTCAAGTAGCTGTGGTGCCTCTCCCGATGGATCAGTACCAGGCATTGCAGGTCGAAGTCGAGTTACTGCAGCAGGAGCAGGATCTTCTAGAGAAGAACGAGCTGTTTCAAGCAGAGACAAAGGCAGGCTTCAATCTTACAGATTATGAGAAACAACGCAGCGATCGTATGGCTAAGTGGAAAGAACAGCTTACGACGTTAACGTCAAGGACAAGAGAGCAGATCACAGAAAGCAGCGAGTCGGTCAAGGCAGATACCAGTTTTCGCGATCGACGGAGTCTCGCGTTGTCACGAGCGCGAAGAGCTACAGATGCAGCTCTAGTTGACGCCGCAAGTCATTTTAAACAGGTGCGAACTCGTGTTCGACGGAGGAAAAAAGTGGCCAAACGGCCGGCAACGATCTAACGCATGTGCCTGTTGTCTTCATAGATGGAGATGGCTCATCAAGCCTGGCAAAAGAGTCAGCAGAGACGACCGACATCCTCCCAAGCTAGCTGATAGCATTTCTTAATCAACAATGGATGGACTGTGTTTGTTTTGATTGTTTTTCATTTAAAATGAAAAATATATAAAAATCAAAGAGCAACGTCCAAATGTTGTCTACTGGAGCGAATAAGTGCGGTTTTGAATCCTGAATTTGAAGCCAAAAAGTACAATAAAAAGTGTGTGCGAACTTAGCGCAGTGGCGCCAGACGCAATTGCGACATTTTGAACTGCAAACCTCCAAATTGTATCATCGGAAAGTGCGAAATCGATTCATTCATTTTGGCGCAAAATGCAGCCGGAAAGTGCTAAAAAAAAAGCGCGTCACCACAGCGCGTCACATGTGTTGAGTACCGCTTCAATGCGGAAAGGATCGACCTCCTGTCAAAAAGCAGAGTGATTGTCAAGACTCAGGCTCACTTTACTCTTATGGTGTTTGTGTTTTGAACTGCAATTTTGGCGCGAACTTAGAACCCTTTGGGAATAGACGCAGTCGGTGCAAAGCCGCGAGTAAGGTTCGACTCCAAACTGCCTGCAAACTCAAGACTCAATTCCCACTTATTCGCCCCACTGTCAGCAATTTAAAGCTGAATGGCAAAGCTGGTATCACACGGTGCTGCCTGAGGGATATACTCGGACAGCGTCCGTAAATGCAATGTGAACTCTTCCAGCGAGAGATTGCGAGCATTTTGCACATGTACACTCTTGGCAACGACAAACGGTGCAACCTTGTAAGTATCGCCACATGCAGCGATATCCGTTTGGTGTGGACTAACCAATACGAGTCCGAATTTGCCCGCTTGCGGATCCATGAGCCTCTGTGGAGCCCCGCCAAAGAGTCGATCACGACACAAACTCTGCAGTAAATTGACTCGCCACGCCGTCTTTTCAGCTGCAGATTGGAATCTGTTAGGAGCTCCAATAACATGGACACTGGTCATCGTGGTACTGCTGCCAAGACAGAAGGCCAATCTCGGGAACAAGGTCTTGCACGTGGCTTCAACGAACTGCACGCTGTCTTCACTGACGATGAAGAGCGGTCCATAGCTGGAAACAGACGTGAGAAGGTCAATGAGATCTTGCTCCACTCTAGCCAGTGTGGCTTGCAGGTTCGGCGTGCGCAAAACTCGCTGTTTAGCTGCTTGAAGGGCTTGTATGGATGGCTTGAGACCGAGTTGATGCCTCATCCACTTGGCAGGTACCAGAACGTTCTCCCAGCACAGGAAGAAAGCATTAGGGAGTCCATTTGCAGGTCGATTGGTCGCTGGGTACTCGTACAGGTCGCTGGAGTAGGCGGAAACGTCCATCGAGAAAGACGAGACCATGGCTTGGGACATTATGTTAGTGTTTACGGCTGGGGAGTGCAGACTGCCCAACGGATCATTGGCAAGGAGGAAATTCAATACTTCAGGATTCATGGTGAACGTCCCACGTGGTAAATTGCAGAATGACACAAAGATCCTGTACTGTAGTACGTAAGAGACTTTTCGCAATGAAACGGACGCTGATTGGTCATTTTGAACTTGGTGAGTGATGGTCGTTGAAGACTCATTAGGGGGAGTCAAAGTTTGCGTTTTTGCCTGTCATATCTTGGCGTGTACCCATGTCATATTTTGACACGATTTCTGTGATATTTTGTCGCGATGACCTGTCATTTCAAAACTCGGGAGCAGGACGATTCCTTGACATTTCCAATAATAAAAAAGTGATCCGACGTCGGGGGTATGTTATATTTTGGAGTGTACCCATGTTATATTTTGGAACGATTTCTGTCATTATTTGGTGCGCTGACCAGTCATATTTTGTCAGCCAAAAGTCAGGTTTGACTCCCCCTATTAGGATGATGTATTTTAAATTTTTAATAGAGAGAGATCAGACTACCTAGGTAGTCTATTAAATTTAGAATTGAGCTTTTCCCAAAACCAGTACCATATGTGAGCTCAAATCCCGAAATGCGTACCTTTCCCAAAACCAGTACCAGTACCAAACCAAAGCTAAGTGGACCACTTCAGTTTGGTTTACTACCACTGTAACACTGTAAGAGTCAGTCTAGCATTTGTAAGACGCGTTTTGGATCAAGACGCTTTTTGGAGTGGAGTAACGATTTTTGGATTAACGATTTTAAAATATACTGAATTCTGCACCAAAAAATAAATATCCTTTATAAGGATAATAAATACACTGCGGTGTGCTTGCTTAGAGCGATGTCCAAGTAAAAACCAACTTGGTTTGGTGGCCAAAATAATGAAGTGAAAAGAAACAGTCTGGATGTCCAAGTACCAGTCAGTTGTGTCTTGGTTGAACCTCATAAACAGCATATCAAATGATGCCCTTTATGAGTTTGTTTCCTTTCACTTCGCAATATGAGACCCGCAACAAGGAAAGCAACTCCGGCTGTAGCAGCTCCTGCAGCTAGCGATGCAACGCCGCCTTGTCTTGCCTCGGTCATCGACGAAGACGGTCAAGTACTCACTGTCGCTGGTTCACCCTCAAACTCTCCATTTGCTGCTACTGCTCCTATTGCTTCAGTGTACTACGCAGATTCACGCAAGAAGTAGGGGGTTGCTGGTATCTTCTGGACCACCGAAAAAAAAGACGCGTCGTCATGAACTCGCGCTTAGGTGCACCACCAACTTGGAGTCTGTTGTCGCCATTGCATCAAGTGCTCAGACCGGGAATACTGCGACGTTTGCAGCTAGTGAGGCTAAGACAAAGTCAGCAAAGGCAGCCAGCACATCGACAACATAGCTACAGACAAAGAAGCGTCAAAGGTCCAACGTGCGACGGCTCGCGCTGTTCTAGAGCCAGGAGAAGCTAAGAGCATGCTCTGGACGGTTACATTGATCTCCTTAGCTGTAACGGGGTTACCCGGGTTTACACCTGGTGTGTTCCACACATGGATACACTTTGTGTAAGGTACATATTGGATGTACGGACACTCGAGGGAGTGTGTGTGGCTGAGAGCCACTCGTTATGCATTTGAAGTAGGATTTTACTTGGTTTTACTATGTTAGATAGTTAAACACATACATTTACCCCCTAGGTGGCTAGCCGCAATAAAGATAAATAAACAGTTTGGATTTGGAACACTAAGAGTAAAGTCCTTTTATTAAGGTCGTAGTTAGTAGGTGCCTTTGGTAATAAAGGTCTATTAACCCTTAATAAGGTGAGTGTTAATCCTTAACTCGTTGAGTTAACCGTCTTCCTCTGACGCTAAGCTACGGCAGCCCCGCTGCACTAGCTCTTGAAACCCGCTTCAAGAACCCTATCGTTCTCAAGAAATTTGCCAAAAAGACCGTTGACACTAAGAAGATGCGCGCCATATGGGAGGATACAGTCAACCTATTTCTTCAGCGTGTATTGATCGATCAGGCATGGGGAAAAGATCCAGCCCATACCGGGACTGTCAACCAGCTCAAGAACAAACTGAACGCCATCCGAAAGGCGTACAAGGCAAAGCGCACTCGCATGCTTGGAACCGGCAATGAAACCGAAGTCGCTTCTACACGTGATGACGAAAGTGGGCAACGACATTTTCTTGAACTGCCGAGGCCGACGAAACGGAACTTTCGCCAGACGATGGCTACGACGGTGCTCCATCCTATAAGAAACTGGTTTGCGATCCTATGAACGTCAACAGCAAGTATCGCCGCGAGCTTGGCAATGAACTTTGTGCTCTGTGGCCACTATTGTGCGATGTTTTCTCTCATAGCCTGGGCTAACTGGCGAGGCGATAACAGAGTCCGGTAGAAATACAAGTGGGGTGAGCAGTGGTGAAAAAGACGGGGATGCACGCAGTGATCACGATAGTCTGTCTGATGAAGAGTGTTCTGGCTCATCAAGTGAAGCCTGAGCGAAGGCCAAAACCGCCGCGAAAGCAAAGCAACGACAGATGCAACAAAAGCAGCGAGGTAAACTAGAGCAGAAGCGCCCTGTTGATGTCCTCAATTAAACGCTGCGTGATGGTTTTGGTGCTGTGGTGCGCATATTCACATTTCAACAAACTGGCCGAGCGAATGGTGGCGTGGCCGTACTCGTGGATAAACCGGTCGCCTCGGTTGAGTCGTCGAACGTCCAGCAGCAAGCCACAACTGAAGCCATTCGCCAAAGTATTGACGGACTAAACAAAATAACTGCGTCTATTCAAGGTGTTGGTGGAGCAGATCAACAAGAACGCTCAAGACTGAAGCAAGATGTTTACGAGTCATAAGTGGTTGATGGGCTGTTGTTTGACTGAGGCGACCAGTTTATCCACGAGTACGGCCACGCCACCATTCGCTCGGCCAGTTTGTTGAAATGTGAATATGCGCTCCACAGCACCAAAACCATCACGCAGCGTTTAATTGAGGACATCAACAGGGCGCTTCTGCTCTAGTTTACCTCGCTGCTTTTGTTGCATCTGTCGTTGCTTTGCTTTCGCGGCGGCTTTGGCCTTCGCTCAGGCTTCACTTGATGAGCCAGAACACTCTTCATCAGACAGACTATCGTGATCACTGCGTGCATCCCCGTCTTTTTCACCACTGCTCACCCCACTTGTATTTCTACCGGACTCTGTTATCGCCTCGCCAGTTAGCCCAGGCTATGAGAGAAAACATTTGCACAATAGTGGCCACAGAGCACAAAGTTCATTGCCAAGCTCGCGGCGATACTTGCTGTTGACGTTCATAGGATCGCAAACCAGTTTCTTATAGGATGGAGCACCGTCGTAGCCATCGTCTGGCGAAAGTTCCGTTTCGTCGGCCTCGGCAGTTCAAGAAAATGTCGTTGCCCACTTTCGTCATCACGTGTAGAAGCGACTTCGGTTTCATTGCCGGTTCCAAGCATGCGAGTGCGCTTTGCCTTGTACGCCTTTCGGATGGCGTTCAGTTTGTTCTTGAGCTGGTTGACAGTCCCGGTATGGGCTGGATCTTTTCCCCATGCCTGATCGATCAATACACGCTGAAGAAATAGGTTGACTGTATCCTCCCATATGGCGCGCATCTTCTTAGTGTCAACGGTCTTTTTGGCAAATTTCTTGTGAACGATAGGGTTCTTGAAGCGGGTTTCAAGAGCTAAGGAGATCAATGTAATCGTCCAGAGCATGCTCTTAGCTTCTCCTGGCTCTAGAACAGCGCGAGCCGTCGCACGTTGGACCTTTGACGCTTCTTTGTCTGTAGCTATGTTGTCGATGTGCTGGCTGCCTTTGCTGACTTTGTCTTAGCCTCACTAGCTGCAAACGTCGCAGTATTCCCGGTCTGAGCACTTAATGCAATGGCGACAACAGACTCCATGTTGGTGGTGCGCCTAAGCGCGAGTTCATGACGACGCGTCTTTTTTTTTTCGGTGGTCCAGAAGATACCAGCAACTCCCTACTTCTTGCGTGAATCTGCGTAGGACACTGAAGCAATAGGAGCAGTAGCAGCAAATGGAGAGTTTGAGGGTGAACCAGCGACAGTGAGTACTTGACCGTCTTCGTCGATGACCGAGGCAAGACAAGGCGGCGTTGCATCGCTAGCTGCAGGAGCTGCTACAGCCGGAGTTGCTTTCCTTGTTGCGGGTCTCTTATTGCGAAGTGAAAGGAAACAAACTCATAAAGGGCATCATTTGATATGCTGTTTATGAGGTTCAACCAAGACACAACTGACTGGTACTTGGACATCCAGACTGTTTCTTTTCACTTCATTATTTTGGCCACCAAAACCAAGTTGGTTTTTACTTGGACATCGCTCTAAGCAAGCACACAGCAGTGTATTTATTATCCTTATAAACGGATATTTATTTTTTGGTGCAGAATTCAGTATATTTTAAAATCGTTAATCCAAAAATCGTTACTCCAAATTGCGTCTTAATTAATCCAAAAAGCGTAAAGCGTCTTACTCCAAAAAGCGTCTTGATCCAAAACGCGTCTTACAAATGCTAGACTGACTCTTACAGTGTTACAGTGGTAGTAAACCAAACTGAAGTGGTCCACTTAGCTTTGGTTTGGTACTGGTACTGGTTTTGGGAAAGGTACGCATTTCGGGATTTGAGCTCACATATGGTACTGGTTTTGGGAAAAGCTCATTTAGAATTTGCAAGACATCTAATATGTCTGAAGCCTGGTCACTAACACTGGTTTATCCTGCCTTAATGACCTGGTGTCCACTTTCGATGGAGTCTCTCTGGGCTGTGCTTGAAGGAGTTCAAGTCCCAATTGCAACCGCGTTCCATTGATCCTTGTATTCGGTGATCTTTTTTCCCTTTCAGCTATTGCTCGCAGTTGGCGTGTACTTGACGTCCAGAATTCTTGCACAGCTTGTTCGGACGATATAACTTCACTCTCGAATATAACTCGATTTCGCTGAGTCCATAGACTCATTATACAAATGCCGCTTAATATGCGCCAGACACGTTTCCACATGTCCTCCAATTCAGCCGCCTCGTCCTGTCCATATACATACAAAGTTTGTTTCCTTTTCGTGGGAATGGGTGGAGCTTGTCTGTTCGCGCAATTTTGCCAGATATTGCTCCATTGATGCCTCATCGTGTGTTTCTCCAGTCCACCAACTGTTAAGTTTCTTCCAGCAGACTTGCGCCGAATAGCACTCCCAAAATATATGTTCGATTGTCTCCTTCATTTCTTGGCAATGATGGGTTCTTCGACAAGAATTATCTTCACTTCGGCTTGCATAGTAGAGATTGAGCTGACACGTAGCCATTCGATAGGCAACCCATACCTGGTAGTCGGATAGTTCATTTCTGTGGGCCCATAGATCCGAAGGAGTTTGATTCAGCGCTACTCGGATCCAGTCACTTCGCTCTGCTCTTGTTTTTCAATCTACAACCAATCTGGTGAGCCCTTTCCGCCCCCCTTTGTACTTCCGGACTACTTGCCGCTTGAGTGCCTTGAGTATGTTTTTATTTTTGACTGTATCAGCGACTGCCCATGGAAAACTATGTATGCGTGGATGCGCTAAGAATACCAGCCCCTCTTCCTCCTGATGATTGAACAGCTTCTGCTTGTGTAACTCGATATTCCGCTGCTCACTCGTCAAGTTTTCGATTTTCCAGTGAATTCCATTTGGTTGTTGCCGCAAAAGAATCCCCTCTCCCTCTGCTGGTACCTGGTCTGTTGGTGTTCCTGTTACATACCCCGACCTGGTACATGACCATGCATACTCTTGCTCCAGATCTATATCCTTTTAATATCGTAGCTGCAGATCCTTGATCACAGCTATCTCTTCCCCAATTTCAAGAGGTGGTGAATTCCATAGTATAGCCACTCCCCACCGCCGAAGTTTCGCCTGAGTGTATGTAGTTTCTCTTACTGCCGGAATCTCCATAGTATATGTTGTTCGTCCGGTTCTGCAAATGTGAAGATCTTCCAGTGCACACGGTCTTATCTTTCCGTACTTACGCCTGTCTAATACTCGTCCGTTCGCACCCACTACCCACGGGTTGTTACACCATTTGTATGAAGGCCAGAAGACATTTTCTTCCGCTGTCATCGTGGGAGCTTGGTGTTGTAATGGCTCTGCTAGTTCCAATACCCATTCCTCGTCTGTTGGCCAACTAATCGCGTCATTTGCCACACTGTTAATGCGCTCTGTGTCCTGCCCCTTTCCTCCTTTATCCAATGATATATCTGGGCCAACCCATCTCCGATCAAATCCTGCATGTCAACTGCCGACATGTTATTTCTTAACTCTGATCTCTTTTTCCGTTGTGGAATGGCTGTTATCCCATTCATCCAGTCCTGCTGATCCCGTCGAAATACCCAAGTCTTCCACGCCGTCAGATATTTATCTTTTCTCTGAGTTAACCACGTGACTGCTTGCTTCATTTTTTGGGCTTTGCACCCTACCGCTATCGATACTAGCCCAGCTCCTCCTGCTTGTTTAGGGGAGTAAAGCAGATCAGGATTAATCTTGTGCCGTGTACTATCTGATGATGTCGAGTGCTTCCATAGGAAATTCTTCTGAATATTCCTTAATTTTGATTCAGCCCACTGCGGCATGTCGAAAACTGCTGCTGTAAACAACACCGATGGGAGCATTATCACATTAAGTATTGTGATTCTGTTCTCGATGCTGGTTCCCAATTGTGCTGCAGTTGCTAGTCGCCGTTAAACTGTTCGGATCCTGGCTGCCCAATTCGTAAGTTGCATTTCACCTGTTCCAACTCCATATCCTAGATATCGGACCGTGTCTCCATGCGCGAGAACTGGAATGTCAAGAAACTCTTTTACTTGTATGGATGTGTTCAAGAAGATCACTTTGCTCTTGGCTGGCTGGACCTGTAACCCGGACAGACCCCCAAAACAGTCAAGTATCTCCATCACCTTTGCTATCTGTTCTGCTGAGTCGAGAAATACCGTCGAGTCGTCTACGAACGCCGAGAATTTGTGCCTTCTCCCATTACCTTGAGGTATTTCTATCCCTTGCAACTCTGTAGCATTGTTTATCGCTACTGCGAGAACTTCGACAGATAGAATGAACAATAGGGGTGCTAGAGGGCACCCTTGACGAATACCTGTCTCCACCGATATTGGCTGAGATAGTTCGGTGTTGACCAGAAATTTCGCTGTTGTGCCTTGATGTAATTTCTCCACCATTGCGATAAACTCCTTAGCGAAGTTAAACTTCTGAAGTGCTAAGAGCATGAACTCTCTTGCAACGGTATCGTATGCCTTACGACAATCCAACAGTAAGATTGCTCTGCTGTCTGAAGCTTCGATATCCGGTTCTGCTTTTGCTGTCTGCAATAGCGCCACCATCATTATGGCTGTCTTCAGCATCTGCCGACCATGTACGAATCCCTGTTGCGATTCTCCTATCGGTGTTCCCAGTATCGCTTGAACTCGTGTTGCTATTATTTTCGCGAAGACTTTGTATCCCGTTTGGAGTAAAGCGATAGGTCTGTAGTCCATGGCATCTACCGAATCTCCTTGCTTGCGCAGCGGAATAATCAGGCCTTCCAGAAAAGAAGGAGGAGACCCCCCCCCCCCCCTTGCACCAATTCGTTGACTATATTCACCATCGCCGGAACTAACAGAGCTGGTGTATCCTTGAAGAAATCATTGTTGAGTCCATACGGTCCTGCAGCTTTATGCCTATTCAGAGCGTTGCTTATGGGCCTCATTCCTTCTCCTGCGGTTCTCTTTCAACCTCACCTTTTTGATGCTTCGAGTTTTAAATTTTTAATAAATGAGTGATGTGATTTTGATCACGAACTCGCATACTTCGCGGGACTTTTACCCCTCCAAAATGCGCATATTCGATCGCATAATCCTATTTTTATTATTATAGGGGGTGTTGAAACACTGATTAAGTTTTTTTAAATTCTGTTGCTAAGGTTTCTAACAAACACTTGCTTATCCCCTCCAGTTAGTTCTGGCCGCAGAATCGAAGGGCCTTTTCATAGGCCTTTTGCAATTGTGACTTTGAATGCATATATATAGACTATGAGCGACAATGAAGGCAAAAATAAGGTCAAGCCCGTTCCCACCTCCGCTGGCTGGACATCACAGACTGGAGCTGTGGTGCTGTCAGGATTCCCTTGGACTACCAGTGCTTGACCTGGCCAGGCACTGCTTCATGGCGACTTCGGAACCAGTAGAACTGGGTACGACGGAAATTTCAGGATTCTTGATAAGCAGGCAGCCAGTGATCCAAGTAGAATCTACTGTAGGCCGTTCGTATTCTCTCTCTTGCTGCCATTAGCAAGATAGATACATTTCTGTATTGAGATCGATAGGCAGCGACGATTGTCTTGACTTCACACTTGACAACTTAGTAGTCACTGCACAAGCAGCTCAATACCCTTGGCTACGAGTTTTCAGCAGGATCCCCACCTGTCTTGCCCTGTGTTTCCTGAACTGCTTCAACTTCCGGAAAACAGTACAAAGAATTCTTTAGGACGACTCAGTACTAGAATCATGCCGAAGCGATGTGCAGACAATATGGACCAATCAAGTGACGCGGAGAAATCCAACGACGAACAATCCGTGTCCTTGCCCGTCTACACGCCTATTCTGGCACCCAAGCTGACTTCGATCTTTCATGAGGCACTTGCGAGATGGGATAAGTGCCGCAGCGAGTATGAAGCGAAGATGGAGGCTCGCCGCCGAACTACTAGTGAGGACTACATCGTGGTGACGCAGAATGTAAAGGAAACGTTCGACCCCGAGACGCTCACCGAAGACGAGCTCATTGCTGAGATCCAAGGTCTGCTTGGCAAGGTCAAGAACGACGACCTGTCTAACATCAAGGATTTGTTCGCGAGCGAGCTGAAGATGAACCTGAAGGAGCCCGATGTGGATGCTCGTGTTGTTGCGTACTTCCAGTGTTTCAAAAAGATTGTGAAGGAGAACGGGCTGGACGACGTATTCGCTGACCCGGACGGCGAGAAGGAGAAGTGCAAGCTCTCGTTGCGTGCCTCGCCCCTCCTGTTCTCAAGGCTGACGTAACATCAGCCGTCCTAAGGACGCTGTGAAGGACATCCCGACATTGTACTCTCTGGTATACAAGAAGGCTGTCGAGCTTGAGAGGCATTTCCAGAAGAACAAAAAGATGTGGGTGACGGCAAAACATAAGGACAAGCCTAACACGTCGAATCCGCCAAGTTTACTGGAAGCGGTGCTGAGCAGACTAGCATTTCTGCTGGAGGCGACTCTAAAAAGAAAGGCCGGAACCAGAAATCCGAAAGAAAAGTCGAGATACAGGCGGACACGAATTCCGCCAATAAGGCCGATAAAACACATTCCTCGCGTAAGGAGCCGCCGTCGCCGTGTCCAAAGTGCCGGGAGATGCACTGGCTTAACGACTGCACGAAAGCTACTGATGCTGAGGAGGTCGAGCTTCGGTTCAAACTCCGTGAAGCGAACAAGGCACACAAGGCTCGTACCACGAGGCTCAAGCAGCTGCTACCAGCATCCTCACGCACAGTGACGCTCAACGAAGTGTTGAAGTTGCCGTGTTGCCCGGACACAGGATCCGACTACACGCTGATGCTGATGACCCAGTCACACTGGGACCTTCTAGTCGCTGCAGACCCATCGGTGCTGTAGCCGCCGTTGAACACGCCGGTGCACATCGATACGTTCGGTGCTCATCCGGTCACGGCGAAGGCGAAGGCGCTGCTCCACGTCATGATCCACACGGCGGCTGGGCCGGTGCAGCTCGCAGACGCTATACTGTGTATGATCGACACTGAAGATGATGAGTTCATTGTGGGACATGACGTGCTTGGAGCTCTAGGGATCGACGTTGACCGCCAACTTGAGCAGCTGGCCAGTCTTCATGATGGCGAAGGAAGTGGTGATCCATTTGAGTTGGAAGCGGACGAACCGCCTGTGATCATGGCCCAGTCTGTCATGGATGAGGGCGTGCGTGCTGCTGTGGAGACGTTGATTGACAAAGCTCTGGAGAACGGTTTCCCACCGGGGAAGGTGGACAAGCTGCGCGTCATCGTTCACATGTACGATGTTTGGCGCCTCGTACTTCGCGATGATCCACCTGCCTGAGTTGCCCCGGCCGAAGTGCATTTGAAGGATGGGGCTCAACCTACGAAATGACTGGTGTACGATAACCCAGCAAACCGACGGTCAAGTCCCGTGTTGCCTGCATTCGCCTACGACAAGCTCGACTATCTGTTTCTCAGACCGCAGGGGTTCAGGATGTTCTGTGACCATAGACACCTGATTCACGTATTTGCTCCGGACGAGCACGTCAAGAAACACGTGAAAGGGAAGTTGCTGCACTGGGCAATGAAGCTGATGAACTTCACATACATCATCGAGCACATCGCAGGTCCTTGTAACGTCTGGGCGGAGGTGGGCCGGAAACCACGCTTCTCCAGCCACCGCGACAAAGAGGATCCGAACAGCAGCGCCGGCTACTGAATCAACTAATGCAACAGCTACTACCGATGGAGTTCCTGGGACGGAGGTAACGGAGCCGAACATCTCGACGCTCCGCCCTCATGACGATGACAACTTCAAGTGGTCAACCTTCGCTGCCATTTTGAAGGTACAGGCGCTACACAATCCTCCTGCTGGTGTTAAACGCACTGACGATTATGTACTTATGCTCAACGGACGCGTCTGGATACCGACAGGGGCTGAAGAACTCATTCAACGCCTTTTCATCGTTGAACACTGTGGTGCCCGTGGTCATCATGGGAGCTGCAATAATAGATCACTAACGACGTCTATTTGCGATTGAACATCTCACTTCTTTGGTTTCGACTTTCGTCAGGCATCGCCGGTTGTGCCTGAATTCGAAAGGGCGGAAATCATCCCCAGACCTTGGGGTGAAACAATTGAGTGCCCGGAACGCAACGGCGTTCTGCATTTCGACTTTCTTTCAATGGGCGAGAGCGTCGGTGTCTCCTGGTACATCCTCGTGCTCTAGGACCACGCGTCTCACTTCTGCGAGCTGATCGTGGCTGACACGGCGGATAACACGGTTACATTGGAATCATTGCTGGTTTGGTACTCTCGGTTCGGTCTGCCACCAACTTGGATTTCAGAACAGGGTTCCCAATTCAAGAATGAAGTGGTGAGTGAGCTGCCTCGAAGACTACGTTCCCAGCAGTGGTTCGCCCCAGGCTATTATCCGTGGATAAACGGCTCCGTAGAGCGCGTAAACAGGGGCATTCTACAGGTGATACGTACGATGATCTTGGAGTACAAGCTCAGCAGATGATCCTGGTGTTCGTGGAGCATTTAAACGAGAACATTAAGGGCAAGCGAATTTCCAGCGAGTATGAAGTTTCACCGGCACGACGTCGACTGAGCGCCGAGGCTTAAAAAATCGGACTGTGTTGATGCTTACAGAATGTAGAGAACGCAGTGGGTCTGGTGAATGAGATCAGCAGCCTTGTCAAGCTATGTCGATAACGTATCCGGATGGGTACGTTAAGTCTTGGGGGGGGGGGGGGATAAACGGCTCCGTAGAGCGCGTAAACAGGGGCATGGGGGATGGGGGGGGGTGACAGTGTTGAACGTACAAGTGGTTACACCACTTGTAACTCTAACAGTTGCGCTAACGGTTAGAGGTTGGAAATGGACCTCAGACCTTGGTGTGTGGAGTACTATTGTTCATCCGTTATTCATCCCAATTCGTCCCGATTCGTCCGGCACGGATGAATATTCATCCGTGTGATAGTATTTATTAGTGGACTGAAATAATGGTCTATATTACCCAAAATATCCTATCGCGAGGACCAAAACCAAGCTTCCTGCATAGCGCAGGAGCCTTTCGACGTCGATCAAGCCACGCTTTAGTGCGAGCCATGATCTCGCACAACGCAGAAATCATGTACTCCGATACGATTTCTTCATCCACAGGTAGAAAATCTTCGTCTGCCCAGTGCGTTCCGTCAAACCACTCATATCCTTCTTGAGATGCAGGGTCTGCAACCAATCGCTCCAGTTCGCAAATGCTCTCCAAAAACTCAACGCTGTTAGCAAAAGGCGCTCTCTTAACTGCTCGATGAGTTGCTCTCTGAAGTCCAAACAAGGTTGACTGAATCGAACACGATGGGGGCGTTCGCGTCCTTGGCCCCGTGGTTTTTGAGTAAATTACGCCAGCTTAAAAACCCTGCTATTGCTTAGCCGATTTTTACGGGATGAGTGAATAAACTTGAAAATACCCCACGCTCACCAGCCAACTGGTTCCGGTTTGGCAATATGAGCATTGGCGAAATTCAATCAAACAGTTCACGAAAAGCTTATTGAAGTGGCTACATTGCTCTATCCTGCAATAGGGTGTGCTGAAGGACCCCTGTCGACTCAGGACGAATCGGGATGAATCACGGATGAGCAACAGTAGTACCAATGGATACATGGGCGGGCCATATCATTGGATGGCTCGCGTGCATTTACGCATGCAATTCGTAGAAAGTGACGTATTTCTACCAATCAGTGCTTTTAGGAGAAATCAGATTCTGTCAACCACACATTGACAGAGCCTTCAGAAACAGATAGCAATCAGACTTAGGGGGTCCATGCCGAATTCCATAACAGTTCTCATTTTACGGTATTTGCAGTATAAATATGGTTATATTTGATTTAATTATATTTACAACGTAAGTATAAATAAATTAAATCTAATTAATTTCACGTACCCTCATACACGTAGCGCGCATGTACGCCACCTAATAGGTCTTAGTAGACCCATTACAAAAGCAGCAGCAGCTCAGATAGTGATGAGTTCGTTGGTATGGCCATGAAAGGTGACCGTCACGACAAATGTGGTGACTGGATGCTAGATTCTGGTACAACGGCGCATGTATGTACCCAGCGAGAGTTATTCACTCGATTCAAGAAGTCACAGTCGTCATTTAAAGTCTGGGATGGTGGCGTGACACATCGACATTTGTGTGGGTCAGTGGTGGTTACTGCGATAATGCGAGCAAAACAAAGATGACTTGCGTTTTAAACGATGTGGAGTTTTCGCCACAAGGCCCAGTGAATTTGATCAGCCTGGGATTGTTACTGAAGGAGGGCTGAACGCTTACTACTAGTCGACCTAAAGAACTGGCGCGCAAGATGGTTTTGACGCAGGATGACAAACGCTTCGAGTTTATTTTTCACGGTGCGCATTACAGGCTAAACAATGGGAGCCTTGGAGAGACGGAAGCTGTAGTGATGACGTCGGTGAGTGGTGACGCGAGCACGTTGATGAAACGGCACGAACGCCTGGCACATTTGAATGAAGCAGCTCTTAAGTTTATAATAAAGAATAATGTGGTAACTGGAATGAAGATCTCTTCTGAGCAGTTGAAAACAAAATTGCGTTGCCGTAGGTGTATGGCTGCGAAGCCAAAGCGAATGTCATTTGGCGCTGCGCAAAGAAGAGGACCACGAAGAGCTTTGAGAGACTGACTTCGGACGCGTGTGACATGGGAATATATTTGCCGGGGGTTGGAGCTGTACGCTACTTTCAGTTGGTACATGATGAAGGCTCGAGATATAAGTGGTGCTTCCCTCTTAAGAACAAGTCGGAAGCTACTGGCAACACACAGAGGTTAATGGCGGGGCTTTTAGCTCAAAAGAAGACAATCGTGACGTTTACGAGTGATGAAGGAGGAGAGTATGTGAATACCAAGCTCAAAACATTTCTCCAGAAGCACGGTATTGTTTTATTCCTATTCATCCATGTACCTCGCAAGTAAATTGCTTAGTTGAAACGATGAATGATGTACTCGTGAACCAGATGCGTGCTGTTATGCATGCGGCAAACTTACACATGGTGTTGTGGCCGGAGGTATGGTTAATGTGGTTAACTTGAGCCCTGCCAAAGCGCTAAAAAGAATGACGCAAACTTAAAACCTGACGGGTTTGAAGCCAAATATTTCAAAGCTGAAAGTGTGTGGATGTGTAGGCTCCGCCTTCGTTCCGAAGGAAGTCCGGCAGAATAAATTATCAGCAAAGGCTGAGCCAGCACTTTTGCTGGGATTCCCGTTAAATAGTTGTGGTTATCGGCTTTTGCATCTGCGTACGTGGAATCGCGTGACGTTAAATTCCGTGAGGACGTAACAGTCGATCAAGCATACGTGAATGATCTTTTGAAGGGCAGACAGCACTATTACCCGCAAATACCGTTTGTTCCATTACCGGTGGAGTACGTAGCAGAGCAAGAAGCACGGTCCAGGGCAGGCGCAGTGGTGCAGAGATCTATAGGTCGACTCAAAGATAACGCAAAATTGCAGACAGAATGCGAAGCAGTTGTGCGAAAAAGCAAACAGCAGGAGCTGCAGAATTGGTGGGAGCTGGCGCAGCCGAGGATATATGCAGTGATGATGAAAACTATTCGGTGATTCGGCCATTTCAAGTGGAAATATTGCAATGACTGCACCGAATCGACTTAGTCACGCACATGAGCCACATTTAGAGGATTCTGCTGCAAGTGAAGTACCGGAAACCTGTCCAAATGAAAAGCATGCATCGAGACGCTCTGAACGCGTAGAGTAAGCTAATGTTCATTTGAAAGACTACGCCACGGCTTCTTTGGACACTATGGAAAACCTCGCTGTAAATTTAGCGACTGTAGAGGAAGCAATGGCACCCATTCATCGAAAAGAATGGGAATCGCGATGACGCTGGAAATGAAAGCGCACAGAGTGAACGGAACCTGGAGATTGGTCGACAGGCCGAAAGCCCCATGCAACATATTGAGGACAACATGGGTGCTGAGACCAAAGCTCAATGAAAAAGGACATGTTGATCGGTTGAAGGCTCGCTTAGCTGTAAAAGGCTGTGGGCAGAAGTACGGCGTTGACTATGTGGAAACTTATTCTTCAGTGGTTCGAATCGAGACAGTGAGGCTATTGCTGAAAATGGCGTGTCTACTGGACAATGATTGTGTCCATGTAGACTTCGTGATGGCATTTTTGAACGGAGAACTGGAAGGGTTAAGATTTCCATGGAGCAACCTGATTATTTCCATGATGGGACGACCATATCTGTGAGTTGTTGAATGGACTATATGGACTAAAGTAGACATCACGCCTGTGGTATAAGACACTCCATGATTATTTGATGAAGCTTCGATTCAAGCAGTGTTTTTTTGATGTGGGTCTCTATCAACGCTGGCAGAACGGGCATGTCGTGTACGTTACGGTCTATGTAGACGACGTATTGGTTGCTGGCAAGAAGGAAGACATTGAAGGTGTCATCGATGAGCTCAGCTAACGGTTGGCACTAAAGAATTTATGACGAGTGAAACATTTGATAGCTATGGAAGTTCACTACATTACTGTCAAAATTTTGTGTTTATCGCAAACGGCGTACATTGATCGAGTCCTGAAACGCTTTGGCATGAGCGATGCACGGCCCATTGGATCACCTCAAATGCAGAATGAAAGGTTGCCGTCTCTGAAAAAAAAACGGACGTTAGCGAAATTAATGATCCGATGATACCCTTTCGTGAGTTAATTGGAGTGTTGCAATATCTGGTGGCATGCACGAGACCAGATCTTGCGAATGCAGTGAGAACGCTGGCAAGATATAATATGCATACATCAAGGAAAACTACGAATGTACAAAACGAATCCTTCAGTACACGAACCTACGGGTTGGTCTATCGCAAACAAAATCCAGTGCTACCGCTGCAAATTGATGGCTACTGTGATGCAGACCACGCTAATTGTCCAGATACAAGTCGATCGGTATCTGGATATCTGCTACGACTAAATGGCTGTATGTTCCTATACAAAAGCAAGCAACAAAGCAAAGTACATGCAATTCAGAGCTAATTGCAGCGAGTGCGTGCGTTGGAGACTCGATGTGGGCACGGAAACTACAGAAGAAGACGAGTAGCAAGAAACTGCCATGATCAATCCTTAGAATGGACAGTCAAAGTACTTTGACAGTGGTCAAGGAGCCTGGAAATTACCAAAGAATGAAGAGATTCGCTAAGACGAGTCGGAAAATCGCAGAGTTCGTGGCCAAGGGCAGCATTGAAAGTGAAATACATTTCTGGCGAGCACAATGTCGCTAATATTTTCACGAAGGCGTTAGGAACTCAGCGATTCCAAGGTCTCCGCCAAGCATTGAATGCCGAAGACTTGTCTGAAGCACTTCAGGTCCAATATGAGGGAGGTGGGAGTAGCAGAAACTGCAGGTTGCAGTATGCATGTATGCGGTCTAAGTGTATCCATTTGGTGACTCAACCTTGTCACTCACCTGGAGCTTGAAATACAAGCGGAGACAAGTCGATCCTCGTGGAATTGGGACATGAGAGATCAAGGGCGTTTTGGCTGTTGATGGTGTTGGTAGCATGTCCAACGGTCTTTCTTCCTCGTGTGTACGACACGTTGCGTGTGAAAGATCACGCGGGATGGAAGAATAACACTTCAGTTTTGACGGAGTTGAACAGACATAGCTCTAGTACTTTTGATCTTCTTATCTTCTGGTCTACGAGGCCACCTCTATCGAGGAAGCTCTATGCGAAGAAGCCCCCTGAGCTTACTTGAGGAAGACGGCGGGGAGAACGTGGCGGTGCACTCTTTAGAGCAGTTTTTCTGCCAGTGAGGCCGACTCCCCGCAGAGCTGCGTTTTCTGTGTGGCGAATCAGGTAAGCGGCGAAGTTCACGAGATGATTCCCGCAGTAATAGGACTCAAACCCCTCCACGCTACAGCATGGTAGACGGCATACCAACTTGTCACAAGTTTCACTGTAGAACAGAGAGCCCACAGGTGCCAGGTGGCCACATTTACACGCGTAGCGGACGCACGCGCCGTCTACGACGTCACCCTATCAGATAAACCATGGTGTTTGTATTGTACGTTGCATCTGCTAGCAGAACTTCTGGGAAGGCTGTAACCCCCCGCCGCAGTTGACGGGTCTGCAATGTAATCTTGTGTGCCAGGGTTCATCATCAAAAAATACTATAGCGCGGTTTCCACACCATCCACAAAATCCTCGCCTGAACAGTCTCTAGACGTTGCTCGACAGTAACACTGCCCCGGTGCCCTTCTCCCACCCTTGCAACTATATTGTGGGCGTCCCGAAGCGTCGCATTTTGGCCTACATTACAAATTTCAGTTGATGTAAGAAGAAGTAACAAATACAATAGTAAAAACGCAATTTTACCAGTCTCTCTAAGGAACTGCTTGATTCGTTTGGGCTTTGAACCAGAAGACTGCATCACCTCCACAAACAAGAAGCACTAGATTTTTAAGTCGTCGCACCGATGGATAATTTTCATAAACAGCTCGGTCAACGCGGTGGTTGTGACTTGTATTCAATCCTGTAACACTGACCATTAACTTCTGTCCGGCGTTGTTCCACGCCACGAAAGCCCCGTTGTGCTCGCTTTGCACACCGTTGACTTGCCAAAGAAGCGTTTGCGCTGGCCGGTACTATAGCTTTTTCGTATCCACCCGCGAGTACAGATATAGTTCGCCCAAAATGCGTAAACTCTTCCGGAATAAGCAATAGCTCTGCACCTGGCTGTTCTCCAGAGCTGACGTCAGCCTGGTTCTTGATTTATGAGTTGCGGCGAAATACTGACGTAGAGCTACGTAGGCGAAAGAACTGGTGGGTATCCTCCTGGTACTTTACCAGAAAGGCCTTAAAGAGATCCCAATCTTCGTGTCACTCCTTTGCAATTGACGAAGTCTCCCACAAACCTGTTGACGGGACGTGTACCTACGGTTCACTCTCGCTCATCTTCCTGTACATCAGCATATTAACGAGTTGTACCCAGCAAGAACAAGCAAACTCCGTCGCCCGACCACTTGAGGTCAAAACGCGCGAAACAGAACAGTTTAAGGTTGGGAGAAAAGGGGGAGAGGGTGTCACATTTCAGAATGTTGAAGTGTCGATGACGACTGTAAATTATCCGTTGTATTTTACTTGCTTTGTACCGTACCAATTCCTGTAACTAAGATCTTACTCAGTGCCTCTATTCATTCTCCAGAAAAAAAACTATCTCGAGAGGTGGCTTGTATTCTATCTCAGCATTAGCAAATTGCTCATCCCTCGAGGTAGCTTCCTGCCCCAAATTTGAGGCGCGTTGCTGCTATGAACTATGCCCTTTGCAGCCCTTCCTGACATCGTACCTGTCTAATTGCTGCAAATTACAACCTGCAATAGAGCCGCCTAAGCATGCTCATGACGTGACGTTGGCTGCTGCACGCTCCATGGGACTACTGGGAGGCGATCTGTCCGAGCTTCCTGTAGTGACGGCTCTCCACTATGCTGAGAAACGTTGACAAGGCGACAAATGTGAGAAAGGGCATAAGGCGTGGTCTCATGGCATGGATGAGAACTAGATGAAGGCAAAGAACGGCATGGAAACGAAGAACTATAACGACGAAGACCAGTATTACCGCCAAAGAGAGCTTGCGTGGCTAGCTGTTGTACATCATTTCCAAAACCACCATGTCATAGTTTTGTACTTAAAAGAGCGACTGTTCGACTCCCCCCTTACTGTTTCTGCTTCTAAATCGTGCACACTCGTGCTAACAAAATATGCACGGTTTTGCTCCTTTTTTCCTTCTCATATCGTAGGTTCGACCCCCTCCGATTGAAACGAAATTTACGACTCGCGTGGTTTTTATGCTAACATTTTGTTTAATTTGGTTTTAGTATGGCGTCCTTTTTATCACCCTACCTTCATCCACTAGTGAGAGACCGTGATGATGAACCGAAGCGGTGCACGACGGCTGAGCAAGTTGTGGATGGAGCCACTAACAGCGGTAACGGCACAGAGCAGGAGGCGGTTGAAGCTGCCGACATCGAACGTTTAAGCGCTGGTAGCAATCGTAGGAACGAGCGCACGAGTGTTTCTTCCAGGGGTACAAGTATACGCGGGCGTGGTCATCCTAGAGAAAAGTTGAGTACCGTTGCTCGAAGTATTGAGCTGTCAGCAAGGGCAAAATGGAATACACGATGGCTGCAATGGGCTACTCTATTGGGAAGGTGCATAGGTGCCGTGACAGCACTATTCAGGCCAGTTCGATAAGAAATGTCGAAGAAGAAATGAAAGCGCAGTGTGATCTCCTCGCTGTTGAGCACCGTGACTGGCCTGCCCGTCGGGTTTGGGAGGCGCTGTATTGCCAGTTCTACCAGGGCAACGGTTCAGACGTAGTGCGCGAGCTGTCGGAGAATCAAGTGGTTCGGCGTGTGCATCATGCAAGAAACCAGCACGACTCTGCTGACATTTACGGAGTGGTTGAGATTGCGCCACTCTCGCTTGCTTTGGATTAGTCTGTCTCGTTCTTTCAGTTCTACTACGCAGCAGTGAACCCTAAGAATATAACGAAACCTACATCTTGTGGGGTGGGCACACCCATCCTTAGTGTCTCGACTACGCTATCATGGAACGACAATATTCGTAGATGGCACGGTTCGATGTGTCCCACGTGGATTTGAACAATGGGTTGTGTTCATGGTGCACGACCGTGCTTCGGGTGTGTTTGTACCAGTCTACTATATTCTAAGTACTTTACGGACATAGGATTTTTATTGGCATATGGTTAACATCGTTGTACAAGGAACCGATCAACAAATGGAGCCTGCAGAGGTCATTTGCGATTTCGAGACTGCGTTAAATGAACGCATTCCAAACTCAGTTCCCGAACGCATTGGTACTAAAATGTCTATTCCACATGAAACAAGCGCTGCGTCGCGCCATGAAGCGATATGCAATTCCAGAGGCCGGGTGTGTTATTGCAATGACGCAGGGTGTCTTAGACATGTTGACTGTAATTAATCCGGAGCACGTGGGCCGAGGCATAAAATGGGTTCGGCGGGAGATCAAGACACGTTGTGTACAAGCTGGATTGGAGTACTCTACAGCAAAATGGGAGAGTTCTGAGGCTACTTTCAGCGTACTTGGTTTGAACTGTACAGCGCCGATGTTTGGAACGTGTTCAGCATGAAGAACACGTTAATTGCCAGGACAAATAACCCGCTAGAACATTTCAATGGGGAGCTCAACAGTAGATTCCCCACGCCGTACCCTTCGATGGCCACGTTCGTGACGACCATCAAGACGGCATCAGCCCGAGTATGTGCGTCGAGTGGGTGATGTACAGCTTGGCCGTGCTGACCGGGTCCAGCGTGAATGTATCAAGCTCCCAAAAGCGGTTGAAATATCTCCGGACATCGACAGCGATATGGAGAAGCAGCTTAGATACTATGAGAGCCAAATTTACTACCAGCGTCCTCTGAAATACACCAAAGGTCCGCGTCGTCGGTAGTTGCACTTCAGTTCACACTTCAGATCATCTAATCCGTTCATAAATCAGGCAAATTCCGTATACGAACCAAAATAAAATCTACCACTGGACCACCAGCTGCCGAATAAGGATGAATACACAAACGAATTGAATTAATATTATTAGACTGGATAAATGACAACAATAGTCGTTTTGGCTGAAACGTATGGCCTGAGCTTCCGAGCCAAGTATGTTTTTTTTCGGATTTAAAACCAGACATAACATCAAACAACTAGAAGAAAAAAAATACTAACAGCGATTCCAAACGGAACAGGATCCTACAGAATAACATTTCCCAGCACTGTAGCCATCAATACGACACTCACATAATGGATTTCAAGGGTAACGGCAATTGTTTCTCATAATCAGTGCGCGCGGAAATGATAGAGGAAAACGCGATATTATCGATAATTTTAACAAATCAAACGCAATCAATCTAAGCCTTTCATCCAATCAAAACAGAACTATTGCGGTTCGTTTGCGGTCTCACTTGCTCAAATCTGACACCTGGGCGCCGAGCAACACTTCAAAATATGCTCAGATCAGGTCTCCCAAGGCGCGAAAAAGATAGGTGAAGTAAGTATTACCATCGATTTCATTGTTCTAGTGTCGTTTGACGCGTCACACTTATATTGTATAGCTACACGAAGGTCTAACGAGCACTTTGATGTTGATGGTGTATCGCATTTTACTGTATATAGATGGGGTAGGGCAAGCCCCTGACGGACATCGAGAAGGGTCAGATTTTGGCGTATTCGGAAGGCAATCTGTCTGCTAACGCTATTGCGAAGCGTGTGGGTTAATCGTGGAATGTTGTGAACAACTTTTTGTCCAATCCCGCGGTGTACGGCTCCAAAAAGAGTTCGGGAAGGCCGAAAAAGTTAGGAGTAACGGCCGAACGCCGGCTTCTGCGTGAGGCATCGAAAACTGGAAAGAGAGCTCGAACGCATAAAGATTCGCTGCAGCTACCGATATCTGTTCGAAGGGTGCAGGAGGTGCTACACGACTCCGAAAACATGGTGCACGAGAAGCGGTTAGCGTGCCCAGTTCTCAAGCCGGAGCACATCGTGGCCAGGTTGAAGTGGGCCAATGAGTTCGTCGAACACGGCCACAAATGGAACTCTGTAGTGTTCTCTGATGAGAAAAAGTTTAACTTGGATGGTCCTGCGATTTCTTGTTATCTTAGCGAGGGCATGCCCTTTCATGCAATTATAATGCACTTTTACTCATTGGTAGAACTACTACAGTAGTAATAAAAGTATTTGCAACGCAAAAGAGTTGTTATTTACCACTCCCAGTTCAAAGACCCTTCAAGACACGTCACTCCGAAGCCATGAAATTCGTCATTATGCCCGTACTCGCATCGCTACGCATCGTCGGAACACCCGCTCAAGGTTTTAGCTGCGCCGCAGTTCCCAACATTCGCTGCAACGATATCGATGGCACTTCGGGCCCTAAAGTCTGTGCAAGCAACGGTGTCACCTACGAGAATTTATGTTACTTCAACCTGGCCAAATGCGACAACAAGGGGATGCAAGTGCTCAAGGGATGGAACACACTCAGACCGACGTAAAATAGACTAATGCCGTGCGTTGCCCGGGAAGATCTGGTTATTGTAGTACCAGTGCCGCGCATGAAACTTAGAGGTTAACAGAGCTGTTATTTTTGAGTTTTTTTAAAAGCAAAATGATTACACATGCAGCTTTTCACTTTTGTAAAAAAAAAAGCATTGCTAGGACAATCGATGTGTCGATTCGTTCTACCCAGGTGTCCGTTCATTCTTCCCAGGGGCCTTGCCCAAAATCTACTGTCCCGTGTGCTATACTAATTCGTGATACTTCTATACCTGTTCTCCATCGCTTCAACTCATAAACTTTCTTGCTTAGACCCTTGGGCGGTTTTAATTTTTCCAGCAATGGTGTTATAAACGTTACTTAAAATATGTTCTAAATTGTAGGAATATTTTAGTAACAACTTTAGAAATGTTTGAAGACTAGGAGATCAGGTCTGCAATATGTTTTAACAATCCTAAACGTTACTTAAATGAGCTGTCTATTCGTTCCTAGGTTGCGTGGCTTTTGAGCTTCGCTTCGTCCAATAGATTGTGTTTGACTGCTTCGGGTTATGGCATAAGCCTGGCCAAACTTTTAGTGCTATAAGATTGACTGGCCCATAATTTTTATATTGTATCTTGTTATGAGGGAAAAAAAGATAAGTTACCTCTGGTACCGATAGAACAACTTTTAGGTCAGGTTGCCGTAAATTGCGATGTCGCTACAGTGTTGCATGGTTGTTGCTCTAGTGACGTGTTACGCGAATGTCGTTCTTCACCGGTTGGGTCAACATTCACCCTATTTCGTATAGAATATCAGATATCATTCATTATCATAACCTGGGACTAGTCTCTCAAAATTCAAGTTATCGAAGCTATTTGGGGCAAATAACGCGTTGGTCAACCTCTCAGGTCTTCTATGGTCTGATTGGTCATTCAAACGTAACCTAAAATAATCTGAAGTGTAACAAGAAGTTCGACAGAAAACGGAATAGCTAAGGTGGAGGAAGCGCACGGAGTTGAAGGAGTCTGTTCAGCGAACATACGACAAGTCAATCCAAAATCGTCCTTCGAACACGCAGCGAGTATATAGCCAACGCCAACAGGAGTTTCGCAATTGGTGCACTACTAAAGGGAACCTTTAACGACTTGGCATGATTCACTGTCACAGGAGAAAAACTCCATCTTTTCTCGAAGAGTGTGTAATAGGAAGAGCAAAACGAAGCAAGAACAATCAACATCAAGATGGCAGAAGGCAACAGATAGGGCGGGCAACAGTAAACAGCTACGTAGTTGCCATGGTCTACCTCTGGAGGCAACAAGCGCAAGCCAAAATCAATAGTCACCCTTCTCCACGCGATGCTGCGGTGACGGCGTTGCCGAAAGTCACGGAGTATGAGGAAGACAAACGAAAGAGGAGAAACTTCGATTATCGTGGGGTCGATACTCTCCTAGACAGCTACACAGCACTGAACAGATCAAGCAAATCGCGGCATACTTTTGGATTCAAGTAGAGACTCTGGTGTGGGTCTGAGAAACCTCCTCACATTCTTATTAAGCCATTACGCTCTCATGAGAGGTGAGTCAGCACGCAAAATGAGGTTGGCGGACCTGCATTCAATTCCTCTAGAGAACGAAGACTACAGTCCTCGTAGAGCAGTTGTGATGGTAATGCGTCAGGGAAAACAAACCAAGTTGGTCGAATTGAGGTAGGAGCAATCATGCGCCATAAGCAAGTCGAAGTTTGTCCACATGGTTTACTCGGGATATATTTGTTTTGGTGATGGCATGTTGAAGGTGAAACATTTCCTGATTTTACGTCTCTGACCGCTGGTATCCCGTAAAGTTGCTCAAAACCGGTAAAGACGCAACAAAGGAAATGTCGTATAAAGTTCATCGTCAGGCAGTTGCATTAGCGTTGGCAAGTTTGAATTCACAGCAAAGCCAAAACTCACGTTGGACGAGGGTCTGGAGCCCGAATGGCGGACTTAGGAGGTGCTAGTGAGTCTCAGATTCGTCGCTAGGGTCGGTGGAACAACCAAGCCATGGAAACGTGTTATCTTACGTCACTGCCGCGCGAAGTGATGTGTACTTTCGCGGGCTTTAAGCCAACCAGAGGAAACGTTTTTGTTGCACGTGCATCTATTGAACCGCCGTCATCACTGCAAATGCAGATATTTCCACAAGTGGAAGCGTAGCAACAAGCCATCACGAGTGCAACGGCAGAGCAATCGATTGCTGCAGATGGATTTTTAGAGCTATGTAGTGGATTCATGTACAATACATGGATCACTCACTGGGCGTAGGACAAGATACCGAATCCGAGCCGGTGGTAGAGTAGCTAGGACCGCTAGAGGACGAAGCTTGAGAGCATGCTTGGACAGAGCACTGTCAGGTTAGTCAAACACCTCATTGTGAAATCAGCACCAATACAAGCAAGGGATCCTAGGAAGCCACCAGCTTCCCTAATACGTGTTCCGTGGACCGACTACAAAGTTAACTTTAGTTATTCAAGGTTCGACGACGATGATGTCAACAACACCTACCGATAACGACGCTTCAGTGAGCAACGCTGCGACGACTGCAAGTACGACTGCGACGGCAGCAAGTACGCTACGACGCAGCGAACACTTCGGCCTAGACAAGCATCACGCTCGGTACAAGAAGAGCAAGCGGCTAGAACCCATGAAGTCGCCCAAGAGTCGACTGCGACGGGGAATCGAGGCCAAGCGCGGGGTAGGTGTCAAGGAAGAGCAGCAAGAGGAAGGCGAGCAGCAACGACAGGTGGAGGAGAAGGGCGTCAGGCGAATGGTGCGCCTAACATGCCAACTGCCATGCAGGGTGGTGGTGCTACGAGTGGTGTTTCGGTCGGCAACCACCCGACGGTACCGCAGCCGATATTCACCTTTGTCACTGCGCCTAAAGTGGCCGATGTCTCTCATGAGGGCATGACGAGATGGCTTGACTTGCGACTTGAGTACGAAGAAGCGATAAAAGCTCGCTGCAAACGACTGGCGAAGAGCTGGATGCTGTCATGACGAGCGTCCGGAATTCGTTCGATGAATCACTGCTAGACACACTCTGTGAAGCAGCTTGGGAAATGGACAAGAGCGACTTGACTGATGACTTTCTTTGGGATTGGATCATGACGACTGTCGAGAGCTTCAAGGATCGCACTCTACCTAACATTGAGGAGTTGTTTCAGCGTGGATTGTCGATGGATGAGATTCAGGGTGATGTGGAGGCTCAGGTAATCAGCGATTTCCACTCATGCAACACGCTGATTCGTACGAATGAATTGTGGGTCTTTTCAAGACTGATGACGGTTTGAAGAAGAAGTGCAAGATCCTAGTGAACTCTTGGCCAGCTAAGTTGAAGAAGAGAGTGAAAAACGAGATTGACTTTCGGGTACAAGGAGCAAAATCGAGTGTACCTGAATTGTTCAAACTCATCATGGAGCAGGCCTTGGACCAGGAGAAAATCGATCGGGCGTTACGAGTTGCTGGTGTCGGCGGAGAGCGCAAGCAGAAATACCACGAGAGTGATGGAAACAGCAAAGCCAACTCGTTTGTCCCTCGCAAAAAACAAAATCAAGGAAACGCTCCGAACAACAGTCAAGTACGGCAGTCAGGACGCCGCGTTGAAGAGCAAGGTACCACACAGCAAAATCGTCGCAGCAGCAAGCAGCGTGGCTGCTTCAACTGTGGTGGAGGGCATTTAGTGAGGGATTGTCCCCGCGTGGAGAGCACGCCGAACACATCTAGCTCCAACAACAACAAGCGCAGATCTCAATCCAACCAGCAAGGGAGGCACCGCACGCCTCCATCGAATTAAGCAGTGCTTGCCTGAAGGAAAACCGACTGTACGAGTGAAGGATTCTCTTGAGCTACCATATTGCGCAGATAGTGGAGCGTTCAAGTCGTGCATCTCTCGAGCTGATGTGGACAAATTGAGTGAAGAGATTGAAACTGTGGAATTGCGACAACCAATTTTGTGTGAACTGGTTGGTGGACGTACTTTGAAGGTGGAAACGGTTGTATATTTGAAGTTGTCGCTGAGGACAGCGGCTGGACCAGTCAACATTCACTCTCCGGTGGAGTGTTTGATTGTGGATGGTCAAGATGAGTTCCTGCTTGGTCGCGATGTACTAAGCATGTTGGGAATTGACGTTGACAGGCAGCTGGAGTTGCTGACCTTGTCCGATGGAACGGACGACGATGACATTGATGATGACCCTGCCGTAAGCAGGAAGGATGATGACGAGATCAAGGAGGCAGTTGAAGCGATGATCGCGAGAGGTTTGGATGAAGGATTCCCGAGTGAACGTGTCGACAGGCTTTGAACTGTGATCTACATGTATGATATTTGGCGCGTCAATCTGGGCGATGGCCCGCCAGCGAAAGTTCCTCCGCTGAAGATACGGTTGAAGCCTGGGGCCAAACCGTACAAAACCAAGGCTAGGAAGTACCCGCCGGAACTACAACGGTTTCTCGAAGACTTTAACAACACATTGGTGAGTCTTGGGTGGGTGTATGAAAATCCTGATGCGAGGTGCCCAGCGTTGCCGGTGAAGAAGGCTGGAGGAGCTAACGAGTTCCGACAGACGACTGACTACAAGCCGACAAATGCGCAGGTGGAGCCTCTCGTTGGCACGATGCCAAACCTGGATGTGGATCTTGAGCGAGTGGCTGGGAGTTTATTCTTTGGGCTTTTCGACTTTATTAGGGGGTATTGGCAACTGCCTTTAGATGAAGTTTCTCAAGAAATTCTCTCATATATGACCCACCGCAAGATTTACACACCGCGTCGAGTACCTCAAGGTTGTTCGGATGCTGCACTTTACTTTCAAGCGACGATGGAGCGGTGCTTCGCATCTCTGCTCTACGATCACTTATTAGTGTGGATCGATGACCTGCTATTGTACGCAAAGACTCTGGATGAGTACTTGGCCAAGCTTACAGAGCTTTTCAGCCTAGTGAACGAGTTTGGATTCAAGCTCAGCGCTACCAAGTCGCCCGTATTCAAGAAACAAGTGAAGTGGTATGGTAAACTGATAGACGGCAGCGGAGTGAGGCATGGCCCAGAAAGGATTGGAGCTCTTCGTGCACTTCCTTACCCGTCAACTGCCGGTGAATTATAGCAGTTTATCTGCTCGACTAACTGGATGAGGACGTCGATCATTGACTATGGCTGCCTAGTGCGACCGCTGCAAGAAAAATTTGACTCTGTCATGGCTCATACGTCCAAGCGAACAAAGCGAGTGGCGAGTGGAATTCCGATCATGCTGAGTGCAGCTGAGTTGGAGGCTTTTGACAAGTTGAAAGATGCGTTAGCCGGCAGTGCGATGCTGGCATTTCCATAGACGGAAGCTGAAACTATCCTCGTTACAGATGCACGTGACGTTGGTGGGTCGGTGATAGTGACTCAAGTGACCGATTGGAATGCACAAACTCCTATTCACGAACAAGAACATGAACTGTTAGTGTGTATGGGAGGAACTTTCACTGGCGCGCAACGCAATTGGAGCGTTATCGAGAAGGAAGCGTACCCGATTATCACTGCGTGTGACAAACTCTCGTACCTGTTGATGAGTCCAAAGAGGTTCCGCATGTACTGTGATCATAGGAATCTCATCCACGTCTTCGCGCCGGCGCAGGAAATCAAGAAACATGTACGAGGCAAGCTATTGCGGTGGTCAATGAAGCTCATGGAGTATCGGTTTTCTATTGAGCATATTGAGGGAGTGAAAAACGTTTGGGCGGATATGATATCGCGCTGGGCGGGGTGCCTGCACCCAAACGGTGTAGCCATGAAGCGCCTACGGCGAAAACGTGCATGACCAGACAATGAAGAAACGAAGGATGCTGATCGAGTCGAAGACAGAGGTGGGGAGTGTCAGCCAAAACCAACACCTACTCGCCCGTTCAGTAATGACAGCTCTGAGTGGCCGGACGTTGCAGCTATACTGGCAAGTCAAAAGCAGCATGAGGCAGCAAGACCAAGAGGTCTATCGCAAGGAAATGATGGTCTATGGGCCAAGGATGGGTGCATCTGGATACCAAGCGAAGACAGGAGCATTGTGCAGCGACTGCTTGTTGTGGCTCACTGCGGATCACAAGGACATCATGGTCGTGACTCCCTGATGGAAATCATGCAGCGAAGCTTCTCTATTGCTAAACTACGTGAACGAGTGGACAATTTCCTTCGTGGTTGCCTGATGTGTCACCATGTGAAGGGGGGAAGGATCGTGTATCGACCTTGGGCAGAAACCTTTCGAAGCAATGAGAGGAACGAAGCCCTGCATTGGGAATACTTGTATTTGGGCAAGTCGTTCGGCAACTACGCTTCTCTACTCGTGATGAAAGACGACGCTACCCATTACTGTGAGTTGGTTCCGTGCATCGTACCGACCAGCGTGGTGACGGCACAGGCCATAATGGACTGGCATAGCAGATTCGGGGCTCCAGGGCTATGAATTAACGACAACGGATCGCACTTCAAGAACGAGGTTGTGAGTGAAGTTAGCAAGCGGCTCAACTCCAACCAGAAGTTTTCGTTGGCGTATTCGCCATGGATTAATGGATCTGTTGAGAGACTGAACAAGGACATCATCCAGGTTCTAAGGGCAATGTGTCTGGAGTATCAGGTCGACATCAAGGACTGGACTTACATTGTTGCAGCTCTTCAAGCCAACCTTAACCACATACTCGTGCCCTCGTTGGGCAATCACGCTCCCGTGGAGCTGTTCTGCGTGCTTCCTGCGGTGTCGCCTCTCAGTTTCTACCTGAACGAAGATCAAAAGAGACTGGTGGATCTGGGTGAGCTGCCAGATCACATTGAAACTATGTTAGACGCTCTGCGAGAGAGCGCTCAGCTTTTGCATAAGAAGGTGATCGACGCTCGATCGAAGCAGACGAAGCGAAACCAACGGAAGCCTAAACATACATTGAAGCCAAACTTCGATGAAGGAGACTTCGTGTTACGATCTCGAGTGGACCAGAAGCACAACGACAAATTACTGGTGACTTGGATAGGTCCATACCAAGTCGTTAAAGCTGAGGAGAACTCTTTTAGAGTACGACACCTAGTTACTGGCGCAGAACAAGATGTGCACAGTTCCAGATTGAAGTTCTACGCAGACAAGAGCTTTGAAGTTACAGAAGAAATTCGAGAGCACGTGGCCTCGCAGGGGATTATACTTACTGTCGCCTCGCTCCTCGAGCACAGGTGGAACACTAGCAAGCAAGAGTTCGAGATACTCGTCTCGTGGAAGGGCTTGGAGCCTATTGACGACTCGTGGGAGTCTATGACGAGTCTCTACAAGGACATATCTGTCATGGTAAAGGGAACCGTGCATTCCAGGATGCTGTAACTGCCATGATGTGATAAAAGAGCACAGTGTATACAACAAGACGGTGACAAGCGATGTTCGTGAGCCAAGTCTTGGAAGGGCGGTGTAGTGGGTTCATGTTACAATACATGGATCACTCACTGGGCGTAGGACAAGATTCCGAATCCGAGCTGGTGGTAGAGTAGCTAGGACCTCTAGAGGACGAAGCTTGAGAGCGTGCTTGGACAGAGCACTGTCAGGTTAGTCAAACACCTCATTGTGAAATCAGCACCAATACAAGCAAGGGATCCTAGGAAGCCACCAGCTTCCCTAATACGTGTTCCATGGACCGACTACAAGCTATTACAGTTCCGAAAAGTGATACTGCAGGACGCTGCGTTGCTGCAAGATAGCACATCAAATCACCCTATACTGGTAGCACGACATATTTCAGTCTCCTGAGTATATCGCGTTTCAGCGGGATGCAAAACAAAGTGTTGCTTTGATGGATGACCCATCTGAACAGCAGCTTCAGAAAGCAATGCCGATTATGAAAGCAAAGATTGATGGTGTTCACCAAGATTTGAAGTCTTCCATTGATCAAATGCAGACAACATTGCAAACGGCGACGTGCAACATCGCCGAAGTAATGCGTACTCTAGCTCCTCTTAATCATGGTACGGCGAAATTACCGCTTCAATTAGTCAGTAGCACAAGCGACGGCGAACAAAACCATTCTTCCTCCATCCAGGCAGGAAATGATGTACGTGTCTCTCATACAGCTGTTCCGAGATATAAACTCCGCCGAGAAATTGAGACCGTGTCCGAATTGTGGAACGAGTGGGCGGTTGGCATTGACGGTTGTGTAGCAGTGCGTGAATTGGAGGCAAAGTATGGAACAAAGTGGTGCTCTTCGGAGGAGCGGAGATTCTTTAATCGCCGCCGAGTGGTTCTGGATTTGGTGCAAGAGATGGCTCAGAAGATGCAGACAACAAACTTTGTCCGGTGTGAAATTGCAGCTATTGACGCAGCCGTTAAAGCAATTGAAGAATGTAGACGCAAGCACAAGAAAACTATCAATTGGATTTCAAAAACGTCAACTTTATTCGCGACAAAGTTAAAGCAAGCATGGCACTTAGTCCAGAATCTGTCGAAGACAGATCATCTGAATCCATCTAGCGCAGTTAGAGCGAGGTTAGATACATGAATACTTCCGCACGCAATCGATTTAAGATAAGCTGTTGTCTCACTAACTTCAATTTAGTCAGTTCCTCGGAAGCAGTCTCTACAATAGCTGAGCTGGATCAAGAAACTACTTAAGATTGCGGCTTCATTTGTAGGAGAAGCATTAATCCCGTCTAAATCCACCTTTTTATCTTAAAGATTGCTGAATTATCTCCGCACACGAAAACAGTTGAAAAGTACTCGATCACGTCTCCAGCACGGAGCTCTTGCGGCGGTAGCTCATGTCTCGACAGCCCCGCGGCGTTCTTCAGGCGCAATTTGCTCATTCAGAGTAATCTTGTTCTGACGTGGCTGATAGACGGAAAATAATCAGAACGGTTATTGGCGCTGGGACTTCTAGAAGACTGAAGTTAACAAGGGCCGGGTCCTGGTCCCAGTCTGGTTCTGGCTGATAACCCTTCAGTATTCCGTCAGTTAATCATGCTCTTGGTAAGACAATATAATTTATGTAGCTACACCAGTAACTGATTATTCGTTTATATAGGATCCACGAGGGGTCTCGATCCCACCTAAAACTCTGGATATAAATATCCAGAGAACTTCTCAAGGCTGATGGAGGAGAAGATGGGTCTTGTCGGGTAATCTTTCATGAAAAAACTATTTGACCCGTCTATATTTTTTCAGTACTATTCGCGTTTGCAATTTGCAAAAACTGAATTTGCAAGTACCGACTTCCCTGGCTTATACTACCTCCGTCCCAAAATAGCTGCATGAAAGTGATTATCCTACTCTGCATTAGCTAAAAACACCGCAAAGCAGTATGTAATTGGTAGAAATGAATTGGGTGTATGCTGGGCTTTTCAATGGTGTGCGCGGCCTCCCAAGGTCTTCAAAATTGACCCCGAGTCAGTCAAAAATGTGGTGATGAGGGGTTTTCCTTCACTGTGCGCGAGGTGCTCATTTAAGATTTCGCCCATCCTGCCATCATTGATTCAAATGCCTTCTTCCAGGACCAAAGAACTAAGCGACGAGGACCGCAGCAACGTTGTTTCGGCCGTACTCAGTCTCTCGACGAACGGAACGCCTGCTCGAGGGGCTCTAGCCTTTGTGGCCGCCGAGGTTGATGTCGACCCCAGCACAATTTCACGTATTTGGAGCAGAGCTCGTAATGCTTTTCTATTTACTGGAAGCTATGCGGCCAAATCGCTAAAGGACAACAGTGGTCGACCAAGGAAGGACTACATCGCTCAGATCGAGTTACTTCGTGATGTTGATCAGTTAAAGCGAACTACTGTGCGCTCTTCAGCTGCTGCATGCGGTGTTCCGCGGTCCTCGCTGCATCGCCGCATCCAGGATGGGGCTCTCACACCACACACGTCCGTTGTGAGACCTCTGCTAACAGAAGCAAATGTAGCTTCACGTTTAGCATGGTGCAAGGGGCACCTCAACCTGCGTACGCTGCTCTACGATGACATGATGGCGAAAATTCACGTTGATGAAAAGCTTGTTTATCTTTCAAAATTAAAAAAAGCGGTTCTATCTCCTTCCCGGAGAGAAAGCACCAAAGCGGCATGTGAAATCCAAGCGACATATCAGTCATTTAATGTTCCTAGCGGCTCGCCCACGGCGAGATCTTGCTACTGGTGCGCGCTTTGATGGTAAGCTCGGAATATGACCGTTTGTAGTGGAGCAAGCAGCCATTCGGAGCAGTGCAAAACGGCCTGCAGGCACTATTGAGACCAAGTCTGTCAACGTGTTAAAGGTTACATACCGTCAAATGCTGATAGAGAAGCTTCTTCCGGCAATTACAGAGCGTTGGCCCTGGGCGATGGACGAAAGCGTAAAAATTCGACGTCGAACAGGACAACGCAACCCCTCACATTCCTACTGATGACCGGCGATTTCTAGAAGCTGTTGAGTAATGCGGACGCTCTATTGAGCTAGTTTTTCAGCCACCAAACAGCCCCGATCTAAATGTGCTCGAGCTAGGGCTGTTTCCAGCAATCCAATCCAGGCAGGAACAGCAGCAAACACGAAACGTGAACGTGCTCATCGAGAGCTGCGTTCAGGGCACTGCCGCCGTCTACTATTAATACCGCGCTCCTAACTTTACAAACTACGATGGACAAGTGCATCCAGCAGAAAGGTAGAAATAATTCAAGCCTGTTCACATGGGGAAAGCTAGCAAAAATGACGGCGCGCTCTTAGGGTGTAGGCACAAGCTGACAGCCACAGCAGGTAAGAAGTTCGAGCTTGCTACACCGAGTTTGGGGAAGGTGGCAGATTGGATCCGCGCGGCGTTGTCAGCTGGAGCACTGGATACTCAGGGGATGTCTTCCCTCCTTCTCCCGGTGGCTTCCTCCATTAGCAGCACAGTGTCTAACCAGCTAGGCCTTTGCTCCGTAACCACCCCAATATGCTGCGTCACTCAGATCGGGATAAAATACCTTAAATACCTTTCTGACGTCCTTGTACTGTTCCGGAGCTTGCACAGCAGTCAGCTTTCGTGGGAGGTAAAAGATGCCCGCATCGCGAAATGAGTGGCACGCTTGGCTCAACCTCTTCCCAGTACCGGTATTTTTGCACTGAAATGTATGTGGCGGAAGTTATTAGCCAGGGCGGGAACACCTCGAGATTCTATTGGCCGCCGTTATAAGCAAGTGTCCACTATAAACCAGGGAAGTCAGTATGCAATTCAGTTTTTGGTAACGGATAGTATTCTGCTTCAAATAAGATGAAAGATAATAATATTATAACGTGTCGTATTAATACATTATATTATAATTACCGGTATAATGTGGGTATCAATCACCGAGATACAAGAAAAAAGCAAATGGCGCAATGGGGGGACTTCGAACTTCGAATACATGTACTTCGAATCGAAGTACATGTATTCCTAAAAACCGCATCTATCGTCTTGAAGAATACTTCAAATACATTTTTTATTTGAAACATCTGCCATGGGTGATATTTGGTTGTATATCGCACTGATGCCCGTGAAGATGTTAATCTCGTCGTGGATTTTGCGGCAGGTGAGCTCGTTGAAGACTCGTCGAGTCAAGAGTGGTGCCACGCGAAAGTATTGAAAACAATGGTCATGTGCACTGTCACGTCATCCTCAAATTGAGGCTCAATGTCTTCGGGAACGTCGGTAATACCTGCTCGACACGGTAGAAGAAGCACCGTGACCGAAAGTTCATTCTGCAGGACAGTCTAAACCAGGGAAGAGATCGTTGATCAGGCGACCATCATCCCCGAAGCCGATATAAAAGACAAGGTGCGCAATTTTAGACAACTCATTTTTGACATTTTAAGTTTGACAACTAATTCCGACAACTATTTTTGATAGGGCATTCGTTATGTTAGAAGTCTCATCGACGAAGAAGGGTCCAAGATGAAGTGGAACAACTTTTGGGCCTACTTTCGGAGGGTGTGGCTGGAACGGTATGACACGAGTTTGTGGAACGCTAATACGATGTCCGCACACGGTCAATATTGCCAACCGCACCAATAACCCACTCGAGAGTTACAACAGGGCTTTTGGAGAGAAGTTTGCTGGTGCCCACCCTACGCTTTTTGCTTTCATGGACACGGCCAAGGCGGAGGTGCTGCGCTATGTGCGAAAGATTGAGCTCATCAAAAAGGGCTTAGAAGAAGCCCCTGCTCATGCAGATTATGTCGAAGTTGAACTGCTGGCTGAGTACCTTGCATTTGAGTAGGACATTTGGACAGTAATTTGGACATTTGGACAGTGATTTGGACATTTGGACAACCTGGGAAGATTTTTAATTCAACGTTCTTTTCGTCTAATTCGGTCATTTACTTTTGGACGTTTTGGATGATTTTGGACACATTTTGGACAAACTAACTTCCCCAATTTGGGCTGTCTTTCCGGATACATTTGCTGCCTAGCCATTCTCGAACCTTTCTGGTAGGCTGCTAAACGTGAATGTGCCGATCGGTATTCTGCCATCCGCTGAAAGCTTGAGAAGTTTAGTTACTGCTGATAGCGACCTCACCCTGGTTGTTTCCCATAAGTGAAAATTGGTCCCTTCGAATATCTGCTGATAGTTTGGCCGGCGCTTGACTGGAGTTGATCCTTTTACAACTACTTAAACTGTGGGCGAAATTGCTCTTTCACGAATTTTGCTCATTGCCGCCAGTAGCATGCTGTTAACCAGCACCAAACGCTAATAGCTATAATTTGGATGGTAGTTTTGTATCTAAAAGTAAAAAAAAACTTTTGACCTGGTAACTTCGTCGCTAGAGTCGTGTTGGATACGCAAGTATATCCAGCTTACCACGACCCATTGGACCTTCCACTTGCTTCGTCAGCCCAATTTCCAACATGCGGCGACGCAGTGCTTGCTTCCAGTGGAAAAGACATCCAACAATGTGTACCTTTGGGAACTGGTCAACAACCGCATTAATCAATGCCAGCTCAAAGTCGCGCGTGACACACAGCCGGTTCCAACCTCCTGTCCGTGGCAATTATGTCCATGTTAAGAGCGTCCAATTAGGTGCCGTGATCTTTGCCCTCAACAAGCACCCACAACACCGGAACGTAGACATCAACGGTTCCATAATGATAAGGCACTGTGAAAATGGTTTGGCTACCAATTTAAAGGTACCATCTACGAACAGCGAAATGGATGGCTGCCTCAATAGAAGCACTAGGTCCGGGTGCCCGAAGCCAATCATCCGACGAAGTTCCGCCTTCCTTGACGGCAAACCAACGTTGAAGCGGACAAAGGAACGTTGGTCCTCTTCGCTCAGAAACCGGGCTTCAGTCACACCGATGGTGCGGAGCATGCCTTCGCCCGTCTGCTTTCTGGTATTTTTCACAATATTGACACCTTGTCGGTTTGGGATGGTGTTCAGTGATTGCCCGTGGTTAATGCTGACCTCAGCGTAAACACTTTCCCACACCAGCGCAGAAGCGAGAGATGGCTTCTCCAGCGCGAGTCGTTGCAGTCGCTCACGCATCTCGGCGCGCACATCCACAACCTTGGCAAGGAGAACTGGCTGACAGCTATGCTTGTTTAAGGCCTTGATTTTGTCGCCTGTTGCAATTATCCTGGCTTCACAACCAGACCGAAACAGCTTACAGCTGTAGTAGACAATGTTTGTTTTCTTGACGGTATTCCGCACGACGTACTTGTGTCCTTTGTACTCCAGCATGCTGCAAATGTACAATGACAATCTATGATGCGATAATTTGTTGGGCAGGCAGGCTTCCTGTCCAACCAATGTTTTAACCTTTTTTACGGTCATTATGACCTTGTTTTAGTTACGGTCATATTTTAAAACTGGCCAGGTTTTGGATGTAATTTGGACATATTAGGGGGGGTCGAACCAGGTCAAAACACTGATTAGATTTTTTACAACCTGTTGCTAAGGTATTTAACAAACACTTGCTTAAAAAAAAACAAGCCACCTCTCGAGGTGGCTTGTATTTTATCTAAGCATTAGCAAATTGCTCATCCCTCCAGGTAGCTTATGGCCACAAATTCGAAGGGGAATTTACCGCGTTGCTGCTATGAGCTATGCTCTTTGCGGCCCTTCCTCAGGAGTTCCTGACCTTACCTGGCCGACCGGACTACCAATTGGAGCGTCGTTTCATTGACTTCGCCAACCTGCGCTATCAGGTGTGGGCGTACGTCCAGCGCAAAGGGTAGACGGGAAAAGGTTTTTCGTGAGTAACTATCGGGTGGTTTCCAAGTACAGGCAACTTTCGGGTGATTTTCGAGTAGTAGGGGCTATTGAAAGTAAGATCGACAATAAAGGGTGTATTGGAAGTACCTATCTAATGCAAAAAGAAACGTATATGTCTTTACTGCGGTGGCGCGCAGACGTCCAACCCCTTCGCTGCGCTAAACGAAAGTAAATCGGCCAGTTCTTCGCACTCAAAAGGATGAACCTCATCATCTGAGAAGCGGACGGACCAAGTATACCTACCACTGTTGATCTGCCATCCATAAATCCTCCCCGATAAGAACTCTTTCGTGATATGCCCGTTTTCAATGTACGTGAACTCCTTGATAAAGGACCAGTTGTAAACGCGGGCTGGCAATTCCGTCAGCATTTTGATCAAGTTTGACTAAAAAAACCTTTGTCGCTGCGGTCACGCTCTCTGCAACCTCGTTCCAGCGCCCGGATCTTGCGCGGACGTCCTGGGCGACGGCCCACTGGGATGCTACGATTTGATTCCTCAAGATCCATCCGACTTAGCAACGACATTGTGGCCAGAATATGCTCGCAGATCCATCCGCTCTCCCGTCGCGTCTTGCAGTCGCATATGTAGGCGCGGTGTACGGTGTTAATCTGTCCATAATGAAGGTTAGCCTCTAAAATATATCATATTGAGGAAGTACTTACGTCGCGTGTTTTCCAAATAGGACGGCTTGAAAGACGGCGGTGGTCATCACGCACAGTAACTTGGTATAGCGACATGTAGAGAAGTGGTGCGTCTGTAACCTTCTTACCAGGAACCATGTCGCCTTTTAGTGCAGCACTGTAGCGTTTAATCCGGGTCGTCGTGACGGACACTTCCTTGTGCGGTCCAACAATGCAATTGTCCGCATTAAACACCACAGCTCGCACTTCTTCGTTTCCTGACACGGTCAGCTTGATGAAGTTGCGCTTGTTGCCGACGAGTGTCTGAGCACGATCAAAATACTCTCCCGGAATTGGTCCTAGTACAATAACGTTAGTATGGTAGGCTACTGAGCACGCCTGTCCGCACGTACCTTCGGCAAAGTGGCTAAACCTTTGATCAGGCATGCCAGGAGCCTTCAAATCTTCAGCCACAAGACGCAGTAAATCGGTAAGGAGACATTTAGCACAGTTGGTGTGCTTGCTCGGAGAGATAGAAGTGCCTTCTTGATGACCCCATGAAATGATTCAATCGGATTTTGATTCGGCAGAACGTCAGACACTTCGCCAGAGGCTCCACAATACCAGGTGTCCCATGGCGGTGTAAAGTATGTTTTGGCAAAACAAGAAGCATAGTTTTCTTCGTCGTCTTCCTTCCACTTGTCTATGCATTGTTGGCCGATTTTGCGGAACTGCTCGTTCGTTCTGCAGTGGTGCATCCAGTTGACGTGCGTTTTCACGACGTCGTTGTAGTATTTACAATCGTTTAGTCGGGTCCTTTGCTGGGAAACCTTCCGAGCTACGTGAGACCAGCAGCTCATCCTAACAATATTTGGCCAAACCGACACATAAGAATTCGAAATCGCCGTGCAGTGATCTAAAGATCCGTAGCGGAGCACCACATCCACGTCGTACATCTTCTTAGCGAACTGGCACGTTGTCTTGAAAAGAGCACGGTATGCAACTTCGCTATCACTTTTCACGAACATGAAAATCCATGGCACAAAGTGCTTAAAAAAGGAACCACGGGAGTATTGAGTCGTGTAGGTACCGAAGTTTACAAGCGCCCACTGGTCCTTGTGGGTCCGGTATGTTCCGTCACACGAACCAAACAACTCCTCACCTTGGACACGAACCGATTTCACCACACTGTCGAAAACAGTACGACTGCTGAAAATGATCCCGAAAGATGAGTTGTCAGTGTCTGAGAACACATCAAATACTAACAAGTCATCCATCATTGCCAGTAAAGACGGATGGAATTCAAACTGCGAATCGTCGCCACCAGTTTGTCCATCGTCAGAACCGTAACACTGTGAACGAGTATCGCACAATTTTGACTTATCCATTCGTTTAGCTCAGCGATACTCTCGATATCCCAACCTACAAGAACGTTAGTACGCTATTTAACAAACAAAAAACACCAGGGATAACATACCGTGGTTAGGATTCATCAAAGTCTTCTTCCTTTCAACTGCTCAATCTCGGGGAGTAACTTCATCATGATGTCACTGTTCTTGTGCCGCTCTTTCAACAGAAGACGGCACTTCGTGGGACCAGCACCCCCGCAAAGAATGGCATCGACTTCATCCATGTAGACGGGAGCAATCCCACGTATTCTCCTCTTAGATAAAACAGTCCCGTGATCTCCTTCGCCTTCTTCCAAATGCACGTACGTCTTGTCGTCGTCACCATTCTTGACAACAAGACGCATTCGTTTAGGACAATCAAGATGTGATGCACATTCGTACACGGTTGTAGCCGAAGAAGGCCCCTGGTTGTGTAGAACGCGATAACTCATACCGTCACCAACAAGCTGCATAGCTGCCAACGCTTCTCGCTGAGATCCATGTTTGGACACAGCACGGAAACTCGAGGGTGTTGAGCGGTCGTTGAGCTGTAAGTCGTCTTGGGAGGGTACTAGTTCCTCCTCCATCGTAAATGATGAAGTGAAATGAACAATGAACCCAGCATCAGCGAGCCTTCGAATGTTCAGTCTGCGGGATGGAGTACTATCTGGTGCCGCAAATAGTTCTAAACGATGGAAGTAATTGATTGTATTGTTGTCAATATTTTAGATCGCGAAAGCTTCAACGCTTCATATTCATGGAGACGGCGATTTATGCCTAGACACAAGCTTTCAGTACGTGCGCGGACACGACAGAGCCAAACCACTCCAGAGGATGCAGCAGCAGCGAGGAGAAGTTTCGTGGAGAAGTTCGAGCGGCAATCGTAAAGAACAACATCACACAGGTCTTTAACGCGGACCCAACAGGTATGCATCCTTTAGATTGCAGCTTACCGTAAGCTCTCTAATGTTTAATAGCAGCCGTGTTCTTCGAATACCTACCTCGCAAGACTATGACTACGCATGGTAACAAGCGGGTTCCCTTCCTGGTGCTCAAGGCAGGTGTATTCCTTCATAAACATGTGCACAAGGAAAATGAATCTAAACGGCATGGCTTTGGCGTCCGCCTATGGAAGGAGCTCGCCCCTCTTCAAGCAAAGCATGACTGTCAAATCTACGGGAACCGCACTGCCTGGTGGAATTCTGAAATCTCGGTTAAGTTCTTGGACTACTACTTTGGCCACCGATACAACATGCATCAGAGGATCCTCCTTCTGTGGGATGAATTCTCTGGTCACTGGACCGAGGAGGTCACTCAATACGCTGCGTCAATCAACGTTGTATTACTCAAAGTTCTACCACGATATACCTAAGTATGTCAGCCCGCGAAACGCCACGATATCACTGCCTCGATTACAGACTCATGGTCAGGACTCAGCGCTGGTACTATCGTGAGTGGGTTTGCGAAAACCGAGTTGCTCACAGATACACGGTCTGTTGTCGCTAACCATCTCGACAAACTCGAAGACATCGATGATGTACTCAATCAACTTGCCGATCTCGGCGTAGCAAATGAGACGATTGGCTCCGGTGACGAACTTGTTAGTAGTGACAGCTCTGATAACGATACCGGTTAATTTTAATACACTCGGCATAAGCTCTGACATTTGCAAAGGTAACTAAGTGAGCTTGGACATCTAGCTCAGTGGTTTAGAGCACCGCCATTTATGCGGATGGACAATAGCAAATCTCCACCCGAATTGGATTATTATACTCGCAACTCACCCGATTTGGATTATTATACTCGCAACTCACCCAATAAAACTAATTACTTCCAATACACCCGATAGTTACTCACGAAAAACCCGCAGCCCAGCGCAAACACCCGGACGGATGTGCATGCAAGTATTGCGATGCGTTCATGAGCTACATCATGCACCGATGTCGCAGCCACGTTTGTTCATGATGCTGGCCACGGGCGTGGACACGCGAAAGAAGCTGATGGCGACGTTCTGCCTCAGCATGACCGTCGGCATTCGCTTGCGGTTTTTGTGTAGGAGTTCGGGAAACAAATACGGTAGATATGATGTGCTCTTACATTTAGCGTACTCATCTGCTTACCAAACTGCATCCTCCACATCGCCATATTCCACTTCTTTGGCTTGTGATGGTTTTCAGGTAATTCTGTACCTGATGTAGCGTTTCCACTGCAAGGAGGAGGCGTAGGCTCGTACGCGAAGGTGACCTGCAACCGCCAAGGAGAGCGTGCATACAGTACCGCCAGTCATAGTTTCGTACTTAAAAGAGCGACTGTTCGACTCCCCCCTTGCCGTTTTCTGCTTGTAAATCGTGCACGCGCTTGCTTGTAAAACGTGCACGGCGTTGCTCCTTTTTTCTGCTCATATCGTTGGTTCGACCCTCCCTATTATGGTAATTTATCGTTATACTGCAATTTATTTTTGGACATTTTGGGCTTGAATATCAGGCAAAGTCTAGAAAATCTAAAGCAAATCTATAGTTAGAGAATAACAAAATAGAACTCCTATTCACCACCTATTGGCGTTTGGTGGATATCACGGTTTTCGTTACCCGTTTTCAGCGGGGCCAAGAAGGTCGTTGGTTTCACGTACATGTACTACATCGATGTTTTTAGGCTTGAAAACCATGAGATCGTACGATGACATTTATAATGAAAATGGATCATACCGCATTTCTCGTTCTCAAACTTCATCATCACCTCCGTCAATTTCCTTCATGCGGGTGAAGCTTTCCCCCTCCATATTGGCCGTGCCTATTGTTCTCGTGATGTTCGTGCTGATTCTTCAAATTCCATCGAAAACCCAGGCTAACTCGCTTCGACACGGCGCTCACGAAGTGATAACACCTTCCAGCCCGATTGTCATCCCAAATCAGGTTGATATCGACCCAGTTCAACGCCAACGAACCGTTCAAGACGAGTTATCTCACGTTTTTGTGGCAGCTCCTGCCATCTCCAGCTCCAAACAAGGCAGGAAGGGTACAGGAGACGCCTGCATCGGCCCCGTGTGCGGCCTCGGGCTCTTCTTCGCGTCCATCGGCCTCACCTTCGTCGCGTGCGTCGTAGTCATTTACATTGCCGACAAACGCTACGACCGCGTGCAGAATAGTCGGCGGCGTCATGACAAATACTACGACGGTCGCAAACGCCGCTCAAGCAACGCACACCTAGATTCCCGTCGGAATTGCACAGGAACAGCCATACGTCGTCGTGCTGCACAGTAAACAAGTGTAGCTTCAAGCTGTCCAATAGACTGTTGCATTCCCACTTATCCTAAAAAGAGTCCTAAGCTGTGACGAGATTTCGGTTGTCAATCGGAGGCGTAGAACTCATGGGCGTCGTTACCATTCGGTAACTTCCTGCTCGATCGCGACACTCAATGGCTTCAAGTCTTTGGTCTTCTGCTTTCACGAAGGTCAGAAGAAAGGAGCCGAAGAGAGGTACAACACTGAGGAGGAGGAAGACGGACGACGCTTTGAGATTGCTGCAATGTACCAGCCCTGTGTAGCCGCTACAGTGCTGAGTGTAGTCTCCTGAGGCCAATGTGATTCCGGAAACTAACGCGAGTGTAGCCATCAAAACGTCCGATGCGCGAGTGAAAGCCGCACGAGGACGGAGGATCATTGGGAACAGCTCCACTAGTAACAAGAAAGCAGTCGAATACTCGATGATTGTAAACCCCACGAGCAACGCGAAGGTGGATTCGTTGCTTCCCAGTCGAAAGTCTCTGCCATCCGCTGTGGAAGTCGAGTACGACATCATCCCAGTGATCAGCGACACCAGAGCGAACACCAATTGAAAACCTCGTAGCAGCATACAAAACAGAGTGATCACGAATGGAGCGAGAGAGATAGGCATCTTAACCCCTCCAGACCGGATGTAGCATAATGCTACATAGTCTATCCACTAAAGCTGAAGATCTTCACCTTAAGCGATTTTTGACTTGATCTTTGTATGGGTGTACTTTCCCCCGTTCAAGGGGCTTACAAACTTTAAGTCAAGCATCGGTTTAGTTTCTGTACGAGCCTTTCTGTGAACAGAAGGGTTAGGAGGGTCATTTGTCTAAATTCCAAAAATTAATTTTGACGGTTATCTGCGAAATGTAACTGATTTGCATCCGGAATCACAGGTAACTGGTACTTCCCGCACAGATGAGTGGCCGAGAGCCACTGAATACTGCCGCCTTTTCCAAGTTCTCCTCATTCGAGAATTTGCGCTCCAAGGACTCAAGCGACGGAAAAATGGTGAAGCCACGTGGGAAAGTACCGCGTGACTTTGAGGTCACAGGGCGCGACCTGTCGTTCAAGTCAGTCTGGCGCGAGCTGAAAAACGACGGGTGGACGAGAAAGCCACCACCACGCAGCAGTTTGGACGACCGTTACAAGTACATCCGCCCTGAAGGTCACCCAAACGGCACAATTGGTCTTGATTACTTCTTGGGGGAGACTGCCGTGCTTGAATTCTATGCCGATGGTACGTCTCGAGCGACTGTTGTTATTGCCACGTTGCTAACATTTCTTCTCATCTATACTTATAGTACTACGAAGTCGCGCACGCGGATCGATTTCATCCCGCTCCGCCGTTGACAGCGCGACAAGTGCTCCCGGGGACGATCGTCTTGCCGCATACCTGCATGTTGTGCTGAATGTAATGATGACCTGAATGTAGCATATTATGCTGAATGTGTAACATTGTTCTTGCTGATTATAATATGTATTGTAGCTATCACACATGCTGAACCACATACGCCTCCAGCTCCTTCGCTTTCTCAGCGCCGTGTGACTCGACTGCCTGCTCGACGCTCGCTAGAGACAACTGCGACGTTTCGTGCCTCGCCTACGTGTTCTCCCCATGGTTCAAGATCTCCGTCCCCCCTTATTGCAACGTCACCACACGTTGGCGGCGACTCATTCGAGGTCGATGGTGATGATCTGACTTCTAGCCCAGAGGCGGTGGACGAAGACGCATCGATTGCTGCAGTTCGCGCGGGTATGTTGCATACTACGCTGCATATTATCCTGCACTTAAGATGCATATTGATGAAGACGAGGGTGCTAACGTTTGGCTGTATTTTATATTATAGGCAACGAGGACAATGAAGATGATCTGGGCGCCCTGGGAAGTGAGCTGCTCGCAGATAATAACGACGACTTGAATGCTGTTGAACTGACTGAAAGCGCTGACCAGTACGGAGCAATTGAGTCGGGGGATGACGCCGAGAAGGACGACGTTGATCTGGGTGAATACGATTCAGACCAAAGTGTAGAAAAGTGCTGCGCTCCGGACGATCTTGTGGATGATGTGGATGAGACGGAAGCTGAAATTGCTGAAGAAGTTTTATTTGCCGAGAATTTTTTGGAGAGTTTTGGAGGAGCAGATGAAGTTTTAGCCGGTAACCTAAAGGACTCAGTCTTACGGAGCATGTCTGATACGGGCTGGAACGATGTCGTGGAGCCGGCCATCTATGACCATTTGATGGAGCCGTACGAGCCAGTCAGCAACTCGGGCAGCTACCCAGGTCTACGGCAAGGCTACTCCGGGCCTTCAGCAGAGGCACTACGCCACGGCGACTCTCCTATTGCGCTATTTTTCTACTTTTTTACCGGTGGTGCTGTGGCAACATATTGCTGGGTGTTCGAATGACTATCACCGGGAGATGTTGCCATTGCGCATTGATGCAGCGTACTCTCGCTATCGGAAGAAGCAACGCCGCAACCCTGACCTGCCTCGCAAGACTCGCCGAGACATCCAAAACGAGCTTGAAACTATGAAGCCCATTATGCCCCACGAACTTTGTCGGTTTATTGGCTTGCTGGTTGCTAGGACTATTGCTCCAAATCGCGAGAAGCTGACGAATCACTGGAAAACTACAGATGTTGGTGCCATCTCGAGAGGTTGTTTTGGGTCAGTTTTACCACGAGATCGGTTCATGGAGATATCGCGCAACTTGCACTTCAATTCGAACCAAGACCCTCGAGCGCAAACAGACCGCGCCTGGAAAATAAGGAAGGTGGTGGAGGTTCTCCAAAGAACTTTTGCGCGTGGGTTTGTTGCGCCTCCTTTCTTGTCGTTTGATGAGGCTGTACTACCAAGCCGTTCATCGTTCAACAAGATGCGCGCGTGTACATGAAGGACAAGCCCCACAAGTGGGGCACAAAGCTCTTTATGCTTTGTTGCGCAGCCACAGCGTACTGCATTCGGTAATGTTTTTTTTTGGTTTTCAATGTTGTATATACTGAATAATGCAGCTTACTAACAATTTCATTGTTCTGCCAATGATGTATATATGCAGCTTTGAAGTGTACTGCGGGAAGAAACAACATCTCAGCGATGCACACAAGCCTGACATGAAGTCAGGACCTGCTGCTGTGGTGCGAAATTTGCTAGAGGTGTTTGGATCAGACGCACGGAAACAAGGGATGAGGCTGGTCGTTATAGACCGCTTCTACACGTCGGTAGCGTTGGCTATCCAGCTACTGCTTATGGGTTTCTACTGCGTGGGCACTATTATGACTAATAGACTGGGGTACTGTAAGGAAGTCATCGAAAAGAAGAAGAGTCGTCCACCAAATATTCCGCGGGGTTCTTTCAAGGTTGCTCGCTCGAAACTGGTGCCAAATATGGCAGCTATTAGCTGGTGGGATTCTAGACCAGTGCATTTCCTTTGCACCGGAGGGAGCACTGAAATTGACAGAGTTGGCCGCCAGGATGGAGCTGAAACGGTGGAGGTCCCGTGTCCGAGAGTGGTAAAGACTACCATGCCTTCATGGGTAGGGTAGACGTACATGATCAGCTGCGATTGCAGCGGTACTCTCTACAGCGAGCGCTTCGATTCAAAAAGTACTACAAATCGCTGGTACTGGGCATGATCGATTTAGCCATCGTCAATGGCTACATTATTCACAAGGCGTATCACAAAAATAAGACTTCGCAGCCACTGACGCACGTCAAGTACATGATCAAGCTCCACCTCCAAATCACGCAGCTTCACGCCACTGACATGTACGAAGGCAACACGTTCGGTACCCAGCTCCCTTCCGCTGCACCACGCTATGAAGACATCCCTGTCGGTCCCAATCAGCGGTCAAAGCATGCAGCACGACAGGTGAACGAGTGGCGTGATCAAGGGAAGCAGTCAAAGCGCCGTCAGAGAGCATTCAAGGTTTGCTCTACGCTTCGCCACGACACCAAGCGAGCGTCTACGACAACATACTTCTGTGGTGACTGCAACGATGTGGGTCCTATCTTCCTCTGCATGCGTGCCCGGCGAAATGTGAGGGCGTTGCCATGACTTGCTGGGATATTTGGCACAAGGAATGGGTGAATGGGACTCAAGTCCCTGTCGAAGACGCGAAGCCAATCCGAGTCCGTCGAAAAGCAGAAATGCCAAACACGCCATCTACACCTGGAACCCCAGCTTCTCGCAAGAGACACCGCACAAGCCCGTAGTTGCTATCATGCATATTAAGCTGTCATTAACCTGCATATATTCAGCAAAAATATGATTAGGTTCATATTTGATCGGTCAGATGTAAGCCTGCACCTGAGGCATCTGTTGAAGTTCTGTGGTTCCTCCTTGTCATTGCACACGCACATCCTAAACTACATCATCTTCACCCTACTTTTGCACAAAACGGAGCGTGTCAAGTGATTGTTCCACCGGCTGTATTTGGTTCATTTAGATTTTGTATTGCGCAGAAAACACACTTCGATCGTATCAAAAGCTTGCGTTATTTGTAGAGGTGACACACCAACTTTGAATATGAGTTTTGTATGGGAAGTACAGATTTCTAAATTTTGGAAAATGAGGGATGCAGGTGTATTCGTTTCTGTCCAGCGGGTTCGGTTAGCTGTCCTGTTCTTTTCCGCACTACGTAGCATTATTCGACATGCTGATCTACATATCGATCAGATATGCAGCTTATATGCCACATTAGCATGGCTATTTCCGGGACCCGCCCCTGTAACCATCCCCTACACCCTTTTGCTTACAAACTCCAAGTTTAATAATGTAGCATATGCAGCATAGATGTTCCAGCGAGCTCCCGGTCTGGAGGGGTTAAATGTCCAGAGGCGAGAGGATTCGAGAATGAAGCAGCGTCATCACGTGGGTTGATCGTTCGAAACCTCTTCCTCTTGGTACATCCATTCACTGTGGTCTTCCAAGGGATTTCGAATGGATCCATCAGTTCTAGGTTGCTACGTGTACGAGCTTCTTGTCGATCTAGTTCTATTACGTTAGGTCAAACGATCGCAGTTATACCCGTTTAGACGACGCTGGAGGTACGTCACCGTGGACCAAGAGGTTAATCGTCTTGGCTTTTTTCGACTTGCGCTTCTCATTGCGGCTAACCGACAACACGAGGGTCGAGAACTTCCAAGATGTACCTGGAGTCGTCATAACTCCAGATTGGTCGTCTGCTTTTTCGTCCGGGTTGTCCTTCTTAAACGCCTTGACGATGAGTGTGCCGTTTCCCTTGGGTCCACTGCACGGGATCGTATAGTTAGCAGCTTCGTTCGTGAGGACACCGACGTACTTGGACCTGTTGCTCTTGATGGGGTGTCCGATCAATTGTCGCGCCATTTCGTGGTTGTTGACATGATCCAGCACCAATTTGTGCACGTAGAACGGTCGGTTACGTAGAATGCGGATGGCGAAGAAGGAAGCCACTCCGCCGATCAGCACTCCACCGATAACGGGGAAGAACATCTTGTTGCCTAAAGTCTCGGATTTCTGATGCGTGACCACGTCCTGATTCTTCAAGAAGGACTCTAAAGCTGAGAACGTCGAGCCATCCTCGCAGTCCACAGTTAACTTGTCGAATGTGACGATGTCGCTGTTTCCGTCTTCATTCAACTGTAAGTTCTGTCGGTAATGCACAACCACACTCCCACTGCAAAACACCAGTCAGTTCTACTTTCAACATCACAAAAACATTTTTGCAACGTACTTATCACCCGTGACTTTGAAACTACCTTCGTTGCTCTGAAGCTCACAGGGCGAACCGTCAGCGTCAAGCTTCACAATGCGCTCGAACTCCTTCGGGTACCCCACAGTCTCGAACACACGTCGGTCCTTAACAACTGCGCGTTTGGCCATATTGAAGATGCGCACGTTCTACTTGGTAGAACTACGTCAGCACAACTTCAGTTTCCACACAGTGACGAGCAGCAAACGCACCTCGTCCTCCTTAGCGTCGCGGCTTTTGTACCGTGCAACCACGCCCATAGCCGACATGGCTACAACCACGTACACTGCGAGCGTCTGCATGGTAGGTGACAGTCCCGAAGCCGTTTTGACTCCTTCTTTCAGACCTAAAGGCTTATCCGCATTGGTTTGCGAGCTGTTCAAACGCGCAACAATGCCACGACGCTTGGCAGAGACAGCGAGAGGCTGAGCATCCCTAGATAACGCTCTCCTAGAGCCCGACGCTGCCTTGACATGTCGTAGGAACTGCAGCAGCATGGCGATCGAATGTGGGGCGATCGTTGGCAATACTGTGAAAGATGATATCGGTTTTAAAGAGATTCGGATCTACTTAAAGGTTACATGGGTACTTCATAGAGGTACTTAACGTAACAGGCTGCTCGCCAGTCATTTTGACTGTGTGCTGGGCTTGGTAGAGTGTCAGTTTGGAAATCGACCGGGAAGTGGAATGATGTTTTATTATTTGGAGGATTTATTACTGCCACGCTCTTATGTCAGGAGTTTACTTGCTCTCCTCTGTAGCGCTAGCTCTGTTACAGGCGTGGAATAGGAATGCTTGGTGGTGGCTGGGCTCGTTCTGAGCTTGGCCTTTTCACTGTTCAGGCGTTGATGAGAGTGGAACGAGGGGGCTTTCACCCCCACGGGCCTAGATCAGCTCCTCACATGCTGTCAATGTTCATGTACACGTAGTCGTCTTGTGTGGCCGAGCAATGATACTGAATTGCAGCGGAAGGGCAGCTTGCTGCTATCGCCGTGCGCTGCAGTTTTATCAGATTTGCTCATAGGAACGCGAGCACTAAAAGCACACGTTTAATCTCCTTCGTGATCGAATGTGCCGTCAACTGTGTTCACATCTCTCTATAAACTAAGATATGCATAGCGTACAGTTCTCTTAAAGAGTTCTTGGCTTTTGTTGGATACTGGCAATGCAAATTTACGTACAGTACAATTGAGTACGGACATGCATACGGATCTTTATGTTGCGGCGAAGGTGAAGCTAAACGGGTGCGAACTTCGCAGCGAAGAGCAACAAAAACGCTATAGAGACACAAACGCTATAATATACACAACGTTTAAGAAGTATCGCCAGGAACTTCCGGCGGGAAGAGAATCGAGGTTGATGCAGGAGATCCAATCGCCAATGATTGTCGACCGTTTTGGTGAAAGTTGGACACCTACAAAACTTGGACATGGTGTTGATGCGACGCGAAAAGCAGAAACGCCAACGAAGCCAAAGCGTTTTGCATTTCCAGCAAAGAATTCGATTGAGACACCGCTTCAGCGTGATAAGACCGCTGTTCTTCTTTGGCCTAAACGTTCTCGACATCGTCTACAGCGAAATGATCTTCCTTATGCACCATAAGTACGCCAGTTTTGTATGGCCAGATAAGCCCATGACAGCTGACAGCCCTATTGTGCACTTTTGCGGGATTTTCTTGGCAGCAGTTAGAGCGCTGCAACTGCATGGAAAGGAGCGCAATCCTCCATACAGACAACGGCCGAGTCTTTGGGTACAGTGCGTCACCTCTTCTCCGCCGCAATTCAACGGTATTTGGTCTTGTGCTGCTGCACGATCGCAAGTACATGTAGAGGGTAGTCAATCAACCTGGCTTCAGCTTAAATATGCGCTAAAACTTCAGCCTAAATCGCCAACGCTGGTTGCAGTCAGTCAACTCGGAGAAAATAAGTCGCTTTTTGCGGGTGCATCTTCTGCGTTTTCTTGGGTACAACTACTGGATATAAAACCTCGTTTCGACTTCGCTTTTGTATTGGAAAAACCCTGGCACATGTCGCACGCATGCTACCCACACTATTTCTTCCAACGCTCGGCTCATAATTCAATCTGCTCGGTGCGACTTAAGCTGAACAGCTCAAGACTTCAGGAAGCTCTACGATAATGCCCATTGGCGCTACTTCACCAACGAATCTGGCGTATCTTCGCCTAGGACTGCGCGGCGTGCAGTTCTTCTGCAGTCTCTTGGCCATGTCCTTCGCGGCCGCTGGTTTCTACGGCGGTGGCGCGAACCACTCGAGCACTTTCGTGCTGCTCATGGGCTACACGGGTATGCTCTACACACTGTGGTACATTGTGGCCGTGGAGATCTTCCACTTGGCCAACCGCCCAGCTCTTCGACTGGAACAGGGAATCGACGCGTTGCTGTCTCTGGTGCTGCTAATCGCCGGTATCTGCTTGGCCGCTTCGAACCCTACGAAGCACTGCGGTTACGGCTGGCACTGCCACAACCTCAGGGCGGGCGTGGCCTTCGACTTCATCGCTATGTTCTTCTTCCTGGTCTCGCTAGGTTTGACGTTTGTGGCTCCTGCTGGATCGCCGCAGAACTTGGGTGACGTGCAATTGGAGGATCCCGTGCCTTACCACCAGAACGCGACGCCCACTTCGGGCGCGCTCTCGCCCATTGGCAACCACGGCGACGGACCTGCTGCGAAGGTGTAAGCAGATTAAGGAGGCTGAGGGCCTACGGTCATAAGTTCACGTAAAAAAAGTTAGTAAATTCTCTTTTCTCCTCCCCTTTTGTACCCACCGAGATTTCCATTTTCGATCCACTGGTCACAGTTGTAATAAACACTTTGACCAATCAGGAGCGAGACAACTTCAACATAAGCAACTTCAACTTGCCTTGGAATTGTTAATTAATTAATTAAAACATGTTAAAGCATTCTTCCTTAGTGCCCAAATGCATACTAAGTACCCACCGACAGGCGCTACGCAGGAATGCAGGAGACGACGTTGCGAAGCTAAGCAGTAGAGGGTTCAAATGGTGGTGTAGAATAGAGCAACTTGGCTGTAACAGCATCAATTGTCAGATTGTCAGTTAGATTCCACCGGTACGAGCACGAAACGAAGAGTTCAGCATCTCCGCCTGGCATTTCCACGCTTCTGCAGCGAGAACGCGCTCTAGCTTCCACGTTTCGTGCAAATCTGCAAGCAACGAGGCCATGTGGAGCTTCACTTTTCGAGAAAAATCCCGTCCCAGTGGCCAGATGAACTTGCTAGATTTCTGAAGTTGAGCTTTGCACCCATGCAACTGGCACCGCATCGCATGTTCTCGATCTCCGACGTCTATTCATTCGTGCTTTTCGCTCTAACCGCCCAAGTAATTCGACAATGATCGGACTTCTCACCCCAACGATGCTGTCCAGAGCTAATGTGGGTCTTCGAGCTGCCCAATTCCTCTGCTGTCTATTGGCCATGTCTTTTGATGCAGCAGGGGGCATCAGGTTCCACTCATCCAACTTTGTGCTGCTAATGACCTACACCGGGATGTTGTACGCGCTGTGGTTCTTTCTGGCCGTCGAGATCTTCAACTACTGCACTCGCTTATCGTCACGCGTTGAGCAGGGTATCGACGGAGTGTTGGCTTTTGTGCTGCTGATTGGCGGCATTTGCCTGGCCTCATCCGACTACGTCACCTACTGCGACCTCGTGTGGCATTGCCACAACCTCAAGACTGCAGTAGCCTTCACGTTCCTCGCGATGTTCTGCTTCTTGGCGTCTCTTGGTCTGTCGGTCATGACGGCGAGCCAAACGTCATCCGGTCCGACTGAAGTGCCGCAGCAGTATCACCTCGAGGTGACGCCGACAGACGCGCTGTCTCCAGTTCAAGGCCTCAACTCTCCTGGTGCTAAGGTGTAAGACTTTCAGGGCCACACAACTTCGAAGACAGTCCATTTCCGAAGCGTAATGCTCAATACATGCAGTCTTTCCCCATTGTAGCTTTTAGGTTGTAGCGGTCAAGTGCAGACATGTCCGTCGAATTAGAGCTCGCTGTCTTCTTCGGGTTCCTTGTAATCCTCGCTCTACTGTCCAAGTTCGCTGTCCACTTCTCTGGAACCGAAGCGAAGTTCTCGAGGGCGTTATGCTGTCACCAGAGCCGTATCACATGACGTGGCCAACACCGGACTCAAAGACGTTTTCGCCATTCGGTGACGACACGCCCAAAGCTACAAGACCTCCACAGTCACCACGAGTCCTGACCAGCTTAATTTCTCCGATTAAAACAGTCTGCAGTCCTCCGAAACGACTTCAACAAACTCCCCCCTAGTAGTCACGTGTTGAAGAGCTGTGGGCAAGATCTGCTCTATGCCGGAATAGTTTCTGCCTTCACAAGAGGATAACGGTTCCCGTCCGTCCAGAATCAAGCAACCCAGAGCAAGCCACACCAAGGACAGTTTCAGTCGCTCTTGAGTATCTGAGTCCCAATCGTCACTTTCGCTTCAACCGTCGAGAAACAGGAACAAAAATGCTTTCGTGGCTAGTCATCATCTGCTGTGCACTGGTGTTGCTGCTCTTGATACTCGCAGCCAAGTATTACTACAAGTTTCTCCCTCGATCACGCGCAGTTCAACCTCCATCTATCACATTAGTGGGGATCAGCAATCTCCCGTCCGAAAACACCATCGAGTTCTTAACGTCCTACCACTTAGCAAGACCCACACCCGTTTCCAAGACACACACGCTTTCCCCCATTCGTGAAGAGTCCTGGATGTCTATGAAATCCTTTGCAAGTAGTCTCACGCTCGGTGACAGCATCCCAAAGTCCCCCGTGATTTTGACCAGCCTTGTGTCTCCTTTGGAAGGCGTCTTGTCCCCTCCTCCAGCCGTGGTAACTCCACTTCCAGCCGTTGGTTTCGTATGAATTCAATAAAATCTCCAAATTCCAGTTAGCTTCTTGTCTTACCTTGCACAATGGACGCCATACCTTGTCCCGGATCCTTTTCCCAAGCAGTTCGATAGCTCCTCGATGTTCATTCTCGAAAATCACTGGGAAAACCGAAAGATCAACGAGGAAAATGGCTCGAGGAGATACGCTGCGCTGGTCTCGAGCGCTTCTCCGCTTCTTTAACTTCGTGCTGCCGCTAATTGCGCTGGCGACCTTGTCCAGAGCTTTCGTGGGGTCTTCGTACTACGGGTACTCGAGTATGTTGGGCAGTAGAGCAGCCACGTACACGACGCTCATGACGTACACCGGAATGCTAGTGGGGCTCTTCTTCTTGCTGTTCGTGGAGCTCATGCGGTTCTTCCCACGCCCAAAGCCTCGCTTGGTCGAGCAGCTCATCGACTTCATCCTTGCAGCCTTGTTGGTTGTAGCTGGGATCGTCCTGGTCGTGTCGGACTACGTGGCTAACTGCTCCGTTTACGGCTACATGTTGCGCTGCGGCCAGTTGAAAACCGCTGTGGTGTTCACATTCTTGGCGTCGTTCTCGTACTTTGTCACGTTTCTGCTTGACTGTTGCGAGGGTTTTATGGGGAGAAACTCGGACCACAGCGACGCCGAAGGTGACAACACTCACGACCATCCAAGTGCTGGTTACCATGCTGAGTCCACCCCCACGGGAGCTTCGACACCGAAAGACGCATCCAACCGTGTCTAAGTCAGATCTATCGGAAAGCACGAATGTTAGGTTTCTAAGCAATATGAAAGAGCTTTCCTGCGAACTTACTGCAGTTTTCATCGAGTTTTCTTCATAAAACCTCGACAGTCGGGTCCCAAGTCTTGTGTCTTTCATTCCCGAAAACTCTTCGTAAGGTAAACATGGCGAGATCATGTTCCAACCGCTTCTGTCTCTTCTGGACTCGTGTTTTCCTCCGTTTCATCCAATTCGCCGCCTCGTTGGTAGCGTACATCGCGCTTCGCACTGCTGGTGTCTCGTACCAGAACACTGCAGGCGGCCAAACTGTCGGGGTGGTCGTAAGCAGCGGCGCAATGAGTTTCGCGCGGATCATGAACTTCTTGGCATTCCTGTACGCGTTCGCCTTCCTGGTGTTCATCGAGTGGCTTCGGCTCTGTGTGCATCCGGTGAACTACTGCGAGAAGATGATGGATATCGTTCTCTTCGCGTGTCTTGCGACTGCGACGTTGATCCTGCTCTTGTCGGGTGTTACTATCCATTGTCATTGGAAATACAACCGCTTCGTGCGCTGTGGGGGCGTTTATCTGGCTGTGGCAGCGTCATTCCTCTCCACGTTCGCGTTCCTAGCCAGCGTGATGATTGGGAAGCGAGAAGAGGAAGACCAGCGCCAAAGACGGCAGGAAGATGGATCCTACACCCAGCAAGGCAGCCCGAGAGCTGGAGCAACTCCTGTTCCCATTGTCACCGCGCAACCAGCCTGAAGTAAAGCCTACAAAAAACAAACAACAAGCAAGAACAAAGCAGGGTAAAAAGGACGAATAGCACTCACAGTTGCGGTCGTATTTCTCGGTTCAGCTTTCACTCGGCTAAAACCTGCTTTAGATCTTCTCCGTAAGCTCGGGCACAGCGTTGAAGAGGTCGTCCACGAGTCCGTAGTCCGCCACCTGGAAGATCGGAGCCTCCTCGTCCTTGTTGATGGCCACAATGGTTTTGCTGTCCTTCATACCAGCCAAATGCTGGATGGCGCCGGAGATACCAGCAGCCACGTACAGCTCCGGAGCCACCACCTTACCGGTCTGTCCGACCTGCAGCTCGTTAGGTACGAAGCCAGCGTCCACCGCAGCACGCGAAGCACCGACAGCACCGCCGAGCTTGTCCGCCAGCTTGTAGAGCATCTCAAAGTTCTCTCCACTCTTCAGTCCACGACCACCAGAGATGACGACACGGGCCGACGCCAGATCCGGGCGCTCCGATTTGCTCACTTCCTCCGACACGAAGCTGGTCTTGCCCACAGTCGGAGCCTCAGGAGCTGCACTCACAGAGGCGCTACCGCCTTCAGCAGCAGCCTTCTCGAAGCCAGTGGGTCGCACCGTAATGAGCTTCACAGCGTCCTTGGACTTGACCTGAGCGATGGCATTTCCAGCGTAAGTAGGACGGAAGAACGTGTCCTTGTCTCCCACAGCCAAAATGTCTGAGATGGGGGCCACATCCAGCTTAGCACCGGCTCGGGGCAGGTAGTTCTTGCTGGCGTTGGAGCTGGGAGCCAAAACGTGCGAGTAATCACCAGCCTTTTGGGTGGCAACCAGCAGCTCCGCCACTTCCTCGGCCACGTAGTGGTCGTACTTAGCGTCAGCAGCGTGCAACACATTCTTCACACCAGCGACCTTAGCCGCAGCCTCAGCAGCAGGACCAGCCTGACTGCCCAGAACCAATAGAGTGATGTCTCCGCCGATCTGAGAGGCGGCAGTGACTGTAGCCAACGTGGCGCCTGAGATCTGCGACTGGTTGTGCTCAGCCACCACTAGAGTGGACATGGCGGAGCTACGGGAGGTCGTAGCGACACGGCGGATGATCTACAGGTTAAAATGACACATAAAGGTTAATGTTTGAGGTTATATAGGTCGGATCTTGTGTTAGAAGAGCTCGTTGGATAGCGGAGATTGTGGGGGATACGATAAGGGATATATCCTGACTTAAGGGCTTCTAGATTCGTACCTGACGGGCCAGCATGTTGACAATGGGGAGAGGCTTGGACTACTTGCGGGGGGATCTTGTAATGAGGGGGTCTAGTATACCTCAGAGCACGTGCCCTAGTTGAAAACGTGGGGTCCGGCCCGACGTGTCCGACCTAAAGTTGAAGGGTATGTGATCGTCTTTGAAGGGGTTTGTAAAATGATTCGCTGAAAACAGAATGAAATCCTTCGCCAAGCAGCAATGCACGACTATTTTTTGATGTGACCAAAACTAAGTCTTAAAAAAAAAATAGCACCTAATTCACAATCGTACTTAGTAGAATGACACTTCCACGCGTCTATCAGTTGTTTATCTTTGAAAGTCCACCGGGTAAGCTCATACTGTGTCTCTTAATGTCTCTGTCTCTATTAACGTCCTTCTCCCTGGTCCTCTATTGAACGTCAGTCACATTCCAGATACAGACACAGCCATGGCGAAGAAGACAGCGACGGACGCAGGCGTTGGCTCCATCCTGGGGGATTTCTGTGCCAAGTACGACAAGACCACGCCCAAGAAGATCAAGCTCATCGACGGCTTCCTGGCTTACGTTCTGGCCACGGGCATCCTCCAATTTATCTATTGCATGCTGGTCGGCAACTTCCCGTTCAACTCGTTCCTCGCTGGCTTTGTGTGCACTGTTGGCGTCTTCGTGCTCGCTGGTGCGTGCCAATTGCATCCCCTTTTTGAAAACCAAGCCTTATAACGGATATTTGATTGTGTATTTAGTGTCGCTGAGGATGCAGATCAACCCGGAGAACAGTTTCGACGGCCGCACGGAGCAGCGTGCGTTCGCTGACTACCTTTTCTGCAACATCATCCTCTTCCTCGTGGTGTTCAACTTCATGGGCTAAGCGGACTGATCATTTCTACCACAGCACGAGCTGGTGAGTCAATGGAGATCGCATGAAAAAACAGAAACAGGAGACGACATTTATGGTGACTGCAGCCGAGTTTTGCGTGGATAACATAATTGCATGAAGAGAACGCTGCAGTGCAATGTACATCTCGTATAATTTCTTTACAACAGCGGAGTGAACCATTTCTCGTTGCAAAACGCAAAAACGTGCGTCCAAAGCGCCACCGGCAACGTGTGAGTTCGAGCTGATGCTAACAGCGTCGTCAGTACTCCACGCTTGAATCGGGGCGGGTAGAATTTGTGACTGGAGACACTCCACTGCCTCTTTGAGCTCACTACAATCAGTGCAAACGTTCCGTGCTCACTTGGAGCTGGTGCAGACTCCTCGTCTGTGTTTTTCCAACTGCCTCGAACGACTGCACCATCGCTGCTGATGTAACCTTCGTAAGTGTACATGCCCACCTCATGCTTCACCACGTATTGTTGCCCGTACTTGATCCTCCGGTGGTCCCAGACGCCAAAAACTGGACTAACTTGGTGGAAAATACGCTCTTTGCACTTGCCAAGCAGTCGTCCACCTGGTCGTAGCTGGAGCTGCAGATCGAACGCGTACTCGTACCCATCTGCATCAGTAGCACACCCTGACAGCTCGTAGTCACCTGAAGTAAGCGGGCGGATGGTATCGTCGTCGTCTTCTATCTCTACAGCGTTCATAGCAGTGACACCTTCGTCTAGACATGCATTCTGTGTCTGATACTCTTGCTTGATGCCAGTGGAAGCCAACGGACAGTCGTCATTTACTGAGGAGCTATCAATTTTCTCCATCTTGACTGCGACCGGCGAGAAATCCACTCGTACAAGCTCCAGTTCAAACTCTCCTCGACCGCCTTGATAACCTTCGGCGTGGCCCTCATCCACATTGTACCATTTCCCACTCAGAGTCTCACGTCTTTTTCCATTGTGACTGCTTTTGACTTTGGGTTTCTTCCCATTTGTAGCACCAGTATCACCTTCTTCGATAACTACAGCTCCAGAGTAGCGGAAATGCCCCACAGCCTCGCGTACATGGTATTCCAGGACGTACGCGACTCGGTTGGCCTGCCAACGACCTTTTAACGGACAAACTTGTGGCTGAACCACTTCACGGGAAGTCCCAACCAGCGTGCCATCAGGTAACAGTCGCAAGGTGACCAAACATTCATCCTTTATGGTAGTCATTACCGGACGAGGACGCCCTCGTCGGCCATTTCTCTGTCTCGGCACCACAGCAGTAGCAACTGATGGTGTGTCATACGTCGTGAATCCTTTAAACTCGTACTTCCCTGGTCGCAACGGGTACAGTAGTGACGGTGGCCTAGACTGCATCATCGCCGCCTCTTTTTCAGCCTCCTCTGCTTCTTGTTGCCGTTGATACCTTTGCACTGGCTGCAGCTGAAACACCTTTTGGTTCTCTCCAATATTCTCCTCAATTACTGATCCAGTTTCACTCGTTGACGCAGTAGAAGCCGACGACGATATGTCCAATTGATGGAAATCTCGGTTGGAAGCACAATAAAACCTCCAAGAGCCCATAGCTTGGGCGTCAGGAGCCACTGGGACGTGCAAATGGCACGTGAGTGTGTGTCGATCAATGTGGTTTAGTCTCTTGGTGATCTCAAAGGCACAGCAATACTCCGTCGCTGAAGAACCGACAGCTGATGAACTGGATAATACCGTCTCCCCAACCGGCACAACTTGTGCATTGCCTACTACATGGGCTATAACAATACCGTCCGGATGGTCTGCAATAATGCGGCGTTTTCGCTTCTTCCCATTGGCTACAGCTCGTGCCTTTGTGTTCTGCTGTTTCTGGCGGACTTCGCCGTGTAATGAGCCGTCGGACGAAATGCGCAGGTGGATGCGACTCTTTTCGGCTAAAAAACCACCGATACAACCTTCGTACACGCGCTCCAAAGGGATCAATGGGATCGTATACTTCTTGCCTCCTTGGTGGTAAGAGGAAAAGCTCTCAGTCTTTACAGGGAAGGCGCTAGAGCCCTCTGCGTGTGATCCACTGCACCACGTCTCCGCCATTATTGTGAATGGGCATGAGACTAAGAAACGGATGGATGATTATCATTCGCTGATAATTATTTTCATATTTTCTGATTGGCTAAAAATAACATGGATACATAGTTGCAGTATGATCATGGGGCTACATCTCTTTCCTTCCTGGCCAAAGACTTTTCCAACTCACTAGGGAACCAATTGTAGCCACAATATGACACAATGGATCTCCATAAGTGGCTGGGCAGAATTCCGTCTCGGTGCGATGCTAGCAGCAAAAACTTTACGCACTCCTTGAACGCTTTTGGGTAGTCTTTGTGAGCTGTTTCACTCCAGACACGAACGGCCTTGACCAATTGAAACTCTAAGATGCCTCGCTCAGCTCGACTGGTGTGAGCGTCGAGGTTGTTGCCGAGTACTTGAAGCTCGGAGTTCTGCCAGGTACCTTGCAAACCTGATCGTAGTGGAGTGCCGAAATAGATGTACGTGTGCTTATTGCCGTGCATCTCGTACTCCAAAAGATAGTTCAGTCCGCTTCGAGTCCACATCCCAGCGACTGGGCATTCCTGAGCAAATGGAAGCTCACGAGACGTGCCTGACATCATTCCATTCGCTTGAAGCGTGAGGTTCACCACACATTCGTAGACGAAAGCGTTCTCTGCGATCGTAATTCCTCGTAGTTCATAGCGTCCCGGCGTCAATGGATAGAGAGGGTTCTCCAATGGCTCTAATCTGTGTTCAATAGGCCTCAATTCAAACTCCTGAGCTTCTTCCATGCTCTCTTGAATCTTCACAAAGCGTCCTGATAAACCATTTTCTCGCGAAAGGTGAGCGATGCACTTGACAATCTGCGACCACATTCCTTGCGCACCACGACCCCATTGAACAATTTTAAAGTGCACCACGTAGCTCAATGGTTGTGTCTCATCCAGTCGTCCTTCAGGTGGCATCTCCACCAATGCTCGGCCGTCATACGCTAACAGCTTGACTTCGGTCTCATTTTGAGCTTCAGATGTATCCTCTGGTCCTGTAAAACCATCGGCAACAGTTATCGGAGTTTCTCTATCATCTCCCTCTACGTCGTCAATATCTTCGAGGGTTCCTCGGACGAAAACCTGGTCATTTGCATCTGGAATACACGATTCCACCGGTTTAACGGCAACGTGGAGGCTGCTATCGCTGTGGATTCTGAACGTGAAGTGGTGCACCTCACGTAGGAAGGAGAAGCTTCCCTCGCACTCAAATATCTCCATCACATTATTGTCACCTGCCATAATTCTTCTCGTTTTCTTTACTAGCCAAGCGCCGCCGCTACGCGGCGGTGGTTATATGTTTCGTCACAGTAGTGAGGCCAGCCGCCTCCGCTACGCTTCGGCGGGGATAATAAATATAATCGAATGGAAAACAAAGTTTGATGTGGGGCTCGAACCAACGACCCGTCGCTTAGACCATAGGGTATTAACCCACTGGGCTAGATTACATATATAATTCCACACACGAAAATTTAATACTTTATGTGTAACCCAAAAAGTCATGAACTCGCACACTCACATGGGCTAAAACCTTTTTTGTAAGAAGTCACACATAGAAAAAGACGCCCGCTGCGCCCCGGCGGGTGCACTCAAAATTCAAAACTTGTTTATCTGTTTTCTACGTAAAAATCTGTCTGTACACAATGTTACTTGTGTAAACTCCGTCCTCTTCCTCTAGCTCAGGATTTTCAACCAACGCCTTAAACCTTGAACGCTCCGTGACGCGAGATAATGCTACGTAGAGTTGGCCATGCGAAAAACAGGGTGTAGCGAGGTACAGCCCCAAATTCATCACCGTTTGCCCTTGAGCTTTGTTGATAGTCATAGCAAATGCTGGTTGCACTGGAAACTGCTTTCTTCTCAAGCGAAATGGAAAGTCCCGTCCGTCGTCATCGCTGATGAAAACAATTCTTGGAATGAGAACATGCTGCCCTTTTCGTTCACCGGTCATAATGGCTGCGTGAATAACGTGAGGTTTCAATTCAACGATTCGCAGACGCGTGCCATTGCAGAGACCAAGTTCAGGGTTCAGATTCCGCATCATCATAATGGGGATTCCCGTTTTTAAGAGCAGCTTGTGGGGAGGGATGCCGTTGATGTTAACAGAATGAAGTACTTCCTGTTCGAACAAACTCCCATCTGCGTCATCCTCTACAGCGTCTGAGGACAGATATTCATGTGCTGTGTCCGGCAGTCGTTCTGCCACTGCAGCATTGATACGGTGAACCATGGCGTTCGTAGTCGTTAAGATCGTTCGATCCGCAAAGTATTCGTCGGTTGCGACTTCAGCATTGTTCACATCCGCGTACATGTAGTCAATCATTCGCGCCATTCCTCTAGGTATCATACCTGGAGTTATCTCCTCATCGTCTGTCGTTTCTGGTGGAGGGTTGTCGATGAGCATGTCTTGAGGAATTTTCATAAACTCGCTTCCAAGAGTGGGGTTAACGTCGTGCTTGCCTTCTCCAACTCGTAGCAAAAACTCAGAAAAGGCGCTCATCTCTTCTGCACTGGAGGAGTTCAAAGCGGAGCGGACACGCATGTTTTCAGTGAGATGCATCTGCTGGAAATTACTCCACAACACAGACGATTTTAAGCAAGCATCGATGGTTTCCGCCGGAGTTCCCCTCTTCACCACTGGAAGGATCTGCCTAAAGTCGCCTGAAAGCACGATGACTTTCCCCCCAAACGGTTCTTGGTCATTTCCCATGATATCTTGCAGTGTTCGATCAACTGCTTCGAAAGCGTGACGGTGCGCCATGGGTGCTTCGTCCCAAATTATTAAGCTGGTACGCTCGATCAACTTCCGCAGGTGCGACTGCTTGTAAATCGAACATGTCGAATTTTTATCCAGTTTGATTGGAATCTTGAATGTAGAGTGAGCTGTACGTCCACCCATCAGCAAAAGTGAAGCAATTCCACTTGATGCACACGCAAGCGCAATCTTTCCGTCGAGTCTGACCTTTGCAAGTAAGTTCCGAAGTAGCGTTGATTTACCGGTACCTCCGGGTCCGTCGATGAAAAATAGCTTATTCCCCGGCTCCGGATGATTCACCGCACTTAATACGCGGTCATAAATTTGTTTTTGGCCTGGATTCAACCGATCTTCCGTATCCACAATTTCCTCCAAGGCAGATTCGTTGTACGCTGTCATCTCACGACGAATAAGGCTGTTATCGTCCATCACAGTTTCAAACACCAGTCGCGGGAAATTCACACAGCTGGGGGATATCAAAATCGTGGACTGAGTACCCACTAACTTGAAGGAGCTGCTGAAGATTATGGAGAGTCTTGAACATCACAACTGAACTCTTAAGTGGTTCAAGTAGGTCGCGGTTTTGATGGCCAAAATCTTCCGAAAGGTCGCCGTAAAAGCGGTCCCACAGTTGTCGAACGTCCGAAGGCATTGAGTACACTAAAATCGTCGCGAAAAGTTGGCGCAGTTGATACGGCATGTTGAAACCCGCAGCCTCAGTCATACACGCGATCCACTCTTCATCATTGTCGAGGTAGCCAGCATGATGCGCCGCAGCTAAAAACGTAGGGTGAACGACTCCGTCAACGGTTCTTAAGTCTTCATAGGAGGTAGGGCCTTTTCGGTGGCTTAGCATCACTCGAAGATAAAACCGCTCTTTGTCCCGAGGAGAGACGTGGATCATCCTCCCGATCGAGGCTTGATAGCGTTTGCGCCGCACCCACTGTTTGTTCTTCCAGCTAAATTTTTTGGGAATGTCTTGGTACACCATTGTTTTCGCTATTTGATTTTCCGGGTGCTTCACTCGCACACAGTTCAAAGAAGCGAGTAAGCATAGTGTCACCAGCACGCTCGATAACATCTTGCGGATCTTCATCCGAGCGGAAAACAACGAATTGTTTTCCCTCCAAATGAACTGTTAATTGTTCAACAGAGTGGCTCTTTCCCTGTACTGTGTAGTCGAGAAGTCGCATGCACGCTTCCACCGGTGAAATATACCGTGCATTCAAATAGCGCAGCACTTCGTTTGGTTCAGCACATGTCCTGGCAGAATGTTCTCTTTCCACTCGAACAGCCTCCACCGTCACAACCGCTTTATCCGACCCTTTGTACACGTACTTGTACAGGTATTTCACTGCTGTAATTCCCGTACACACTTCCACATTGATGTGACAGTTGTACTTTTGGGAAAAATAGGGGTTGTAGGGCACCACCCACTGGTTAGCAGTTTCATTGTCGTACTTCCGCCCCCCGATCTTAAGGTCCTCACCAGTTTGAGGACGGCGGCGCCGTCGGTACACTGGATAGCCGTCAACGTTTGCACGGGTGGTTTCTTCTAATGATTTTGGGAAACCTTTGGAGCACCGCCCGTCCTTCATACAGGGAGAGTCCGGGTTTTGAATACCACAGGGCCCATGCATCATGCAAATTGTAACGGTCTTGTACAACTCTGGATTGGTAGCCTCATCGGGTATCTCAGCAGACACCAACTTGTCAATAATCTCTTTCGTGCGTGGTTTATCTTCGTCAGCAAGGATGATTAGAATGTGTGCGTGTGGAAGTCCTCGCTTTTGAAACTCGACAACGTAGATCCTGGCTAGAACTCGACCCAACACACCTTCGTCCAAGTCGGCCAGAAGGGCTTTAAGTTTTTGCTGCCACACGCGAGCTACAACGTCTGGACGATCTGAAGCTTTTTGGCCATCTGGAAGTTGTCCAACAATTTCATCCCACTCAGGATTGCAGGTCATCGTAAGGAAAATGTCTGGCTTTCCGTACTCCCGGACAATTGCCATCGAATCTTGGTAGGACTTATACATTTGCCGAGGTCCACCCGTGTAAGTCGCCGGAAGAATAACGCGTTTGCCTGTTCGATCCAGGAAGTGTTTCCGACGGGCCTGCTGCGGTGGTTGAGGATTATCCCTGTCGTACTCAGCATTCCTTCGTTCATACTCAGTGAATCGTACTTCACCATCAGCCAAATCATCCGCGGACTCACTTAGATATGCGTCCTGTACACCTGTGTAGAGATCCGCACGAAGTGTTTTTTGATTTTCTGAAATCCATCGTAAAGCCTCTTGTTCAACCTTGGCTCTTTGATCAACACTCCACTGCTGAAACAGACGACCGCCACTGTGCAACACGGAACCGTCTCCCCGTTTTGGAAACAACCGATAGGCAACATGTTCGCGGAGCGACATTTCTTCTTTGTTGCGGTATTTTTGGCCGTTTGCGTATTTGTCAGTGTAGGTCCAGCCCAACTCTCCAAGCGGAAATAGTAGCGGATATTGCAGTGGATCGTACATCGGATTGGTTTCGGAAAATTCGTAACAGCCCGTTTTGTCGAGTGTACAGTAACAAATCCCTGTACTTCGTGAAGTTTCCATCGTCAATCATCACCGCGCCCACTTCATTTGCAGTCGGCAAGTTCGTTGTTCCTGGCCTGCGTTTATCCGCGTACAGCTGGAGCTTCAGATCCGTAACGGACTTGCCTTCCGCTAAATCTTGCCGTAGTTTTTCCCCGTGTGATAGGTATTGTTGGGCAAACGGGTTGTAGCATTGCATCATTCTCTCCACTGTTGTCAACTTTTCACAATCAAGATCGGCGAAAATTCCCTTCCGCCGCTCCACCCTTCTTTGTAGATCCCCGTCAACAATGTAGATTTGAGCAAACTTCGCCGGCGCAAAATTCCTGCCGTCGTGTTCCATTCGGGGAAGCAGCGACCCTAAGTAGTGCCCCATAGCTCCCTGAATGCGATACGTGTAAACCCCACGCTGACCCTGAACAGATCTGTCTTCATTTACTCCTTGCACGCCAACACCATCACTACGGGCAGCACCGACTGATGTAAATGCAAAAACTTGGTTGTAGGCCCGAATTAATCGTCGAAAATCAGGGTCGTCGTAGTACTGGTGAAGATAGTCCGGCACCCTATGTAGTGGAGGAAGCTGAACCTTGCCTTGCAAACAGCAAGTCATTTGGGACTCTCCGGCCACTTCCAAGCCCCACACCAACCGCACTCATACATGTCTGGGAGATTGTGGTGTCCGTCTTCTACATTTTTTCCAGAAACGCGAGTTTTATCAAAGACTTCGTGATTAGCAAGCGCATGGCCGTGCCGTACGCACTTGCGACGAATACGGAGAGCTTCCTTGCGTGCCTCTTGCATCTCTTCCTCCTCTGCTTCCCGACGGGCACGCTCACGCACACGCTGCACCTCTTGCTCCTCCACAGTCATTTCACGGCGCAACTCTTGTCGTCGTAGCGTATTTTGCTCGCGCTCATGGGCCTGTTCTTCCGGAGTGAGCGCTACACGCAACACCTGTCGACGTTGCGTATTCTGCTGGCGCTCCAACGCTAGCTCCTCTGCCGAAAGTCGTTCTCGGTACAAACGCACTCGTTCTGCGCTGCTCAGGTTGACACGCTGCATGGGAACAGTTGTGTCGGTACTAACGGTGGACTGCTCGCTTTCGCGCGCAAGTAGTGCTCTCAATTCTTTGTTGAGCTTGCACTTCCGACTCGAAAGTCGGCTCAGTCGACGCTTCTTACTTGCATGGTCTTCTGGTCCTTCGGGGACACCATTCACCCGTTCGTTTTCGCTGATGTCCGCTTCAATCTCCTCGCGGGTTCTTATTCGTCTGACACGAACCATACCTGCGAACACGAAACAGAGTAACGTGACGCGTTAGACTTAACGTCCAAGTACACTGTATGAAGCAGTAGTTGTTCGTTTTGGGTCTTCGACTACTCGGGTGATGCCAGCTCCCATCGAAATTAACACCGATCACTTTCCCACAATCAACAGACTTTACAGTCTGGTGCGGTATTCGTTGCAAAATGTGCAGTCGGTAAGTCAGGGTTAGAGCGCCCGAGTAGTACTCTGTTCTTGGTGCGATATCCTTGCCCCCGCCCAGGTTTAACCGACCCTGATTGGTTGTGGCACGGCTCAACTGGCTGGCTGCATTTGGATTGTGGCCAATAGGCGGGTGCTATTGTGCTCTCGCGCAGAGTGGGCGGTGGGTCGAAACCCCTTAGCACAGCACCCCCGACGCTCTTTCCCTCCCCCTCGTTCCCTCCTTTCCACATTGCGTCGAGCTAATACGTTTCCAAAATTCACCGGGTGTTTTCACACACCCTGCCAGGAGCCTCGGACTATCTGTGCGTAGCCGTGGTGTTCCTTGCAGCTAACTAACATGCATACACGCAGCGTACCTTGTCCGTGTTGCCACCGCCGCTTTCAAAAAGGCGCAAAATGTATTTTGAATGTATGCCACATAATTTAAGTAGGCTACAAAATTTATTTTATTTCAAAGGTTTTTGTCCAATCAAATCGCGTTCAGCGATCACCGTTTTGCGTTACGGACGGACAGCAAGTTCGTCTAGTACTTGTTGTAGGATGATTGGCTCACCCAAATGGTACAGTGTACCGTTACTTTAAATGGCTACATTTTGTACCACGTCGCAGATGATGAAGATACCAACGGTCGGCCTAACGCCGATTCATCGGCGACTGTCCGTTGAGGCGCCACCATGGGATCTTTCGCGTTGCACGAGTCCTGTCGAGGTTGCCACTTTGCTACACTACAATTATCGGCCACGACTACCAGGACTGGAGCATGTTGGGTCTGTCCAAGGTGGTTTTCTTCTGCGTGAGCGTAATGGCGCTGCTGACTTGGATGCCCAAGGACGTGAGTGCCTACTGCCCCAATGGATGCAACGCGCAAGGAACCTGCGGCAAGAACGATAAGTGCACGTGCTATGAGCGACAAGATCAGGAGACTCCAGCCATTAAGTATCCAGCTTTTAAGGGGGCGGACTGTTCGATGCGAACGTGTCCGTACGGAAATGCTTGGGTCCAAATACCATCAGCTGACAATACTGCCCATGACCTGAAGGAGTGCTCGAACCGTGGTACTTGTGATTATGGAACAGGCCATTGCATGTGCTTCCCAGGATACGAAGGAAAAGCCTGTGAGCGAACGGAGTGCCCCAATGACTGCAACAGTCGCGGTATCTGCCTCACGCTGGCAGCGATAATTGCAATGGCTCCAGACAAGACCCCCCTCGCTCCAACCTACCACCCAGGTCCATATACTGCATGGGATGCCAACAAGCAAATGGGCTGCTTCTGCGACCAGGGCTACCGCGGTCCAGACTGCTCTCTCAAGGAATGCCCCAGTGGCAAAGACGTGCTGCTTGCCTTTGGTAGTAAACAGGGCCGCGACTGCGGAGGTCGTGGCAAATGCAACTACGAGACTGGCGAATGTGAGTGTTTCCCGGGCTACTACGGCACCAGTTGCGACTCGCAGACCACCGTCAACTAAGACCAGGAAGCGCCACTGCTGGGACTTTCACTGCGATCACAACGTTGAACGCAATACCCATTGCAGCACTAAATCCTCGTTGAATATACACTTTTCACCGCCATTTTCCCTTCTCCAACAGAACTCCAGGAAGCCAAAAAAGTGTTATAAAAGATCATGTAGTGTATGTACGTACGCGTATCGAGTCCTCCTGCTCTTCTATCTGCATCTACTCAATAATGAGCTCGTCAATGCTCCAGTCCTCGAACGAGTTGTCAGGCAGGTATCGACGGATGATAATGGGAATCTTCCGTTCACGTAGCTCCTTCATGGCGATCTTCAACGGGTCCGTCTCACCCTCAATGTCCACCATAACTGGAGCGTTCATGGAGATCTGCAGTGCACGCGTTCCCAGCACACGCGCTCGCTCGTACTTAGTCATGTAACGGGTGGTGATGCGGTGAGCATTGGGCTGCTTGTGAGACTCGTCCAGCACCTGCACTTTGTTCTCCTGGTCCCCGTCTTCGCCTTCATACAGATCTTCAGCTTGGACTTCCTCCTCCATCTCCTCAGGGACCTCCTCGTCCTCCATGTCGCGGTGGCCGGCGTCGTCGTAATCCATGTCGTCCATTATGTCTGCCGGTATAATGCCTAATAAGGGCTACTTCGCTTCCACCCAAGCAATAATCAATTTACAGCCAATCAGGATATTGATGAATTTCAACGAATGTTAATCATTCTCTGTTTTCTATTTCAACCAGTCAAAAGCGTTATTCTTAAGAGCTCCTCTTAATGGCGGACCTGGACGACGAGTTCGCGCGCTTCGAGGCGGAGATCAAGTCGCTAGAACAACAGACCGAGGCCACAAACGTAGAGAAGAGTGAGGATAAGGTACAGGAGGATGGACAGCCCGCTGTAAAGAAGGCCAAGACAGGCTTGACAGCTCCGTCCAAACCCGTCGTGATAGAGACTAAACCTAAAATTTACATGGCTCCACCTCGCCCTGCACCGGTAAAAAGACCTCAATCTGGAGGAAATTTTACTGAAACAAGTGCGGATCTAACTGGCGGACGGTCAGGGTTGCTCAATACGCTGGAGGACGTGGCAGCACATCGGGGAGCTCTTAGTGGGTTCCCAGAAGGCACAACAGGGGAACATGCAGCTACAGTTGCCTCTAGGAGTTCGACCTACAGGCCAATGCAGCCTCGTGTGGACATGGAGACAGGTCAAATACTGTCTATGGAGGAGCAGGATATGATGAACAGACAGCAGAGCGTCTACGAGTACGACCCCAGACGAACTGCCGCAAGTATCGCTGCCAATGGAAAACATGGACATAAACAGAAACGACATTTGAGACTTGCAGGTGGACAGGTGTGGGAAGATCCGACGTTGGACGAGTGGCCGGATAATGATTTCCGACTGTTTTGTGGTGATCTGGGCAATGAAGTGAGTGACGAGCTGCTCGCGCACAGCTTTTCCAAATACGCGTCATTCCAGCGTGCACGTGTAGTACGAGACAAGATGACGCACAAGTCGCGCGGGTATGGGTTTGTAAGCTTCGGTGACCCGTTCGACTGTGCCAAGGCTCTCCGTGAAATGAATGGGAAATATATTGGCAACCGACCCGTGAAACTCAGCAAGAGCAAGTGGCAGGACCGCAATATCGACGTTGCCAAGAAGAAAATACGGAAGCGCAAGCGCGACAAGCACCACCTCTTCAATTGAGTAATCATACTCGAAAAGCTCACAAAGGTACACAAAGTTTCTTTACAATTCAATAGATGAACTCTTATCATCGAGCATTAGCGCAATATCTTCCTCTTTGACAGCGATTTCTTCCCGTAGAGCCAAACGCTTACTTCGCAGCTTCTCCATTTTATCGCGTACGTTTCGAATCTTGGCGTTGTTTAACTCGATGTTCTCTTCAAGTCTCGTTAAAACTTCGGGCAGGATGGTGGTCACCATTTCCTTGGTTTGTTTCCATCTAGCCCGCTCCTCATCGTTCAGTTTTCTCTCGACATTGCAAGAAGCAGTTGTTGATCCCTCCAGGACTCGCAACATTTCTTCGCAATCTTCAAGTCGCTGCACGATGGCGTCGTGTTTTAAACTACACTTTTGTCTCGTAAAGTCGAGCAGTTCCAATGCAGAGCCCAAGTCCGCCTCTTGCAGAGCAATATCTTCCATCTCATGCATCAATGTATCGCGCATCACTCGAGAAGATGCCAGAAGTTCGCCACGCTTACTATCTCCGCCACTTCTAAGACAAGAACCAGATGGCTCGAGCAGACTCTGTGAATGCAATGGCTGGTGTAATTCCAACCACTGCTCATCTTGTGGCACCACCAAGCAGCCTTTGATCTTCTTCATTGTAACACTTGAAGAGAACTTTGCAAGTATTTATAACCTTAAAGGTGACAAAGCAAAAAAACTTAAATTACTTGTAAAATATTTTTTTTTTTTCATGGGAATAACCTACCCCGCATCTAAAAAGTATACGTATAATATAAAAGGGTTATATACGTCAGGACATATTCTTTACTTGGGCAACGAACATGGTGCGTGTTAGGAGAATGTCTGTATCTCCGTCTCTAGGCTCCCTCGCTCAACCGAACTACCTCCCATCTCTTGTCTAAGGATCTGTGTATTTCTAACTAATATCTTGTTTCTTAATTCTCTCCACAGGATGCAGGAGCATTGAGAGCAGTTAACGGTCAAACCGGCACTTTGGTGCTGGACATCCAGGGTCAAGTCCTCTCAGCCACTGGGGAGCTACGTGGAACCTCCGGGGAGATCGCAGCTGAGACCATCTATTCGATGCTGCAGGACTCAAGCAGCGTGCTAGACAGCAGCCAGAAAGAGGAGCTACAGCGGATGACCAGTACGAATTAACCTATTGTGACATCATTTTGAGGAAATACTAATACTCATGGGGAAATGCTATCCAGTTACTTTCCCCACGTACGACTACGTCGTAACACTGGATGCCGAACAGGTCTACGTGGTGAAGCGCAGCACTGCTCAGGAGTAACGAGAGAAAAGAAGAGGAACTGTTGACGCTGGAAATGCACTGTTGATATAAATGGGAGGAGAATTCAATCCTCCAATGCCAACTTCTCTTTAAGGAGTTGTTTGTATCTTTGCTCGCGATCTTGTAGCTCCTGTCGCCGCTGGCGTCGTCGGTACTCTTCTTTCTCTTGCCGACGACGCTTCTCCGCGTTCCGAGCGGCTAGCAGGTCCATTTTACGGTGGGAATTAGTCTTTTCCAGGTCCAGCAGCGCCTTGAGTCGCTTCTCCTCGTCGATAATAGCTCGTTTTTCACGACGTAGCAGCTCGAGATCCGATGTTTCGGTTAAGGCCTTCAGGATCACTTCACTCTTGGCCTCTTTAGCTCGTCTTTCAAACTCGCGCTCCCTACGAGCACGCTCCATCATTCTGAGCCGATGTTCTTCATCCAAACGTTCGTTGTCGGCCACCAGGTTCACGTGGAAAGGAGATCGCGCCGTTTTCTGCGTCCACTTCTCCAAATGTTGTCGTCGTGCTCGGATCTTGTTGAGTCGACGAGTACGCTCCTCCTGCTCCAGTGCCAGTCGAACCTGATCCCTCTCCATGTACTTCTTGGACTGAATTGCAGCGGAATCAGAGTACGGCGTCGGCCCATCATCGAATTCTCGGTCAAATGATGCAGTCGAGCGTGACGCTGCTGAAGAAGTTCTACTCATAGGGCGACGTCTTTGATTCTCTTGTGTTTCCTCGTCACCTGAGTCCATGTAGCCATCTTCTCTCTGCTGGTCCTCCTCGAAACTCAACGCCCGGACAAAGCGTTGTTCTGCCATATCAATACAGTTAGTTAATAACATTAAATATGCATTGATAATTAACAGTAAAGCGTACCAAGTTCCTCCATGTCTGTGCTTTTCCTTAAATGCCATCCACTTCAACATCATTTAGACGTTCTAAATTTAGTCACGAGCTACATATATTTCTAGATTCTGGTGTGTCATACACCAACGTGTCCCTTGGTGCGGATTCCAGCAATGATACAAGACGTTCTACCTCGTTCTACCAGTGCATCCAGCAGCAATTCAATGGAGAAGGACGTCCCAAGTGAAGCGGAGATGGGTGCTCTATTTGAAGCAGCCATGCGTCAACAAGGAAGCGCTGAGAAATCTGGAACGGACCCAAAAGTGACTCGAGAGGAACAGCAGAAGTTCCTGTCCGCTATGAAAGACCCAGAGTTCCGGTCTCTACTAAATGAGTACATGGAGGAGATCTCCGACCCTCGCAATCAAGCAGAAACCGAGAAATATCTGTCTCAATTGGAAAATGAGCAAAAGGTGCCAATAAACAAGCAGCTCGTCAAGCCGAAACCAGGTTTCGTGGTGAAATCCAAGTGGGAAACTACACAGAAAGTTTTCGTTAATGTTTGCAGTAGTGACAAGCTGCAGCCTCCTTCAAGTACAAAAGTGGATACTGGGAAGCAAGGAACGTCCTGGAACCTCCCGTATTCACTGGGTCCAGAGAGACTGGAGCCTGACAAAGGAGGCTCCAGTGTTCCGACGTTTGACGTGTGTTTCCACCCCAAAGTCATTGAATTCGCACTGGCACGAGCAGATTACAGACACATGGTCATCAGTACGTGTTTGGACGCTGTTGAGCCGATTTTGAGGACTTCTAGACGCAAACCCAAGGCTTTACTGGCGAGGAACTACCATATTCTAAAAGGAGTGTTCTACAAGTCAGGAGACCCAGTTACGATGTGTTTGAGTAAGGAACGTGAGAATTCTGAATCGACTAAACTTAAGACAATGGCTAAAACGTCCAAGAGAGACAAGGAGAACACGCCGCCACCTCAAACGATAACACCAAAGGGCAAAGATGAGTCCGTTCTGAGCCAACTCACTCATGTTGAGCAGAAGGAGAAGAATTCTCCATTGATGAAGGAAGTTTCCAGCATTAAGAGCGACTCAAAGCCAAAGAAGAAGAAGATGGAGCATCAGTTGATCTACCGTGGACATTTTGAGCTTCTACACCACATGCAAGCAGATCCAGGCAATCAGGTGCCTGAAGATCGTTACCGGCCTAAAGAACTGGTGATTGAGGTGACTTTTCCTCTCTCTTCCAGCGCTAAAGGTCTGGATCTGGACGTCAGTGAGCGGATGCTGCGTCTGTCGCCTGGTCCTAGTTTTCCTGGTAATTATGAGCCGTTGGAGTTGGCACTTCCCTTCCCAGTCATTGAAGACAAGGGCAGTGCCAAGTTTGACCGAAAGAGCCACAAACTGGTGGTAACGTTACCCGTTCAGCCTCCACCCAAGCCGAAGCCCCAGTCCGTTTCATTGATTGTCCACGACGAAGAAGAGGAGGAAGAAGTATCTGAGGCTGAACCAGCACCAGAAACGGTAGCGCCTGCACCAAAACCGAAGAAGGATAGCAATGACGAATTCCGTATGCTTCGAGAAACAGCACTGATGGTGGCTCATGACCCGCAGATATTGGCACACAAGCGACGAGAGACACAAACACAAGCTCAGATTCAATCACCACCTGCAGTAACTGAGCCTTCGGCTATCAAGGATGAGGTTTACGACGATTTGCCTCCACTTGAGAGCGTCAGCGACGAAGAAAACGAATTGGAAACTTTACCAGTCGAGTCGGAGCCTACGAAACCTGTGGAAGTGATTAAACCTCCGTTCGAGACGCACGAATCGTCAGCGTGTCTGTCTTACATCGTGGCTGTGGCTGGTATTGACTCGAAGAGTGTGAAACTCACGTTCCCGTCGTCTTCTTCGCTGCACCTTCATTTTACTGACAAGGAGAAACAAGTGTATGAAATGACAGTCGCAGTTCTTCCAGTTGATGTCGATCAGTCCACTGCTGAGGTTGATGTGGCTAGTGAGAACATGGTGGTCATTCTTCACAAGAAAATGACAATTCCAGTACCGGAGAACCAGAACGCTGTACAACTTGATGCTCCTCCGTTAGTTGCTGCTCAGTTTCAAAACCAACTTCTCTATGAACTGGACTAGTACTGCAAACGAAATATAACCTACAACTTCGGACATTCTCGAACAAGTCATGACACCGCTGTCGTCACTGCATTTAGCGCCGATGTCGTCCTGTTTTTCGCATCTAATCATTTCGGTATGATGAAGCGCATGAGACAGACCACGCTGTATGTATCTTCAGTTTTTGGCTGGTTGCTGTTAAACTCACTGTGCAATTTACCTTCAAGTCCCCAAATACAATGGTCGACAGCACTATTCTCCTCGTCGTCCGAGTCTTCGCTGCCTTCGGTGCTTTGGCTCTCATCTGCAGTCCGTCCATTCTAATGCGGCAGATCCACAAGCAGAAGAACGTGGGCGTCGCATCGGTCCTCCCACTTGTCATGCTCGTGATTAACTCCCACGTCTGGATGATGTACGGCTACTTGGCTGAAAACTACTTCCCTATCTTCAGCTGCTACCTCTTTGGGGATCTCGCTGCCTTGACGTACGTTGGAATCTACTGGAAATACACTACCGAACGTCGCTACGTCGGTCGGGTAGTAGCCGTCACCTCGGTAGTCTTCATTCTACTCTCAATCTTCGCTATCATCGCGGGTCTAGGCTACACTGGACAATCTCGGGCTCAAGCGGCTAAAACTATTGGTTTTATCGGAGATTTCACAGCCATTTGCCTCTACGCTTCGCCTATGGAGAAGCTGTTCCAAGTGTTAAAGCACAAGTCGGCCATCTTCATCAATGTGCACATGGTCATGGCCAGTTTAACCAACAACGTCATGTGGTTCACGTACGGGCTCCTTACGACCAATTGGATCATTATCGCGCCCAACATCCTCTTCGTCACGCTCAACGCGTCCACTTTGGTGCTTTGTATCGTATTTAACCCCAAGACCCACCCACTACACGAGAGCTTCTTCGCTGATGACGATTCGATCCAAGTGTCCGTCGAATTATCCCCCAAGAACGCCAAGGTATTGAACCAGCCCAGTCCGGAGTACAACGCGATGCAGTCGCCTCTGGAACCTCTTCACTACAAGTAGATAGACATTAACCCTTAAGCTAAAACATGTAAATCTATTGAGTAGACTTAAGCCCGACGAGCTTTACTGTTGCGAAATGTCTCGAGTAGCTTCGAGTACGTCTTCTGCTGCAGCTCCGTGTTGGCCAGTTCCTTCTCGACCTGTCGCTTCGTACGCTTCCGCTGTTCTCCGTTCTCAGTGGCGTTCGGTTCAGTCTCCGTCTGCTTCTTCTTACGTTTGTTCTTCTTCTTCGTTGCGTCTCCAGATGTCTTCTTCTCCCTTTCGTTCTCCACAACCTGGTGCGGCTTAGGCAGCATCGTGTCCATGAACGACCTGTACAGCGCCGTCATCGACGGCAACACGTGGGCCGGCGCGTCGAACAGACTTGAAGCCGCGGACCCGTTGACCGCCACGCCGTTCGGACCGGCGTGCTTGTTCCCGTTCTTCTTCGAGGTGCCACCGCCACGGGCGGCCAGGTAGATGCTGCTCAGTGCCTTGGCCTCCTGTTCTCCATCCTTAGAGGCGTTGCGCGCTGCAACAGCTGCGATATGAGCCTCCTTCCGACGTAGGGCATCGGCCGACCGAGCGTTGGGGCCGTCCAGTCTCCATACGGCTCCTCTGATGTCAAGCAGCACGATATCTCCAGTACCGGGGTGGAAACCAGCGCTCCACACTTTGCAACCAACGTCAAACACTCGAACGCACGTAGGGACAGGCGACTGCGCTTCGAAGACCAGCACCAGGTTGTTCCTCTTGTCCGTCTGGTGGTCGAGTGTGTTCATCCAGACCAGGAAACGCTCGTGCAGAGCGTCCTCAGCCACCACACAGCTCCTAGGAACAAGATAGCGCCACCATAGCGACAGTGACAGCAAGCTCCACACCTGCAACTGGACCCTGGTCACCATCACGACGTACGGGGAGTTGACACCGGGGAAAATCACTTGAGTGATCTTCTCGCCGTCCGCTGAAGTGATCACACGACGTAGAGAGTGCGTTGCCACGTCCCAAAGGGTCAGCTTCGAGCCGTACGCCACCGCAAGCAGAGAACCATCACGCGCGAAGCTCACGGCCGTAATAGGCTCGTCACGGAATCGGACGACGGACTGACAGTGCCACGACACGCTGTTAGCATCCGCCACCCGTTTCTCCCACACCTTAAAGTCGCCCTGGTCGTCCGCCGTCACCACGCAGTCTCCGTTCGGAGAGGGGGAGAACGTCACGCTCGTCACGCGTGAGCGGCCGTGCGGGGCGTCCACCGACGTATTCACGAAGAACGAACCATCCACCCGCCGTGTCCAGAACCTCAGCGCCTGTAGATCTCCGTACTTGGCCGTCACGGGGGCGTGCAGCGTCACCAGATCATTGCCACGGGCGCTGAAACAGGTGTGCGAAGCCTGCAGAACCGGCAGCTTCTCGTCTTCCGTGCGTGCAATGTGGTTGCGCTCCGACAGCAGCAGCGTCTGCAGCACGCGGTCGGAAAACGGCTCGTAGAACTGCAGTACACCGGCACCGGACGAACCGTTCAGAACCAGCGAGTTGCTCACTGGGTCCACCACCAATTGACGCGTCGGAAGAGCATCTGCAGCCGAATTGCCAGCACGGGCCAAGCCACGTACTTCCCACTCCTGCTCACGTGTCACCGGGTTGTACTGGAACAGAACGTTGTCCGCAAGAGCCACAGCGTACACCCCGCCATCCTGTCGGGCCGCGATGACCTCCACTGACGCCGGGAGACGCGGGAGATAAGCGCGACGTCCAGTTTCCAAGTGCCAAGAGACCAACACACACTCCTCACCACCAGACATCAAGAACTGGCCGTCACTTGCGTACTGGAGACAGTGCACAGCATGGGGATGCCAGTGCATTTTCGCTGCGAAGAGCGAGTTCTTATCACTCTCGTCCTGGTAAAGGTACCGATGGATCTGTCCTTCTTCGTCACCGATGGAGAATTCACGCTGCGTGGGGCTCACTGCAACGCACGTGACGGGGCGGACGTGTCTGATCTTGTGCGTCTTGACGTTCCGCGGACTGGAATCTTCCGCGTTCTTCGGAGTGAGCCACATTGCCACCAATTTGTTCGCAGAAGCTAGCACCACATAATCTCCAATAGAAGCTGCCTCTCCTTCACCTTGAGCACTCGAGTAGCTCTGCAACGCGGCGGTTTTAAACGGCGTCTTGGCATTCTGGAACAACGTCCGCCCTTTTTTCTTGAGCTTGAGACTAAATTCCACCAATCTCCACGTTTTAGCATCAACCTGAACGACCAAAAGCAATTGCGAAGGACTCGTGCGACTTGAAGCCATCCACAGCACTGGGGACCCCACTTCCAGCTCCACTAATGGCTTCTGCTCCACGAAATCCCAAACCAAAATGTAGCCATCTTTATAAGCAGCTAAAAGTTGCAACCCGTTGTGCGGATGCACTGCCAGAGCCGTCACTGGACTCCGATTGCCCTCCCGCACGCATTCGTGCAGCACCCGACCACTTTTAGCGTGTAGAACACGAAGAACGTGCGTTTGACGCTGAAAGACGTAGCGACCATCGGACGAGTACAGAAGCGTGGGAGAACGAAGTCCTGGACGCTTCAATGACTGGGAGCCACGCGGTGGTGGCGTAAGCAGCTCCAGTTCTTTGTCCTGCTGCTCGCTCATGCTTGATGGAGTGGCAAAGGTGGTCTGTTGGCCAAGACAACGACTGGAAGTGAGACTTGACTACCAGGTAGTTATTATATCTGTATGATTTGTGTACAGAGGGTGTGACTACCAGGTACAAATGAAATTAAAAATTGTGTAGCCATGTGTCTTTCTTTTAAAATGTAGCCATGTGGAAGATGGATTCATCGGAGTTCCGAGCGTTTGTGCCTGCCAAGAAGGATGTAGCGGACTTGGCGGAGCTGGCAGGCTTGGAGAAGGTGTCTGTACTGACGTATAATGTGTTGTCGCAAATGGGTACAAGGAGGATGCAGCGAGGCAAGACTTACGCCAGTGCAGCCATCTTGAACATCAATTATCGACGAGAAAAACTACTGCGGTTCGTTTTGAGTAGTTTGTAGTATTGTAAATAGTAATCTAACGCGTATTATGATAGGGAAATGCTTTCGTACGACGCTGATATCATGTGTCTACAGGTTAGCAACTTGTTTAATTATTTTCTTTAAGAAAAATACATCACTAAAATATTTTGGAATCTAGGAAGTCGATGAATATGACGACTGGTGGGCTGCAGAACTGGCCATTGCTGGTTACGACAGTATTTACGCTACATCTGCAGCTCCAGGCTCCACCCCAAAGGAAAATGAAATCGACGAAGGTTTAGTGACAGCGTTCCGGAAAAGCACTTTTCAACTGTTCCGGTCTTCCGAAGTGCACTTAAACGACTTGTGTGCCAATATCAACGCTGCGAACCTCGCTGCAAGGGCGAAACAGGATAAATTGGCGTTGTTAGTCTGTTTGCAACCGTGGGAGAACTCTACGTTGCCCTCAGCAATTTGTGTAGTCAATACGCAACTGGCAAGTGGAATTACGCCAGAGATGGAAACTGTGCGGGTGCTTCAGACCGAGTATTTGTGTCGTCAACTTGCAGTGTTTAACGCCGATTTCCAACTGCCCATTGTGCTGGCTGGTACATTCAACGCCACCCCGAGCAGTGACGTCTACCACACGATCATTACAGGCCGTCGCAGACCTGTTCCAGAGGCTCCAGCAGCCCCTGGACGACCAATGATCGATGATCCTACGTCTTCATCCTTGCGAATATCCTGGGAACCACCAAAGCCATCGTTGACCTCACTTACACCTTCCGTTCCCATTCTGGAGTACAAGATCGCGGTCAGAAATTGTTCACGGAAGACGTCGGGCTTCCAGTATGAACTCCCCGTACCAGAAGGATCTGTGAATTCGTTCATTGTCACGTCTCTTAGTGCCGATATGACGTACCAGTTCCGAGTCATGGCCCGCAACAAGCATGGCTGGGGCTTTTGGAGTCAACCTTCGACTCCTGGGACCACATTAGAGCATACAAATGCGTCTACGAAGAGATTCTCGGATGAAAAAGCGGTGTTCCTTGCTCCAGATGTGCCTTCAGACGTCAAACCGTACGAGGTTTCGTTCGGATCAGGATACACGCCTCGATATGCCAGCGACTCGAAGAAACCGATAGTCAACGCTTTGGTCTGTCCTCGTCCTCTTCTGGCTTCTGCTACCAGTACTCTGCAACGTCGAGCAGATCGTGACAGTCTCCTCGTGCATAACGAGATGATGGAGAGCGCGTACGGCTCCTATGCGGAATACATGAGCGAGCCTGAGCTCACGTTCTCGAGCGACAAGTTTCAGGGTACTATCGACTACATTTTCCACTCTGCGGGTCAGCTCACCCCGTTCCAATTGCTTCAACTCCCAACGCTCGACGAACTGCAAGCCACAGGTCAAGACGTTCGCGTACCCGTTAGCATCCAAGATATCGAGTGGGCGAAGCACAACTCTGGCTGTGCGGCTCCGATTCTCCCTAATGTTGCTGGTCGAGCTTCGGAATGGCTTCCCAACGCTCAATGTCCGTCCGATCACCTTCCTCTAGCCTGTGTATTTGCAATTAAGAAGCAGAATCTTGCAGTCATGTGGAATTAGAAAGCTAACTTTGAGATTAAGCACTTAGAGTTCGTCCGAGAAGTTGTTCATTCTCGCCTCGATCTGTAGTTGACACGCATCACGTTGTAGAGTAAGATAGAAATCCCCAAGCTTAGGGTTTGCAGGCGAGTAGCCGATCCGAGGTGGCGTGATCTGCCCAAACTCACACAATTCCGTCACGTCAAGTCCGATCACTTGTGTCTTGGTGGGGTCGCAGCGGAAATGAGTAACTGGCGGCCAAGGCTCCACGTCCGCGAGCATCCAGAATCCATTGTGTCGGAATAGACGGAAGTCCGTCGCTGTGTCTGCTAGAGCCACTTGAGTCGAGTCTTCTTCCTCGTCATCTTCTCGAAAATACACAGGGGTATTTGGATCCGACTGTACTACTTCCGAAGGCTGCATCACGTAGTGTCCGTTCATTCCAGGTACATTGGAGCCGCATACAAAGAAGTCATGACTGTCTAGTAGATTGGAAGAGGCCAGAACGGGGTTTACTTGGTTCTGTTGCGCTGCCAACTCGTCTGTCGTGGGCATACCAGGTTGAGGGGGAGGATGTGGCGTTCCTCGCTGCTTCCTCGAGGACACAACGGGGATCAACCAAAGGACGAGAAGCAGCTTCATGATGACTCTAGATCGTGTATGACGCGTGGAAGATCGCAGTGTGACCACTGGATCCATTTCAAGTTGCGCCGTTACTTTCACTTGGCTAATAGTGTCAAACAAACCACAACCGATTTGTCCGTAAGATGGAGAAGGACAGACCAGCGGTGGAGATTAGACCAGTGAACAAGAACAACGTGCAGCGACTGCGGGAACTGAATCTGCAGCTCTTCCCTGTGCGGTACAACTTGGCGTTCTACAAGGAGGTCGTGAGCTGCTCAGAAGGCTACGCGCAGCTAGGTAGGACGCTCTTAAATGATGCAAAGATTAAGCTTTTAATGTGTGTACGTCAGCATGCGTCGGAGGTTACGCAGTCGGAGCGATCTGCTGTCGACGAGAACCAGTGGCGGAAGGACCTGAAGGCCTCGAACGCACGTACATCATGACTCTCGGAGTCCTGGAAAGCTATCGACGGTCTGGAATCGGTAGGCCTGGAACTCTATAGACGTTTTTGGACCACACGTACTGATGTCTAGTTACAGGCAGTAAACTGCTTCAAGGAGCTATCGCCCAGTCCATAAAGGACGGCGTGGTGCAGATTTACCTGCATGTCCAGACCAGCAACTCTGCAGCACTGCGTTTCTATCTCTCACATGGCTTCGAAGCCACTCAGGTCCTGCGCAATTACTACAAGCGCATTGAGCCACCGGACTGCTACGTACTGCGTAGACAGCTCACTCCGTAGATTTCTAACGCTTTAGAAACACGATCTCTATTGTCTTAAGCAGAGGCTTCGTCCTCCAGCTTCCGTCGTTTCGGATCGTCTTGCTGGGACTCTTGACGCTCAGAACTGAACGCGATAGACTCTGGCAGCTGGAACGAAATACACACCATGACCTTCTTAGGAGCCACGTCACGCACAAGGTGGAACGACGTTCTCTCAGGGTCCAATTTGCCTCCCATGATCTTTTCAGCACGCTACAACAGCAAAAACAACATTAGAATGAGGTTTTCACGACAAGACCTATCAATCCGTACCTCCTTCACGTCCTGCTGGACGTCGTCGGCGTTAGAGAAGCAGTAGCAGTGGATGTATGGTAACTCTCCTTCCCAGTGGTCGAACTGCCCAGGGAACGCGTCGAGGAATTCGAGCGCGATAGCCGGCAGGTTCATCAACACTTGTGTGAATTGCTTCTTCTCGTTCAACAGTGTTGCCAAAAACTCGCGTCCATCCAAGTTGTATGGGGTGACGAGCTTCTCCACCTTGTTGAGCACGATGTTCTCCTTCAGGTAGTGGAAGCTACGAGGGTTCAGGTCGTTCGCGAAGACCTTACTGCCATTCAGAGCAACGGGGATGGCAAAAGGCCCAATGCCACACATCATATCGCACACCACGTCGTGCGGTTTGATCTGTCGGATGATCCTCAAATGCTCCTGCTGCAGCCTTGAGTTCCAATACACTTCTGCGTAGTTGAAGCGGAACGTGGCTTTGCTCTCGTGTACTTCCACCTCCATATCGTCATCGCCAGCCAGCACTTCCATAGGGAACGTTCGGAACTTGGTCTCGATGTTGTCCGTCTTGTTCACAACGGTCCGGATCTGCGCGTTCTTGTCCAGAATAACTTGTCCGATGACGTTCTTGTACGGCAACTGGTTGTCTCTCAAATTCAAGTGTGCGATGTGTCCAACCGTCTCGAAAGAGCTGGGGATGTCCATTCCCTTGGGCAGAAGTTCACTTAGAACTTGATCCACAGCGAAATAGCTGTAATCCAATTCAATCGCGTGGCTCACAAAAGCCAGACTTTCTTCCTTAAGGAAAGTAACCAATTCTTCATTGAGAGGCTGCAAAGTCTCCTTGTCTTTCACTTTAGAGTTAAGCAGAATGAGTTTACTGCTCGAGTTCTTGTACGGGTCCGAATTGGTCGGGTCTGGGACCACATTACGCAGACGCGGGAGGTTCAACAAATGGCCATGGAGCTTCTTCACTACGCGACCGATCTTCTTTGCCTCTACACGGACGCCGATGACCTCCAGGGTCTTCTTGAACAGGGTTTTATCGAGCAGAGGCTTGGACATGGGTGCAATAATGGAGCTGCTGGAAAAAATTGATGGCCATTGGAAATGATGTGGTATACGTAAAATTAAGGTTGGATACATAACTGAATTCTGAAGTTGAAGTTTCAGTTGAGTTGCTTCACCTAGTGAGAATCTTCATAGAGACTAGTGTACCTTAGTACCTGTGGCCCCTCTTGGGCCTGTAACGCTAGTAATCTAGCAGGTCTCCTCGACGAAGGCATCGCCGATTGGAAAGTTCCCTTCATCAGCGTGTGGATAAGTTTTAACTTCCGGTTTCCACAACGGAAGGTCCGCTCTCTACAGAGAAGAAAACGAGCTCAGTGCGAACGCCTGCCTGCACGTCTTCTTGATCCCTACCGACGGGCTTCCGCATGGAGTTGCTTCCGTAGTAAGAAAGAGTGTGGAGGGTTAAGCTGCGAGTAGTAGTTGCGTACAAGCTTGGCAACTTCGAAGCCATGCTTGAAGTAGAAGCGTTGGGCGGCCGTGTTACAGCTATGTACGTGTAGATACACATACGCAAGTCTGTCCTTGCGAGCCTGAGTGATCACACTTTTAAGCAGCAAAGTACCTGTAGTTTTAAGCAACAAACAGCGTAAGTTAATGCCTCACGACTAGAGATGACTCATCTCAGATGAGCAATGATGTACCTAGTTTGGAACGACGATACTCTTCCAGTACGCCAATTGTCAAAATGCACAGACGATAGCGGCGTTTGCCAGAAATTTTCACCTCTTCCAGCTCGCAGCATACTGCTCCAGCAGCAGTTCCGTCATCTGTAAAAGCTGCAACGCAGAAACCCTTTAATTCTCTCGTTCTATCTTCTTTTAAAACATAACTGCGTACCGAGTTTGCAATATCCTTCCGGCGCGTCCGCCACGTACTCATAGAACGCGTCGCCATACTTGACTGGGAACAGCTTCTCATTGATGTCATGAAGCTGCTGCACGTTTCCAGTGTCAACAGGTTGGAACATCACGTTTCCCATTGGTAGTGTCTTCAAGACAGGTTCCCTGCTATTGATCTCTGCTTCCCTCTCCGTTGCGTCGTTAGTACTTTCGATTTGCACTACATGGGGGACGAAGCTGAAGCTCCCAGCACGCAGGAAGCCACTCAACTGTTCACGCAAAGGTTGCAGTGTTTCTCTTTCTAACCTGCAGTCGCTCTTAAGTAGCACTAGCTTCATACCGTCGTCTGTAGGGTCCGGTACCACATTACGCAACTTGGGCAGGTTCATCAGTTGGCTCTGTAGCTTCTTGGCCACTTTGCCAGCCTTGGCAGCTTGCACACGTACCCCGATGACCTGCATCATGACATTTCCTCCACTAAGTACGTGTGTCTTTCGCCACAAGAACTCTCTAGTCCATCCTCTTTTATTTTCAGCCAATTCAATCTCTTCTTAGTCTAAAATACGACCCGATTCATCCAATCACACTTGTTTATGCTGCTCGAGCCATTTCGATCCAAGCACCGCCGTCATTTCACAACCAGCGCTCAAGAGCTCCGATAGAAATCCCGATAGAAATCAGCAGAAATGGACGCTGTAGTGCCCACCACGAAGCAGACGACAGCCCCCACGCTCTTCCGCCGCAACCGCATCCGTGTTAAGGAGCTGCTAAGCAGCGGCCTGGAGCTCGAGGGACAAACTGTGACTGTCAAGGGATGGGCAAAGACGTTGCGTGAGGCTGGCGCCGGCGCCTTCGCCTTCCTGGAGATCAACGACGGCTCGTGCTTCGCTGGCGTGCAGTGCGTCATCAACAAGGAGGAGACCGAAGGTTTCGCTGACGCCATCGCGTCAGGCGGTGTCGGTGCTTCGTTCAGTGTTGAGGGAGTCGTGGTCAAGTCCCCCGCTAAGGGACAGGAGGTCGAGGTTAAGGCCGTTAAGGTCACCGTGTACGGCAGCATCCCCGACAGTGCCACGTACCCTATGAGCAAGAAGCGCCACACGCTCGAGCATCTGCGTGCTCACGCGCATTTGCGTCCTCGCTCCAACATCCACGGTGCTGCTATGCGCGTCCGTAACGCTATGGCCTTTGCCACCCATGAGTTCTTCAACCAGCGTGGCTTCCTGTACATTCACACTCCCATTATCACGGAGTCGGACTGTGAAGGTGCCGGAGAGATGTTCGGTGTGACCACACTGCTCAGCCAGCACTCGGACGGCAAGCTGCCGCTCACTAAGGAGAACAAGATCGACTACACTAAGGACTTCTTCGACCGCCCGTCGTACCTCAGTGTGTCCGGTCAACTCAACGTTGAGACTCACTGCTGTGCCCTCTCGGACGTGTACACGTTCGGTCCCACCTTCCGTGCCGAGAACTCCAACACCTCGCGTCACCTTGCCGAGTTCTGGATGGTTGAGCCGGAAATCGCCTTTGCGGACCTCAAGGACGACATTGACCTGGCTGAGGACTACCTGAAGTACTGCGTGCAATACGCGATCGACCACTGCACGGAAGACCTCGAGTTCTTTAACAAGAACGTCGAGAAGGGACTACTGGAGCGTCTGGCTGCCACGGTGGACTCCCCGTTCGTGCGCATCTCATACACGGACGCTGTGGAGCTGCTGCTCCAGCCGGAGCACCTGAAGAAGGGCAAGTTCTCGGTCAAGCCTGTCTGGGGCACGGATTTCGGCTCGGAGCACGAGCGCTATCTGACAGAGACGGTGTACAAGAAGCCCGTAGTGATTTTTGACTACCCGAAGGAGTTCAAGAGCTTTTACATGCGCCTCAACGACGACGGCAAGACTGTGGCGGCTGCTGACGTTTTGGTGCCGAACGTGGGTGAGATCATCGGCGGATCGGCTCGTGAGGAGCGTCTGGACGTGCTGGAGTCTCGTATCCGTGAATCTGGCGCGAACCCGGAGGAATACAAGTGGTACCTGGAGCTGCGCAAGTACGGCTCGGTGCCGCACGCTGGCTTCGGTCTAGGCTTCGAACGCCTCGTTCGTTACGTGACTGGCATTGAGAACATCCGTGACGTGATTCCTTTCCCGCGATGGCCGGGTAACGCCGCCTTCTAAGCCGGGTGGCATCCCTAGGACCGGAACGCCGTATGAAGGTGTAGTTTTCGCTTACGATATGCTCCTCTAGCATTCCAGTGCCAGTAAACAAATCTAAACGTTTGCAACGTACTCGTTTCGTTGTTTTGCGCTTGCTATCCTCAACAGCTACACCTACGGATGGCGGAAGAGAGTGATGCACTTCTTGCCAACGTTAAACCGCACAAAGTTTTTACTCTCATATGTGAAAGCTGTTTTGTACTCCGAGCCGACGATGCAGTGCCACGTAGGGCCATACTTCTCCTCCATCCACGTTTTAATGTGCTTGGCGATTTCCTTCTCCTGTGTGAACTGCTCCAGAGCCACATTAGCTTGTGCAATGGCGTCATTTTTCATGTCCCCGTGCTCGTCCACTAATAAATTACAAAGTCATTAGCCGCCTCATGGATACAGCAATACCAATGCTTTATCATTGACTTACTGTCCGTCTCCATCTGCTTGCCATTCTCGCGTGACATAGTGATCTTCCAGCATTGATACAGTCGCGTCGATTCAAGGTCGTTTCGTACTTAGTCGAAAACACTATTCTCGGCTAACTACGATTGATTTCAGCCAATCACACCTCGTTTGTTGATAACTGAGAAGCGCTAGGAAGGGTACAAAGGGAGGAGGTCAAGCCGCCGCCTTTGAGGGACTCCACAGCCATGACGCATGATCTGTCGTCGCGCATCGAGTACTCGGAGAAGTATGTGGATGACACCCACGAGTACAGGTGCGTTTATGAGTATCCGCAGAACGCTGAGGAATCGCTCAACGTGATTTTTCAAAGATGCAATGGCCATATTGACTGAGTATTAATGTGTGATTGTTTTCTATAGACACGTGATCCTGCCCAAGGAGATGCAGCGCAGTCTGCCGGACCGCTTGCTGACCGAGACGGAGTGGCGTCAATTGGGCGTCCAGCAGAGTCGAGGCTGGGTGCACTACGCCATTCACAAGTAAGTCCATTAACAAGATGCACTGGTCTGGCTGCTGGATTAGCTGAGACCAGGCTGGATTGTAAATTCTTTATTATGTGGGCTGCTTGGGTGTTTCTGAAGGTATTGACCTCGTCTATTGTTTTCGCTGCTGCTTTATGTTGCAGGCCGGAGCCGCACATTTTATTATTTCGACGTCCGCTGGGCACAGACCCCACAACTGGTCGAGTGAACCCCGACATGGAGAAGCAGGCCAAGGAGAAATACGCCCAGGAGTTCAATTGACCGCTGAAAAAAGACAACCGTGACGACAGGTGGATAACACCGGAAACGCAACAGGGATCGGCGAGTGACGTGGCAGTGGGTGGTTTAACGCGTAGGGTTTCGCTCTTGAGTGTACACATTGATCGAGCAATACAGCGATGGACTGGTTTGGAGATTGAATTGTTTTGAAACTTGTTGTTGTTGTGCTGGCTTGCTAGTCGCAATAGCAGATCTTTTACCTTCCGTCTGCGCTATGCCGATGCGTAGTGCTAACATGTACAGTAAACGAAAATCGTCATCGCATGGTTGGACGCACGAGAGCCCGTCTTCGCTGGGAATCGCTGCCTTGCGCATCAATACCGTTAAACAAGCGACACTGGAAGTTCAAGATCATGAAATACCTGATAATTGGTCAAAATGAACATGGCTTCGCAAAATAAAACCTGTGATTGGCTGACGCACAAAGCTAGCTGGCGACGCACTGCCCGTGTCACCCTAGACTGGAACTTGAAACTTCCAGTGACGCGTTGAAGTCTCTCTTGCAGGTGGTTTACCATTCCGATTGGGCCACAAGAAAATATGCCATGCGGGTAGAAGAAATCCACGTCGAAACGGCAGGAAAAACCGACTTCAGGATTCGGCTATTCAGAGTCGCTTTCTGAACTCTACCCCACCGACTGTCGCAATATCCGCAGCGGCTTCGATTGCTCGGTTTTAGGGAATTCTTCCTACGTCGACACTTTTCCGGCACAACTTCTACGATTAGGAGACCAAATCGTAGCAATTTGCACCTCCAAAACGGGCCTTGCGAATCTTACACAGTCGCAGTCCAAGTGCACGTCAACATGTGCCTCGCAACTTGTTTGGCGTGATGCCCCGTCTTTGCACTTCAACATCGTTTCAAGCGCAAAATGCTACAATCAAATCGAAAAAAATGTTTTTTTTGCACCCCCACCCCTGCCATCTTTCACTTGACTTCACTATGAAGCACCACCGTGTCAGAACCAGCAAGCAAAGCTCGTCCTCCACCTGCCAGCTCCGTCTCGGTCGGTCATTCTCCTTTTGCCTCGCTGCGCCGCACTCCGTTCTACCTCGTTCTACCCCGCAACTTCAGCCATGCAGAGCCCCAAGACGCCGCTCGTGAACATGCAGACGAAGGACCAAGTGTTGGCTACCAGTGCCCTCAAGGACGCCATGGGCGCCGATATGAAGAAGCGTCAGGTGCCTGTTTACGTCAAGATGATGGCCGGAATGGCCGGTGGAGTGGCGGAAGCTTGCATTCTTCAGCCTCTGGATGTCACCAAGACCCGGTTGCAATTGGACCGTTCGGGCCAGTACAAGGGCATGGTGAACTGTGGCAAGACCATCTACAAGACGGAAGGAGGGTTGGCACTGTACAAAGGCCTCACGCCTTTTGTGACCAATATGGTGCTGAAATACGCCCTTCGGTTCGGCTCGTTCGCGTGGTTCAAGGAACAAATTGCCGGTGGCAAGGACAAACCCATCACCCCCACGATCAACTTCACCGCTGGGTTATTGGCTGGTTGCATTGAGTCGGTCATCATTGTGACACCATTCGAGGTCATCAAGACCCGCATGCAGAAGGAGGTCGGTGTGGGGAGATTCAGCGGACCCATTGACTGCACTCGCCACATTGTACGCAATGAGGGCATCCGTGCTCTCTGGAAGGGCAACGTCCCCACGATGGCCCGACAGGGAAGCAACCAGGCGTTCAACTTCATGGCCTTCGCGTGGCTCAACCACCACGTGTGGGACAAGCAGGACGGAGATGGCAAGACGCTGCCGACCTATGCCACGTTCATTAACGGCCTCATTGCTGGTTCGCTTGGCCCCATGTTCAACACGCCCATGGACGTGCTGAAGACGCGGCTAATGGCGCAAGAGACGGTTGCCGGTCAGGAGCTCAAGTACAAGGGCTTCTTCGATGCCATGAAGGTCATTTCCAAGGAGGAGGGCGTCGGTGCTTTGTGGAAGGGTCTGCTTCCGCGTCTCACAAGGATGGCGCCTGGCCAGGCCATCACCTGGTCCGTCGTCATGCGTGTGACTTCCATCTTCGAGAACCAGGAGCTGGAGATCGCAGAGAACAAGATCAAAATGTAGAGCAACAGCCGAGTGGAGAGCTCGACGTCAAGCGCCGAGCTCTAGAGCAGCAGGAAAGAGAGACACTGAGTTATTGATTCATTTACAGTAAAAAGTACTTTACATTTGTGTTCAAACCTCCTGCCTTGTTACCAGTGCTTCTTTCCCGGTGCAACAGCTTACAGCTGAGCGAAATGTTTAACAAACTGGAAACATATCCGACATGTTGAGTTTGTTGACGTCAGGATCCTTTTTGCTAGCAAAACTGAGAATTCTATTGAGTCTTCAGATTATCTACAGTCATTTACAATGTTATACAGCTTCTGGCCTATTCATCGACTAGCTCGACTTGATCGAGGACCATTACCGCCGTACGAGAGTCGCTCTGTGGGTGGGAAGTCCTCTCGAATTTTGATCTCGATCTCGTCTTCAGATAAACCCAAAGCTCGGTACTTAGCAATGGCACTCAGCAGTTTATCCAGATGTCGACTCGTGCTGGAAAGCCTGGGCGGTAAACCGAAGCTGTCTCCGTTCGAGAAGAGCGAACTGCGGTCCAGAACGTCACCCTCGCTTCGAGGGTGGCTGTGCATGAGTGGAGGCGTCGGGTCGTCCATCATGCCGTACGGTCTGGCCACCTCATTGGCGATGTCCTCGTCATCGTCATCACTTCCGTCCTCGCTGTCATACTCGTCGTCATAGTCATCATAATAATCGCTTCCAAGTGAATACATGGAGCTGTCGATCGGAACTTGTTCACTTTTGTGACTATTGCGGCTACTAGCACGGCCTCGTGAGCGCATAGACGATCGTGCCGATGATCTGGTGATACTCGCCACGCCGCTTCCAATGGCAGCCATAGTTCCTCCTGCCAATCGGTGCCAAGGAGCTCCATGTTTGCAACATTCGCATACTCCTCCAGTGTTTTCCCGTCCATCTGGTAACTTTTTCAACTTCTTGTAACTCGTACAGCCACACGGTCCGTCTTCGGAATCTCGACCAAAAAGACAAGTGCCTCGTCGACCGACACCTGATCGTACACGTTGTGCTCTTCTCTCCATCTCTTCCCACAGTAACGTTCGTGCAGGTACCGGTTTCGTCGGTACCAGTCCTGCAGCTCTCTTGGCCGCATATTCCTTTGCAATTTCAGATAGAATTTTCTCCGCTTCTCGAATTCGTCGCGCTTGGTCTGCAGCGTGTTCACTCACTTTACTACTGGCCGAGAGTTCTTCCTCCTCGGTCGTAGGGTCCAACGGCACAGACAAGGAAGGAGGCATCCCCCCTATTTTGTCACTGGAGGCCGAACCTCTGGGCAGCTGCGAGTCCGTAGTGGAGACTGCCGTGCCGCAGTCACTTGTCACTCCTTCGCTTTGTGACCGAGAGCGACGTTTGTGCTTGTGGCGAGTTGCTTGTTGCAATGACGGCGAAGACGGAGACACCAAGTGGCGAAAAGACCTCGAGGATTGGCGCTTGGGTTTGAAGAATCTGCTCGATGACTCCCCTGTTGGTGATAATTTGTTGCCCATGGACGAAATATTTTGCCCGCTTTTGTTGCGAATTGGTTTAACCCCCTTTCGCTTTAGGCGCGTGTGTGTGTTGCAGGGTAAACTGGAAAGTGCCGACAGTGGTCAAGGCTTTATCGACGACCGGCTGTGTCGGTGACTGTGTGTGTCGGAGACTGTCGGAGAGGCCGCAACGCTTGCCCTGCCCTTGTGTGAGGGTGAAACGGCGATGAAAGGCTCGAGCAGACGGAGCACTTCCTTGGAGTACAGTTTTGTGTGCGCCACAAAATGGAGGGAAAATCAATCGTGAATTACACCTCGCTTTAACGACATTTAACGATTTCATTAAGCTCAAGTTTTTGTTTCAAAGTGGTTTCTACCTGGGTAGAATGACACTCGGGAAGACGAACATGTTTCTTCGAAAATGGAGCGCAATGCAACTGGACGACGTTTGTGGATGGACCGAATTCGGCGTTGCAAGTTTCCTTTGGGAAGGTTTTTTTCCCCAAGTTACGTTGCCCACGAATTCACAGTGGAAATTCCTGCATTGCCGAGGCAAATGGTTTTTTATAGCCATCGAAAACGGAGAAGCATTGCAAAGACTGTCGAAGTCGCATTTTGTACTTTTGCGCTTTAGTAACCGATGAGCTTCTACGTTGCTCGATTGCTTGTGCATTTGTATTGTTGTTGACATGTAGGAAGATCATTTAACTCGAAAATATGTTCTCACCGAGACGGAAAACGTAGGTCTCCGCTAACAGCGGTCATGTGGGCAGCCGACGTCTTATTAGCGCTGTCCATATCGCTTGCCACCATGCTCAACTCGCCAGTTCTTGGCGGCGAAGCAGAGCAAACTGCCAAACGGATGGACATACAAAGCTGGAAAACGGCACAGTGACGACTGCGAACGTCGTGGAGAAGCAACACGCGCCTGTCCGTCTGGATGTGATACTTCAACAGCTTCAACAGCTTTAACTAGCCGGTCCACGCGAGCCAGTCCCAAAAGATCGCGAGGAGGAGTTCATCTCGAAGTTGCGGACGTGGAATCGTCTCCCGTGCGACGTCCCGAATTGCATGGCGTACCAAGCTCCAAACTCGTACAGACTGCGAGTTGCACCCACCGTGTGAGGCGATCATTTCTGTTGTAGCCAACAGAAAGAAGCACATGGCCCCACACATCAAAGACAAAGTGTTGCATGAGCTAGTATTTTTTTGTTTTGGAGAGATTTAAATCACTGTCTTGGAGCTGATTTCTTTCGCGAGACACGTGGCGCAGATGAATAAGTCAGTTCAGAGCTGCAGCCCAGTGGCATGGTTAGGAATAGTCCACCCTGAGCAAAAGTAACACGAGGACTAAGACAAAAACAGTGGATTTCCGTCCACAAGTTCGGACAAGATACTTTTCACTTGTTCGGCCAGATCAGGGGTAGTCTAGCTCCTTACTGAGCACTTAGGTGGTACTCTACTTGCTTGTAGTCTCTTGAATCTCCGCCACAGCGGTAGATTTCTGTGCTTGTCCGTCATTTCCTTGCGTTTGTTGCACCAGCTTCTGCGCAGCTCGTAGAACAGCGTCCTCCTCACTCTCCTGCTCTTCCTGCTCAGCTTGTTCGGCGCTAGCGCTCTTAGGCAAAAATGGCTCACCAGGGCATAACGCTTCGAAGATGGTGCGTGCATTGGCACTGGCGCTCTCCAGGTGAATCTCTAAAGGGCTCACCGCTTCCGATCCGTCCATTGACGTTTCACACACCCAGGCATTTGCAGGGAGGTTGGTGGTCTTTGTGCTTGCATCAAAGTCGCCTGAAGCCAAGTGGTCCATCGTAAACAAGGCTCTCCAAGCGATCCGGTCGTTCCAGCTTGCAGTTTTATCCTTGGAAGCTTCGACATCAGTATCAGCATCGGTTTCTGACTGTGTTGGAGCTGTCTCGACCTTTGTCTTGCTTTGTTTCTGTTGCTTTTCCGCCTCTGAGCTGAGAATCAGACGTCGGATCACAGTCTGCATCAGTTCGCGCTGCTTCTCCTCGTGCTGGAACCAATCTGAGGGCAAAGGCATCGAAATCTGCACGAGGAAGTAGCCCTTCGGACACGCGTAAGCTCCGACATCAAGCTGCACAATCTGAATGGCAAATGGGTTCTGGAACTCGCTGTCTTCAGGTGGAATTACCATCATGAGGCGGCTCATACCCTCACGTAGTGAAGATTTTAAGACGAATACACCGCGTAGGATCTGGCCGTGAGCACGAACTGGCTTTTCACTTGAAAGACGAAGATTGTCCACGTAGCTGCCGTTGGTCACCACGTGCTGGGCGCGGATCACGTCTCCATCACTGCAGCGCACACCTCGCAGCTCCTTCGTCTCCGTATCCAGTACAAACCCATCGATTGGAGCTCGCAGTACGTAGATACCGCCGTACACAGCACCAAGACGACAGAAGCTTTGGGCAAGCTCGCTGATACCGTATAAGGGAGCCAAGAAGGCTGTACCTGTAAACCGTCCGATGGACGCCACGTAGCGATACACTGCCGCAAGACCTTCCCGAGCCGACATTTGGTTTTTGGTGGCAGGGAAACTTGCGAGACCGACACAGTACACAACCACCTGTTGCAACTTGGAGGAGAGCTTAAAGTGCTTCTCCAGCAGCTCTTGGAATGGTTTGTCGAGATATTCAGCCAGTTCAGCGTCTCCGTCTGCCTGACTAGCCTTATTCTGCGGTCGCTTTAGCGCACGTCCAAGTGCCAGCGTTCGCTCGTTCTTGGTCTTGACATCTTCGTGCAAAATGTGCGTCTCGCCGTAGTCAGCCACAAACTGGAGGAACTTCATCAACTGCCGCTTCTCCACCATACCCAGCAGTTTGCTCTGGAAAACGTCCTTCTTGGAGCACGGCACTTCCCACACCATATCGGGCTCTTGACCTTCTTCTATCTTAGCTCCAGACGTTGTCGGTTGGAGATGCACGTACGTACGTTCAATTGCAGCAAACTCAAGGTATCGGCCCACGCCAGACGTGATCAGAGTCTCCACAAGCTGCTCCGATGATAACATGAGACGTGGGTTCACATCGATACTGAATGACGACGACTGCTTCAGCATCTCTTCTTTGGTAGTTTCATCTGAAAATCCCTCTTCCAGCAACCGACACTCGAACGAACTCTTCATTGGCAAAATCTGCTGCTTTTCCGCATCAATTGCAACAGATTTGGTCTCCGCTGGAGTATGTTCTTCTTCTTCACCGAAGTTTCGAGGAGCGATCGTCTCGTTCTTCGTCCACCGGAGAAACTGAGCTAATGGGAATGACGCGTAGTTGCTGCCGTAGTAGTCATTCTGCACCACAAAGTGTCAGATTAAAAAGCTATAAATTTGCATTTTGCCATACCTGGTCGAGATGCAACACTTTCTTGCCAATTCGTGCCAACGCCCTGTTGCGAATCAGAATCCATGTGAGATTTTTGCATTTTGCAAATGCTATTTGCCACTTTATTTGCAAAAGTGGACTAAAAACTCTAGCCTAAACGTACCCAGCCAAAATGCCTTCCACCATACCCGTGCCTAAGAGTAGCACGTCATACTCGGTCTCTTTCAAACTAGCGTCCATCTTCTTTCTTTAGTCCACGTAGGCGTCTACCGAAGCACGCAGAAAGAACTCAAAAAGCGGCGCCACTCCCAGCAAAACTCGGGTAAGCCACGTGCGAAGGAACGAGATGTACAGGGACACGGCAGCGAACGCGACGCAGACGGCAAAGGAAGAAATCGTGGATGCACCGTCGATTAAGCTCTTAATATTCCGACTGAAAACCATTACCCATGTTACAGAATATATGCAACTGAGTAAAAGAATTTACACATAAATGCAAATGGTTCGATCTATGGGAACTGGCTCACGACCTAGTTGAAGGCGTTGAAGTATACGGACAGGCGTATCGAGACCTACTTGTCTTGGTGTGATGAATCACTGATGATCACCCTACTGTACAGTACTACTAGTAGGTAGAGCAAATACTTTAAAGTTCGCACAGTAAGCTTAGTAGAAGCAATCCAGTCCTAGTTTTTCGAAGTACTCTACTCTAAGTACTCTACTCGTATGCTCCTCCTCTTACCTAAGGCCCCGTTCTAACCGGATGCCATCGTGCCATGCCATGCCATAGGGCTAGGAGACAGGTGTCGATGGCACGTCGGTTAGGAATGAGCTCCACTAGTGCCACAAAATTCATCCGCAGACTTAAAGTAACGATTGTATCATTGCAGCAGAGAGCTCTTTAGCTAGTCCGAGGAGAAAGCTTGTGCGGCAGGGAGCGGGGCCTGTTCGTTGGCCAACGCACTCTGGCTAATTGCAACCAAGTGTTTATCCTGTGGTTCGCCGGTGAGTTCGCGTGGTTAGTCTGAACCTTCGACGCACTTTTGAATTCTTGTCGTGTCACTTTCCAAGATCAACAATGAACGCCCGCGTCAGCATCGATCCCGAAGTAAGCTCATCCATCATCATCTCCGACATGCTACAGCTCTCGTCCTCCACGGATACTTCGGTCTCCTCTGCTGTGTCAGCCAACTGGACTGTCAAAGATGCAGGGTCTACTGCGCCACCTTCTTCAGACGACTATTCTACATGGACGGTGGAGCAACTCCGCAAAGAATGTACAAGCCGGAAGCTTCGACTCAGTCGTAAGACGCCAGGACCTGCTCGTGTGAAGTATTTGCTCGAGTTTGATGAGGCGCACCGCGCAGTTGTTGGGAAAGTTTTGACGCCAAATTCTTTGCTGCAGTCTAAGAATTGCGTTTTTCGCCTAATGAACGTTCTTTTCTCAGACAAGTTGGCATCTCGCTTTGCTCAAACGGGCAATACAGCAACACGAAAGCAGCTGGATGCAGGCGACATTAATGCGGGCTCCACATTTTGGCGAGACGTGGTGTCGGAGTTCAACACAAACTTTTCTGATTACAATCAGCTTCTCTCCAGCAATGCTCGTTTTGCGAATATCGACACCTCGATGATTGTCATTCATGACGTCGTCACACTGTACGACATGTGGAAAGGTGTCAATCGCAAGTACATGAAAGCGATGGCAAAATTTACTAAGTCGGGCGAACATGGAGACGACTTCTATGATTTCTGTGGTGGGGCTCTCGAGGTTTACTACTTGCGTGAATGTCTCGAGGTGAAACGACACCTGGCAGACTTTGTAGAGGGTGGGATGTTGAGTGATGACGAGTTTGATTCCATCGACCGCGTAGCAAAGGAAAAACCATTGTTGCAGTCACCGCCAGCCAAGAAGTTGAAGTGCGAGTTAGTTGAATCGGTGAAAATGTTGACTGCTAAGCTAGAGCCGGCTGGATCCTCCGTCGACAAAATCCTCAAAATGCATCAGCTTATCGGGCATGTTGAAGATCGGATTGCTGCCTTGGAGGCACGGGGCGCACCTGCTACGTTTCTAAACGTGAGTTTGGCATTGTACCGGGAGAAGCTCTGTGAGATGGAGGTTGCTTTTACTAAGGAGTAGATGCCCCAGTTCTGCGCAACACGACATCCAAAAGTGGTGGTAAGCTATGTAAATGACAAATTGCTTTTGTTTAACTCAAGTAAATTAACTCTTGTGCTACCTCCTACTGCAGGTGACTACATAGATACAATCTATTTCTTGTCGTTCGAGCGTTCAGCCTCCATGCGCCGCACGTTGTATTCGGGGCGGAATTGGTTGTTGGAGCCAAGTTTGTACACAATTGTACTCCGAATAAGCTCAGATTCAACTGTTAGTTCCGGATCAATTTGTGTAGATCGATAAAGACGTCGATACACAGAGAGATCATTTGGTCCCACAGATGAATTGACTTGCGTATCGTCTTCTTTATCTTCGAGCTCAGCAATTGCCTCAACAATTTCTTCCTCTCGTTCAATGTCGGACACGCCTTGCTCGGTGAGGCGCTGATTGATGCACCAATTGTGGAGTATACAGGAAACGTATATAACCTTTTTGACATTCTTCATTCGGACTTTCAGCGGTTGCTGAAACAAACGCCACTTATTCACGAGTAGGCCGAACGCCATTTCGACACGTATCCGCAATTGACTGAGATGGAAATTGAAGCTATCATGACTTGGGGTTTTTGTCTTGGGCTTTGTAAATGGAGTCAGTAACGTATTACTGTTGCTGTAAGCATTGTCACCAACTAAGTACAGACCGAGAGGAAACCCTTCAGCTATTGTCGACAGATTCCACTTCTCGTATGCCAGCGCATCGCCCATTCCACCAGGGCATTTTGTAGATATAGCAGTAAAACGACAATGATGATCGACACAGGCCTGTACATTCACACCATAGCACTGATAGTGACCCGAAAAAAATGAGGTCACTCGTTTTACCTCTGTTTTACGGGGAACTTGTACTTCACACAACCATCCGTCAATTGCACCGACACACCCTGTAAAGGCCCTCTCTGAACTCAACCGCGAAAACGCACGAGCAGTCTTTTGTTGGTCGAATCGTGTGACAGGAAAACGTAGTTGCAGCTCGTCGCAAGATTGAATAGCATCCATTACTTTGTAAATACTGTTGTAGAACGCCGTCTTGCTACAACCTGATAGGGCACGAACTGGGTGGTACGAATATCCTGCCAGCCACGAAATGCACATTTGTACCATGTTAACTGGCGTTAACGGATCAATTCCGGAACGGCGACGTGACTGTGCTTCATCTACGTGAAGACTTGGTGCAAGTAAACAAACCAGCTTCTCAAAACCACGGTAAGACATGCGGTAGTACTGTCGAAATTGACCTTCATTGAGCAGTAGCTGAGAGTGGTGTTTCCAGTTCAGACGCTCCCGCTTCAGACAGTGTTTTCGTTCGTCGTCACAGACATAGTAAAATGCAGCGAGATAGACCGCAGCGACAGCGACAACAGCGTTAGTGTCCATGACTTTGAAGAAGAATAGAGTCTCAAGTGTTGGCGAATTGGGGAATGCTGGTATTATAAAAATTTAAAAATAAAAACACAGAATGGCACATGGCACACCCCATTGACATGGCACTTTGATGTGCCATGTAGGACATGCAAACTGTTATCATTCCCTATACCTAGCTCAGTTTTGTCCAATCAAAGGAGACGTGGCACGGCACGGCACGAATGGCACACGGTTAGAACTGGCCCTAAGGCCCATGCCGAACCGGGCGTTGATCGTGCCATCCGTGCCATAGGGGTAGGCATCAACTCAGGTGCCATTTTCGTCATGCCGAACCGAAATCGGTTCGTGCCACCGTGTGTACCATGCAGATTTCGTCGAGCAGGGACTCTCTCGTCACAGCTGACCAAGTAGAGCGCCACTAATGGCAGCGAGAATACAGTCACGAATCCTCCTCCATCTTTTGGCGCGAAAATGGAAGTGCAAGCCGCACGAAATCGCCGTAAATTCGAATGTGGCGCGTGGCATGGCATGGCACTACGCGGAGCCATGGCACTTTCGCGGTGCCATCGATGGCAGGTTGCCCCCTAGCCCGCTCATCTGGCAGACCAATCAGATGCCGTCGTGGCACGGATGGCACGACATGGCACGATCGACGCCCGGTTAGGCATGGGCCTAATGCTGCACGTTTAGTCCGTTGTTTCATAAATCTTCCTCTCGATTCTTGCCGCCATTGCGAGCGTTCTTGTAGATTCTGGCCCACGTTTCAGCCTTGTCACGGTCTCCGGGTGTTACGGAGCTGAAGTTGAGCTGCTTGAGGTTGGGGAAGGCTGCGATGGCGTAGTTGCGGTAGTGTTTCTTCTCCTCGATCGGATTCCCATGCAAAGTGATCGAGTGTAAACGTGGTAACCACTTGGCAAGTGCATCGATGTCGGAGTATTTACTCAGTGAGTTCCCGTGTAAATGTAGAGTGAAAAGCCCCGGATATGCCGAGAAAGCGTCGGGTGGGATGCTCTCTAGTTCATTTCCCGAAATGTCGAGCCACTGCAACATCCCAGGGTAGTCGAAAACCGTGCATAAAGCTTCTTGCATGTCGTTTAAATGGGAAATCCTGTTGTTATTCACACGCAACGACACTGGAGTCTGCCGTTTCTTCGTTGGTGATGGAAGTTCCTCTCCATTCGACCGAGTCGTCAAACTCCCAGTAGGATTTGCTTTCTTCGTCCCACCTACAGGATCATGTTGTTGCATCTCTAAAATTTGCAACTGTAAGCATCTTCATTAGCTTAAAAGTAGTCAGTCCGTACACACCTGAGAGTGATGTGAGCCCCATGAACGAGTAATCCAGTGGCACGAGAGCAGCCTGGGGGCGAGGCATGCCGGATTTCTTAGGAGAAGCAGCCATTGTCACCTCCACGATTAAAAGCGTTAATGAAAAGATAAGTACTTCCCTCAAAATACACTGTCGTTTCGAGCTCTGTACCTCGTTATCTTAGCTGATTTGGTGTCTGTGGATGTTCAGTAGGAGCTGAATGACCCTAAAGCTACCTCGAATAGCGGCGATGGTGCTCTTGTACTCGATTGTGTGGGAAATTCGACCGTCTTCGCATTCTGGCTCGGCAACTTTAGGTGCGAGTACGGCATACTCTGCACTTCGGAAGTCGTAGTAACATGAGTAGAATTTGTCAGCTCCAACATCCTTCACACTGCGAGCAAACCGCTTTTGTACAAGTTGGACCTGAGCAAGTCGGGAGAAGAATGAATCGTTGTCGTTTGAAGCACCCGAGTTCTCGAGCAAGATGACACCCAGTTGGAGCAACGGGTCGGCTAGTTTGGCTGTGGTAACACTCAAAAGCTCCTGGTTTGACGTCGCTTCTTGTGCGACGGCTGCAGCGCAGGCACACCAAAAACTTCCGTTCCCAGGCAGCAAATAGCCCGAGCGCAGAGTATTACGCAAGCGGCAGATCACCTTGAGAGTATCGTTCCGGAGTTCGACAGCTAGAGATTTGGTCGACCCTTGTACAACAATGGAGACGTGCGGCTGGATTCTGACACCAGACAGCACAACGCGAAGGAATAATGTCGCGATTTCATCGTCTTCGTCTTCTTGGTTTCTGCTAGCCGAGAGTTCGAGCGCTTTTAGCTGGAGAATTTCATGACCAATGGCATTAGGCAGTAGTTCGTCCCACGACTCGATGATTTCAGCGCCGCTCATCTCGGCGATCAAACGCAGCGAGTTGTAAGATGACACGGGAATACAGAAAGGGGCCTTTGGGTTTGATGCAGACGTGTCGATCATCTTGGGATCGATCTCACCGTTGACAAAAATGACCTGAACGGAAGATTCCATTGAGAAATCGATCGTTCCCAGGTCTCCAGAGACAACAACCACACCTCCGTCGATGACGATCGTGTTGTTTGCAGCTGAAAAGAAGATTCGATGTAAAGTATCACGAGAGGAAGCATCTGCAATAGGGAGCGGCACGCCATCAAGTACTTGGGAACTAGATGCCGACGCTGCACCTCCAAGCACCGTGTGCATTGTAACGAGGTCCTGAAGTGACACATCGTCCCTGCAGAATCGAATAGGATCGAGAGTCGAGGCCACTTGAACAGCTAAAGTCGTCGCGATCGATCTGTTCACAAAGAATCTTGTTAGTGTGTAGTACCCATTGCAAGAATCATGCAGAACTCACCCAGTTGAAAGTATCTGCCCCAAAGTACCAATCTGGCGAACCCACACTAGTTCTTGAAACGATGGGATGGCTTCAGTCAACGCCACTCGCATGAGTTTGGCTGTCTACAGCATATAGAATATGTGTTACAGATAATTTGCAAAACTAAAACCCCCACTGACCTGAAGACAACAGTTTTCGACAGACGTCAAAGCCTGCTGAACGATGCAACTACAACATCGAAACCTCGTCACAACACATTTAAAACCTTATTGATCAGCACTCGCAGTCTTACGTCGATACTCCCTGTCGCTGGAGTTGGAGTACCGCTTCCGACAGTATTCCGCACAAAGTTACCATTGTTGCGCAACCCTATCCAGAACAGTGTCAGCAATTTGCAATTTTCATTGCAACAAAACTGTCGACGTACCGTGCCAAACACTTTATGCTGCTGGTCCAGCGCCTGTTGCAATATAGCGCTACCGGCATTCTGACTTTGCAATGTACTCACTACGGTGTACGTGTCGGCAGTAAAAAACGTTTGCTCCAGTTCGTCTGCACTCGAGTCTTATTAATCGCTGTTACTAGGGGAAAATATTAAACATACGCACCGGTGACCTGTTTCCGCAACTTGGTAGGACCATAAAGCGAGCGAACAGCTCGCGCCACCCCCGCAACAGCTTGCAATAACACGCTGCCATCCCCAGTTTCCATTGCGATCTTCCATCAGTCGCTTCAACTTGGTACATGTATCGTTTTTATCCCAAACTCTCCCACATACAAATATCAAGTGTAAGAGTACAAAACACTTCATTTCGACCACCTAAAGAGGACAAAAAGCACTTGTTGCAGTTTAACTACATGAGTTCCCTTCTGTTCATTCGCCATTGTACCTCGTAACAAAATCCCCAAGGCCCGGGATGATCTCCTGGGTCTGCGGATCGATCTCGTTATCGATAGCACCCGTGATGATTCGCACCCGTGGGAAGCGGTTGCAGATAGCCTTGAGACTGTCCGTCGAGCACAGGATGAACATCAGCGTGATGTGGTCTTCCTGCACGCCCAGATCACAAAGTGCCTCAACGGCTTTGCACTCAGCTCCTCCAGTGTTCACTGTCGAGCTGAAGAGCAAAAATCGGTACTGCGAGATGTCACGGGGTAAATCCAAGTGCTCCAACCGCCAGAGCCCCCCAACCTCCTGCTCGACGTGGATTGAACCATGCGCCGCGTCTGGCTCCATCTGACGGAATAACACAAGAAACGGAAACCCTTCTGAGCCGATAGCTACACCACAAAACTCGTCCGTCCGCTGCAAGCCATGTGTCGTGTGGCCGGTGGTTGTGGTCATTTCGACTGCATGAGTGTTGGTGGCAGCGATCGCTTCCTCCAGCAACAGCCTGTTATACACCAACACAATATTATTGTCCAGCAAGTGTCGACCTCAAAAGTCATGACACCTACATGATCAGCCTCCCAGCAACGCTACGGAATGTTTCCGGCCCCGATCGTCTGTCCCTGAGCTTTGTCATGAGTAGCAGCACGGAGCTCGATTGAACTTCTCGGACCATAGCATACTCTTCAAAGGAATTGGTAACGTTTTCGGCCCGATTGATCTCCTGCGTCTGCTTGATCAACAAGTCGTAACGCGCGATAATCTCCTCGCGGTTCTTGTTGATATGACAGATAGCTGCTCGCGTGACGCCGTACTCTCTGGCCAACGCTGCCTGCTTCTCTCCTTTATCGATGCGCTTGATGATATTGTGGCGGTCGGTGTCGTGCAAGTAGCGGATGCGCTTCTTCTTTTGGTGAGGAGCATCGTTGTCCTCGACTTTCATCTCCTCCATGAGCTCGTCCTCTTTACTCGGTGCTGCCTCTGTCTCAATGCTGTTCATTGCTTGTTGCATTGTGTTACGTGGAGCTTCAACTTGATCGTTGTGAGACGACCGAGTGTTTCGCAGAGCCATTTTCGACCGAAAAAAGACTTCCCAAACCGTGACGAGCCACCGGCTTGCCAACGATGGCGTTGGGCCCGTGGAAGCGTTTTCCGATGTGAGCGCAAGAAGGCCGTACTTGCCTGCCACCTGCCTCAGCTCTTGGTGCTGGAGGTGCCAAAGGCTCGCGATTGGCGTCGGCAGCAAAAACACGCACTCGGGATGGGATAGTCGGCGGACCATTTTTCGGAGGTGACCAGTCTCAAGCCGTTAACACAAACTTAGCCTTTCGTCGAGTTCACACACACGACGAAACATCCTTGCTGAGCAACAGCTCTGAGGTGCAAATGTTTGGGAAGTTTGACCCATGTATCACGGGGTGCCAAGTATAATTCTTTTTGACTTATGAGCAGAGATTTTGTGATTTGATGCACCTAACAACAACAATTGGTGGATGTTTCACGGCTTCAAACTGCACTTAATCGCCTTGCAACCTTTTGTCTTGCAAGCAATGCGATGCAAGTTGCATGGCCGCGAGCGTTATCTACGCGACGAAAACACGCAAACAAAAGTCGACCGTTGAAGCGAGGCGAGTCACGCGACAGAAAAGCAGCATGTGGCGCGTTGATCAGATGCAGAGGCCCTCCAAATTTGTGCCTCCACTTTTAGTCGAAAGAACATGCAATTCAAGCTATGAATTAGCAGAATACTGAAACGAATTTCGCTTCGGTTGCAAGCTAAGCTGGACTGATTTCACTACGATTCTCTACGATTCTGAACTTTTAACTGGTGATATGTGAAGTGTAAACGCACCAGACGACTACGATACTGCTTAGATTTTCCCCCGATCAGGCGATGCCACAATTTCTCGGGGAGCGAAAGATCTCCAGTTGGGTTCTCTATCCTTTGGTCAGCCTGCCACATGGAGCAAGCATTGTTCTGCTCTAGCCATGGCATAGTAGCCGCCACCGTTAACGTTAACCCAGGGTGTGCATTTTCGAGGTGCCTTTGTTGCAGTGTCACTATCTGCACTCCTTTTTCTGCGCCGCTCACTCGCACTTAACGCCAACATGCAAAAATGAAACACAGCTCGCTTTGTTCCTCATACAAATTCCAAGTTAAACTCCCCCTTTCCCACACCGCAAGATTGCAATCACAAAACGAAAATCTCACTGCAAAACTGGCAAAATAAGGTCAACTGCAAAACGCCATGGCGTCTCCCCCCACGCGCACACCTGCGCCTCCCCCTCACGCGTCCGTAGTGCGCAGCTTAGCCAGCGCCGCAGCGGCACTTCGAGCCCAAGAATGGCGCAACGTTAGCCCCGCCTCCGCGCCCAGCAACGTTGAGCAGGCACCGCAATATACTAATTACGCTGTGGATGACACGCGCTACAGCCACGAAGAACAGGCGGCGTACGACCGCGAAGCCTTTTACGAGGAGCTGAGAGAGCGTCATCGTAATTTAACACAGAGACAGAGAATTGCACGTGAATTTTACGGCCAAAGACTGCAAAACTTTAGGCGACAGGACTCTGCGACTGGTGAAAGTGCAAATGGCTACACTGGGGAGCCTGCTAAAAGACAGCGGACTATGGACTATGGAGTTCCAACGCAGTTAGCAGAGTCTAGGGCAGTTACAGCTGATGCTTCGGTTGTAGATCGATACAGGAGTGTGGACAGGGACAGAAGGACCCGGACGGAGCTGAGAGTGAGGCCTATTCCTACGTTAACAACGTCCGAGCATAGGAACTCGCCGGCTTCAAGTGAGAGACAGGAACACGTACCGTCCATTATTGAGGACGTAGAGAACGAGGAAGATGAACAGAAACGGAAGAAGCGGGTGCGGTACCTACGCGACACAGATCGACGCAACATCATTAAACGCATCGAGAACGGGGAGAAGCAGGCGGCACTGGCAAGGGAGTTCGGTGTTACCAGAGCAGCCATCTGTCACATCAAGAAGAACCGCTTTGAGATCCTTTCACGCTATAATTTGCTGGTCAAGTCGGCCCAGGAAATGTACGGTACTGAGGTGGAGTCGTGAAGAAGAAATAGGCGACTGATTAGGTGTTTTATGCAGGGATCGGGCTGAGATCTTCGCTGGACCACCAGGAGTTGGCATGATGGTGCATGAAGTGCGTGCAAACTCCGTTGTACTGCTGATGACGATGCTACGGGACAACAGGACAAATGGAGCGACGTTCCGGCGTGTGGCTGGTCGTCTGATCATGTGCGTACAGCTTATCGTCCTTAACTGCCTGTTGCCTTACAACTTGTGCTCATTCTTACAGGATTTTGCTGGAAGAAGCCCTTGCGGTGCTGGGAACGGAGAGTGTGGAGGTGATAACAGGTACCGGTCATCTGTATCGTGGCTTAAAGATGAAGCACAAGTTCTGCGGAGTGGCTATTGGAGCCGAGGGGTTCCCGTTTCTTGTCTTATTCCACCAAATGGAACCTGATGCTCCTCAGGGTTCAATCCATGTTGAAGCAGGAGCTGATAAACAAGGCGGAAAGACTTGGCGTCTGGATTACATGGACTTACCCGCCAGCATCGCCCAACACAAAGTCCTACTCTTTTCAGCAACGTGCAGTACGGGCGACGCAGAATGCAAAGCGATCGAGGTGCGTCAAACTTGAGTTGACTGGATAGTGAACTGAAACTGATGTTGTTTTGTTGTGTAGGCCCTGGTCGGCGTCGGATGCGACGAAAACAATATCTTGCTAGTCGCGATGCTCGTGACCTCGAACGGGGTTGTCAACATCAGTACCCAATTTCCGCGTAAGTACGGTATCTATTGCGGAGCTTTTCATTCAGTCTAACAAGCTCTCGTTTTGGTTGCCAGAGGTGAAGATCGTCACTGGCGGAATTGATGGTAAAGTGGACCCTCAGACGGAGAGTATAGTTCCCGGATTCGGTGATTTCGCCTCGCGCTATAATGGCACGTAAGCGGACGTCAACAATGCTCCGAATCACTGTCATCGTAAGTGCACCTTGCCGTGCATAGTCTTTTATACTGGGAGAAAGCTAGGAAGGATTAATTGTCGTGGACTCGGGCAACATTCGTGCAACATCAAGTGACTAAAACATAATATTTTGTGTACCACAGCAGTCATGAGCTCCATTATATTATGTGTACCACACCACCAGGTGCACATTAACCGCCAGTGCGAGGCGCAACCTCAATTAACGGCAGAGATGTTACTAGTTTGCGTAGAATGGCCGTAGTTTCTATCATACGGCCTATGCGTGGGACAAGGTCGCTGCAGTTGATGTGAAAACACAATGACTAGATCTAATCGTTGCATCTGTGCGGAGTTCGTATAATTTGGTTCGTGTGTGGGACATGGTTATACAATAGTTTCTTTGTTTTGGCACGTTACTGCGACAGGGTGCCATGCCAGCAATAGGGGGTTTCAAAATTTACGAATCGGAGGGGTATTTGGTCGCGGTGAGGCCTATCAAATTCGACGGGATTTCGTCCGGTGTACCACTCTGATTTCAACAAGTACCGCGTGGATTTGGATTTTCAAACCCACCTGTGTCGACGCAGGTGCATTTGGAAAGCCCTCGGAATTTATTTCTCTCCCCTTTCTCGATGTCTTTCATCTCGGAGCGCCGTGACCTTCTCCGCGACTTGGACGCCGACGAAGAGAGGAATGTTCTGTGGACGACGTTCCTAGCTGTTGCTACAAGCAGATACCTGTATGATCGCGTCAGCTCCCCGCACCGAGGGGTCAAGTTCGACAACATAATGGCGCTGCCAGACATGGATTGTCGCCAGTTGACAAGGGTTTCCAAGTCTTCATTTATTACCCTCCATGACTACATTTGTGGGAACCAAGTCTTTCATTCAGAAGGCTCCAATGCAAACCATAAACAAAGACGTGTATGCGTACAACTTGCCGTTGGTCTTGCTTGTCTCGGTGAAATTGGCAACGCTGCAAGCGTTGGCGAGTTTCACCGACGATTCAACATAGCCGTTGGATCTGTTGTCATCTACACTACTCGGGTTTTGCTCGCTCTAAAGGCGGTTCGATCACAGTGGATGTCGTGGCCAACGGCAGCTCGGCGACGGGAAATTGCATTTGATTTAGGCAGCTACGAAGAAATTGCATTTGATTTTGGCCAGGTACCTCGTTGGATCTGAGACAGTGGTACCACACCAAATACCGTCGGATTTCAAATTCCGATTCGTCGATTTTGAAACCCCCTAATGGTTGTACTATTATTGCACAATGCATTTTCAACTTGTGAGCATGGGCACCACCACCAAGACCCCAAACGGACCTAAGAAGCGAATGAGTGTTGACGACTCTGCCAAAGGGCGCAAAAGTACAGAGGATACTACGAATGCGTATGTATCTCCAATAAAAAAGATCAAACTGGCAATCCAAGCTCGAGACGCAACCAATGTCAACTAACCGACAATTTCTTCTGTGGAAGGAAGGGTTTGGAAAAATCAATACCATATCAATACAATATAATAGTCATACGGCAATTATTGATTGGGCCCCCTCACCCAATTGTCGCACAATATTTCTGGGGACTTGTTTGGCCATCAGGGCTAACAACCAGAAACACATCGGCCAGCGAGTTCATCACTCCACAACTTAATAACTCGCAAAAATGGTACAGTCACCTGTAACTTCCACTAGATGGTCCATTTTCGAACGTTCTCGATCTATTGTACATGTACATGTTATCGATCTTCTAGACTTTTCGGGAGCTACACAAGAAGTTATTCGCTCGTCAACCAACTACTTACTGGAATAGGTAGATGCATATTCACTTCGACTTTTACCGTGTAGTATCCAAGCTACCCAATTTCGCGCCCAAGTTGTCAAGATGCATCCACGCACCGGCCGTAACACCCGTGCAGCTGAACAAAAACACCGACGCCGAGCGCTTGTAATGCTCGCTTCCCGGGAGATTGAGCCCAGCAATACGCCCAACGATTATTCGCGCCGTGTTGAAGACCCTGAAGACAACGCTCAAGACTCTTCATGTCCAATCTTTAACGGTTGGTTTGCTGATGGCGGCGCTGATGCCATCAGACGTCAGACAAATTTCACACCACGAGTTATAATTTGCTGTGGTCGACGCTGCGAGCGCATGTCACGCGCTACTGGAATGTCGGTCGGGATCGCCGCTCCCAGTTTTCGGGCAAGGACGTCTTCTTCATGCTGCTAGCTGTTCTCAAGCACGGTAGAACGTGGGATATGAACGCTCATGTGTTGCACAGCAAAGTGCTAGATGGGAAAAAGCGCCTAAATGAGTGTGGGAAGACTCTTCTGGAAGAGTGGATTGAGGACGAGGAGATGGACGACATTGAAGATCTGGACCCCGCCTACCATAAAGGTTTTGAGGATGGTGGCAACGTGCCGAATACCCCTGTCAAGTCCCCACTACAAATGGACGACATCGAAGAGGAGGTACGTAAGCAGCATCACTCCTATTTGAGAGCTTTGAAGAAGTTAAAACTGACCGATGATATGTGGGTGGTTGATACTGGTGCAGGCCGAGCTATAACATCAGATCGAAGCTGGTTTAGTGGGAGTCGAAAACCGAGTCAGGGTCACACTTTTACCTACGGAAACGGGAGCTTTTGTCATAGCTCACTAAAGGGATCAATAAAACTTACCGTTTTAAACCCTAAAAAGAGGTTGAGTGTATTAACACTAAGTGATGTCTCATTTGACCGTAAGTGTGAGAGTAACTTGTTGAGTGCCTACTATTTAGCTCGACAGGGATTTAGGCACTTTCAGTCAAAATCAGGTGAATTTCTATTTTTTATAGGGAATGACCAAAAAAAAAAAATTGCTCTTTGCTGCAGTGGCAATAGGAGAAGTCTATTACTTACCGAGTATTAAACCGACTAAAAGGCGTGTTTTTAGCAAACTTAGCTAACCTGTTAAAGGAGTGGCACCTAACACTGGATCATGTCGGTAAGAGCATCTCCAACGCAGGTAGCAAATTGGGGTTGAAACCTCAATTTGGGATAAATTACGGCCTTCCCTCTCGCAACGCTGTCCTTATTTTGAGAAAACCTTAAATAAATTTCAAAGGTTGACCTCAAATCGACGCAATTTGAGGCCTTGATTTGCTGTCCAGGACTCATTCCCTTGTCCGAGCAATTGTGTCTCCCATAGTGTTCGCCTATATTTGAAGGAGACAATACAATCCGGACAATGGGTTTTGTAGTTTCCTTTACGTTTGATCTACATCACGAAGGGAAACATGCCAAATGCCATACACAGAGCAGCACGGGGCCCAAACTGGGACCCACAGGAAGACAAGCAACTCGCGAAGGCGTGGGTGACAATTTCTACTAACGCTGAGGTGGGGACAGATCAGAAGGCAGACATATTTTGGGAGAAGGTGACGTCACACTACAACAGCATTCGCCCAAGGTCGCACCAAAAATTCGCGAGAACGGCGAGCTCTGCCATGAAGCGATGGAAGGCGCTTCGGGTAGCTGTTGCAAGATTCTGTGGCTGCTATGCATCCGTACTTCAACTGAACGAAAGCGGCAAGAATGCCGAAGACCACGTTGACGATGCTGAAGTGATGTATGAGGAGCTGTATGAGCAGCGGTTTGAGTTTTTGGGTGCTTGGCGAGAGCTTCGAGACGAACCAAAGTGGAAAGAATTGCGCAATAGCTCGAACGTGCGTACAGCTCGTCGCAAGCGAAGCATTTCTAGTGCCGACGATGGAGCAGTAGCTGGAAGAAACGCTGATAACACTGGAGGTGACGTCACTGACGTTGACGCTGCAGAGCGCTCACGCCCAACCGGCGCAACGAAAGCAAAAACGGAACGGTCCATGGAAGCAAGTAGTCATCGAATTGCTGACGCTGCAGCAGCAATGTCGAAGGCTAGCGAAGAGAAGGCATCTATTGCTGCGGAAAAGCTCAAACTTCTCAAAGAGCGTGAAGAGAATCGTATTTTGTTTCAACCCACCGATGGCTTGGATCAAGCTTCTCTCCGTATCCTCGAGTTAAAAAAGCTAAGTATCCTTAGGCGACTGGAGGCAGTGAGTAGTTTTTACGATCCAATATGAATTTGAGACTAATACGTGCTAGTGTTAACCAGGATTTATCTGTGATCGAGGCCACTGAGAACACGACACCCCACGCAGAGCATTCAGGTGGCACGGCTAACCAAGATGAAGCTTTGGTTTGAGCAGCGCTTAATCAACAGTTACCCGTTGCGTTGCCTTCCTGGCTCCAGATGTGATCCACAAGCGCAGACTTCAGAGCTTCATGATCGGTCTTCGACTGGATCAACAATCTTCTTTGAATTCGTTGAGCGTTAGTCGAGCCTCGTAATCAGTGTCCGTGTCCGAATTAGCTTCAACCTCAGACTTCGAGTCTGATAAATCTTCAGCATTTTCAGGTGGTCGGCGATGGAGTACTGCAGCAGGATCAATACCATTTTTGTAGTTATTCTCCACAATCATGTTGTGGAGAATAACACACGTCTTCATAATAAGCAGCAGGTCTGCTGCGTTCCACGTCCTGCTCGGATGCTTGAGGATCCGAAACTTCACGCGCAGGACCCCGAAGGCACGCTCCACATCCTTTCTAAAGCCTTCTTGCACTTAGGCGAATCGTTTCTGCTTTGGGTTAGCAGGCTTGGAAATCGTAGACACAAAGCAGCTATAGGGAGGGTATATGCCGTCGACAAGGTAGTAGAGTTGGTCAAATCGTTTGCCCGCCACTGTATATTCGAACGACCGGAATAAATCTGCTCGTAAAACTTGTTGGTTTACGAGGGGTGAGCGCTCGATAATATTAATGTCTGTTTGGTAAGCACAGTAAAAGCAAAGTCAACTTCATCACAGGAATCAATTTCAAAACATATTTGCACCGTACCATTGTTTGAACCTGCTGAACCAAAGAAAAAGTGCCAAATCCAGAGTCGTTTGTCTGCTACAACCTCTAAAACCTCTGTTGGTTTACCTTCCTTCCCTTGAAACTGGCCCTTGAATGCGGCTGGGCAGAGTTCCCACTGCCAATGCATGCAGTGCAGGGATCCGATGCAGCCGGGAAATCCACGTTGCTCAGAGGTTGGGAGTATGTGCTCAATATCCGATCGGGACGGCTCCCACAAGTACTCGGCTTCAAAAGCACAAATTACAGCCTCGCAGAACCGCTTGGTGTAATACAGAATAGTACTCTCCGCTCCTCGAATCATTTCATCTAGCGAGTCTGCAGAGCATCCATACGCGAGCATTCTCATAGCGGCGGTACATTTCTGAATAGTCGAAAGCCCAGGCTTCCCAATTGCATCGTACAACTGCTCAAAGGACGGATCACATGCCACAACAGCTTCCATCACACGCACAAACAACGATCGCTTCATTCGAAACCGCCGCTCGAATATCTCGTCGGAATACAGTGGCGATTCACTAAAGTAATCTCTCCATAGCCGTTCGTGCCCTGCTTGAGCATAGGAATCGCTTGGGTTTTAGCCATTAAACCTACTTCTTTCTTGGATCGATCACCGAAGGTCTTGCCCACTTCGACCCTATCCACCGTGAAGTCCTCTTTCTTCATGGAGATCGCTGAAGCCCAAAATTCGCTTGGAAGCTGTGACAGGACTTCAATGCACAGCCAAGACTCGGTCACCATGTCCTGGCCAAGCAGCTTCCGAGACTTTCTGTTAATCTCGTTCTTTGCCTTCTTAAGTTGCGCGAAAAGTGTCCTTAAGTCACGCCAAGGGCTACGCAACACCTTCGACCAGGCCCGGGTCAGCTCAATCAGGCCCGCGGCGTCACCTTGGCCGAAGTCCTTCTCGAGAAGTCGAATGACTTCACATGGGTCCATGGAGGACACCACATCGGAAAGGGTAGAGAGAAAGAAGTTTGAAATGACCTGATTGAGCAGGTTTGTAAGTCGCCCCTTCCTCCCATCCAGTGCATCACGTCCCACCGTGCTGAGAGCGCCTCTTGCTCGTCCATTGCGGGGGTCGGCGGTGCTGGCTCCTTAGGATTGTCCCGCAGGAAGTCGGCCATGAGCACCTTCGCTTCAGGCTGTTCCTTCTCTAACAGCTTCGTTTGGTACTGATGGTCCAACTGATTGACGTAAGTCAACAGCTTGTCCTTCCACATAGTGTAGGACTTGCCATTAAATTTCTCGAGGCCACCTCCAGTCTTAGCAATAGCAGCCATAGATATGTACTTGAAATGTTGCTTACAAGCGTAGTTGGTAGTTGCCGTCAGTTTCGGATATGAGGTGGCATCACATGGCCACCTCTCCACCACATCCCTCGGCTTATCTTAAGTTGGGTGGACGCTGGCCTCTTTCCTTCAGCCATTGCCCTTACTGACATTTATCCAATCAAATAGACTATTTGATTGCCTTTTAACCTATCATATTGTACAAACTGAGTATACAAACTCAAAGGTATTGCGTCGCAGCACTTTGCAATTAACTGTAGCCAGCATGAGCGTGGAAACACTCCTGAGATTACCATTTTTCGTAATATCATGAAGTTCCATGCAAGCAAACGCCTGAAGACAGAGGCAGATCGTCAGATTGCCGACGATGGACCGCTGTTGGCCGACTTTCCTGACGAATGGGCAGTGCTAGCCGACAAAGGCTATCAAGGCCTTGGAGACACCTACGCTGCATTCATCCGGCCAAGGGATCAAATCTACCACTACCAGTCCAGCAACGCAATCAAAACATTTCCAGCGACCGCGTTCTCGTGGAGAACTTCTTTGGGAGGCTGTGCGGCTTGTGGCGTGTAGTGGCTGACAAGTAACGCTCGAGCGAAGACCTCTACGACGATATTTTCTGGACCTGCATCAGCTTGACCAACTTTCACATCGAGTCGAACCCGCTCCGCGACGCCAGCGGGGAGGAGTACCTCAGCGTGAGAACAGGCTACTTGCCATTGGAAACGACATCAAGAAAAGACGGCGTCTCGCGCAGGAGAAGTACCGCAGCTGAAAGCAACTCCGGCACCGCATGGAGCTTGACGACAACCCAGACCACGACGAGTTTTTAAGCGACTCGGAAGAAAGTCAACGTTAGAGTCGCTGATCACAGGGAGAGTAGCTTACACAAAGCTTAGGACTGTAAGAAGAGACTACGTCGATGCCGTTCTCAACGATCTTCTAAAAGAATTGCCGTTCTTTGTAATGTACAAAGAAGTATCGAGCGCACTACTTTACTCGCATGTTCTGTGAAACTGGTTTTGCGATCAAATGTGTGGACTATGGGGCTCTCTCCTCTGTGCCAAGAGACCACCTGGAACGTTCCACTGGACCATTTGAACGCGAACCACGTCTTGGTCAGCGAATGGCCGAGGGTAGAGCACGCAAAATGGGTGGTTGAGTGATGGGAGAGTCTGTGGAGCTCGTGTAATAATTGCTTTTGTGTGTCCATTCACCATTTTCCAACGTTCCACCGACAGCGCCATCCCACCCAAGTCATCATGCCGTCCGAGGGCCTGACGGGGATGAATATTACCTTTGCCGTCTCTGCTTCAGCCGATACAACTGGACATAGGCTGCAATAAAGTTCGCGGCCAAGTGGCTATATCGGCTTTGAAATTCTTCGTTTGCGACCAAAATTACGTTGGGAGATTTGCCAAAGATACGATCTTAAATATTCGCCCATTTGCCATAATAATCTCACAGCACGAAGCGCAAGCTTGAATAGATTCGTGCTCTTGACAGTATTGTCGATACAAGGCTTGGCATTCTGCAATTTCGGCAAGGCCGGGGGGGGGGGGGTTATCCAATGCGGAACGAAGTTTATGTTGAACGCCTTCGTCTTCGCGGAGACTCTCATTGTTGAATACAAAAGCACGTGGATCATTCTCGCAGCAGTGGTAATATGCCAACGCCAGTCTAGGATCTTTTGTGTAGTTCTGTCGATCTGCCATGCGTTCAATATCCGACTCACTGATGTGCCTACTCTCCAATATCACTGCCGCCAAAGAACTTGTTTGTGAATCCAACTCCATGGGATCTATGTGTAAGGGATTATAGAAGGAAATTCAATTAATGAAATGATTTTGAATAATTGATCAAGCAGCATTACCTGGTTGTCCTCTTTTCGTTTGCCTTGATTTTTGTCGTGCTTGAGATGCCTTTGTAATTCGAGCTTTTTTTATTTATGACTTTCAGGGATGTTGCGAAAGTTTCGCAGCTCCCTTTTCCGTCGAAACATCTCACATCGGTTTGAGTCTTTGCCAACGAGAAATAAGTTAGTCGTAGTCAGTTTAAATTGTTATGCAATCGTATGATACCATTGTCGTCACACATGAGGCTGAAATTGCGTGGTTTGACGACAGTTAAATTGTTTAACGCCGTCAGTCCCTGGGTTGTAATATGTGATCGGAGCCTCGTCAGTAGCGGCAAACAATATAGGTTGTATCACTGTCCCATATTGTAGGCATTTTGGGTAGTAGCACCGGACTTAAGACTGCACTACTACCCAACTATAGAAAAACAAAGTTTACGGGAGAATATTACATTATCCTTAAAGCATTACCATGCTGTGAAACCTTCGCACTTTGAAATCCTCCCCGTAGGACGCAAAACAGTAAAAAATACTAGGCGTTCGCTTTCAGAATGAAAGTACTTCTTCCTTCGTTGACCACTCGAACCAAGAATCATAGCTTAGTCAGAGAGACGCTAATATCGTGTAGCTTTGCAGTCAACTGGCACACAGTGTCCATGAACAAGCCAAGCTTTGTCGTTCGGACAACTATCACTACTTGTCCCACAGCTTGTTCATCGACACCGTACACTGACATCGTAACCAACTGATTATCGACGGCCATTTTTTCTGCGGCATATTTGTCACGAGTTACCTTTGACATGACACTGTTTAACTTACCTCATACATCTCAGACAGTAATTCCGGGACAGTAGGATCGATCATGTGTAAACGAGCGACAGGGCCAGTCTCACCCATGTGAAACGAAGTCCAAATGACACGAGCTCGAATACAAACGGAGTTACGTGTCAGTTCGTTTTTCAGCTGGGGTAGAGTGTTCAATTTGGTTCCATTCTTCCGGACAATAGTATGCAATTCTACAGATGACATAAAAAAAACGTAGCGCAATCAATACATGGCGCAAAGGCTAGCGGAAAAATACATGTCCCTCACATACCTTCCACTAGTGTATGGAATATTGCAATATGATATGGATTGGGGTCCAAAATCCTGTCCAATAAATAATTGGCCTATTGCCAACAGTTTCATCAATAGGTGAATGAAAGAGAAATGTATTCAACAATGTATGGAGCACCCCTACATCATGTCATACGTCTGCTGTGCCTCACGAGAGGCTTGAGGTGCATGTACTTTCTCGTCTTCGGCTTGTCACACATCGAGAGCTCGCGGATCTCCTCGACAATCCAGTCTAGCCAGTAGTAGACGAGGCGAGCAAAGTCGACGACTTTGACGAACGCGTCCAGCGCCCCCTCACGCTGCTGGAAGCGCTCAAGCTCCGCTTCGTACAAGTCGGGTGTGAGCGTGTCAGGTGGTCGAACAGGTTCGTCGTCCCGGCGCCACGCTCTTGCTTTCGGCGTGGATCAACTGGCTTACTGTATCATCTGAATCCAGAACTAATTGGGGATAATGACCACATTGTGCTGTGCAGCAAATGTTTTCCCAACCCACAGTCAAAACCCGTTTAGTATAGCTCGACGACACGATATTGGGCGTATCGCCAACTTACCAAAGTTAAGTTTGATTGCTGCAAGTTGCATTGCTCCCGTTCGCTGTTTTTTTTTTTTTTTTTTTTGAGGGGGGGGGGGGGGGGGGTTGAATTATCACTATCTGGAAACATTCATCAGGTCACGCATTTTTTTCCATTCCGATGGACCGCAATCTTCCATGAAAACACTTCCAGAACTGACAGATCATTGTATCCCACGAGTAACGTTTATCGGACCAACAGAAGGAATGCTATCGAAAGTTATATGCGCTACCTGCTGATAAGATTTTCGCATGGCGTGATGTGCATTGCCGTACGCATAGTACATTCTGCAACAGCCACATCATCATTGGCCTGAACAACTTGAGAGGCTTCGTGAATTTGAAAATTTAATCGAGAAGAATGTTATGTCGAACAACGCCACGACAGCTAAAAAAATGATGATGCGGACTCTAGTGAACGTTTCGGCGCTGACATTGTATTACAAGACCAAGAGTCAAGATCTACTTCGGATGAGATCGTCGTGAGGCAATCAGCATTCTAAGGAACGCTGTCCTTCACGGTGACAACGCAATACGTGTATTTGTTGTCGCTATGGACAACTTACTAAATGACTCTACTAAGCGACCAACAGTGCATGTTTGCCGTCAAGCAACGCCAGTGTCTGAATGAAATGAAAATTCTCAATTACTTGCTGGAGCATTTCCTACAATTTTCTTGACTGGTGGAGATATGCTACCGAATGGATCAATTCCCAAGAATTTACTTAATCACTGGATGAGGAATTATGATGGTCGATTCGAGTCAAATTTGTCATTTTGTGGCTACGATGTTTAATCAACTCCAACGCCACGCTGCGATTCGAAAAGCTGGATAATTCAAGCAAAAATGCTTACAAAGTTTGGTGAAGTTGCAAGTACAGAAGACTTTAAGAAGTGCCTGCTGCAAATCCGTGAAAAACCCGACTCGGTCGAAGTAAAACGATTCAATGCTGCATTGCTTCCAATTCTCTCACTCGTTGGTGGAAGCGTTCCATTCTCACCATTTGAACGCTTTGCATCACGACCAAAAATTGCTGCAATGGGATATAAATATGGTATTCCTCAGCATTGGGTAACGTTTGCGCCCCCAGATCACGACAATTTATTGCGGCAACAAATAGCTCTCCTAAGAAACTCAAAGCTGTGGAATGACGTGGCAGAACTAACAAGGATACAAGACGCCGGTTGGAGTGGATTATCAGAAGAAATCCGAACAAGCCCTCGAGTTAGACTTCGAGTATCGAATCAATTTCCTGCTCTGACCGCACTTGTATTCGAACAATGCCTTTATGTGGTTTCCCAATTCGTGCTTCGATGTCCAACATCCATTTACCGCGAGTTAGTCGTGATTATACCCAACGAAAAGGAGGAAGCTTCGGCAAAGTCACAGCTTTTAATGGTGTTGTTGAACCACAAGTGGATGGACGGCTACATGCCCACTTGACGGTATATGGATCTAACTATACATCTACTTTGCTCATGCGACTGGCAACATGCACCGAGATGCACTCAATGGTTGCTCAATGGTTTGATGCAATATCACTCAATCGTATCTCGCACGAAACACGTCAATGGGAGAACAATTGGATAACTCAACAAAAGAAACCGCTCCCGCGGGCGTGTGTAACGATGCTACCGGATGCAAAGGATGGTTTTGATAAATTCAAAGCCTGTGTTGAAAAACAGCTACTTGCGAGTAATGTACACAAACATTCGCCCACTTGTATCAAGGGAAGAAAAGGTAGTTATGGTTGCCGTCTAAGTCGTCCAGCAGGCATCCATAACGCGGTAACTCAACCATTGTTGATCAAAGTGATTAAGTGTGAAAAGGGCAAGCGAGCAAGATTGTCTTCTTACCAACTAGACGAAAGTATTGCTGAAGGACTCGATGATGCTCAGCATGGAGAGATTCTAACTGAAACTTGCGATCCGATTGTTTGGGGGCAACAACGTCCTCTTCAGAACGGAATGTTCGTTGAGACGAACAGTGGTTTAGCTGCACTAACCGGATCACATACCAATTCCAGTGTCATAAACGGTGAAGACGAGGGTACATCTGTGGAAGAGTACCACCTTTCGTATATGACAAAAGAGGGAGCTGAGCTGAAAAGCACGGCTATAGTAATGCTAACAGCGCTGGATCATATTGCTCAGTTTCCTAGTACAGCGATTGACAGTGAGACAACTAGCACAACAGCCACATATTTAACGACGCGCACTATAAACGCGTTCATCGGCAGCCACGAATGGCCGCACGCGCTGATGGTGTACGCACGGCTTGGGAACAAATCGTATTTTTCATCCGATACGTTTGGTTTGTATATCCACACTCGTTCGTTAAAATGGCTTGCGATGAATTTCATTCCAACGAAGATGTACACAACAAGATCTCAGCAAACGTCTCAGATGGAGATAGAGATGGATCCGAGGAGGAATTGGACGATAATGATTGGAATGATCGTTTAATCAACAAACAATTATCACGTCTTGGTGATTTACTCACCAACGAAGATCTTATGGAAAAAACGAAAATGGAGGCGCTTGTGGGGCGCGTACGTTTCGTGTTGATGGAAAATGGTTTTCGTATCACAAGCCGAGTCTTACGTTTGTAGAGGAACACATTTTCGCGAATATTCTCCTGTTAAATTTTCCTGTATTGTTGATATCTTGTCTCGACGACAACAAAATTCAAATCACAAAAGCGCAGGACGTCCACGCCACAAAGCTTTTGACCTTGATACTGTACGACTCATCCTCTTTATAGATCCCACAAAGGATATATACGGGCTAAATTCTGCTCACCAATTCTTGGTGGCGTCCCGCCAACGGTGAATCCAAAAAATAGTGGAACGCATAAAGCGATGACAGAACTGCCTCGTTACGTGATTTGTTCAATCTGGAAACACGAAAACCAAGTTTTCAGCTGAATCGTTCTGGCCTCGCCAAGCTTTGTGAAAGACGGGATCGACACGATAATACAACAGTTGATAAACAACGTTATCGCACTATCCGAAACATTATCAGAAAATCATCTCGCAATTCTAACCGGGAACGAGTTTGTTTGCTTTGAAGAAATCGGAATGCGGCTGTATGGAAAGATACGTCGATGCAAGTTTCGATAAGTAGCCATGGACCACGAAACGAAGAACCTGATGACCCAGAAGTAAATGGTTTGCTTCCAACTGGAGATGAATTATATTGGCTCACGGTAGCATCAGCAGTTGGGAACCCGTCAGTTCGTGAAATTGAAATTGCCGTTCAAGAAAATTTTCGTTCAATTATGGATTACCCTCAATCCCCGGATTCTACAGAAACCAGCTTCAATAATGACTTTCAAAGCTACGCATTCATACCCCCGTGTAGCATGGACAAGACTTTGGCTGCAATTATTGATGCGATAAACAAGATGCAAGCCGAAGTTAGACAGTCTGTTGCGCAAGCAAGCGAGGGAACAATAACGTCGACGACCCCTTAGCTCCATCAACAAATGGTTCCCATTCAAATTCAAATTTGTCTAAAGGACAACAAATGATTCTGGATGGGATTTTGTCTAGTGCGATACTGGTGTACAAACCCTGACTGTCCTACATGGTGGAGCTGGCACTGGCAAATCCTTTTTAATCCGAGGATTTGCTGCGAAAATGAAAGCGCGTGGTCTCAATGTGATAAATACGTGTCATACAGGAGCCGGAGCATGTCAACTCACCGCTGGGCAAACATTCCATTCAGGGTAGCGTTCATTACAGGTCACAGACTAGACTAGTCATGTGTGAAGGTCACGTGACCTAAGTGTGACCTACATTGAAATTAGATGAAGGATTAGGATACAAACAGATTGGTCATACTGGTATTGATCTCTAATTTCTTTCCACAACTGCTTCAGGATCACTATCAAAAACCCGTACCCCCTGTGGCAACTCGTCACGCTCAACTCAACTCGGTGGCTTAGCTCGCCCAGACTAATGTCACTTTGAAGCTGGACGCGACGACGCGAAATGTCCTTGATGGTCTGGACAAACCGCGGAAGCGATGGATGTGGTGTGCTGAACGCAGCATTTAGTTCTCGGTTAAATCCTCCTAACGGGTTGTTCGTTCTTGCAACAAGGTTGTTATCAAACCCGTGCACATTCCAAAACTTGCGGGGGAGAAGGTTGATCCAAGTACGCTCAAAGTACTTCCAGAAAAATTCCCATTTCGAGCACGAGTACGCAATGTTGTTCTCTCCGCAACGGTCTTGAATAGCTTTCTTAACCCACGTCATGCCGTGTGATGTGATCTTACTTTTGTCAATCACAGTAAGCATATCCAGATAGCCTGGCATCATGGCAATCTTAATTTGGTCTCTGTGCAGGCGATACTTTTACATTCTCCTCTGGCATGCTTGTTTAAATCGGAAGAGACAACTATAACGGATGCTTGCGGGAACCAGTCACTAGCGGCATTAATCAGCGCAGCCTCGAAGTCACAATCGATATCCTTGGGCTTCAGAACTTCGCCACATTCATTGGACACGAACTGCAGTAAGTTCCAATACACATCGTAGTTTTTGGATGAGCAAAGTACGTAAAAAAAAAACTGGGATGTAAAGTTTCGTGCCTCGGTCATAAACTATTACGACAACACACTGTGTCTGGCACACAGCGGAATGTGCCATCGATGAAGAGCGTGATACTTTCATGTCGAAGCAATCCGACAAGCGAAGGGTGTGCCCAACCGATAACCCTATCCAGCTTTCCGCCCTTGTTACCCCAAACATGGTGAAATTGCATGAACAGTAAGTTGCTGTTCTTCACGTTCACCAACGGTGGTACTTCCACTCGGCCGTACGTGTCTTTTCCATAGTGCAGCGCGCGTGCGTGGTGGATGCGCTTAATCACTTGGCCTCGAGCCATCCCACGCACGACAGTACTTTCATCACCAGCCTTGTAGTATTTCTCCCGGACCTCGTCCCAAATTTGAAGCGGTGTAGCTACAGTTGCAGTTGCTAGCTTGTCGACTTCGCGCTGCATTTCTTCCCTGACATCACGTGCTCCTGGTAGTTCACAATGGGAAAGTGCACGCATCGACGGAAGGGTGTATGTATGGGCAATGCTGTATTCGAAATCATAGTCCATTACCGCAGCAATAAACTCAAGCTTTGTTGGGCACGGTAAAAGCAACACCGGTATGTAACCTTCGCTTGGGAACGTGTAGCCCGCGTGTACTCGAAGCCGTTCACGTAGATTTTGCTGCTTCCATCACGCTTCTTTCGTACGATGTTTCCTTCTCTTGAGCTACCATCGCAGCATCACTCGAGCCCGTTCTTTTCCGATTAATAGACGCCGGACCAGGAGACGATTCCCATGGAGCGCTATCGGTGCTCACATAAGCATCATCGGATTCACCGGGGGTATCTTCGTTTTCACTGTCAGCTCCAGGGCCTTCTGATCCGTAGTCACTGGAATGGGTAGGAGCTTCAAAAGAAACTTGCTGGTCGCTATCATGCTCTTCAATACCAGAGGTGCTCAGTTCTGCTACCCGAGGCCCTTAACTTTCGTAACAAGCGCGCGTACGCGCGGCAACACCTTGGATGTCAGTGGGGCGGCAGATAGGAGTGTTGGGTTTCTCGCTGCCACGCGGTGCAAGTGGTACTGATGCGGCACTTGGCGCTTTTCGTTGGTGTCTCGTGAGTTTAGATGCATTGCGTCGGGCCATTGTTGCGAAGTTCTCTAAAAGCAAAGTGCCAAACGAATGGAGCAGACCCCATCCGTACCTAGCAAATCGTGTGTAACCTGTGTGCGAGACCTAATCGAATTCATTGTCTATGACCACTCTGTGAACTGGTCTCCCAATGAACCGGAATAAACACTTCGCCATACCGCCTTTAAAGCAAGACTCGGATCTAATTTGTCTCAAAATACCTTGGAGAGTCTACGTGAAAAATTCGATGATAAAGTGCCCATTTTCAGCAGTGAGTTCCTTGTTCTACTCGATTGTCGTTTACGAGCACACTACGACCCAAACAAAATCTTCGGTGGTATCTCCATCTGTTTCGTACGTGCTTCGGCTCAATTTGATCTAAATAAATCTAACAATAATCGTCATGGCACAAATAGGTTGGCGACTTCCACCAACTTAAAGTTTAATGGGATCCCCACTTTGCAAGGCGATGTACGCACACGACAATGGCGAAACAATCATTCAAACACGTGCGCTATTTAGTCGCTTTAGGTTTAGTTTTTTTTCTTGGATCAACAACAGCGAGCCCAATCATGCCAGCAACAATAACAAAATATCCAAGATTGCCAGCGGCTCCCATGACGCTGTCGACGGTCGTATCTCGAGGACCGATGTCGCTGCAGCTACAGCCGCTGCCATAACTGAACTACTCGTGATCCAGAGTCAAACTCGAGACCACAGCACTAGTCCGGCGATCTGCGAATTGACCACCGCAGCATTCAAAAACGACCACATAGGCGATGCGGACGTCAATTTCCAGAAGTATCTAGCTGCCTGTTGCTCTGCTTACTCCAAGAATCCAGCTTTGTACACGGCACAGCATGCGACCATCACTCAGAGCTCCGGCTTTGGCAAGAGCCGAATCCTGAAACGCCTTGCATATACACCAACCATCGAGCACAACGGCGAACAATTTAATGTCAAGGTGTTGTACATCTGTGCACGTACCATCGAACATTCCAGTGGGTACCCGAGCGCGACACCAAAACTGCGTGAATGGCTTTTTCCTCAGAATGGTTGCAGTCAGATCCAGATCACCACTACTCTACAGAAGGCCTTTACGTACTCGCTAAAGAATTTAGACACTAGCAAAACGTGGAAGAGACTGTTTGAACTGGATAAAAACAATACCATAGATGCGGGGATGAAGGTGAATTGGAAGAAGTTAAGCTTCAGGATGCACTCGGTCAACACGGTCAACAAGATACGTCCGTTCTAGCTGATACACCCGGTCAACTTGTGAAAAAACGAAAAGGAATCCACCGAAGAAGGTCGTGACAACCACAGCTGCTACTTCGAGTGTTACTCCGGTGCTTGTTGTGGCTGTTGACGAGACGCGTTCTCTACTCAAGATCAAGGGCAATATCGGTGACAACGCATTCAAACTTTTACGCCGAGCTTTGAAGCAGGCGAACATTGCACTTAACGCCAAGGGGATGGTTTTCGTGATTCTGGTGTACACGAAGTCTCGGGTGCATGAGTTCGTTCCAGCGCTCTCAGCGGACCCATCGCCACGAGTCGGCACGGGGAGTATGTCGGTGTTCCCGCCATCCGTCTTGGCAGAGACAATGGGCATCTGGTGGATACCAAGGAAGGAAGCATGCACAGAGTGTTGGACACTGGAAAAGATCAGAATGACACAGTCGTCAGTGACGCACACTATGGCCAGAAAGCGTAGGAGGCACTAGTGTCGAAGGGTCGGCCTCTGTGGAGCAGTATGGATGACACCAGTGACAACCTCTTTAACAAATTTTGACGTCCAACAAGATCCCGGATGGCTCAACGAAACGACAATTTTAGTTACAAGCAACATCGACAAAGCGGCCCTTACTGCTACAGCAGTCGAGTTATATGCAAAAAGGAACAACGTCGTGGCTTGTCGATGGAAATGATCCTTTCGCGAGATCGATCTCCCTGCAGGTGTTCAAAAGGCTCTATATGACGAGAAAACTATCCTTCACTGTTTGCGTACTTTGTTCCTAATGGAAGAGCTCAAGTTTTGGGTAATGCAAATGGGAATGTCCGCTGCGTTGTCGCTAACGGTACACCGTGTCAGATGCATTCGTTGGCTTGGGATGATGCGTCTCAAGCATTGGAGGTCGACAGATTGATAGTCGAAGCAAAGCTAACAAAGTCTCTCCGTTGATCTCCCGTATCCGCGTGATTATATTAACGTTCGGCTGGTTAATAGGAATGGAGAAATACTTAACGGGGATAATTGGCCACCAGAAAATATTCTCGAAACGGAATGGATCCTTGATGACGAAGGAAACGCAGTCTGCAAAAAATAAATTATCATTCCTATGGGCATCATGACATCTCAGAACAATAATTTCGTCACCCTTGCTCAAGAATTTCTCCCCATTCAGAAAAATCCAATACTGGCCATTTGGAAAGCCCAAGGTACTACACTAAAACGAGTGCTTCTATTACTTGAAGGTTCTCCACGCGCCCCGGAATGGATGTCGAACATCTTTATTTGGGCTTATCACGCGTTCCTGAAGCATCTAAACCCAAGTGCTTGTCATTGCCTCCAATATTTAGAAGAAAGAAACTCGCTGCGCTTCGACCATGTATCTATACAACGAAATAGAGAATGGATATTATATCAGACGGATACTGGAGGCCACGTCAAAATAACACTACGTCACCGATAGCTCGGATGCACCCTACTTCCTCCCAGACTCAACGTTCACCAACGACCTAGTTATTTTATTGAGTGGTAAAACCGTATATCAAATGGCCTTGCTGTGCATTAACGCCGCTATTGTTGAGACCCGGTATAACTTTCTCCGATCGAAAGGGACACACGCTCTACACGGCGATGAGGATCCTACGGCCGTCGGCTCCCAATTGCTGATGTGGGCTTGAAGACTTGATATTTGTATGGACGAGACCCACCACACGGACGGCATGGTACATACTACCATGATGGTAGACCATCGTCGTAGTATAGGCCATACTGTACGGCTACCATATCATCCGTCGGAAGCCACGCATCAAGCTGACGTCGTTGCTGCAAGACATAGCCTACGCATGCAATGTAAGGAATACAGTCCATGCTCGTAGACTACAAGCACATACTGGTATGTGTAGTTCTAAACAAGTGCATGATGGCATCGAGCAAGTAAGGCATTTTGCTTAATCAACGAGGCAACAAAAAAATAAGTTATGATACTGCAGAACGAATGAAGGTAACGTAAATTATTCGCATTGGAAAACAATTGAAAATGAATAATGGCCCTGTTGAAACTGCATGTTAAAACGACAGAGTCCGAGATTAGAATGAGATCACACTGTCAACAGTGCGAACGTCCAAGTACGGTTAGCTGCAGAATGGAACATATACAGAACGGATCAGCTTGTGAAACAGATGCATCGTTTTTCATGATCTGAGTTGAGACCGGTAAATGAACGGCCAGGAGGCAAGTTAAGTTGACATGTAGTCCATCGAATATCTCATTCTGCAAGATGGAGGAGCTTGCACAGGTGTCCGTCCACTAATCGGTGCACCTTCCGGCACTGCACACCGTTCAAGAGGGAGCTCTCGTCAAGAGCGGACTACATGTTACTACCGTGGCTTTAAGTACACCCGGGCGTGGGCATCTTCGCGCACAATTGCGTATCGCTGCTCCAGTTTTCGCACCGGCTGCCGAGTTTCACTCAAATTCACGATCGCTACTATGGGTTTTTCTGCTGAGCGCTCGCATACCTGCCGTGACTTTACTCCTGCGTCTGGTAGAGTTCAAGATGTCTCAGTGGAAATGATGAACAGAACGGATGCTTTGGCAATTGAACAGGTTGCTCGTCCAGCTCATCAGATATGGGAAGCACTGTGTGATGGGTTTACGGTACTGACAATGGCAACGTCGTAAGGGGACTATCGGAGATGCAAGTTTAACGCCGCATCTATCGAGCTAGACACCTGCACTTTAGCGGAGATGATCACGGAGCCATTGAAATTACCTCTCTCATTGGCCCTTGATGAAGCTGTTTCTTTTTTCCAGTTTCGCTATGTCACTACTAACAACGAGAACCTCAACAAGCCTACGCGGTTGTTAGGCTGGCCCGCGCTGCTAAATCTACTGCGTTATCACGGAATCACACTATTTGTTGACGGCGCATTTCATTGTGTGCCGCGTGGATACAAACAATGCGTTATATTTATGGTGCATGATCGGGCAACGTGGATTTTCGTACCTGTGTACTATGTGCCAAGTACTTCTCGAACTGGCGATTCGTACTGGACTTCGTCGTGCAAGGCATCGATCAGCAACTAGAGCCTGTCTGTGACTTCGAGACCGGCCTACTCAATGCGGTGAATACGCAATTTCCTAATGCCATAGTTGTTGTCTGTATGTTCCACCTCAAGCAGGCGCTGAGGCGTGCCATGAAACGTTTTGCCATTCCTGAGGAAGAATGTAGCATAGCAATGGCCGGTGGTGTCCTCGAAATGCTGACCGTCATCGAGCACGATCTTTGGGACGAAGTGGGTAAAGCGCGAGATTAGGACCGCTGTAGTACTGCTGGGATAGCATACTCGAAGACTACATGGCGTGGGTTTTGGGGTTATTTTAGTCGTACCTGAATGGAGCAGTACGACGTGGAAGTATGGAATGTTGCTGAGCTGGACAACAAGCTCGTTCCACGAGAGATAAACAGTCGTTTTCCGAGTCCTCGTCCAAATGGCGACATTTGTTGGTGTCATTAAGACAATCACGTCTGAATATGTTCGCCGGCTTGCTGACGTACCGCGTGGGCGGGTGTATAGGGCAACGCGCGAACGAATTGACCTGCCTGTGCTGGTCGAGATACTGAAAGATACCGCTGATGACTCCGACGACGACGAACCACTGGCAGTCGAGCTTCCATCCGATTGTTCCTCGGATGAAGAAGGCCCGGAAGGCTTTGATTCGAGCACTTGTCTGTCTCTATAGACCCTTATGTTCATGCCGGCTGTATGTAGAAGATAGATGTAAGCTCCGTGAACTAGGACTTCAATACTGATTTTGTTTTGCTTATCTCTTGCGTAGCCTGTTCATCAACCTGTTCGCAGTCGAAGTGAGTGTGTCTGTTCATAGAACATATCTGTTCTGTATATGATCCCAACGGGAATCTACCCCAAGTACAGAGGGTCAATAGACCAAGGGGCGATCGCGAGGTTGAAGAAACGTATTTTGAAACGACAGAACGGCTGCCGCGGTGCTTCCTATTTTGTTAGGTGAAGACGACCCGTACGCTATCGACACTGGTGAAGCTATTGGGTGGCATGGTGATGCTTGGAACGCCATTCCGGAGAAGATTCTGGCGACCTGTTGGAGGGATACAGGGCTGCTGTCTCGCAGAGTTATGAGTGTGGACCACGTACTTAGTTAAATCAATACATTGTCGTGTTGTTGTCTATGGATACACCCAGTTGGATATAAAACCCTGTCAGACTAGGAAATGTTAGGTGGCTCTCCAAGACGCCACCCTCTGTACGCCGCGTTGACATGTAAAAAGAGAATCATCTCTAACGTGTACGGGTTTAAACGATGTCGCTCGTGGCTGAACATGATCCGAGCAAAACTGGAAAAACCTCTCCACCATATTCGAGGTAGGGAGGCTAGCCGTTGGTTCGCCTGAACTTGCTGAGCGTTTGCGCTTAAGCTGCATAATAAACGACTCGTTTTCGGAGTTGTTCATCATGCACGAGTGATCATCGCTGTAATCTGCTGTAGGGCAGCCTTTTTCACGCGATTTAGCTCTGCAGCTTCTCCATTGAGCACCTTGACGCATCCAGTTTTAAAGAGCCGGCGAGTGAACAATATCAGCTCGAGCGTCTAAAATATTTGTAAAAAAAATTAAAAAAAAAAGTTAGTTTTGTTGATGAAAGGACAACACAATGACGAGATTAAACGTACCACGTAGTGGCTGAACTTGGTTCGACTTTGACTAGAGACACGGACGTTCAACATCGTGATGCCGTTTTTTTTAGGGCCTTGCTCACGTTTTAAACGCGCACAGGCTCCACCATTAGTGTCTTCAAGCGCTTCAACGTCCTTGGACTCGGTAAGAGATCCGTTGCGCCACCGGTGTCTCGGAGCTTCGTAGCGTAAGTGCCATCTGGCTAGAGGCTTAGGAAGATAACGTAAATAGACACTTGGGTGCCGGGGTAGAACGCCACGCGACAGGGCTGCGTGTGCTGGCGGCAAGGAGCGGCTTAGCAGTCTGCCCTTGACCGCAAAGCTCTAACGACGAGCCACACCCCGCACAGCACCGCTGCTCTGCAAGATTAAATTTGTAAGCACATATACAAATAGGTAGAGCTTCTATACTAGTCCTAAGTGAGTGCGCAGCACTTGAGTGTGCGCAGTTGCGAACTACAAGGCTACCCAGTCGTTCCTGTCGGCATCCAGACCTGCTTCCAGTCCCGGCCACCGACAGTACCTGTTCCTAGGACAGGTCCTACAAGCTATTCTACGCACAATGCTGTTCTACGGACTTCAGACCTGCTTTGCGAGCGCAGACAGAAGCCCTGTATGCTGAACTACTTCATTGACGCGGAGCGACCGCTACATCGTGCTGCTCACGATGCATAGGTACGTCACCTCACAATCCGCGACCTCGTCGTCATCTTCGGGAAGGAACTCAGCCAGCCAAACGTAGCGCTCTGCCATTCGGTACGTCGAGCCCCATCGTGTGTCTTGGCGGAGAATTGGTCGGAGCGGTGTTTCAAAATTGATGTGCAATACATAATTTAAAAATAATAAAGGAAAAAAACTTTACAGTTTTTCAAGATAAAAATACTTACCGTAGTGCTGGGGAGAGGTTCAGCGTCTTCATTTTTTTCCATGAGAGCTTGTATCTGCGCCAAATCGTCCTCGTAGCTGCTCAGGTACGCCTGCACCGCTAAATCTAGGCGGTGGCTGGCACATCCCGCCAGCGGAACTCCCATGCTGGTTGCCAACCGCTTGTTCCCCTTGCAGTTGTCTCCAGCAATGAAGAGACAGTTACAGTTACTTACCTGCTTACCGCAATCTCGTTGTAGCATTGTAGCTAGAAAGGCTGCATGCGTGCGAGCACCGTCCTCGAAGTCGTGCGACCACCCGTCGATGACGAGACCAAACTGGTCTGGCATCTCGTCCTTGATCTCTACTGCCATCGTTACGCCTTCCATGACCCCAGGCAATGCCTCGACAGAACAGGAGATAGCTACACACAAGTAATTAGTCGCGAAATGATATTGCAGAAGAGACAGAATATCTTACCGTCTCGTCCCAGCGTTCTCCCAGAAATGGAGCGGTAGGTTGCTGGATATAATCCAGTCCAGCCACCCATGTAGGTCTCTTGCGCGTTTACGAATCCACGGTTCCAAGGCTCCGCGACCGGTGTCCGCCTCACGCATCACGTCCATGTAGTCAGGGTGTTGACTACGGACGTGCTGGACGAGATTGGCGTACCCAATACGGGGGCTTGACGACGAACGGTACCACATTGGCACCGATAGAGACTCTCAATGGTTAACGAATGCATCCGTGACGGCTGAAAAGAAGAAACCAGAAATTTGAGTGTTGGAAAAGGCTTGGGTGGTCATGATGCAATAGCAAAGTAAGTGTACAATAGATGGAAGAAGGTGAACTCTTGATAGCCGTCTATCTGTGAACTGCGTTCCGGCAAGTGTGTGGTCGCCCGCTGGAGTAGTCCATTGTTTCAATACGATACTCCGTAGTTCCCTTGCATCCCGAGCGGTACTTCGAACAGCGGAAGGAGATCTTCTTTGACGATGTCCATGACCGAGTGTACTTGTAGCCTCGATAGAAGCTCGTAGCGCGCTCTTGGTTGCGTTCTGGAGGACCCGCAGCCTGTGTCCGCCATGGCCTATCGCAAACTGAAGATACTTTATTAATAGCTACCTACGCATTCTACCTATGATCTACCGTCCATTCTCAGATTTTAAACCCAATCATGATGGGCTATCCGTTCCAACCCGTTCTGTATCACATCGAAAGGTTAAAACCGTTTAATACGAAGTAGTAGCTCAATGCCAGGGATGCCGAAAATACATTGATTGTCAGTACAATACAATAACGACCCTGAAATTGTTCATTTTCGGACCTCAAGGATATCCCTACATAATTACCTAATTTTGGGGAAAAATACAATAATTTACTGTTAATTTCGGTTTAGTTGCAAGTGGTCTCTTCGATGTTAAAGAAGACATGCAGGCCCTGGCAGACAATATGGCGATTAGTGATGTTGCTCGACCGGCTCGGGAGATATGGCAAGAGCTACGCCGTTTATTTTACGGTAATGACAACAACGATGCCATGATTTGATTGTCAAAGCCACAAATTTTATTATATTGCGTGTATACAGGGCAAGAACACTACAGTGGTGACGTGCATGGACCAGTGAAAATTACACCATAGTAAATGATCCGATATCGTTCTTTCAGTTCCATTTCGTCTCCGCCAACCCGTCACGACGTGAAGCCCGACAAGCCTGCTTGGTTGGGCACATCTGATGCTGGCTGATTTGCTTCGCTACAACAACGTCACTCTCTTTATCGACGGTACCTTCTGGTGCGTCCAAAGGAACCATCAACAGTGTATGGTGCTCATGGTTCACGACCGTGCATCAGGTCTCTTCATCCCGGTGTTCTATATACTAAGCACGACACGCACAAGATGCGCACACTGGGATATGATGCACTTTGTTTTTAGGCAACTGATCAGCAGCTAAGTCCTGCCGAGGTTATACTTGATTTTGAATCAGCTTTGATAGATGTGGTTCAAACTTAATTTCGTGACGTAATTGTCCTGGGTTGCCTCTTCCACCTGAAGCAGGCTCTTAGGCGCGCGGTGAAATGCTATGTAACCCCAGAGGCTGAGTGTATTGTGACCATGACTCGCGGCGTCGTTGATAGGCTGACGGTAATCAAATCAGAACACGCGATATTGTTTGGGTCAAACAAGAAATAAGGCGTCGTTGCGCGGAGCAGGACATCAGCTACTCTACATCTAAGTGGAAGGGGCTTTGGTTGTATTTCGAGCGTACTTGAGTTGACGGATACACTGTGGACGTCTGGAATGTTCACGGTATGGGAAGCGAGTTTAATGCTCGCACCAACAACCTGCTAGAATGTTTTAATCATGTGCTGAATGTTCGTTTTCCCACTTCCCACCCTTCAACGGCTAAATTTGTACGCACTATCAACGAACGCTCGGCTGAGTATGTGCGTGAACTGTCTGATATTCCCCGTGGACGTGCTCGGCGTGTACAAAGCGAGACAATTGACGTGCCTGTTGCTGTCAAATTACCTGAAAAGTTGGGAAATGATGAATCGGACACGACTGGTACCATCAAACCATCTTCAAGCCAAGATGTAGCTTATATCTGAAGCTTCAATCAGCTAATGCCTTTGCCTGCAGATATTCCCTTTTTATACTTGCATTGAAATTATAATCAATTGCACACATACCTTAGTAGTAGCTTGTCCCCACACATGGAGTGACATTTGCCCGTTCACAAGCCAGGCCCGTTCTGTATCTGACCTCAAACAAAACCTACCTATTAACAGTTACAGTTAGGCCGAGGGCGTAGAAAGGGGAATAGCCCTCCGTCCTGGGGTCCGGGATACCTTTTTTCCCGTAAATCGCTACCCAACTTGCGGCAGTTGTGGTGGTAAAACCATACTTAGCTGCATACAGGTCCCGGTATTTGTACACACCATCGGTTCCGAGAAGAAGTTCCCAGTTGGAGAAGCCATTCAATGTCTAGAACCAACTTTACAGTGAGGGGGGGGGGGCAGCTTCACTAAGTATATCGCGTTTCTCCTATTTAAGTCCGTTATATCTTGTTATCGGCGACAACCACGCGGTTGTTTATCAGGTTAATTTGAGGTCTACGCACTATGACTTCACTTTCACCGCGTGCCTAGCGCTCGCATCATGCCGAAGGGTGTGTTGAAGAGGGTCGATCATGAAGAATTCATCCTTGCCGTAGACGAATGCCGGTGTGAATTCTCTCTCGATGTTGGCGCCGGAGACGTCTTCTGTCGCTGGGACATTTTTGTGCTTCCCAGGCTTGAAAATGTGCTGCGCATGACACAGTGGATAATCACCAAACGACGAGATTGATTGTTGCTACAAGACTAACAAAGCACATGACTGCAGTCATGACGGACAGGAAATTGTGTCACACGGAGACAAATTGGGCACGCGACGCTCTGTGATCCAGACGCGAGCTGCAGGTGCAAGTTGTACGCAGTGTCTATGGGGAAAACTAACAAGCCAAAAAAAACTTTCGCTAGTCAAGAAAACGGGCTAGATATAGCAGAAGTCGAATTTTTCAAGTGGAAGCAGAAACTCACAAGGTGCACGGGCTAAACTAGCAAGCAGTGCTCTTACAATAAAGTAAAAAAATTGTAGTGGGTTTCACAGAAGCACGTGATAATCATTGCAACATACCTATCCACAATAATACATTATTCAATTTTTTTTGCTGTATTGCAAGGGTCAGGACGGGGCAGTGGTGAGATTGACCCTATCACGCCACTGGCTTGGGTTCGAAGCCCACTGCTGCAGAGAAGGCTAGTGACTATCATTCAAGCTGGGTCCTTTTAGCCAACCAAATATAGCCGGCGACGGCAAGATACGAGCCAGCCTGAGCAGCAGTTTTGTTGGGTTCTGATGAAAAAAATAAATTAAATTTGGACGAACACAAAATAAGGAGTCTAACTTTTTTTTCGGCAGCGTTGTAGCCCTCAAGTTTCTCATGCGCAAACTACTTTCTAAATATCATCAATGCTAACAAGCGAGGTGAAGCTCCAAAGGTCGCGATTCGCTCGTAGAAACACGAGCATCTCAAAGTTCGCTGGCAGCAGACTTGACCGCCGTGGGGTGGAATTAGCTTGCACTGTGAAAAGAGGCGCTCACGTCGGTTGCTAGTCGGCGGCAGTTGGCTCAACAACTCGTCGTACGTCTGTGCTGACGCGTGGCGAGGTTTCTTGGCTTGTCGGAGTGTGGCTGTAGCGAAGTCCACCTGCTTGGTCGGCCGGGCTGAAGAAGGTTGGACGACCAGAAAGAGCTCCATAGCAGCTTCTTCGTCCGCTTGAAGCCTGCGATCACCCTGAACTTTCACGACGGCCAGCTCAAAGACAGGAGAGTGCACGATATTGGCATCTGCCTTGACGTAACATGTCGTTACCGGGTACTTCAGCCCGACGTCAGCAAGCGTTATCCTCTCGCTCTGCAACTTTACGCATGCGCTGTCAACGTCGCCCAGCTTGCTCAGAAGCTGAACAATGCGGCTGTGAGGGCTTGGACGTGGCACTAAATCTTCAACGGCTTGCACCATCTTGATAGCGTCTCGAATCTCGACATAGCGCTTGAGCATCTCGTAAGTAGATGACCAACGGGTCACGTTGGCCTTCAGCGGCTTGCGGTCGTGAACGCTTCCAGCGCTGCGCTGTTGTTTGGGTGTCGCAGCCGGACGCACAGAGCTTGAACTTTTGCGATGAGATCCTCATATTCGGTTAGATACTCGCAAACCGCCAGATTGAAGCGGTGGCTTGCACAACCGATCAGGGGAACCTTGAGCCGAGTAGCGATAGCCTTGTTCGTCGGGCAGCTATCGCCGACGACAACGCGCAGCATCTCTCGGTTCTTTTCGTAGACACCAAGAACGTTGTCGATGATTTCGATGTAAGCATCAGCCGACTGCCCATCCTCAGCCATCGAAATAGACAGCAGCGGCTGTCTCCGCACGCCTTCGCGGAAACTAACGCCGAAGATGCCAACAAAGTTGGCTGTTCCGCAGGTCCACCCGTCGAACTTCAAACCGAAGCTGCCCCTGAGAAGCCCAGCGACGGTAGCACCCACTTGCGAGGTCACGTGACGCATGTGGCGAAGGAGCGTCTGGGATGACACGGACTTAATCCCAGCTAGTCCCCGCGTCAGCGTGTCGTCCACCTCCGATAACGGAAGGTTTCGCATGGTCACCCACTCCATCCACTTGAATATCTCCATCGTCCTGGTGTCAACGAAGCCGTGGTCCTGAAGCGTCTGGCCCTATTGAGTAGCCTCAAAGACGAGGTGGTCTGTGTGCTTCGTCGCAAGATGACTGAGCAGGTTTGAGTAGCCGGATCCATGAGCTTGTTTGCGACTCGTATTGCACTGCTTGCACGTGAAGACGCCGTTGCCGCAATCCGTAAAGTAGAAGTTGCACACGCTGCGAGAAGTCGACATGGGCCCGAGAGGTTGGAATGAAGAATGAGAGTAAGTCTGTCCGCTAGCAGACGACTAACTAGAATCTCCCACAACCACCAACGTCGAGGCACCTTCCCACCAGTCAACTGGTAAAAAAAATCAATACAGTAATTACGGGGACAATTTTATATTTTACGGACTTTTACGAAAGTCAATATTAAATTATTTAATAAATACAATGCTATAATAATTGTATTATATTTATTTTTCCAGAGCACTGCTAGCAAGTAGCTATTTAGATTCTACACAACGATACTATTTGTAGATGTGTATTTGTACAAGACTCTGATCGCCCTCGTTTACTAATCGAACTAAAGTACGTTTATCACTCACTTCTTTCTACCATTGCTGCTGCCCGGTGAACATGAATACTATTTTGTGTGGGCACTTTCTAAATTGGATACTTTCCTCCGCAGCCATGACATTGCTCGCCCCAAGCAATTTAGTCTCTGATAGGGATTTCGCCTGTCGTAACGCGCTCATCCGTGTTTTCCCAACTAAGCCTGTTTTACTATGGCTCTGACATACGAACCGAAATGCCCTCAGTAGAACATGTCAAGTGTTTGGCCAAGTCGCAGTTGATAATCCAGCCCCTTTGTGCATTCAAGAACTCATGGACATTATCGAATCTAATAGTGCATTCATGAACTCACGCGCATTATCGAATCTATTAGAACGCTCAAGTTATCGCCTGGTCATTTTGAAGAACATTGGCTGATCCGACGTTTTGTCGCTGGTTTACTGGCCCCCAGGGTAGCCGAGTCTGCTACGATAAGGACGCGATCGTGGAAGCATCCCAGACGAAGTCGCAAACGAAACCAAGACGTTAACAGTACAAGCCGAGACCCTATTCTGAGCGGGCGGGTCGACAAGAGTCATCACACCTCGCCTCCGCAAGCCCATCCGGGAGTCGTGTTCATGAATTCTAAAGAGTTTTCAGATGGACAACTACCAGTAATTCGATCGCTACGACCGCTCTCCCCTTGCAACTTAACACGAGCGGTGATTTAGACGTCCGTCTTGTTTGATTTTGAAGAGCCGTATCAGCCGCCGAGCTCATAAGGGTTTGTTGGTCTGAGGTCACTAGACGACAATTAATACTCAGTTAATATTTTTCTGTAGCAATTCATTTTCATATCTTCGTAACAAGTTTTTTTTGTTGAACCATACAGTAACGATGCCGACAGTGGCCGACACGGTCGTCCAGTAACCAATTCAACCACAAGTCGAATTCAATTGGCATAGAAACCGTGGCAGAGAAAATCATTAGAACGCCAGTCATCCAAACGAAGGTTCACACAACGGAAAAACAAAAGCAGAACGCAGGAGCGGCGCACGCGTGCTTGGGGCGTCCGCAGGCGGGGGTGGCGGGGCCTTCCGCCACGAGTAGCGGTTGGACAGCAGCAGATACATACCGAGGACCTTCTACAAAGTACGACATCACTGAAGAAGCGCAGTAGGTAAGGAGATGCTGTACAGTTGGTCTTATGGTGTAACCTAACGAAAAGCGGATTCTGTCAGCGTGTTTGTAGGACTGAAGGGAAGAGGAAGAAGTTAACAAGGGCCAATGTAGATTAGTGTGCTGTTTCAAGTGGAACTTTGCTGTTTCGGTCCTTGGCATCTTGCTACTGGACCATGTAAGCTTGGTGTGCTGTTTTACAGTGTGAACCTTGCTGTATGATGTCGTTGGTAGCAAGGTGACACGAAGGCTTGGTGACATTGTAATATATGCCATCGATTTTGTGCTTATCAACCCTACTTGTCTGTGCTAAGCATCGGCATATCTGCATAGATGGCGAAGCGGTCGGCGACGTAAATTTGGAGCATCAGTGGAAGGGCGATGACGCTCGCGGGCGTGACCAGCTTTGTCTTCAATGAAGGTTCGACGAACCTGGGCTCTGCGACGGCGGTTGAAGGCCGCGACCATTCTAGGAGGAAGGTTGGCTGCTGGCCCCTCGGTTGCATCCCAGTCAGTAACATACACGCGCTGACAATCCCGGACATAGGACTCGGTGATTCTGCGGATGTTGTAGTTCCCTGGTGCCAAGGTCTCGGTTGTCTTCGTCTCTTCGTCGCTACTACCGCTATCGTCGTCAGAGGAGACGACAAGAGCCGTAGTTTCGCGCAGCGTCATCTTCGCCTCGGCTACACGTGGCGGTGGGATCCAAATAACGTCGTTGTCACTGCCGCTGTGGTCGCTGTCGGCAGTGTTATTATCCGACGGTGTAGGTTATTTTTCTTCGGCGCGTGTTGAGCCTGCGTCGAGTGCTTTTCCTCCCGAGCATCTGAAGGTGGTTGCTGCATCTCGTCGGCTACCAGGGTGGATACGATTGCTTCAAGCGAGTTGGTCGCAGCGGTATTTTCTGCTCCCGTCGGTGTTGCTTTATCCTCAGCGGCGTCACTCGGCTCGCGCAGTAGGCCGGGCCATGCTCTAACGTGGATACCTTCAATGCGGCGCCGTCCACCATGGACAAGGGCGATGAACGCCTCGGACAGAAGACTGGCGAGCTCGTTGGAGTTTGATTCAACTGGGGGAAGCTTGAGTCTTAGGAGTCGAACGGCTTCGTCCGAGAACTTTACACGAGGGTAATTAAGCTTAATAAAAGCTCTAACTGCTTCTGTAAAAAGTCTACGACTAAGTGGTCGCATCTTGTAGCTGCAAATTTGACAATGAAGAAAATTTAAAACAACGAACCAGTAACTGAGTATCCAATTTTAACTAGGTCTCTTTTCTAAAAAAAAAAAGGATTAAAGTCAAACATCTTCCCACATTATAATCTATTTGCGGTTAAACAAATCGCGTGTATCAACTGGGGCGGGGTCAATTATACCACCGATCGCGATACGAGCACGAAAAGCATGAACTCGTGCATCTAGCTTACCTTCACGGTAACATTTGCGCAATTGTTTCAGTACGCTCGACCCATTTTTCCGCTTTTCCCCGCATTCTTCGAAACACTTGTATAGTTCTTCTTCAGCCTCCAAGCCAACACGTTGAACTTAGTCACAATAATCCGGAGAGGTATCATCGAGCACGAAGCCATTAGGCAGAAACAGCTTCATGTAGTTTACGGCGTGCTTGTAGGCCGACTTCTTTTGGCGATCAGAGCATACACTCCACAGGCGCGGGGTCTTCGCATACCACTCAAACCAAATAGCGGAAGGGCTCTTCGGTAACGCCTTGCTTCCGCACCCTTTTGGATAAGTGCGCTCTACTTCTGGTGACGGCCGACCTGTCGTGGGCTCACTATCTTGCTGGGTGCTACCCGCTCGCGTCTCAAGCGCTGTGATCCTTTCGGATAAAGCTCGGTTCATCGCCACCAACTTTCCAATTATGCGGTTTTGGTGGTTTATGAGTTTGTCCTCGCTTGTCAATTTATCGGCATCTCCACTGGATCCTCTAGCTCTTTCCGTGACGCCTTGCTTTGAAGCTCGGATCTCCAGGCCAAAACTTGCGTTTTGGTCAACCCAAGTGTTATCAAACATTGCCGCATCCTAGCTGCGTACAGGCACATCGGATAACGATCCAGGACCTCAGGATAATATTGGATCAATGATGCCGTAAGGACTTCAGCGACGTGGCCGTTGATTTTTTTGTCGGGGTCTTGAGTGTGTATGCTGGATTGAAATAACAGGTGGCTCAGCTCCAGCGCTCTTTGTCTGCTTGCGGAATCGAACCAAGACAACGTCGGTACTGGAGGCTTCTTGCCTGAATCCCAACCGCTGAGAACGCGAGCTACCTTCTGATCTTCGCTTGTCGTGTTGAACACGTACGCAAACGCCTTATTCGTTGCTGTCATATTCCATGAGCCCCGATCGAAAATCCACTGAGCACTAAGAAGTGGGTCGCTGTTGGCATGCTGCGCTCCGCCGCGTCGGAACGAATGAGAAGTGAAATTTGCCGTTGGCTTTGCTTTAGCCTGAGCAGCAGAAGCAGACTTGACAACCCGATTTCACGTACGCGTAAATCTTCATGTTTTCATCAAGCGACTTCCGTTTCTTTTGAGGGGGCTCGATTGAGCTGTCAAGTTCACCGCAGACATCCAGAGCTTCAGCCAGCGGAATGTCAGTAGGCGCGTTCATGTTTTCATCGTGGGTTGCTACGAGATGAGGGTGCTCAAGCAACTGCGCACAAGGGGCATCTTGCATCACCAACGCCATAGCTATAGCATGCAGTGGGCACGTAATGAAGCTGTCTCTGCCCGGAAAGAGCGAAATCCCCTGTTCTTCTGCTGTCTTCACACGAATTAATCTTACAAACACAACTCCATCAGCACTAACAGATAAATTTCCCTTGAGCACAAAGCCTAAATCCGATGCACGGCCAAACGCATACCACATAAGTGCGAGTAAAGCTGCGTCTTGATAGTCTTTGGAGCTGGGCGCATCATAGTAAAGCCCATCCATGAGAATTCGTAGGTCCTCCTTCGTGCAAGCAGGTGCTTTTTTATCATTCCACCCTCAACACGCTTGAGGCAGTGCCGTTCGAGGGTTTGCCCCATCTTGAGTAGATTCTTCTCGATTGTAGCTCTGTGCTTCGGGTACGTATCAAGCACCCAGTTCTTCACATCGCGGTAGTAGCTCATGACGGAGTTCCTTGCAAGTAGTTTGCCTCCCCGGCCCTCCAAAAATGCTAGGTGTACGCCGAAACGGTCCAACAGCTTTAGAAAGACGGCACCACTTGCATCCGCGACCAGAGATGCCGCAACGAAGTCCATGGAGACGCCTTCGGCCGCAATGAAGCGATCGAAGGTGTTGATTGCCGTTTGTCGAGCGCGCTGAGAGTTTAAGGGAGCGAGGTCTTCCAGACTCATAATGAATTGGAGTGTTTTGTCGGCGAAAACGCAAATACACGAATGATGTGCGCTCAATTTGTGGCTAGTATTGACTCTTAACCCTATCGTGGTACGAGGTAGCAAATTGCTGCCTTCAACTACTTTGTCGAAGGTTGGTACTCAAAAAGGCCCTTAAAAGGAAGCAGAATGCTTCCTTTTTTACTTTTGACCAATCATTTGCAGGTGTAATGAGGCTAGGGGTAATCGAGAGGTGAAATACGCGCGACTAGTGAAATGATAATGAGAATTTTGCCGGAAAACGGACTTTTTCCACCCCTACTAACGTCTTTTTTGCTTTAGGATACTAAGTTCGATGATAAATCCGGCGTGCACATCTCCACGTCTATCATTTATCGTGTGGAGGACGGGCGCCCGACGGAGGGATCTACTTAACAAAAATACAGCCATACATACTAAAACATTGACATATTCATACATCCATTGATCTCGCCGCTATGCGAACAAACTTTCTCAACGGGGAGGACAAACAGCTTCTATCCCTCGCCTATGAGTATGAGGCTGCGGGGAAGCGCATCTCATGGAAACACCTTGCGAGCAGGATGCGGAGGAAACGTCACCCTGGTGAACTGGAGCAGAGGCTACGAGCGTTGAAGCGCACCTACGGGAAAGACATTGCGCGCTTTCCACGGTGTTTACGACCCAGAGCGGCGGTTGAAGACGCCCAGTCCGTTAAGCCTCCTACATGTACTCCCCTACTTGCTAGTCAAGCTGAATTGGCCATCCAAGACATCTACCGTAGTGTTTCTGCAGCCGACATTCGCCAAGAAGCTGGAAAGACGGACGAGAATGCTGGTGAAATGTTGCCCACGGCAGTCACAAGTATCTTACAGATGATTGGAGAGGTGCGGCAGGAAGATGTGTTTCTTGATGTGGGAGCAGGACTTGGCCATGTTGTCGCGCAGGTTGCGCTTCAGACAAACGCTCATCGTTGTCTAGGCATCGAGAAACGGCAAGACGTTGTTAGCGCTGGAGCAAAATGCGTACGGTCGCATGCGGCTCTGTTTGGCCATCTACGGAAAGCACTAGTTCTCACTGGAGATGTACTTGACACTCCACTTTCGACGCGCGCGCCATTCAAAGCAGCAACACTTATTTTCTTGAATGATTTTCTATTCACTGAAGAGGCGAAGCTTGTTGTTCAAGAGGAGCTCAGTGGTATGCCGAACGCACGAGTAATAGTGTCGACGTCGTTGTATTGTCCTCGTCACAGAAATTCTTGCCGGAATTTATTTTGTGGAAGATGGAAGCGAGCTGGAACTACGTATGGTCATTGTAGCTGGAAGTCTCAGCAAGTTCCCATTTACCTATATGCACCTCGTAATGTTGAGAGCGTGCCGGAGGTGCAAGTATAAGCACGATCGCTGCGAATAAAGGCCGCAGACATTTTCGGTGGTGAGTGAGCCCTGGGCATCGAAGAAGCCGAACGCGGCCATGAACGAGCCTTCACAAGCTGATGACCCCGTCGTGATTGAATCCATGCTCAAAGCGTTGAAGGAATCGGAGAAGAACGACCCAGAGCGCCTAGTAAACTGGTTCAGTGAGCTCCCAGGAGTCCTGCGAGTTTCAACAGAGCCACAGCAGCTGAAAGTACGAGTGGCAGAGTTCAAGACTGCACTTCGAGCCAAGTTAGGCGGTCAGTCGGTCTCGTTGCAGACGATTGATCGGGTTGTACGGGGTCTCGATAGCGACAGTAGCGGCTGGATAACAACCAGCGAGTTGAACGCCTGGGCGTATCCACCCTGAGATCTGGAGGAGCTTCTTCGTCTTGTCAAGAAATGCTGGCAATCTGAGTACGAATTGAGTCGCGAAGACTTGGCTGCGACTTTGTACCAGAGCTTCGACGTTGATGGGAATGGGAGTCTTGCAGTGCGTGAGTTGCGTGGCGTTCGGATTGAGTTTGTCCGAGAACGAAGCTCGCGTTGTGTTGATCTCCTTCGACTTGGATGGAGATGGTTGTTGGAGTAAAGCGGAGTTCCTGGCTTTTGTGATGAAGTTGTTCTCAGCAAAAGAACATGCTGTTGTAACTTAAAAACTCAAAAGTGAAGACGGAAATGGCTTCGAAGACAGCGACGATCTGCTCGAATCCGAGTCCGACGCATCATTGAACACTTCGGACGTTGGTACACACCACGTTGAGTACAACCTAAGACTTTATGGAGGACTAAATCGACAAGAGCTTGGTGTTCTCGTCCAGCGAATCTCTCACTGACTCGGTCTTGGCTTTGGTGTGGCACTGTGTGATGTTCACACCCTTGCACCACGTTGATCAAGCCATAAAACAACGTCGTTGGTAGTCCAAGAAGCAGTAAAACGACAGTGTAGTTGCCGTCGAAGTACAATTGCGTCCAGGGGTTGAGCACGTAGTTCAACAGGCCAAAGGAGAACGAGACTGACGCGAGGAACGCTTGAAGAGTACCGTAGAGTTCAGCTGGGAAGCACATGACTACAGCAGAGAAGTTAGCACCGGAAATAACCACTTTAACATGAACTACTTACTGATGTAGGCGAATTGGAGCGCATACAGACACGTCTGGGCCATCGGGTAGACGACGAACATGACAAGTTGCACGTGAAGCGAAGGCACCAGTAAAAGCGCGATGAAGAGCTGCACGAGCGCGCTACAAGCGACGAAGATGATTTTATTGTTGCCTTCACTGGACAGAGGCCACGCCGTCCCGATCGCCACCATCCATTGGCTCACGAAGCTCAGCGAGTGCGTCACCAGAACCACCAGCTTGCTCTTCAGTGACTTCTTAATGCACTCGTTGAAGATGTCAGCACCGACATGGCTGTCCACCGCTGACAGAATGTCGTCCAGCAGGTAGATGTCCGCATCTTGGTACACAGCGCGAGCAATGGCAACGCGCATGCGCTGGCCTCCACTGAGGTTGATGCCCTTCTCACCGATCTCGGTGCGGTCTCCCGCCGTCAGAATACGCAGGTCCTTCTTCAGCGAACTCACGCGCAGAGCCTCTTCATACTTGTCGGCGTTGAACGGTAGTCCGAACGTGATGTTATCGCGCACCGCCGCGTTCTGGATGAAGGGCTGCTACGAGACTTGCCGCGGTACGCAATTGAGCCGGAATCGTCACGTGCGTCGCCCAGGAAACCGGAAATTCGATAGCGGGGGGCGGAGCAGACACGAGCGCAGCCGGTATTCAAGCACTACTGTGCTTGGTATCACTCGCCCAATTTCAGAAGTGCCGCACGCGGTGCAATGATCATTGAAATGTATAGGGTATATGTTATCTAAGTCTTTTACGTGGTACATTACTTATTATAATAATATAGCATGTATAATTTAGCTAAGTCATATTCGTGGTACACTTCCTATTACGTTAGGCAAGATAATTGTAATTTTTAATTATGCAATTAGACAAACAACTGAGATAGTCTAGTCAGAATAGTATAGGCAAGATATATACACGGAACAAAAAAAGTTTTGAATTGGCCACAAAAATGATATAATGAATTCAATATAGCTGCGTCAAGATAATAGGAACTTTCATTCTGCAATTTGCCACACAACTGAGAGACTAGTCCGAATAGTGAAGGCAAGATATATACACGGAACAATAAATGTTTTGAATTTGTTCCAAAAATGGTATAATGAATTCAATATAGCTGAGTCAAGATAATAGGAACTTTCATTCTGCAATTTGCCACACAACTGAGAGACTAGTCCGAATAGTGAAGGCAAGATATATACACGGAACAATAAATGTTTTGAATTTGTTCCAAAAATGGTATAATGAATTCAATATAGCTGAGTCAAGATAATAGGAACTTTCATTCTGCAATTTGCCACACAACTGAGAGACTAGTCCGAATAGTGAAGGCAAGATATATACACGGAACAATAAATGTTTTGAATTTGCTACAAAAATGGTATAATGAATTCGATATAGCTGAGTTAAGATAATAGGAACTTTTCATTCTCCAATTTGCCACACAACACAGATAGTCTAGTCAGAATAGTATAAACAAGATATATACACGGGACAATATATGTTCTGAATTTGCCACAAAAATATTAGAATGACGTTTGCAGTTTAATGATATATTTTACTTGTTTATTCAAATAGAGCAATGCTGTACCTTCAACTTTGCAAGTTGCGACGTCCTCCGTACATTGCCTTTGTCGGTGAATAGACCGTTTGGTAGGTAAAATCGATGGAATTTATCCCAGTACGTCCAGGTACTCTGCGGGCAAATGTATGGCTTCTCAACATGATCATGCATAATTCGACATAGACACACTGAGTGAGTGTGACAGTAGTCAGTTACCTCAGTAGGATATCTTTCTTCGTAACGACAGACGACGCACTGTCGTTTCTTTCTGCCAGCGTCTCGAAATAATTGCTTTGACGATACCGATTCACATTGACTATGCAGGATTCCAACATGTAACAGCGGGGGTTCTCTCCTCGGAATTGTGCTAGGTAATTCATCTGCCACTTCAGGTAAATTGTGACTTGTATATACCATCTTGTTGTTGCTGGGGGCATTTTTCCATTTTCCCAAAATCAGCTCCGATATCAGTTCAATCAAAAATATTCTGTGCGAATCTCGATCTTTTGAAGTGCCAATTGCCAATTTCCGTGTCGAGTATGCATTCACCCGTGCAATATCAATGAGAGATAAAGCTAGTTTCTTATGCCACTTTTTGTAAGAATGTCCATCTGCGAGCGAGAACCTAGATCTGAGCTGATCCAAGCGATCAACACCTTGCATGTGCTGGTTATACTGTAATATACAAGTAGGGGCTGAAAAACTCCTGCTCTCATCTCGAACTCGGCGGGTAACGGTGGTAGGTTTAGAACCGTCTGCGTTGGTGACCATCGTCACGATGTTGCCATCGCACCAGGATGCTGCGAGAATACCATGGTCTTCAGCGACGGACTGCTGGAAATCCCCTCGAGATGAGCTGTCTTTGTCGAGAATAGTATGCTTTGGGTAGTGCTTGCTTCCGCTTCTGACTGTTCCTCTTGTGTACAATCCCTTCAGTTTAAGCTCCAGCAGCAACTGCACACTGGTATAGTAATTATCCATGTTTATAATTCGGCGAGTGTGAAAGTAAGGCCTCACCACCTCGAGAACGTGCTTCCGTACTTGACTGACTTTTTCGAACTCCTCTCGAAGCTGTTGAACCTCTTCTAGACTCGCCACATCTTGTAGCCTATCCGAAATATTACTGTTGTTGCAGTGGAGACGATAATTTAAAGCGATCCATGTGGTAGCGCAGCATACCACGTACATTCGGAAATGATATTTGCCACCGGGCTTTTGTGGATTGTATACGATGAGATGTCGACCTTGTCGAGATCGACAGGCAACACTGGCCTCGTCCAAAGCAAGATTCCGGCCAACGTCGACGTATCGTCCACCTGTACACTTCAGTAGATTCAACAGCGGACGAATTCTGGCAGCAGGATCACGTTCTATCGCGGCTCCGGGATCTGCCCGGAAAGAGAAACAGCGGCGTAGTAGTTTGAACCGGTTCAAACTCATGATGTTGTCGAGACTTGTCGATGTACCACCAAAGATAGAGTCCTCCGTTTGTGGTCCCCAGTAATTCGAATACTCCCCTTTGTCAGTCAGAGTCATGTAAAACATGATACCGAGAAATATCATGAGTTCATCGATCGTAAACGGTGTAGTGATTCGAACAGTTTTGATGGCAGCGTATTGATTTGTCTCCATCACCACTTGCTTCCAAAAGTAGAGAGGCAAGTAGGCTAAGAAGCTGGACGAGGCTGAATGGGCAAACAGGTGGCGATATTCTGGCAGCAGCCGAGTCTCCGTAGTTTTGTCAATGCGCTCATACAGATCGTTGGGAGGTGCCATCTCAATGTCAGGTTGGAAATGCATGCTTTTCACCGCTTCAACTTCTGCGAGGCTTGCAGGCAGGAACCGTTCAGGGTCATACAGTTCGTAGGGGTCGTGCTGCGTCGAAACTTCGAGCTCATCAACAGGTGTATCTATCCCCAGCTCCCCACCGCCCATGTTGTCAGTCAGATCACGCCACGCCGGGTTACTGGACAATTGCCCCAGTGACCGGTAATTCTCGAGGCCACGTTGTACTACTGGTACGCTCAGATTCACCACTGCGTTCTGGAACTGCGTGTCAAGCCACATTACTTGCAGGATGTGTCCATTCGAAGCTCGCTTCACACGCCGAACGACTCGCCCCACAATGTATGCGGTGCCCACACAGCCAAAAATCTTTTTACTCATCCACGGCTCCTTGGTTGGCGCAAAGGCTACCAATCTCTTTAGAAAGAGCTCTTCCACCATTGGCGGCGGCAGGGTACGTGGTGTGCCGTTTTGATCCGGTATATTCTCACTGCGTGCAATATTTGTAGTCGCCAACCTTTCCAGTGTCCTATTATTCATACCACCGCCGGCATTTGCTTCGCCAGTAACCTGAACTCGGGCGCGACCACGCCCTCGACCACGCCCTCGGCTACGGCCACGACCACGACCACTAAGATCTGCACTTCCGCGACCGTGTGAATCGGTATCATGAGCAGCGGCATGTTCGTCAACCTGCTCGGCAACTGAAGACCTAACATCATCACCAACCCTAATGATGTCACAATCGCCACCCCAACCAGTGGCAACACCACAAGCGTCAAGGCCAGCCTCAACACTGGAGGCAACGCGGTTCCCAACTCGATCGGCACCACCTCCACGAAACAGTTCGCCGCCACCACCAGCATGGACTCCCTCGCCGCCATCAGCACAGACCAGATCACCGCCACCACCAAGGACCAGTTCGCCACCACCACCACGGACCGGTTCGCCATCACCAGCATGAACACGTTCGCCGCCACCACCAAGGACCAGTTCGCCACCACCACCACGGACCAGTTCGCCATCACCAGCATGAACACGTTCGCCGTCAGTAGCGCGGTCCGGTTCACCACCACCACCACGGACCGGTTCGTCACTGCCACCAGCATGGGCCAGCTTTCCACCACCACGGGCCTGTTCATCACTAGCACCACGGACAAGTTCGCCGCCATCAGCACGGACCGGCTCGCCGCCACCAGCACGGGCACCTTCGCCGCCATCAGCACGGACCAGCTCGCCGTTATCACCACGGGCACGCTCACCACCACCTACTCGGACACAACAACGCCAGTCAGCACAACACGAAACACGACCAGCCATCCAGCGCCACGGCCACACATACCAGCACGAAGTTCATCGCCACCATCAACTATCACGCCGCCACCACCACGGACATGTTCATCACCACCAGCACGGGCACCTTCGCCGCCATCAGCACGGACCAGCTCGCCATTATCACCACGGGCACGCTCACCACCACCTACTCGGACACAACAACGCCAGTCAGCACAACACGAAACACGACCAGCCATCCAGCGCCACGGCTACACATACCAGCACGAAGTTCATCGCCACCATCAACTATCACGCCGCCACCACCACGGACATGTTCATCACCACCAGCACGGACCAGCTCGCCGTTATCACCACGGGCACGCACACCACCACCTACTCGGACACAACAACGCCAGTCAGCACAGCACGAAACACGGCCAACCATCCAGCGCCACACGTACCATCAAGTAGTTCACCGTCGCCGTCCACTTGCTCACTAATTCCAACCATGAAATACTGCAGAACAGCTTCTTCTCCAAGAAGATAGTCTTTACCCGCTTTCCCACTTGCAGGTCGACCAGGGAGCACGTAGCGAAACCTATTATCGAGGCCTCGAGGTGGTTTTGCCGTCCATCCTGAGGCTTTGAGCTCACGCCACACGCCATGAAAGTCAAGTCTCGCTGCCAACCCCCGCGTATCTACGTTGGTTGATGTCTGCCGTATCCGTCGCCGCTTCGGCCGCATTGACTGCGTGTGCTTCACCGCGCGCTTTCCTGGCATGGAAGAGGGGGGAATCTGGAAATGAGCTGCTTCGTCAACGGTCGGTTTTCAAAATTAATTTTAGCAGTTCACACATTTGAGTTAGTTGCACTATTTACAAGTATCATATGTATTAAATATGACAGTCTATCGTTTTCTGCAAGAAGAAATCACTCTAACCATACCATAAATAAGAGAGATACACGGCAAAGGAGATGAGCCTGATTTTTTTGGGAAACGAGTGCACGAAGATAGCAGATGGAGATGGGAAATTCACCTTAGACAAGTTCATCATTCCTCCGATCTAATTGGCTATTCGCCAGCCAATCAGCAAATACACTCATTTTTGGCTAATCAGAATCGAGATATGATAGTACCGTACTTTTGAAAAAGGAAGCAGAATGCTTCCTTTTTTACGTCATGCGTTCGTGCGGGAATCACGCAATCAAAACCGTACCTAGCCGGAATGGCCCATCACCGGCCTAAAAAGAAGCAGAATGCTTCCTTGAAAAATCGATAATGCTAACGTTGTATAGTATAGTGAAGGAAGGTGGCTCGCGATAGGGTTAACATATTTCCTCCCCCTTGCCTACATTATACGTCGGCATGGCGTCGGTGTCATTTTACCCTATCCCTAATGTGTGTTATTGGTTAATATATTCTTTAAAATGATTTCATTGGTCAATAACCGTCTTCTCAGTCAAATTGTCAATACTTTAATCAAGTTAAAAACTGTGTCGGCACGAGGACGATATTCGTCCATACCGTGCAGGTTCGGACCTCGGACAAATTCAGACAACCTTTATAAACTAATGAATAATTAGTTTCTGTAATCATGTGTGGTCCCCATCAAATTTACTGTCATACAAAAAATCTAACTGCAGGTGACGGGTTGGATTGAGGACGGCGGCGTGGACAGCGGCTTGGACGGCGGCGTGGACGGCGGCTGCGGCCCGGGGGAGGTGATGGCCTCCGTGGTTAGCAGTCGCAGCAGGAGCAGAAGCAGCAGAGCGTGGACGGCGGCGTGGACGGCGGCTGCGGCCAGGGGGAGGTGATGGCCCCCGTGGCCAGCAGCAGGAGCAGAAGCAGCAGAGCGTGGACGGAGGCGTGGACGGCGGCTGCGGCCCGGGGGAGGTGATGGCCTCCGTGGTTAGCAGTCGCAGCAGGAGCAGAAGCAGCAGAGCGTGAACGGCGGCGTGGACGGCGGCTGCGGCCAGGGGGAGGTGATGGCCCCCGTGGCCAGCAGCAGGAGCAGAAGCAGCAGGAGCAGAAGCAGCAGAGCGTGGACGGCGGCGTGGACGGCGGCTGCGGTCCGGGGGAGGTGATGGCCCCCGTGGCCAGCAGCAGGAGCAGAAGCAGCAGGAGCAGAAGCAGCAGAGCGTGGACGGCGGCGTGGACGGCGGCGTGGACGGCGGCTGCGGTCCGGGGGAGGTGATGGCCCCCGTGGCCAGCAGTCGCAGCAGCAGTGGCAGCAGCAGAGTGTGGACGGCGGCGTGGACGGCGGCTGCGGTCCGGGGGAGGTGATGGCCCCCGTGGCCAGCAGTCGCAGCAGGAGCAGAAGCAGCAGAGCGTGGACGGCGGCGTGGACGGCGGCTGCGGCCAGGGGGAGGTGATGGCCCCCGTGGCCAGCAGCAGGAGCAGTCGCAGCAGGAGCAGAAGCAGCAGAGCGTGGACGGCGGCGTGGACGGCGGCTGCGGTCCGGGGGAGGTGATGGCCCCCGTGGCCAGCAGCAGGAGCAGAAGCAGCAGGAGCAGAAGCAGCAGAGCGTGGACGGCGGCGTGGACGGCGGCGTGGACGGCGGCTGCGGTCCGGGGGAGGTGATGGCCCCCGTGGCCAGCAGTCGCAGCAGCAGTGGCAGCAGCAGAGTGTGGACGGCGGCGTGGACGGCGGCTGCGGTCCGGGGGAGGTGATGGCCCCCGTGGCCAGCAGTCGCAGCAGGAGCAGAAGCAGCAGAGCGTGGACGGCGGCGTGGACGGCGGCTGCGGCCAGGGGGAGGTGATGGCCCCCGTGGCCAGCAGCAGGAGCAGTCGCAGCAGGAGCAGAAGCAGCAGAGCGTGGACGGCGGCGTGGACGGCGGCTGCAGCGGCAGGTAGGTTTATACGTTGAGCAATTGTGGAAAATTAATAGACACTTATTGTATCGATCTCATTTTGCTTATGAACAGGATCTAGGATCTAGTTGGTAAGTGCAAGATTAATTAGCTGTGATGTCTCGGTTTCCTAACGGATGTTGCACTTGCAGGTCGTGAACTGTTGACGTCGGAGAGTGGTCAATGACGCGGCCACTAGCACTCAGAGCTTGGTACCGTACGATAAGCTCGTTGAGCTCTCCCTTAGCATGCATCTCCTTCAGCGTTTTGACCACTGAACCAAATGCTTTTGTTTTCTTGTTGCGCGCCTTTAGAAACGCGAGAACTCCTTCTTCAGCTTCCTGCCCAGCCTTCAGAATCTGCGCCTTCCCTGTGCTGTCGGATCCAGTCGCATTGTATCCCTTCGGTAAGAACAGACGCATGAATGCAACTGCTACTTTTGCGTCGTGATAACGTCTCCTGTTTTCACTGTGTTTCCATGGCAGACTGGTGAACCATTCAAACCATACAGTCGAAAGCGACTTTGCATGTGATCGCCTGCGTGGCGTTCTTGCCGCTCGTGGGATGGCACTTGCGTTTGGAGTGCGCCTACTGCACGACACTGTGTCTGAGTTCGGGGCAGCTCCCTCTAGCGACGCCATCCGCTCCTTGAGCTCCGCCACTTGAGACGAGAGGCTCCCGATAACCTCCATCTGCCGCTGTATAAGCGCTGTTTGCTTCTCGACGAGATCGTTTACAGTAGGAGCAGCAGCAGGTTCGTCCTTCGCAGGAGCATTTCGGCGTGTGACCAAGTCGCTGTGAATGGTAAGTGCCCAGCTAGCTAGTTCGGTCTCGGTGATCCTGAACTGACTGATTGTTCGTTTCATGCGCTCGATGTAGGGTGCCGCTGGAGAGAGCTTCAGCATATCGTGGTAGTGCAGCACTGCCACTGCCATGAGAACTTCCAAGACGTCGTCCCTAAGGTTCATTGAATCGGAAAAGCCGAAGGAACTTGCGAACAAAGCGTTTTGGAGCTGCTGGATCTTGTGGCTCACTACAGAGTCGAAAACGCGAAGGGTAGGTAGGCAGGGCTGCGTTTTGGAATCCCAACCCGCCAGTATCTTACCCACTTGTTGATCCTCTTGTGTAGTACTGACGATGTAATTGAATGCCTTGCTTATAGATGTCATGCTCCAGCCCCCACGATCCAAAATCCAGGGAGTACTGATGTTGCTGTTGCTGTTGGCATTTTGCGCCGCACCTCGCCTGAACGAGTGCGACGACAAACCCTGCGTCAGTTCGATGCCGTCTGCTGCACACTGCTGACTCCACCTACGCAAAAGCCGATTGACGTAAGCTTGTGTCCCAGGGATAGCGACCTTAAACCTCTGGTTGGTAACCGGCGGTTGCGCGTCTTCTTCGGCTGCAGTAGGCACGCGTCCCTCGAGGAGCTCTAGTAGAGGCCGATCTGTAAGCGACTGCTCCGGAACCGTAGCTTCGTCGGTGCCATCTCGTGGTAGCTGATCCAGGAGAAATTGGCTTGGGGCCGTTTGCATAATTGTAGCGACAGCTAAAGCATGCAATGGACACGTAATAAAGTTGCCAAAGTCGTAAAATAAAGAGGCATCTTGGAACGAGGCAGACTTGATTCGCTTGAAGTGAATGTACAGGCAGCCACCTAGCAGTAAACACATATTAGATCGGTAATAACAAATTAAACTCTAAGCGAACTCACTTACCAGGATACACAGCAACTTGGTTTTTTACGAGGCATGCTGTATCGGAAGAGCGCCCCAACAAATACCACAACAAACTGATGAGGCCTGCATCCTTGTAATCTTCTGCTGTGGTCGCGCCCTTGTAAATCACCGTCGCCAGTGCTCTGAGATCCTCTTTTGTGCATGGAGGCGCTTGATGAGTAAACTCAGTGCCTCGCTTGGCACAGTGTTTATCTAGTATAGACGCAATTTTCTGCAACCGGCGACTTGCAACAGCATTTTGAGCAGGGAACAGCTCTAGGAGGTGGTTCTTGACGTTGCCGAAGTAGCTAGACACAGAGTTTTTAGACAGTAAAGAGGCCCTTGATGTCTCCTTGAAAGCTAAATGCATGGCAAATTTGTCTAACACGCTACACAGAGCATCACCTGACTTATCTGCCGCTATAAACGACTGTATTTGTTCCACCTTCATACCTTCCGACTCGGCGAACCGCTCGAAAGCGTTCAGCGCTGTTATGCGCGCTCTCTGTGAGTTACCAGGTATCAGCGCTTTAGTTGTCATTGCCCGGGAGTGTGACTTTGGTCATGTCTCGTCTGCCGGAGACTCCATTCATTCTCCCCCGTCTAAATCGATAATTGTCCGAATAGCCACGATATTTTTGAAATATGGCGCTGACTCAGTTTCACTATTGCAATATCAAATATTTTGAAATCATTCGGACACAATATGTCCGAAAGGTCCGATAGACAGCTGGTGAGATTTGAAGCTTTCTTATTGGCTACGGAGCGTCCAAGTACCGATTTGATTGGCCAATGCTTATTGTAATATTCGTAACCCCAACGCTCTGTGTCCGAATGGACATGCTATTCTACCATATTCCAGTCACTTCGATCCGAAAAACTAGGAGGTCGTAAAAAAAATGCGTATTGTAAAAAATCGAATAAATTTGTAGCATTTTCGGTTAGGGTAGGATAAGGATATCTATTTTCAGTCTACGGCAACCGATTTACAAATTACGGCGACCGATTTGTGCGCACTATGAAGACTATGCGCCTTTCTTAGCGAAACGAAAAGAGTGGATTTGGCTCTAGAATTGCAGCGATGCACATGTTGGTGGACGCATATGTTTTGGCAAAATTGGAATCAGATCCACGTCCACCGCATAATCGTGGACGCGGTGGACGTGGATGGAAGGTGGACGGGAGGGAAGACCCAATCTGGGGCGGTTTCAGAGGTATAACAAGCTAACGGCATGGAGTACCATTCGGTTATCGCCTGGATCTCACATAACCAGCCATCAACGCAGCCGATATAACCCCTTATCATACCTCCAGAACTAATTTCTTTGAAATCATTCATTACAAGTTCTCTGTCAGAATCACACCCAGGGAATGCAATTTAAAGCTCGCGTAAAGTGAGGATTACAGTCATTGTAGCATCAATAACACGATAGTAGGAGGCGGTACTAATTCCGACTGTGCGTCGAATATGGTATGATCCTCCTGCCAAATACCGCAGTGTCGTCATCAGCATGATTGTGGGGCAGATAGGATTCTCACTTGTAGAATTCATCGAATGCTGCTCAGATACGGCTAGTTCAGGCGTCAAACGGCCAAGTAAGTTCGAAAAACCTTCAGCTCCCATGCGAAATGTGCGTTCAAACATGTTCTCATTCAGCAGCATCTCGATTTCCGCGTCCACATCGACCCTTTGGCGGCTGACCCGTCGGTTCCGTGTGTGTCTGCGTAACACGGTAAATAGAAGAAGATCGAGGTGAGTGTTTCGTTGTCGCCGGTTCCGACTTGTCATTGAGAGGACTGTCATTGAGAGGTCGTCTTCAGTGGCCATGGCTCACGTATAAGATCCTTTTTAACGAAGCGATCGCAATAGTGAAAGTGTTTTTTTATTTTTGCCTACGTACAGTGCTAGTAGATCAGCGTTCACAAACGATAGATACAAAAATAGACGTCAACCATCCCTCCTCGACGTTGATCCACAACATCAGTCCAGTTTGAGCTTGTTCTCAACAAAAAGAAGTGGATGACAGCATAAAAAGAACGATCCACCAAAGCACTCGTCCACTTGCACGAATTCCGCTAACTAATAATATAGGGCTTTTTATAGTGAAAGTATTACATTGAAAACTTCCTATTTTGATACTTTCGCAATTTTATATTATAGATTATTATAGAGGTTATCAAACATAGAATAAGTCATTATTCTGAATCTACTGAATTATTCCAAACTCATTCCTGTCATAATGCATCCCTGCCCAATAGCTCTCCATCCATTCCTGGCCTCACAGTCACCAAGTTCGGACCATGTTCGCGCTCTCTCGTCTCGCTCGCGCCGCGCGCCCCGCGGCTTCTCTGCCGGCCGCTCGCTGCTTGTCGTACGTGGCTCCTCCGCGTGTGTCGGCCGACAAGACCTACCGTTTCGGACTTAAGCTGGACGACGTCAAGCCACAGGATGAGGACGAGGAGAAGGCGCTCGAGCGACTGAAAGCCGTGCTGAGTCTGCAGAACGCGTCGCAGCACGAGCTCAACAAGGCGCAGGTGGCCACCGCCATCGAGACGTTCCAGCGCTTCCCGGGCGACACGGGGTCCAGCGAGGTGCAGATCGCAGTGTTGACGCAGAAAATCCTACGCAGTACGTCGCACGCGCAGCAGCACAAGAAGGACCATCACTCTCGACGAGGCCTTATTGCCATGGTGGAGAAGCGACGGAAGCTGCTCAAGTACCTGCGTCGCAAGGACCTGCACAAGTTCCGTGAAGTGGTGGCAGCTTTAGGTCTCCGTTTTTCTTAAACTGTGCTTGTTATCCTGTTGTATACAGGGTACACGACAGCATAGGATTGCAGGATAGAAGACAAAGTGTTTCTTGCTACTTTAGTATTCGCTGTCGTTGTCTTCGTCTTCTTCTTCGATGATCGCTTCTTGGCTTTCCATGAGCAGGGACAGAATGTCGACGCATTCGGCGAAAGACACTAGGGTGTCATTTGTAGCGCCGATTTCTTGCAGGAGATCAACCAGTTGATCTTCCGAGACGTCGAGTTGCAGCACGTCGATGAGACCAGGTAGACGCGAGCACGGGATGCAGCCGCTGCGAGTCTTAGCCGATATTTTGTCGGGGCTTTCGGCTAATTCAGCGCTTTGCACTGCTAAAAGAGCAGCAAACTCGCTCTGAATGGCGCGTAGCATCTGCTCGTCGAACACGATGACACCAGGCTCCAATTCCGTTGCAGTAACAGAGCTACGGTGAGGTGCAGCGTCCGTATCCAAGTTGTCTTCATCAATCTGGAAGGCTCGTTCCCGTACTCGGTCCTGACGAATCCCAGCAACACCTTCACTTAGTACCTGGTCTGGATGTGCAAGTTCCAACTGGAAACACAGGATAAGGGTGAGTAAGTTGCTTTGTGATAGTTGAAAGCTTTCCCATCCTTACCTCTGGCATCTGGAAGAAGTTGTGACTCGCGTCGTCCTCAAGATCGTCATCGTGCATGTTAAATTCCGTGTCGTCGTGGTACGTTCCACATTTGGGAGCTCCGTCGACCCATTCACCTTCGTACATCTTGCGTGTGGCCTTGTAGAAGTACCGACCAGGTCCTTCTTTTTTGTCGTTGAGCCAGTGGCCTTCATACCGATCGCCGTTTGCTGCAACAAACTGGTAAGTAAACTATCTAAGAGCCCATCCGTGTAAAAACTTACCTAGAACTAACGTCCCGCGTCCGGAGCGCTCATTACGAACCCATTCTCCATCATACATGGATTGATCTTCCCCGTAGACCACACGACCATGTCCGTGTCGCTTATTGTTGAGCCACAAACCTTCGTACTTGCCGCCATCTTCATGGAAAAAGGTGCCGCGTCCGTGTCGGTGGTCGTTGTACCATTCTCCAGCGTACTGTTTGCGTAGTTTCTTCTTTTCCTCGACCCAGTAGACTCCACGCCCCTGTCGTTTGTTCTCCTCCCATTCTCCTTCATACTTGTTGCCATTGGCATACATCAGAGCTCCGTAGCCATGTTTCTGACCGTCCTTCCAGTCGCCAGTGTACTTCCCTAACAGCGTGTACTCGATCTTCTTAGCAGCTGCAGCCATATTGGTAGCTTCCATGACGTTGGCATAGCTTGGCAATTGAATCTCGCCCTTCTTAGGCTGCACCCAGTACACCGAGTGTCGTGGACCATTACGAGCTGCCAGTTTCTCCCTTAACCTGCTAGCAGACAAAGCATTGCCTCGACGGCCGATTCCAGGCCTGGAAGCAGTCGTAACCTGTGTACTCATGGTTAGAGCAAAGGAGAAGTAGCAACGACTAGAGCAAAAATACACGACGTCAATTCTGGCACACTGCTACATTTAGAGGCCACACGCACTCTACGCTTCGGTTGATATCGTCAGTTTTTGACCATGAAGCTTTTCTTTCCGCCATAATCCTCATGTTAGCTCAGTGTTGAGGAGTTTCTTACTGAGTTCCGTCACGCGTCATCAAGGCTCCATACAGATTGGGTCGGCGATCGCGAATGAGGCCCCAACTAGCTCGTCGAACGTGGAATTTCTCGAGGTCGAAGCTCTCCACCAAAACGCCCTCCGATTCACGGTCAGCAATCTTAAGCTATTGGTAAAATAAAATAAACGTGAGAACCAATATCTCCTCGAAACGTTTTGAGCAACGTACCATTTCACCCGTTTGGCCTGTGATGAAAGAGGAGCCAACAAAAGTCACTTGGATACCGTCCACCACCTCCGAACCCACACGGTTGGAGCAGATGACAGGCACCATACTCGACGCCGCATGACCCTGCATTACACGCTGCCACTGATCACGTGGGTCGAAGTTGGGGTCGTACTGGTTGCTGCCCATGGCACTAGGGTAAAGCAACAGTTCTGCGCCTTGCACCACCAAGCTGCGCGCTACCTCTGGGTACCACTGGTCCGATCCAATAGCCACACCAATCTTACCGTAGCGCTGCAATACAAATGGTAAATACCTTCCTCCTCACTGTAAATTCGTTTTACGTACCGTATCCCAGACTTGGAACGAGTCGTCAGACGGCGTGAAGTAGTATTTCTCGTTGTATCCCAGTCGGTCTGAAAGAAAAAATAAATTACCAACTTAGTACATTACCATGGATATCAACTGTCACTGCAAACTTACCGCCGATGTGTTTTTTGCGTACAACACCCAGTACCGTTCCGTCCGCGTCAATAACCGCACAGGAATTGTAGTACGAGTTCTTGTACCGCTCGAAGAAGCTGATAGGGATGACAACGTGCAGCTCCTTAGCCAGTAGAGCCATCCCCTGCACTAATGCCGACTCCTCGAGCGTCGTAGCCAGCTGGAAGTTGCCGGCATTGAGCTCAATGGGGAAGTATGAGAACTGGAAAAGCTCCTGTAGCAGAATCACTTGAGCCCCACGGGAACTGGCGATACGGACGAGAGACTCGGCCTTCTTAATGTTTTCCTCAGGGTTGCCACAGCTCATTTGTGTAGCAGCTACCGTCATAATCTAGGGACAAATAAGACACAAATAAGAAAAAAATGTATCAAATGATGAGCAGCTATGATAATTGTATTCTACTCTTTCGACAGCGGTAGAAGGCGCCTTGAAGCCGGAGGTGCCGGCATTGGCGGAGCTGGAACCCAACGAGCCCGTGGAGGAGCCGACGCGACCCACGGAAGCGTGCATGGAGAGGAAGAGCGACTTGTCGGCGAGTTGATAGCTCGCACAATGGCTTTGGATAGGCGGCGGTACTGCGTTTTGTATGCGGCCATAGTGAACACAAGAGGTTACGTGCGTGCACGATCCCACGACCTGGTGATACGAGAAAACTGTTCTATTTCAGTGCTTTTTACTTGATTGGAGATTTTTCTTTGTTGTACAGTACACGCATCTACTAACTTAAGTTAGAATTTAGAATGAGCATGCAGGTTATAGCGACTTTGTCAGCAGGACCTGCCCTCCCATGTGTAACGATGGCGCCTTATCCTAGTCGTGGCCGGATCGTAGTGTGCACAGTACATGTACATTGCTGCTCTCTAGCAAATGACACCTAAGTGTTTGGTACGCGGGTACTTGGACTGCAACTGCGGCCACTGTACGACGAACTCGTCCGCCACGTAGTAGAGCAGTTTGCCAGTGAGGGACAAGTGCTGCACGCGAGCGAAACTCTCGCAGAAAATGATCTTTGAGTCTGTCTGGATGCCAAACACGCGGAACAGTAGCACCGCCGCACAAATGGGAATACAAGTGCCTGCAAACATTGCTTATTAGCTCAAGACACTCAACAAATGAATTGTTTTCAATGTACCTGGTCCATTGCAGAGCACCAGTTGCGGACGTCGATTGTAGACCAATCCAAGACACGACATGAACGAATGCAGCGTAGTCCAGACTGTAGACGACCACGACTGTCCAACCTAATACAGTACAACACATACAATGTCAACTATCGTGAAGACTCTCAGTGCACAAGATGTACATACCTCTCGGCTACGCGGAATAATAGCGAAAGAGTCCTTTTGTGTGGGTTTCCAGTCCAGTTCCGTCTTTGCTTGACTGGTTTTGTCCGTTTCAGCCACCACAAAAGTGATAGGCGTGTAGATTTCTCGCTTCAGCCTCTTCATCAGCTTCAGCAGCTCCGTCGTGTGCCCTCCGGAGCCCAAAACGGCCATGACGCGGATTTGGCTCGTGCTTTTCTTGCTTTTTGTCGCGTTCTTGAGGTGGAAGAGTGGCTGAATGTAGCTGGAAACCGGCGCCTTCACACGCTGAGGGACAACCACCAACCAGATGCGCACGGCGAGCAGCACCGCCACCACGAGCAGCAGCCCACCAAGACGTAGCAATAGTCCGAGCAGCTCCATACTTTTTGCCACGTCAATATATTGTGAGGGGTTACACTCATCAATATATTGAGAGGTTACATAAGGGGTACACTGGGTTACAGAGCGTAACTCTTCGGTGATCATTGATCACTTCCGAATCGTCCTCGTCCTGCACAAGTGAGTCCAATACCGAAGACTATCGCAATGGGATCCTCCGTGTTGCAGACTTATGTGGTGTGCACTAGCGTGCTGTACCTTAAATTTCTGCGCGTAACTATGATCCAAGCCAAAAAGACGTTCGCAGCTGGAGGTCGTGCACCGGAAGACAAGGCGTTGCCATTGGCTAAGGGCCGGCCGAAACAGACTTACGGCATGGACCCGGAAGCGGAGAAGGACGAGAAGATCCTCAAGGCACGCGAGGTGGAGCACCGTTGGCGTCGGATTGTCCAGAACGACCTGGAGTCTATTCCGTTGGCCCTCGTGGTGTTCGGCGTTGGCGTAGCCATCGAAGACCGCATCAACCCCACTGTGCAGATCGGAGCCATGGCGACGTACACGGTGCTGCGTTGCTTCCACACGATTGCCTACGCGAATAAACTGCAGCCGCATCGTGCCTGGTGCTGGCGCCTCGGTGTTGTCGCCATCGTCGCCGGTGCAGTTAATGCGGTGATCGGCGTGTACGCGTAGGAAAGAGCTGTAACTAGGCTTAACCTGACACCAATACATTCTTGAAACTCTTGCCATTCTGATGCAGCACGGTCCGTTGATGTTCTACGCCAACAGATACCCTAAACGACGTCAGTCAAAGGACCAACAGGTGCAGACTCTTGCACTTGACCTCCGGATTTGCATTAGCATGTTGAACTTTTCGACTTCGTTTCGTAACATTTCCCCAATTGGCTAAAATACTGTTCACTACGTAAACCAGTAGAATCTGACGTAGTGAAGTGACTCGAACCACAACGCATTTAACGCCAAGCAGAAGTCGACCATGAGCGGCTCTACGGAACTTAAGGCGTACATTGTCTGCTCTTTCATCCTCTACCTCAAGTTTGTCATTGCGACGGGGATTCAAGCTACTAAAACGTTCGACGCCGGTTGCCGCCCACCTGAAGACAAGAATTTGGCACTCGCTCAAGGTCGACGTGAACAGAACTACGGACTGTTCGACGATGAAAACGACCCGGAGCTCAGGAAGGCTCGTGAGATCGAGCACCGCTGGAAACGCATTATCCAGAACGACCTGGAGTCCATTCCGTTGGCGTTGCTGGTGTTCCTTGGAGGCGTGTTCGCCGATGGCAACGAGGAGCTGTACGTCGTTTGCCTTGCGATCTACACTCTCGTGCGCTGCTTCCACACGTACGCATACGCCAACATGTTGCAACCGCACCGAGCCTGGTGCTGGCGTATCGGAGTATTGATGATCGTCACCAGTGGTGTCAATTCTATCGTCGGCGTCTTTAACTAAAACTTTGTCAATGAAAAACTACTTTGACGTGAAAATGTTGTGAAAGCTTTTTCAGTGACAAATTAATCAATCCGGCTTTCACGTTGCAGTTCGGACCAATGATAACCGCGTCCTTCACGCCATCCGACACGAGACCTGGTCGTCGGGATAGTCACATGATTCGGGCCGGAGTGCGTCACGCGTGATCCCTGATGGCATTCTGCCATTTTCCCGATTGAAACACAGCACCACCTCCATGTCAGCCTCCACCGAGCTCAAGACCTACGTGACCTGCGCCGCCGTGCTGTACGTCAAGTTCGTGCTGGCAACGGGTATCCAAGCCACCAAGACGTTCGAAGCTGGTGGTCGCCCGCCTGAGGACAAGAAGCTGCCGCTGGCCAAGGGCAACCCCGTGCAGACGTACGGCCTGGTCACGCCGCCCGAGACCACCAAAGAGGAGGCCGAGAAGCTGCAGAAGGCCAAGCTCACGGAGCTGCGCTGGCGTCGCATCGTGCAGAACGACCTCGAGTCCATTCCGTTGGCGCTCGTCGTCTTTGGCACCGGTATTTTGGCCAAGGGCAACCCGGTCGTGCAGATCGGCGCCATGCTTGGCTACACGGCGGTGCGCTGCTTCCACACGGTCGCGTACGCCAACGCCATGCACCCGCACCGCGCGCTGTGCTGGTTGTTCGGAGTCATTTTCATCACCACGGGCGCCGGCAACGCGCTGTACGGTGCCTTCTCCAACTAACTAGCTAATCAGGACCATCAATGAACGTTATGCGCTTGATATCGTCTCCACTGTCTTGCTGTTCACAGCTGCTCAATGGTTGGTAACTTAGTTGAGTCAACCAGAGTACGTCAACGTCGGGTAGCAAATCCCAGTTGCCGATCCAAATTGACGCGGCCGCGTCAAGGTCGCTGTCTGCCCACCGTTCCTTCATTATCCGACTCGCGACGCCTTCTACATGTAGGTATCTCAATCTCTCAAGTGGCAATGGTCGACGGCAACGTGAAGGTGTACGTGGCGTGCAGCTCTGTGCTGTACTTAAAATTCCTGGCGTGAACATGGATCCAAGGCGGCAAGACCTTCGTCTCCGGTGGACGCCCGCATGAGGTCAACAAGCTCGGCATGACCAAGATAAAGCAGGACTACGGTCTCGCCAAGACAGACGACTAGCGTGTGCTAAAGGCGCGCGAGATGGAGCACCGCTGGCGCCGCGTGATCGCCAATGACGTGGAGTCCATCCCGTTCGGACTCTTCATCTTCGGCAGCGGTCTCCTCGCCGGTTGCAGTCCCGTTGTGCACGCCGGCGCATGACTCATGACAGTCTACACCAGGGCTCGGAAAATACCGTATCTTATTGTACGGCCTGCTTGCATTATCCGTAATAAGTTATTCAATAACCACACAAACAATAGATAATTATTGTTCAATATAAAATATATTGACGGTGCGTTTTTCACTGATTGTCACTATCCACCCCCATTTAATGACCTAAAAAGTATTAGTATTTTCACAAACCGATTATAAAATTAAATGTAAAATAGTAGTACCCTCACTCAAAAGTAGCTATATCACTCAACTTAGCCTTTGTCGTTGGGAAGCGCTCCATTACGGGGTCTAACTATGCTCGAACGTTGGCAAATGTCAGGTCCTCTAGCTGAACCTTCAGGATTAAGTATATTGTCTGGGCAAGCAATAATATCAGACAGTCTTACATTTCAATAGTTAATTATTCAAAAAATATGAATACTATTGGTATGGAATTATTTTTTTCCGAGCCCTGGTCTACACGACGGCACGTTGTCCGCGTACGTGTACTTAAAGCTACGCAGTCATACCGCACACGTCGGCGTACTCGCCTCACTGGTCGGCGTAAGCAACGCTGCTGTAGCCATTCTAAACTATGATAGACAGAAGACAATTTGACGTAGAGCTTGCACCTCATAATAGATACGCTGAAATGTTGAGCTGAGCGCTGCAGGCTGCAGGCTGCAGACTGCAGTGCAGTGCAGCGCCTGACGTTGTTGATTTGCCATAGAGTCTGTGACAGGTTTTGTTGGAGTTTATGTTTCTGTAAACGTTTACAAACGCCCCGACGCATGCCAGCCGTCGGAATTGTCGTACGTGGCTGGCAGGTCACAACCGAAAAAGTCCAGAGATCCGCGCCATGGTCGACTCCAACACCAAGGTCTACATCGCCTGCAGCTCCGTGCTGTACCTAAAGTTCCTGCTCGCTACGGGCGTGCAGGGCGGCAAGAAGTTCCGTTCGGGTGGTCGTCCGCCTGAGGATGCCATTCTCGGCTTAGCGAAGACGATGGGCAAGGGCCGTAAGCAGACGTACGGCCTGGACAAGACCGACGACGAGAAGATCCTCAAGGCCCGCGAGGCCGAACACCGCTGGACGCGTATTGTCAGCAACGACTTGGAGTCCATCCCGTTCGCGCTCTTCATCTTCGGCGGCGGCATTCTGGCCGGCAGCAACCCGACGGTGCACGCCGGCGCCATGACGGTCTACACGGTCGCGCGTTGCCTGCACACGTACGTGTACGCGCACGCCATGCAGCCGCACCGCGCGCTGTGCTGGGGCGTCGGCGTGCTTGCTACGCTCGTGGGCGTTGGCAACGCCGTCGCTGCCATTCTGTAAGCGTTTTCTAACGAGTTGGTATGTTTTTAAATAAAAAAACATCGTGAGGAATTGAAGTCACGTTGTACATGTAGGTAGATCTGGACGGTAAACATCGGGGGTGGAACTAATCGTAGCGGTTCGTCTTGTGACTGATCAAGCTGGTGAGTCAATACGATCATCGACACCATAATTGAATCGGACAGCTACGGCGCAGAAGAATCCCAAGAAACACGGTCTATACAGACGAAATGGTGGCTGGTAACGTCAAGGTCTACGTTGCGTGCAGCTCCGTGCTGTATCTCAAGTTCCTGTTGGTCACGTTCATCCAAGGGCCTTTGTCATTCAAGGCCGGCAGTCGTCCGCCTGAAGACGCCCGATTGCCGATGGCCGAAGGCCGTGCGATGGATTACGGGTTGACCGGGACGGATGACACTGCTGTGATCAAGAAGCGCGAAGAAGTCCATCGCTGGCAACGTATCATCGCTAACGATCTCGAGTCCATCCCCTTCGCGTTATTTGTATTCGGTGGTGGCGTTCTGGCAGACAGTAACGACGTCGTACATGCCAGCGCTTTGATTACCTACACGGTGTCGCGCTGCCTGCACACGTACATGTACGCGAACGCAATTCAGCCCCATCGCTCCAATTGTTGGTTTGTTGGTGTGATCACCACTATCGTCGGAGTTGTCAATGCGCTTGTTGCTATAGCGTAAAAAGATAGTGAAGGGAACGTAGGGGTTAAGCGCTTCTTGAATACATTCATTTCAGTTTTCACCATTAGTGGTCGCCAACTAGCAACTACATGTATTGTTGTGCTTGTTCTACTGTAGTTTAATGTGACTTTCGAAGAGCGATAACAGAGATACAAATGCCGATAGTAATATCCCCGACAATGCTTCATTCTCTCCCTGAGAGAGACAAATACGACGTCCGAGTACTCTCGAGCTGGAAATCCTTAGTAGCACATAGGAGAAGGAAATATCCCATTCCGCTCAAAATATAAACAAACTAAACAAACGCATGGCCAATTGCGCCAAGAAGATCGCAACCTACGATCGATCCGTTCCTACTGTTGTGTGGGTGTCCCGAAGATGGAACTAAGCTTAGGACGCTTGTGCTTGTTTACGTTGTTGACCCCGTTATCCTTCTTAAGATGTGCATGTTTTTCATGAAAAGAAGTCAAAGTTGCAATGGGATCGGAACTACAGTACCAAGCGTCTGCACACACACACCACAAACTTGTATTTGCTGGCCGATTTGTTCACAACTACATATAAAGCAACATCACTACGTGTACCATCTACTCACTCCGACAGAGTCTTTAAGCACGTAGCTTACGACCTCCCTGCTTCACCAAAGCTGCTGCTTGTTGAGCTGCCTTCGTCACGCTGCCATCCATCGGGTACGTGATGTGAGCCATCGTGTTGAAGCCATTTGCACACACCGGGTCGCCAAGGTTGCAAAACTCAATTGCCTTCGCTCCGTACAACTGACTGGAGCTCTTGATCGTCTGTCCCATGAGTTTCAACGGGTTTCCGAACGTAACGATCGCCTTGATACGCGGAGCCAGAGACTCGGGAATGCTTGAACCGACACCGAGCATTGTCTTGATGCCAATGGAGATGTCCGTGACGCTAGCACCTTGCGAGTACCCACCGAGCACAAAGACCGTGTTGGGGCATTGTTGAGCCACCGAAGTGACGTGGTTCGTCATGTCCGTAGCTCCTGGTCCAGCACTCGTCTGCGTCACCGACGCAAGGTAATTGACAGCGTAGGACGAGACACTCAGGCCAGCGAGATTGGACTTGAGGCCACTGACGAGGGGGGTACCGCAGATCCCGAGGCCGGGCATCTCTCCACTACCACGAGCGAAAACAATGTGGACATCGGAGCATTCGGCGCTGGTAACGGCGGGGCTGAACAGCATGAGCAGTAGAGAAGTGAAGATCGTCGAGGCGAAGTTCATAGTCGATGGGGCTTTCGTAGGACGCGAGAAATTGCTGAATGAACTGGTTGATTAACGACGAACAGCGAAAAGAAGTTGCCGCTTTGGTCAGCCTCCAAGGGTGGTTAGTTGACTAAAACGCCTGCCAGCCGGAGTCGAGAAAGCTGCCGTCTCTGCAGCTACTTCTGCCATATTGACCGCAATCTACGATGAATATTCGACAGCATGAAGCAAGCCGACCATCTTGATTTATCACGTTCAGAAGGTGGAAGTTGAGTGACCGCAATCGTGATCTTACCTGGCTTTTGACCAGAGTTGAAGTGCATCCTGTTTCAGCGAAACCAACAGCTTGCTGCATCTGCAAGCACGTATTATACCGGCATCGACTGGCCATTACCGAAGGAATTCTAGCAATTCGTCAGGTTTTCATTACAATACAAGACTTCTGACACATACGTCTTTTTCATAATGTATTGTGCTCAGAGCTTCTCAGAACTTCTGAGCACATTACATTTTATTGCGTGGCAATCCTTACTACTACTGTAGTATGAAAGAATTATACAAACAAAAAACTCGAAAAACAAGTTGTTGTTTTACAAAATAGATTTGAGAAGTTATCTATCGATCGAGAGCATTTGGTTGTCTCAAGCTGAGACTTTCAACGGATAAGCAAGTTTTGCTGGGTGAACGGACATCTATATTTCTCTATTTCAATGCACTATTTACGATAAGGCTACTACGCACTACAACCATGCGCGAACGATGTTCCAACTAGACGTAGGTGACGGTGCTAGGCGAGTACTTGCAGAGGTTGCCCGACGGACCGGCACCGGCCTCGTCCGGCTCGCCACCAGACGTGGTGCCGTCCGACCATGAGCACACGTTGATCTTCTTGCCCTTGATCTTGATGTTCTCGAGGGTGGCCTGGTCGCCCCAGTTCTCGTTCACCGTCACGAGACTGACGCGACCGTCAACGGCGTATACGTTCTTGACGTTGACCTTTAGGTTCTTGAGGCCACACGTGCCGCACGAACGGTAGAGCTTTCCGAAGTCCTCGACGTAGAAGCCCTCGATGGAGACGGTGCCCTGGCCGTTGTGCTGCACGACCTTGTCCTGGGCGTGACGAGCGCCGCCTCCGATGACCTTGGCCACACTGCCGGACGATCCACCCTTGATGCTCAGCGCGTCCTCGCACACATCGTCCCACCAGACATTCTGGATCGTACAGCCGCTCTGCTCGCAGTGGACGCCCTCCATTTGGTCCTTACCGATGATCACGTTCTTGAGCGTGCCACCGGGTTCGACGCGGAACACGGCCGTCTGCCATCCGCTCTCGCGCTGACCGGCGCACTTGACGTTGGAGCGCTGGAACGTCTTCATCTTGCCGTCGTAGACCTCGCCGTTCTTGACGACGTAAGGCTCGTCGAAGTACTCGTCGCCCTGGCTGGTAGGCCAGGCCCCGGTGGGCATTGGGGCCGCTTCGGAACGCATGGACGCACCCGACGCGATGGCGGTCGTCGCGACAAGCGCAACCGAGACGAAAGTGAAAGCGTTGACCATTGTCTCTAGGTTGGTTGGTGCAATGAGTGTAAATTGGAAAATGAATGACGAGATTAAGTGTTGTTTTCGATGCCTGCGTGGAATGGCTGCGTGCTGCGCTAATAACGTAGCAACCAGCCAGCCATGTACAGGCAGCGTCGCCACCGCAAATCCTGTCGTTGATATCGATGTCGTCGAGCAGGCTCCGCATTGCCAGATGCTATCGGCCATGGAACAGGATAGCAAGAGGTTGTTGTCGGTTTACTTAGATCGAATCCACAAAACGGCAGGCTGATGACCACCGCTGCTCTGCAAGGACGCGTGCATGTGTAGGCCAGATACTGGCCTTACGACGACACGATCCAGTGTGGAGACTAAAGTCGTCATTATTAATCAGAGATCATTAGTATTGAAAACAGCTTTGCATTATTCTGGCTATACTAGCAGTAGTGTGCAAGAATAACCATCACGGATAGAACCTTACCGGTAACATGTCCTAGTATCGAGCTGCCCATGACGCACCGCACGCAAAGTTCAGGCTGAACTGGCGGGCACTCTGCGCCGATGTGCACCAGGTGGCGACTACAGCAAGACCACAAACTCGCAGACGAAAAGGTGGCAAAACAGGCGTTGAGATGCAGAGAGAACAGACGGCGGAATGTTGATCGATCGCTTTGGCGCCGTCGTGTGGCAAAGCATGCCTGGTTGTGGCTGGTTGTACAAGTTTACGGCCTTAAGACCCCTATTCTATTAAATAATAGTGACGACCATTTCGTGAAGACCTTCTGGTTTTAACCATCATCGTTATTGTTGTCACTGAAATGGTGCATTAGTCTTTCGATCACCGCAGTCTTTGTATCTCATTAATCTCTTACGGATCAACAAACATGGACATGTATACAAGCATTCCTTGAGCTTTCATCCCAGCACGTACCACTAAATTATTCAAAGTAACGATCGCAGATAGCTGTTTGCATCGAGATCCAGAAGCGAGGGCAGAATCAAGGGGCAAGTGATCGGTTGACTCACACCATTTCTCAATGCCATCTGTAACCCAAGTCATCACTGATGCCACAAACCAAAGATCATGGCCACAAGTTGGTCGGCACAAATCCGTCAAAAGACATAGCGAAGAACTGATACAACTCGGAACCTTTAGTATCATAGTAATGAAAACTAAAAGAGCAGCGCCAAAGCGATCGATCAACATTCCGCCGTCTGTTCTCTCTGCATCTCAACGCCTGTTTTGCCACCTTTTCGTCTGCGAGTTTGTGGTCTTGCTGTAGTCGCCACCTGGTGCACATCGGCGCAGAGTGCCCGCCAGTTCAGCCTGAACTTTGCGTGCGGTGCGTCATGGGCAGCTCGATACTAGGACATGTTACCGGTAAGGTTCTATCCGTGATGGTTATTCTTGCACACTACTGCTAGTATAGCCAGAATAATGCAAAGCTGTTTTCAATACTAATGATCTCTGATTAATAATGACGACTTTAGTCTCCACACTGGATCGTGTCGTCGTAAGGCCAGTATCTGGCCTACACATGCACGCGTCCTTGCAGAGCAGCGGTGGTCATCAGCCTGCCGTTTTGTGGATTCGATCTAAGTAAACCGACAACAACCTCTTGCTATCCTGTTCCATGGCCGATAGCATCTGGCAATGCGGAGCCTGCTCGACGACATCGATATCAACGACAGGATTTGCGGTGGCGACGCTGCCTGTACATGGCTGGCTGGTTGCTACGTTATTAGCGCAGCACGCAGCCATTCCACGCAGGCATCGAAAACAACACTTAATCTCGTCATTCATTTTCCAATTTACACTCATTGCACCAACCAACCTAGAGACAATGGTCAACGCTTTCACTTTCGTCTCGGTTGCGCTTGTCGCGACGACCGCCATCGCGTCGGGTGCGTCCATGCGTTCCGAAGCGGCCCCAATGCCCACCGGGGCCTGGCCTACCAGCCAGGGCGACGAGTACTTCGACGAGCCTTACGTCGTCAAGAACGGCGAGGTCTACGACGGCAAGATGAAGACGTTCCAGCGCTCCAACGTCAAGTGCGCCGGTCAGCGCGAGAGCGGATGGCAGACGGCCGTGTTCCGCGTCGAACCCGGTGGCACGCTCAAGAACGTGATCATCGGTAAGGACCAAATGGAGGGCGTCCACTGCGAGCAGAGCGGCTGTACGATCCAGAATGTCTGGTGGGACGATGTGTGCGAGGACGCGCTGAGCATCAAGGGTGGATCGTCCGGCAGTGTGGCCAAGGTCATCGGAGGCGGCGCTCGTCACGCCCAGGACAAGGTCGTGCAGCACAACGGCCAGGGCACCGTCTCCATCGAGGGCTTCTACGTCGAGGACTTCGGAAAGCTCTACCGTTCGTGCGGCACGTGTGGCCTCAAGAACCTAAAGGTCAACGTCAAGAACGTATACGCCGTGGACGGCCGTGTCAGTCTCGTGACGGTGAACGAGAACTGGGGCGACCAGGCCACCCTCGAGAACATCAAGATCAAGGGCAAGAAGATCAACGTGTGCTCATGGTCGGACGGCACCACGTCTGGTGGCGAGCCGGACGAGGCCGGTGCCGGTCCGTCGGGCAACCTCTGCAAGTACTCGCCTAGCACCGTCACCTACGTCTAGTTGAACATCGTCCGCGCATGGTTGTAGTGCGTAGTAGCCTTATCGTAAATAGTGAATTGAAATAGAGAAATATAGATGTCCGTTCACCCAGCAAAAAAACTTGCTTATCCGTTGAAAGTCTCAGCTTGAGACAACCAAATGCTCTTGATCGGCAGCCATCGCGTTCCCTTGTCGTGGCACCTCTTCATAGTTCTTCTCTCCGACAACCCACCAAGTCCCAAGAGCTTGACAACGAGTTGCAATGACGAACGGAAGTGCCAAGGTGTTCGTGTGCTGCTCCTCGGTGCTGTACATGAAGTTCCTGACTGCTACGATGATCCAAGGCTCCAAGAAGTTCGTCGCAGGAGAACGCCCGCCTGAGGACTCCAAGTTCCCAATCTCTAAGCGCAAACAGAACTTCGGCCTCGACACTACCGTTGAGCCTGAGATACTCGAGCCTTCGCGTCGTTGGGGGAGTATCATCATGAGCGACCTTGAGGCCATTCCACTTGGGCTGTTCATTTTCGGTGCGGGTATCATGGCTGGGGCGAACCAGAATGCCCAGTGCCGCGCCATGGTCGTGTTCACAACGGCGCGTTGCCTACACACGTACGCGTACGCAAAGGCGAAGCAGCCGATGCGCTCGTTGTGCTTTGGAGTAGGCGTAATCGCGACGCTAGTGGGTGTGGGCAACGCTGTGAGCGCCATTCTCTAACTTACGTTGTTACATTCAGTGAAAGCTGAGGCATTGCATGATAGTAAACATGGATTCATTATGTTGTAAAGATTTACTTCAATTGTGGTTTACAGCACCGTGTTCTCGAGTTGGTTCATGTCCTCCTCGATACCACACTCTACCTTGAGGTGTCCGTGTTTGGTCATTAGTGACGCTTCCAGGAGTTTCATCGCTACGAACGGATTCTGTGCCATCTCCAACATGCTATTGCAGAAATCTACTTGGGATTCGTGCTGGAACACGCGGCCGTGCTTGAAGTGGAACACCTTGTCGTATTGGATAACGTATTCCTTGCCGATCAACTGTTGAGCGAGCTCTTCGTCGTCAATGATGCGCGGAAAGAACTTCTCCAGTGTCGTGCGGCTGATTCGACAACGTGCTGTAGCCTTCGCCAAGACTTGAATGACGGCATCTCTCGACGACAAGTCCTCGTTGATGCTGATGATGTCGTGGACGAATACGCGCATGGAGGTATGGCCTTCCGTGCACAGCTTGTACTGGTTCAGGAACATGTCAACTCCCCGGAATTCAGTGCAGATGGCGTCCTTCCTCATGATTCCTCGAAGAAATGTCTCTGCTTGTCTGGACTGCTCAGGGTGGTTTAATGGGTCGAAGCCGTTGGAAAAGTGCACGTAGAAGCCCTTGGTGAGGTCGATGGCGTGTGCCACCGCATTGGTGCGGGCATTGACCATGGCGGAGTCCAACAGCAGTCGTCGATGTTGCAGCATCTCAATCTCCACCTGCATAGCGTGCACCTCGTCCTGGAGTGCCAATGGTTCACCTTGGTTATCCGCATCTTCTCCACTGTCTTCAATCTCTGGTTCACTCTTCTGCTGACGTTGTGCACGGCGCTTTGCCATTTCAATCTCTCGTCGTTTGGTCTTACAATTCCGAGACTTGCCTCTAACGCTCAGTCTTGACGGACCGATCACAACGGCGCCGTTCTTGGGTCGTACAACCACAGTAGTTGTACTCGATTCGTCCACTTCTCGGTGCATCCAGGCACGACGCTGTCGATACGCCGCTTCGCTCTGGAACAGCATGTGCATGTTTACTTTTTGAGGTGGGATCAGGTGTGACGTTGGCGTTGACCAAGCAAAACCAAAAATGGCGCAGGATGTGGAGTCGTCTTGGACGTTTCGCGTGCGTGTTTTAATATGCCCAACGATTTCAGTGGCCAGGACTTTTCCGACGTCAAGCCAGAATACGCTCACGTGATTCTGCGCCATATTAACACGGTGAAATGAGCATGAGTCAATAGTCTCTTAACTAGAGTGAACGGCATCAGTACTTAAATTCTCAGTTGACGTCATTAGAAATGGTCATGGGATCGAGGGGGGAAAGAGCAAAAGGTTTCACAACGGACGAGATCTGCTAGACAAAGGCACGCATCGCTTGATTTCTTTTGTTCTTTAGTTAAAAACAGTGTTGTGCATCCGTCTCATTGCACGTCTGCAAACCTGTTCAGTCAATTACAGTCTTCGTTGGTCATCCACACGAAACGCTCGCTCTGGGGCCAGCTCGCCTCTGACTCGCAGAATTTGCTTAGTGTCTGACCCAGCGGATCTGAGAAACTGTAGGTTGGTAGTATGAAAAAAAAAAAAACTATAGGTGGGACCGACATTTCTTTGAGTAGTATAGTAAGTGATTAGAGGCTTTCAGAAGCACCGATCAACAAAATCCCGTAGTTGGAAACACGTATCATCGATTCCGGCTTTTATATACGTGTTTTAAATTTGTCGTGGTGCTTCAGAACTACCGTTCAAGTAAAACACGTAGAAACTCACGTACTAGCTAGAGTGAATGTTCAAATCACAACTTCAACATTGACACCGCACTAAAGCGCCCGATCTAATGAAGCGGTCCCGGTCGGATGACGAGGACGATGAAGTTCTACTACTCTGGTTGATACGACCAGCGTCCTTGCCGTATCGAGAGCGCACCCTTGTCCCTGATGTTCGTTTGGACATCCTCAGAATGTCTGACGAGGAAGCCAAGAACCATTTTCGCCTCACTGTGGGTGAACTACAGCTGCTTGAACGACATTTGAACCTTCCAAGCGTCTGAACATTCAGGATCTCTCGAAGTAAAGCCAAGTCACCTTCGGTGGTGAAGTGAATTTTCTTGCGTTTACTGGCCTGCTTGTCCTCTTGCTTAGCGTCGTCACAGCCCTCGCCAGCGCTATCATCTTCATTCACAAGCGCTGTATCACCAATTACGCGGTCAGACGGCGAGATATAGCTTCCTCCGTCGTGTGTGCCCTTCTGTAGCTCATCGCGGCGTGAAATTACCTCCAAGTCGGTGGTGGAGTGTTTGGCAGGGGTCGTGCTGGTCGCGCGGGCTGTCATCGACGAGGGCTTGCCACCAGACGACTTCTTACCGGGGTTAACCTTCTTGGCAGTAGTACTAGCGCTGAATTTGACGCCTCATCCACTTCGTTGACCTTGTTTCTTGTTATCATCAGCTTTTACTTGTTGTTGTCGTTGCTGAGCTTGTTCTTGGCCTGGCTACAGTTTCGTGCGGCTCTATCTCGAACTTCTGCGCCGTCTGTGTGGCTGCTACTACCCGTTGGAGGTAACTCCCAAGGCATTCGACTGCTTCTTCAATCCAAGGGCAACGCAACAGGTCTGCGAACACACTCGGACAGATAGTTCTCCTTCGTAGACGGCGTTAGAGCATGTGATGTACCATCTTGGAACAGGACGAACACTTGGTCGCGTCTACATCGTCCGCCTCCGTGAAATCGCAGTCTGAGAACGAGCATTTGCCTCTCATCGACAGGAATTGCACCTTGGTCGTTTGCGTTGCTTTGAAATTTCCAGGTCGGTAAGCTAGCCCTCAGTTACCGATCGACGGAAGCTGAAATCACGTACTTTGCGGCCAAAACCACAAAGTGGACCACACCATATATTTTTATGTACCGTTCAACTCAAATAACGGTGCTTCTGAAAGCCTCTATTGAAGCTACCTAACGCCAACTACGGAAATTGCAGGAACAATGGTGCTTTCACTACACTGCGCGGTCGTTGGCACAAGAACAGTATTCCCTGTGAAGATCAACGAGGATCTGTAGAATTCGAGCAAGGAGTTGCTCAAAATGTGATGAAGCTTGAAGCGCTGACTGACGTTGGCGCTTGCTGTGACTGAGCATTGCTCGGGAGACTATTTCAATAACTTTTCAGGAAGAAAACTATTAACCATTCGAAGGAGTGTGGACATTTTCATTGAAAAGCAATACTTTTAGTTTTGAGCATTGTACGGGTTCATTTCCCCACACCCAATTCAAGCCACAACCAGGAAGTTGGCTGCATCATTAACGATGCGCGCGACGTCGTTCACGTGCGTCTGAATCGTAGAGCTATTGTCTCCAAACGCGACGCAGTCCGAGATACCAGGGAACGCAGTTCCGAGATATCCTTCATAGAAGCCTGGGCCGAAGATCACGTGCTTGTACCACGGACGGTGGGGCAGACCGGCGTCGTCGATAAGGTGGCGCTCCAGCAGCACCAGCTTCTCGTTCCAGCTACGCAGAAGTTCCCCACTGCTGCTGTCATTCGCCGTCTCAAATTTGTGGATACTCGCATGGAACGTATCTGCGTTAGCAGTGAAACTTGCGATCGCTGCGTGCAGATCCGAGAAATCGACAGTACGATTCATAGCCGAGATTTTGTCTTCAAAGGCGGCGAGGTCTTCCTTCATCACCAGTCCGTACGTGGTAAAGTCGAAGGGGACAACAACATCAGTGGCCAAGCGCATGGTCATAAGTCCCCACCACTGTGCCATGTTGGCGTGCGTAGCGTAGTGCGGATCTCCCAGAGTCTCCATGTACATGAGGCTGTCCATATTGCTGTGGTAGACGCCGTAGACCGCTCCGTTGAGTGTAAAGCCCAGGTTAGCCGAAATCACACCCAAATGCTGGTAGAAAGCAGTGAAATCCGAGCCAGAACCCATGAACTGGATCAAGTGATCCGGCGCCAGCGTGCCGTCGTACACACCGTAAATTTGTGAGCGATGACGGGCAGTTTGAGCGGTCCATTGGGCGTACAAACTGTCGCCAGGTTCATTGCGTGAATCGTTCTTGCCGAAGAATTCGTTAGGAGGAACAGCCTTCGCAGTGTCCTCAATGAACTTCGCAATCGACGGAGTTCCCATAGCGAGAGCCAAAGGACCTACCACATTGTCGACGTTGATGTACGCCACCGCTTTCTGTTTCAGTTCCTCTGCGCGTTCTTCTGCAAACTCCGTACTACCAAGTAGTCCGAACTCTTCGCCGTCCCAAGAACCGAGCACAATAGTTCGACGTGGCTTCCACCCCTGCTTCACGAGGTTGCCCAAACCTCGTGCGATCTCCATCATGACAGCAGAACCGCTGCTAGGGTCCACCGCACCGCACACCCAGGCGTCACGGTGGTTACCGATGAGAACTTGTTGGTCGGGCTCCACCGAGCCTTCAATGGTGCCGATGACGTCCCAAATCGGACCAACCTTATTGTCCATGAGTACGTCCAGGTTCAATACGAGAGACTCGTCGTCACCAATACGGTAACCCTGTGCGTACGTGAGGCCTCCCTGCCACGCATCCGGAGCCTTCTGTCCCCCGATCGAACGCAGGATAATATCTGCTTGCTCGTAAGACAACGGGAGTGCCGGAATGTGTGGGATACTGTCGACGTCCTCGTATTTTAGCTGCGGAGCTCCTTGCACTGAAGCCCAACCGGGAGTGAGCGGATCACCCGATGCTAAGGACAAGTACTGCAGCGAACCACGCTGGAAAGAGCCCTTGGGGCGGTAGATACCCTCCGGGTAAACCTCACCCTGGACGAATCCGTCTTCCTTCGGGTCCGAGTAGATGATGACTGCCGCCATGCCGTGCTGCTCAGCCAACGCGACCTTGAGGCCACGGAAGTTGCGACCATAACGTACCAGCGCGATCTTACCCTCAAGAGTGACGTTGTTGCTGACCAACCAGTCGAAGTCGGCCTGTGTGCCGTAGTTTACGTACACAACCGACGCCGTCACATTACCGGAGTCTGAGTACGCCAGATACGGAGGCAGCGCGTCTGAGTTGTTGGTGCACGCGTCATTGGGCACCGACGTCTCCGTCAGGTTGAGTTCATGCACGCTCTGCTGGGGCGATACGATTGACAGACGGCGGTGAATCGGATACGACAGTAGCGTGTAGTACTCCTTAATCTCGGCCTTGAGTCCAAAGGCGGTGAACTGCTCAGCCGTGTACACTGCGGTCTTGTAGTCTTGCTCAGTGCCGCACGTGTGCGGGACACTAGCGTACGAGTGCAGGAATTCGCGCAGCTTTTCAGGTTGGACGCCATTAATGAAGGCACGTTCCGAATCCGTCAATGTGGCGGCATTACTGGAGGGGCTAACGGAGACTTTGTGGTTGGTGGACGTCGATGGGCTCTGGAACAGCAGGAATCCGCCTACAATTACAACAAGCACAGCAGCCACCGCACCAATTCGAACGCCGGACGACAGAAGCTTCTTCCAGCGAGCTTGGCGAGGCGACGGCGCCGATGCCGCGAATGTGCCGTACGCGTCGGACATGTTCAGCCAACAGGATAAAACGCGGAGTGAAGACTCCAATACTTTCGCCTCCTTTCATCACAGGAAGGACTCAACATGCCACGCACGTTTCCAGCTGGAGCGTGCCACATGATGTGTCCTGGTACAGACGGGTCGACGAGGTCACCACTACTGAGACTGGTTATCCGGGAAGCAGGCTGCGGTGCTGTCCTGGCCAATGCCCAAGGTCAGACACCCAAGGCGAGGACACAGCCAGGGATTAGTAGTAGCGTAAAAAAACCGGTAGTAGTATTACCGGGACTATTGGGTCTCCACGAAAGGAGACATATTAGAAATAGTAGCGCTTCTACAAAGTGGTAGTAGTAGTAGTCATATTAGTATACTATTTTGACTACTACTATTTCTGACTTACGATTCGCTCGACTTGCGAGCGCCCAGCTTCATCTTCATGATTTATCCCTGTTGTGCCGCAGTAGCAGCTGCTTCTCCGCTCGCCTGCTATCCATTCTTGTCCTCAGAGGTCCCATAACTCTCCCTCCAGTTGAAAAGACCCTCTCTTGAAACGCCGAAGACGATATTTTGCCAAGATGGATACGCGCCAGTAGCGCAATAGAGGGAAACTGAGCTTCACCTTCATCTCAAAACCACTTTAGCACATCTATATGTTTGTAGAGGCCCAACAGAGCGTAGTGCATCCGGCTCTGTGCGTCAATCGACATCTCCTTCGACAAGTCCACAATCTTGATCTTGGGGTTCTGGCGTTGGGCGACCTCGAGCCACTCTGGCTCTAAATCAAGCCACTCTCGCAGTACAGCGTCGGCTCTGGCATTGATCTCTGTCTCCTTTAGCTCGTCTCTTGTCTTTGTAGTGGTCCTACTAAGAGTTCATCTGCGTCATCCTAGCCCGTTGATGAGGGCGATGAAAAAGGTGACGAGTCTTGGCTCAATAGACTACTTTGGGACAGTGGCAGCTGAGAAGGAGAGATCTTTCCCTGTTTGGTCATCTGAGCAAACACTTCTCTGTGTTCGACACGAAGAAAGTCAACACCATTCTTGTAGATAGCTTTTTTCTCCTTGCGTGGAATATTACCGACGGCGGCAATCTTCTTCACAAGAAGGACTGCAAAACCTACACACCACTTTAAATTAATATACACCCGGTTAGAATCAGACAAGTTGGCTGGGGAATACCTTTCATTTAGTGCCGAATCGCTGCCTTCGTCGACACCAATAGCACACATGTGATGGATAAGCTTTCCACACACAATACACGGGTCCTTCTTAAGGCCCTCGTCTACCTGACATCCCTCTACAAAGCACGCCATAGTTGTCTCCTGAGATGTTAACTCGATGAACTGGCGATCTCCCTGTTTGTTTGCAAATGGCGAGCGTCTCGCACTGCAGAACGAGAGCCACTCAGTCAAAAATTGTCAAATGAGGGGTCGCATTGCTGGTTCAGGGTTCTGGTGGAAATAGTTCTTTGAGAGTACTATAGTACTGGGATTTGAGAGTAATACTAATACCAATAGTGAATACCAAACATTCGGTATTCATATGACTACTATGTAAATAGTAGTAGTAGTAGTATTACTCCAGAATCATATTTTTAGTTCTACTACCAATCCCTGGACACAGCACTATGGTGACCACCACACACATCCATCATCGAATCTGTACATGTACGACAGCTACATCATGTACCAATCCTTCGCCGTCGGATATTCTGTACACACGGCGAGTGAAGAACCCCTAGTGCAGTGTGTTTAGCTCGATCATGGACACTGCAATTTCATATCGGTACCTGAGGCTGCTCTACAGGCTGTCAGCGCTGTAAATTACAGCGTTGACCGTCTTCCACTATGATGCAGCATATCAAGTCGAAGTTCAGTTTACGTTTTTAACACAATGACCATCATTCTTGAAGAGTGATGCCTCATTGGCAATGTGGAGCAATGACTCATTGCTCCACACCTGAGGTGGCACCTCTCACCGTCTTAATGCACGGTCGCAGTCTCCTTCCGGAAGATTATACTGTATTTTGGTTCGTATACGGGCCTGATCTGATTTTTAGTATATGCTTTTGATGAGAACGTCTTACTGACACCATGCAGTACTCTTAACGAACCGGGCGGACTTGCAGTTTTATTGATCAATACAAATTGCGTTCTCAATTTATTTATCGGTACATCTATCGATATCCTTGAATGTGACCATGAAATTCTTTCAATAAACGTGTTTACGATTACTTTCTCTACGTCTACCGTTCGGTGATTGTAGGCAATCGATTAAGCTTTTTCTTCGGGTCCTGGAGCCTTTTTACCGTGCGTCGGTAGTGCTCGAAGTACTGGTAATTCACATGCGATATCAGCGCTGACCCCGTGACGTTGTCCAACCCAAGAACTTTCTTAGCGTAGTCATCTCCGCGTTTTGCCGCAGCTAAAATGTCCATTCTCGCGTTCATTTCCGTTGGTGAGGTCGCTTTGGCCACAGGTATAGGGATCTTATAATCCTTCCACAACGCAATTGCCTGGTCGTCGTACTCCTTCACAAATTTCTCGTACGTTTTAAAGGCAGCGGTAGTCTTGACCTTCTCGATATCGTCGATACTACCCAAACCCAATTTGACCCAGGCACCGTAAGTTGGGACGTCACCAATGAGCCAGTCGTTGATCTTCTTCGCCTCCGTCTTCTCCAAGAAGCGCAGGTAGTACGGGTAGTTCTTCATCGCCCAGAGGTGATCGTCGGCCACATTCTCCAGTTTCAGCGCCTTCCGGACGAAGTCGTCCGATTTCTCAGCCTTCGCCCACTCATCAACCCTAGCTTTCTTGGAGAATGTCGTGCGAATCTTCGTTATTAGGCTACCTCTCTCCTCGTCCTGCTCGAGGCCAGTGCCGGCAGCAATGCGCAAAGACCTTCCACTGTTTAGTTTGTCGCTTGCAGCTTGTACGAGGAGTGAAGAAGCGTCTAATGTCGACAGAAAGGCGACTAGAGCCGCCAATGCAATGATAGGGAACCGCATGCGTTTCGTGGGGGTTCGTGGCCTTTAGGTAAAATGAGGAACTGGAGGAAATCTCGGACAGCAAACTACCAGTACAAGCTGGCAGCTAGTAGCATCTGTACATGTACACCGTAGCTACCGTACTACAGTTGCACAGACGCGGATGATGACGGCAATTCATGTTGTCGACCGTCGACCGGACCTCAAGCAAATCGCGAAGTGACTCATTGACATTTCTGACATTCAGGCAAATTGCCATACCGTCAAAATTCCAACCTTGCCAACGCCTTTCCAACGTGTACCGGTAATTTCGCGGTACCTTAAGTTGGTACAGTGTACCAACTTCGGTGAAGGAGCGCCGCGTGGCCCACTCATTCTTTCGCCCCCCAAGAACACAAGCCAAGCGAAGCCAAGCCAAGCTCACGACTGCCGCCGACCCTCACAGCCCTCTGCGCCAACCGACCACGGAATGCCTAGCCCTGTGACCTTGTTGAGGCCATGTTGTCTCGCTGCGTTGACGTCCTCATGGAGAGGGAACCAGATCTTGCTCTGGTGGCTGGTTCGATTCCAGCCGTCAACTTCATGACTAATGCAATATGTGTGTTGTGATTGACTAAAGTATCTTTTCTTGTGATTACTGCCTAAGGTCGTGCAAATTCGGGAAGTGCAGAAGCTGGTGTCGGCTCTACAATGTCGCCGTCGTTGCGCCGTTGGCGAAAGTCGGCAATCAGCTGCTTCAACTCGCCAGATTTTTCAAGATCACGCAGCAGCTTCACGACGGGACCTGTGGCGGTGGCGGTGGAGCCTCGTGCCGCCGTGAACGCCAATGTGTTTGTCTGCGCTTCTATTCCCAGGGATCGTACCTCCGACTTGTACGCGGGTGACGTCGTGTCAAGTTTGAAGCCGTCGGGTAAGAAAAGCATCATGTATGCCACTGCATATCGATACTCGTAACGTTTTGACTTATTTATTGCTGCTGATTCATAGGGCCGTGGTTGGTCAGCGAACCACTCATACCAAGAATCGGAGAGCGGCTTTGGAGGCTGTTTGCGGACTCGCTTCGACGCCCGGGTAGTGCTCGTACAATTCTCTTCTATGGCGGTAATACACGATGGCGTTTTCCCCTCCAACCGGTCCAGCCTTTCTTCCAGTGTTGCCTGCCTTGCCAGGGTTTCATTCAGCTGCAGTGTCTGCGATTTAACAATGCGCATAAGCTCACCTAGCTGATCTGTTGTCGTTACTGATGTGGTATTTGTTGTGCTTTCTACAGGAGGATCAAATGCGCCACGAATTGTTACCGCCATAGCTAGCAGCTCCGACTCTGGCATTGAAAGTGCTGAAATCGTCTCACGTACGCGCAAAACAAACGGACTCTCAGCGCGCTGGCGGCGCATACCCGCGTAGTGCATAATCAGAGTCGCGGTTAGAACTTCAAGGACCCGATCATCAACGTTCCAAGTGCTGTCCGAGAACCCAACTGCTGCTGCAAATAGCGTCTGCTGGAGCTTTTGCGCTCGCTCGCGAACAACCCCATCGAGGCAGGTGAGATCCGGGAGCTTGGCACCAGCTTTTGGGTCCCATCCACTCAGTTGTCTGGCTACCTGCTGATCTTCTTGGGTCGTGTTGAGCATGTAGCCAAACGCCTTGTTAACACTTGACGTGCTCCAGCCACCGCGGTCCACAACCCAGAGCGAGCTGAGTCGGTTGTCGGCGTTTGCGTGCATGGCGCCACCGCGGCGAAATGAATGAGACGACAGCCCGGTAGTCAGCCCGGTTGTACTAGCTGCTGGAAGCCTATGAATGGAGGCAAGAAGACGGTTCACATAAGCTTGAGCGCCAGGAGGGTTGCTGGGGATACGGCGCTGGTGCTGTGGATCAGGTTCGTGGTGATCACAATTGTCAAGACTCTCTAATAAACTTACTAAATCGTCACTTTCGCTACTCGGAAGCGCAGCAGGCATTTGTGGTGGAAATTGCGGGAATATACGCCGGCCAGGTGTCGGGTGCATCGCGAGAGCTACGGCTAGCACGTGCAGCGGACAAGTACACATTTCTTTCGGATCAAGGAAGAGAGACACGCCTTGTTGCAGAGCCGTTTTGACGCGTTTAAAGCGTAAGAATACCATTCCACCTACATTGAATTCGTATTCAGTGTAAGTATTATCACAAATGTATATCCACATTCGATCAAATACCTGGATAAACACTAAGTTGGCTTCTTTCTAGTTGCTCCACATCAGAGCTTCGGCCGTAGAGGTACCACATCATGGTAACAAGTGCTGCATCTAGATAATCTGAAGCTGACGATGCGTGCTCGTACAGACTTGATACAATAATTTTCAGGTCAGCCTTAGTGCACGGTGGAGCCTGCTTGCCTGGTAGCTCGTTAGGGCGTTTTGTACAGTAAGAGGATAGGGTCGACTCCAGCTTGCGAAGTTTCTTGTCCACCACTAAGCCTTGAGCAGGATATCTATCAACTAGCCAATTTTTCACCTGTCCAAAGTAAGACAAAACAGAGTTGCGAGCCAGCATCTCTCGATTCTTTCCCCCATTTGAAATCAAATGAACTGCATACTTGTCTAGAATCAAATGCAGCGTTTTTCCTGTAGTATCTTGGTCAATTCGAGTCTTTACATCATCGAGTGTGACACCTTGCTTCTGTAGGAAATCATTGAACGACGCAAGAGCTGTATTGCGTGCGCGTATGCTGTTAGCCGGTAGCAACGAGGACACCGACATGCTGACCCTGAGTGCTGATCGCCAATGCAGAACAGTTGGAAACCGACCAATATTTTACAAATATAGATTTGTACTAGTTTTTGAATTGAATATCAAATATTATTCCGGGATTCCAACCAGATATTGTTGGAAGGGTTGGAAGCACTTGCCCCATCATTCAAGTCGTATGATCGGCTAAAAATATTGACTGATCGCATTTCAATTGGCTATTATAAAGAATCCGACACGTGATTGGCTGACTGGACCAATAGTTAATCTCCTATAATACTGTCAGGTTGGAATCGATGCAATATTATACCATACCGTCAAAATTCCAACCTTGCCAACGCCTTTCCAACGTGTACCGGTAATTTCGCGGTACCTTAAGTTGGTACAGTGTACCAACTTCGGTGAAGGAGCGCCGCGTGGCCCACTCATTCTTTCGCCCCCCAAGAACACAAGCCAAGCGAAGCCAAGCCAAGCTCACGACTGCCGCCGACCCTCACAGCCCTCTGCGCCAACCGACCACGGAATGCCTAGCCCTGTGACCTTGTTGAGGCCATGTTGTCTCGCTGCGTTGACGTCCTCATGGAGAGGGAACCAGATCTTGCTCTGGTGGCTGGTTCGATTCCAGCCGTCAACTTCATGACTAATGCAATATGTGTGTTGTGATTGACTAAAGTATCTTTTCTTGTGATTACTGCCTAAGGTCGTGCAAATTCGGGAAGTGCAGAAGCTGGTGTCGGCTCTACAATGTCGCCGTCGTTGCGCCGTTGGCGAAAGTCGGCAATCAGCTGCTTCAACTCGCCAGATTTTTCAAGATCACGCAGCAGCTTCACGACGGGACCTGTGGCGGTGGCGGTGGAGCCTCGTGCCGCCGTGAACGCCAATGTGTTTGTCTGCGCTTCTATTCCCAGGGATCGTACCTCCGACTTGTACGCGGGTGACGTCGTGTCAAGTTTGAAGCCGTCGGGTAAGAAAAGCATCATGTATGCCACTGCATATCGATACTCGTAACGTTTTGACTTATTTATTGCTGCTGATTCATAGGGCCGTGGTTGGTCAGCGAACCACTCATACCAAGAATCGGAGAGCGGCTTTGGAGGCTGTTTGCGGACTCGCTTCGACGCCCGGGTAGTGCTCGTACAATTCTCTTCTATGGCGGTAATACACGATGGCGTTTTCCCCTCCAACCGGTCCAGCCTTTCTTCCAGTGTTGCCTGCCTTGCCAGGGTTTCATTCAGCTGCAGTGTCTGCGATTTAACAATGCGCATAAGCTCACCTAGCTGATCTGTTGTCGTTACTGATGTGGTATTTGTTGTGCTTTCTACAGGAGGATCAAATGCGCCACGAATTGTTACCGCCATAGCTAGCAGCTCCGACTCTGGCATTGAAAGTGCTGAAATCGTCTCACGTACGCGCAAAACAAACGGACTCTCAGCGCGCTGGCGGCGCATACCCGCGTAGTGCATAATCAGAGTCGCGGTTAGAACTTCAAGGACCCGATCATCAACGTTCCAAGTGCTGTCCGAGAACCCAACTGCTGCTGCAAATAGCGTCTGCTGGAGCTTTTGCGCTCGCTCGCGAACAACCCCATCGAGGCAGGTGAGATCCGGGAGCTTGGCACCAGCTTTTGGGTCCCATCCACTCAGTTGTCTGGCTACCTGCTGATCTTCTTGGGTCGTGTTGAGCATGTAGCCAAACGCCTTGTTAACACTTGACGTGCTCCAGCCACCGCGGTCCACAACCCAGAGCGAGCTGAGTCGGTTGTCGGCGTTTGCGTGCATGGCGCCACCGCGGCGAAATGAATGAGACGACAGCCCGGTAGTCAGCCCGGTTGTACTAGCTGCTGGAAGCCTATGAATGGAGGCAAGAAGACGGTTCACATAAGCTTGAGCGCCAGGAGGGTTGCTGGGGATACGGCGCTGGTGCTGTGGATCAGGTTCGTGGTGATCACAATTGTCAAGACTCTCTAATAAACTTACTAAATCGTCACTTTCGCTACTCGGAAGCGCAGCAGGCATTTGTGGTGGAAATTGCGGGAATATACGCCGGCCAGGTGTCGGGTGCATCGCGAGAGCTACGGCTAGCACGTGCAGCGGACAAGTACACATTTCTTTCGGATCAAGGAAGAGAGACACGCCTTGTTGCAGAGCCGTTTTGACGCGTTTAAAGCGTAAGAATACCATTCCACCTACATTGAATTCGTATTCAGTGTAAGTATTATCACAAATGTATATCCACATTCGATCAAATACCTGGATAAACACTAAGTTGGCTTCTTTCTAGTTGCTCCACATCAGAGCTTCGGCCGTAGAGGTACCACATCATGGTAACAAGTGCTGCATCTAGATAATCTGAAGCTGACGATGCGTGCTCGTACAGACTTGATACAATAATTTTCAGGTCAGCCTTAGTGCACGGTGGAGCCTGCTTGCCTGGTAGCTCGTTAGGGCGTTTTGTACAGTAAGAGGATAGGGTCGACTCCAGCTTGCGAAGTTTCTTGTCCACCACTAAGCCTTGAGCAGGATATCTATCAACTAGCCAATTTTTCACCTGTCCAAAGTAAGACAAAACAGAGTTGCGAGCCAGCATCTCTCGATTCTTTCCCCCATTTGAAATCAAATGAACTGCATACTTGTCTAGAATCAAATGCAGCGTTTTTCCTGTAGTATCTTGGTCAATTCGAGTCTTTACATCATCGAGTGTGACACCTTGCTTCTGTAGGAAATCATTGAACGACGCAAGAGCTGTATTGCGTGCGCGTATGCTGTTAGCCGGCAGCAACGAGGACACCGACATGCTGACCCTGAGTGCTGATCGCCAATGCAGAACAGTTGGAAACCGACCAATATTTTACAAATATAGATTTGTACTAGTTTTTGAATTGAATATCAAATATTATTCCGGGATTCCAACCAGATATTGTTGGAAGGGTTGGAAGCACTTGCCCCATCATTCAAGTCGTATGATCGGCTAAAAATATTGACTGATCGCATTTCAATTGGCTATTATAAAGAATCCGACACGTGATTGGCTGACTGGACCAATAGTTAATCTCCTATAATACTGTCAGGTTGGAATCGATGCAATATTATACCATAGCAAGTCTCTTCAATTGAGGGGAATTGACCTGATTTTCCTCACTCTGTCAAGAATCGACATGGAAGTGTTTTTCACCCGCGACAACCATGTCGACACTATGCTGGCTCACTTGGATAGTCATTGTGTTCGAGAGCACACACATAATTGATGGAGAACTGCTCTTTGATCCTGGCAGTTTGGAAACGATTAATGCACAAGACTGCTCAAAGTATGTGACGGCTTGATGAGCGGACCTGTATTAGCTGAGGTTCGTACACATCCCTCGCAATACCATTTTTAAAAATGGCATGTCAAGGTAGGGAATCATGTCAAAACCCTCAATAGAGAGACCTGGCCAGAAGCATTCGATTACACCTGTGCCTTCGCTTACGAGATTTTGCAGTTGTTAGCAAACAAAAACTACAGATCTTCAAGTAACTTTCATACAATATCATGATGTGAGTTAAACTTTACTAACGTTACATGTATTAACCCCTTCAAACCGGTAGCTGTATAAGCTGCGTTAGGGGTGGGGAAAATGCCCCGGTTATGAGGGCTTATGCTGTATATACAGCATAAGGAAATATAAGCTTGCTTTCACTATGGTTGTGGAGTTTGCACATCCTTCGGTATACAAATTTTTATATAACGGTTTGAAACAAGAAAAGATCCGAATCGCCTTTCTTCAGAGGGTAGGGGTTGAAGTACCACTCTCCATTTTCTCGATATTTGAGTATGTACTTTGACAGTTTGGTGCAATCATTTAAATAAAATATCGACTATTAAAGGTAACTTTCGCGCCAAATCGCTCGGACCAGTCAGTTGAGATTTTTCGCGGGGAGAAGCAAAGCGATGGTGGGCACGCGTGGAAGTGCGCCGCATAAGGATGTCGCGGGTTTGCCGGAGGAGCGCGGCTCGAACCACTTCCGATTGATATGGCCGGAGTTCAAGAAGCTAGGATGGACCTCCAAACCACCCCCTTCTCGTGGGATTGAAACGCGATGGAAGTACATCTTGCCTGGCGGCAATGCTAGCGGCACTGTTGGGATCGACTACGTTCTCGGAGAGCAAGCTGTGGTAGACCACGCAATGAAATGTAAGGTGTTCGATATTTTAATGTGTTATCTGAGTTCTAATGACATGTATTGCATGTTTAGCGGTCCAGCAGCAAGCTATTGACCGGGTCCGAGCGACAGAAGCAGCCGAAGCCGCCAAATCGACTCCAGCAGAACGCCCATCGGGTACTGAGTGTCAGTCGTCTGTGGGCAAGCCGCCAGCAAAGAAAAGATCGTCGTCCAAGTCACCAACGAGAAGGGCCAAGTCTCCGACGCGAAGATCCAAGTCGCCAGTCAAGCGGATCGCAAGAAGGTCGACTTCCAAATCACCCGTCCGGTCACCTGTATTGCATGCCACCTCAACGTCCGCAACAGGTACACTTCTTTGAAGGCTTGTTATCAATGTCTTACTAACGTGTATATGCCAATGCTGTATATATCGCTTTACGCTACTGTATAATACAGACCCAATACCAAGTATCTCTTCAGCGCATGCCCAATTGCGTGCTCTTCCAACGATTGCATCACGAAGTCTATCGTCCCCAAAAGGTATGATACGTCCACATTCGCCATCGTCAATCAAGTTTTGTGCTAACCTGTATATCATATGTTGTATCTACTTTAATATACTGTATGATACAGAAACCGGTACACACGATAGTTCAATCGATTCCTCAGGTACCCAGACGCCAGTCGGCAACAAGAAGAAGAAACAAAGGAAACCAGCCAGGTCCGACAGCGATTCACCATGCAGCGACGAAGAATGCAATCCCGGATCAAGTACTACCGAGCGTACGTTGAACAATCTGTGCTGTATATACAGTATCTAAGTTTGGGCTAACCTGTATATGGTTTTGAATACTGTATATTAGTGATTGATTTGTCTGGGAACGCCGATGACGCCAACACTGATACCAATGGCGATAGCAACTTCCTAGTGCTGGATTCGGGAGATGAATCGGAAGAAGATGATTTGAACGATCTGGATGGGAGTGAATCTGAAGATTTGACTGCTGAAACGATAGACGAGAATGATGAAGAGGTCTTTGAAAATGAAGAACGTCATTTTGCCGACCATTTCCTGGAGGAGATGGGTGGAGAGGAACAAGTTTTGGCTGGTGAAGTTCTTGGTCCGGCTTTGAAAGAGTTATCAACAACTGGGTGGCACGATGCTGAAAGCCCGGATGTAGAGCGGTTCTTGGACATTCCCTACACCCCTGTGTCAAATGACAACGAGTATCCCGACCTGCTAAAAGTTCAACACGGACCCACAAACGAAGCGCTGAAACGAGGAAGTTCTCCGATTTCACTATTTTTTCTCTTCATGCCTGTGGGGATCTGGCAGCACATTGCAGAGTGCAGTAACTTCTACATGCATGAACAGCTCGACAAACGCGTAGACACGTACTTCGAAAAGAAGAAATCGCGCGAGCAAAAAGCCAAAGCAGCAGGAAAATCTTTGACGCCAACTAAGAAAAGCAAGACGAGACGAGATGTTCGCCAAGATTTTCTCTCAGTGAAGCCATTTTTGCCGCACGAGCTCTGTGTTTATATAGGACTCTTGATTGCTAGGACGGTTATGCCAAATCGAGAGAAACTGGTCAACCATTGGCGTCAAGACGATTGTGGTGCTATTTCCCGTGGAATTTTTGGTCAGTATTTGCCGCGAGATAGATTTATCGAGATCAGCAGGAACTTACACTTCAACAGCAATCAAGATCCACGCGCGAAGACCGATCGGGCATGGAAAATTCGGTCTGTAGTGAACGTGTTGCAGCAGACTTTCGTGAAGTTTTACATCCCTCCTGCAGAACTCTCATTTGACGAAGCAATGCTCCCCTCAAGATCATCATACAATCGAACGCGAATGTATATGAAAGATAAGCCTCACAAGTGGGGCACCAAGCTATTTATGCTTTGCTGTGCGCACTCTGCTTATTGCATTCGGTACGAGTGCAAATATCTATGCTGTATTATATGGGTTACTTATGCTGTATATACACCTTGTTGTTTGCCAGCTTCGAAGTGTACTGCGGTCAAAAGCAGCACATTGCAGAATCTGGAGTTGTGGACATGAAGTCTGGCCCTGCGGCGGTTGTCAGAAATTTGCGAGCCGTTTTTGGTGACAAACCTGCTGACAAGGCGATGAGGCTCGTGGTGGTTGATCGGTTTTACACATCTATCGTTCTGGCGGTGCAGCTTTTGATTATGGGTTTCTACACTATTGGTACTATAATGACGAATCGCCGAGGATTTTGCAAGGCTGTGATAACGAAGAAGAAGACCAGACCCAAGAACCTTCCACGTGGCTCGTTGACTTTCGCACGCTCAAAGCATGTAAACAACATGGCTGCAATTTGCTGGTGGGATAGTAAACCAGTACACTTCCTCTCGGTTGGTGGGAACCTCTCTCTTGATCGAGTGGTACGCAGGGATAAAACCGGCATCCAGAGTGAAGTGGCTTGTCCCAAGGTTATCAAGGATTATCACCGCTTTATGGGCGGTGTTGATGTCCACGATCAGTTACGCTTACAACGCTACTCGGTGCAGCGTTCGATTACCTACCGCAAATATTACAAGTCGTTGTTCCTGGGACTGGTCGACTTGGCGATTACCAACGGATTTATCGTACATCGCGCCTACTGCAAGAAGAACCAGATAAAAGGTATGACGCATGTCCAGTACATGTGCAAACTGCACCAACAGCTCATTGCACTCAACGCCGACGACATGTTTGAAGAAAACACTTTCCAGCCTGGTACGTACTTTGTTGTACATGGTGTATCAACAATGGTGTATATACAGACTAACTATAATGTATATACAGACGAAGGTCAGGTCGACGTGGATGTCCCTCCTGATGCTGAACCAGAAGGGCACAGCCCAAAGCAGAATGACGACTGGCGTGACCACTCCGGTCAGCGCAAGCGGGTGCAGAAGAACTGCAAAGTGTGCGCCATGAAGACCGAAGGCAAGCGCGGTGCCACAACGACTTACTTCTGCGACAGTTGTGATTTCCCAGGACCTATCTACTTATGCGTAAAGCCGAAGTGGTTGGAGGCAAACAAGATGTTGAGCTGTTGGGAGATTTGGCGCGTTGTGTACAAGAACGGCAAAGCGATACCAGAGGCCTTGAAGAGCAAGTTCCGCGTGCGTGCTCCGCAGTCGATGGGGTCACCAAAAAAGTCGCCAGCCAAGCGTCGTCGACGAGTAGGCTCTGGGGGATCTCAAGACTCGGATGATTCTGAAGACTCTGAAGGCTCCAAGTAGGCTGCGTTGAAACCTATTGAAGAATGGATTTTTGCGTTTCGTCTTTGGTCTTACAGTTGAGTTTATGCAAGTCGTCTGCAATACTGCCGCCTGTCATCAATAGGTTGTGAGCTGCTCAACGATCTCAAGCGCTCACATGAGCTTGATCACGAGTAAAGACAAGCAATCCTCGACTTTACGAGGCGTGATTGGCTCCATAAGAACATCGTCATCATTGATTGCTAAATGGACGGTTTATTTTTACTACAGTAAAGTATGGCTAAATCAGTAGCCTATCTATTGCACGCTTTCTCGATTTTTAGAGATATTTTGCTCTACATATACACGGCTCTCGCGCGGCTGATTGGCAAGAGGCTTTGGTCGCGTAACATAAATCTATATGCGGGCAACACACGCTCTTTGACACAGCAGTAAAATTGTACATAGCTCATGAGTAGCTGTAGATATACTGTATAGAAGCTCCTATGCACCGCAGTATATACAGCAGAAGCAACAACCAACCCCTACTGGTACGGACTCTCACACGTCCCATCCGACTCCGTTCCCCTAGGGTATACTGAAACTCATATAAACGTACCATGTATATACAGCGTACGTTAGAAAAAGGCAACAAAAATCCTCCGGTTTGAAGGGGTTAATACATGTATCAACAAGACGAATACCTATCCTGCGTGAGATCTCCTCATCCGGCTATATGTAAGAGAACTGACCAAGAAAGTGGCTCTCGTTTCGCATTTTTGTCATCGGTCGTTGCATTTTACCGGTACATGTAGCATTGGCACTTGGCAGCCGTAACTACTACCGTACTTACTAAGTAGCGATACTATAATAGACTGTAAGCTTAGCTGACGAAATGATCGGCGATCTCGTCAACGTGAACTTGGATCGTGGCAGGCTGCCAGGCAGCATCGTCGTACACCGTAGAACGCCAGGCAATCCGTAACCATGGACGGTGCGGCAGGCCGTCGCTCGAGACCAAGTAACGGTCCAACTGGACACTGTCCAGAAGGCTGTCCACTGGACTCCAGTTGACAGATAGCCATGTACATGTGCCTCATACAGAATGTACACCAAAAACAACCAAATTCACACAGGTTTTTACACGACACTGCGAGACCCCAGCAGAGCGTGCATGAACTCAACCTGACAGAGACGTCGGTGCCCAATGACGCGTGCACCAACAACTCAGACGCGCTGCCTCCGTATCTGGCGTACTCAGACTCCGGTAATGTGACGGCGTCGGTTGTTTACGTTAGCTACGGCACACTGGCCGACTTCGACTGGTCGGTCAGCAACACGTCACTCTTGAGGCCTTATCGCGCTGGTGCGTTATGTGCGCAACTTCCGCAGTCTCAAGGTCGCGTTGGCTGAGCGCAGTAATCATCTACTCGGACCCGAAAGAGACGGATTCGTCCGGGGTGAGGTATACCCGGAGGGTATCTACCGTCCCAAGGGCTCTTTCCAGTGTGGTTCGCTGCAGTACTTGTCCTTAGCATCGGGTGATCCGCTCACTCCCGGTTGGGCTTCAGTGCAAGGAGCTCCGCAGCTAAAATACGAGGACGTCGACAGTATCCCACACATTCCGGCACTCCCGTTCTCTTACGAGCAAGCAGATATTATCCTGCGTTCGATCGGGGGACAGAAGGGCTCACCGGAAGATTAGGCCCACTTTTTAGAACTTTTCAAATTATGAATCTATTCATTTCTAATTATGGCTACAACTAGACCTCCCATGTACTGTCCGATTGTCGCTTTGGGAGGAAAGAACCAGGACCTCCACATGTACTCGTCGAGGTAAGAATCGAGCTTGTCTTTAGTCATACCCCGCATTGACTTGATATGTCTTTTGATTCTGGTCTCCCACAAACCTTCAATGGTATTTGTATGAGTACCAGAAATAGGATCGACAAAATTCAAGGTATGGTTAACCCAGCTGTGCGAGTACTCCATGCTCGCCAGCATTTTGTTGTTTTCAAGGGTATGCTGCTTGCCAGCTCGTTCGCAAACGTAGGTTGCAAACATATCAGACAATATGCGAGTCCTGTAACATAAATCAGTACTGATAGTGACAATTAACAATTATAATACCGTACCTTGGCTTAATGAACTGCTTTATGATAGGAAGGAGTGTCTGCTTCGTGCGTTTGTTATACACGATGCGCCCAAACCACCGCCCAGTACCACGTTCGACGCCCCCAAACAGCCAGAATTCTTCATAGTGGCGTCCTCGGTGATACTTCTGCTTCTTCGCTAAGCTGGTTTCGTCAATTTCAACTACTTTGCCATCACCGCCAATCTGTAGCAACATTACAGTCGTTAGCGCAACTTAGGCAACAATAAAGCAACATAAATACCTTAAAGTCAGCTTTAACAAGTTCCTTTGAGCACGTTGAGCGCAAGTAGGCGTACCATTCCTGGACAGTGCGCTCGGTGACGCCAGCACACTCAGCTGCATGGGCATGCGGCATGCGCATGCACCATGCAAGTAGGAGTAGCACGGCAGAGCATAGTTTTACCCTCGACTCGTTAAAAAACGAGTTAGTTAGTAACCCCCGCGAGACCTCCTTGCCGGAGGCATGCTGCTTGCGGCGGCTGCACCTCCAGCGCTTTCTCGAGGCGGACTGCCTCATGCAAGCACCGCAGAGGGGGCAGCTCTTCGTCCTGTCCACGAGACCGACGCGCATGCACCACAGCAAGCACGTCTTCTCGTCGGTCGCCACTTTCATGACGGTGGCGACGGAGAATTCCTCCTCGTCTGGGAGGTGATACTGGTGGGGGGTTTCCATTGCGGTGGGGTGGGTGAGCGGGGCTTTGGCGAGAGCGGCGAAAGACGAAGTGTCAACGCCTGGCTGTAGGACGGGTGGCTGCTGATGAAAGTGGGCTTATTTTGCAGTTCGATACAATTTCTAAGTATAAATCAATATGACACAATCGAGGTTTTCATTCAAAAGTGGGCCTGTTTTTCATCCTCTGGATCGGAATAATTCTGAGTTCAAGCCTACTAAATAGATTCATAATTTGAAAAGTTCTAAAAAGTGGGCCTAATCTTCCGGTGAGCCGACAGAAGGCTCCGGATGCATGGCAGGGTGGTCTCACGTACGCACAGGGTTACCGTCTTGGTGATGACGAGTCTCTCGTATTGAACCTGGACGTACTCATGGACAATAAAGTTGGTCCGACCTGGGACGTCTTCTGAAGCAGGGCTGGAAGCCACGTTGTACTATTGTGCTCGGTTCTTGGGACGGCGAAGAGTTCGGACTGCTTGGTAGTACTGTACGGGGTTTGCAGCAGAACGCGCAGAGGAACTGAAGCAGAGAGCGGTGGCGTATCAAACTGCCCGTCATTGTTCACAGATTTTCGGTGTGTACGACGGCACGCTGGCGCCGGATCACTTGATCCAGTTCATGGGCTCTGGCTCGGATTTCACTGCTTTCTACCAGCATTTGGGTGTGATTTCGGCTAACCTGGGCTTTACACTCAACAGCGCGGTCTACGGCGTCTACCACAGCAACATGGACAGCCTCATGTACATGGAGACTCTGGGAGATCCGCACTACGCTACGCACGCCAACATGGCACAGTGGTGGGGACTTATGACCATGCGCTTGGCCACTGATGTTGTTGTCCCCTTCGACTTTACCACGTACGGACTGGTGATGAAGGAAGACCTCGCCGCCTTTGAAGACAAAATCTCGGCTATGAATCGTACTGTCGATTTCTCGGATCTGCACGCAGCGATCGCAAGTTTCACTGCTAACGCAGATACGTTCCATGCGAATATCCTCAACTTTGAGACTGCGAACGACAGCAGCAGTGAGGAACTTCTGCGTAGCTGGAACGAGAAGCTAGTGCTGCTCGAGCGCCACCTTATCGACGACGCTGGTCTGCCCCACCGTCCATGGTACAAGCACGTGATCTTCGGCCCAGGTTTCTATGAAGGTTATCTTGGAACTGCGTTCCTGGTATCTCGGACTGCGTCGCGTTTGGAGACAATAGCTCTACGATTCAGACGCACGTGAACGACGTCGCTCGCATCGTTAATGATGCAGGGTTGTGGCTTGAATTGGGTGTGGGGAAATGAACCCGTACAATTCTCAAAACTAAAAGTATTGTTTTTCTATGAAATTCTCTAAAGAAGAAACTTGCTACTACTTTCGTTTAGCCTACTGTTCGGGGATTGTGGGCAACCGATCCTTCTTTGATTTCTCGAGCTTGTTTGCAGCCCTTCGGTAGCGCTCCAAGTACTGGTAATTCGCATGTTTCATTATCGCTCCTTCCCTGAGCTTGTTCATCCCCAGAACATGCTTAACGTAGGCCTCTCCTCGTTCCATCGAAGCTAAAACGTCCATTCTCACGTTCATTTCCGCTCGTGAGGTCGCTTCGGCCACAGGCACAGGGATCTTCTTCTCGTTAAACAGCGTAATTACTTTGTTGTCGTACTCCACCACAAATTTCTCGTACGTTTTCAAGGCAGCGGCACGCTTGGCCTTATCCATATCGTCGAGACTGTTCAAACCCAACTTGGCCCAGGCACCGTAAGTCGAGACGTCACCAATGAGCCAGTTTTTGATCTTCGCCGCCTCCGCCTTCTCCAAGAAGCGCAGGTAAAGCGGGTAGTTCTTCGTCGCCCAGAGGTTATTGTCGGCCACATTCTCCATTTTCAGCGCCTTCCTGACGAAGTCGTCCGATTTCTCAGCCTTCGCCCACTCATCAACCTTAGCTTTCTTGGAGAATGTCGTGCGAATCTTCGTTATTAGGCTACCTCTCTCCTCATCCTGCTCGAGGCCAGTGTCGGCAGCAATGCGCAAAGACCTCCCACTGCTTATTTTGTCGCCTGCAGCTTGTACGAGGAGTGAAGAAACGTCTAATGTCGACAGGAAGGCGACCACGACCGCCAATGCAACGATAGGGAACCGCATGACTTCAGTGCGTTCGGTGAGTTGCGTGCACTTAAAGCGAAATGAGGAAATGAAGAAATCTCTGGCGAGGTCATGCTGTGATTATGCCAAGCAAATCACCAACAGGGTTTTCACCTGGTGATGTTAACTCTTTAACCGACATTTCCGGCACTTTGGTGCAGTTGTCGCAACATGAAACGTTACTTACTAATACATTTAAGTTAATGACGAAGTTACCTATCCATCGTTGAGATCATCCGGCTTGAAGAGAACCGACCACTCCATACATTTACACTGTACAGCTTTTAAAAAATGTACATGAGCATGTACAGTAGTTCACTGTGTGCTGTAGTTTTTCGCAACTCATCGGACGTTGCATTTTAGCATGATCAAAAGAAGGATTGGCACTTGACAGTCGTAATACAACTCGCCGGCTTACAGGTACCGGTCCGGCACTAAACTTTAGCTGACGAAATAATCGGCCGCAGAATTGACTACGCGGGTGACCTCGTCAACGTGAATTTGGATCGTGGCAGCATCGTCGTAGAACGCTAGGCAGTCTGTAATCCCGGGAAAAGCGGCCCCAGCGTAGCCCTCATAGAAACCCGGTCCGAAGATAACATGCTTGTACCATGGACGGTGCGGCAGGCCGTCGCTCGAGAGCAAGTGACGCTCCAACTGGACAGCTTTGTCGTTCCACAAACGGATAGCGGACGCATCAGTAGTGGATGAAAACTCTCGAGCAGCAGATTGGAAAGAATCCGCTTTAACCCCAAAGTTCTCGATAGCAGCGTATAATTTCGACACGTTGACGACCAATCCAGCATCCGTAAAGCGCTGTTCGAGGTGTTGAAGCCCGTCATGCATGACAAGAGCGTAGGACGAAAAGTCAAAGGGGATCACCAGGTCATTGGACAATCGTAAGGCTAGTAGCCCCCACCACTTGGCCATACTGGCGTGGGAGGCGTAGTGTGGATCCCCCACCGTCTCCATGTAGTGCAGACTGTCCATTGAGCTGTGGTACGTGCCGTACGAAGCGTATGTAAGGCCAAAGGCCAGGTTGACGGAGATTATACCCAAGTGCTGGTAGAACGGAGTGAAGTCCGAGCCGGAGCCCATAAAGTTGATGAGGTGGTCAGGAGCCAGCGTCAGGTCCGTCTTGGAGCCAGGAGCAGGTAAACCACCAGGGGTAGAACGGGAATTCTTCATCTGCTTCGTCCACTGGTCCAACAGACTCGATGTACTATCACGTTCACTGTTGCCGTAGAACGGGTTGGCTGGTAAGAGACTGGCTGTATCTTGGACGAATTTCGCGATGGAAGGAGCCGAACTCGCACTTACTAGCGGTCCAACTAGCAGATCCACGTTCAAATACGCCACAGCTTCTTCTCTCAGTTGCTTGGCATTATCTTCGACCCACTCGGTACTACCTAAAAGAGCGTACTCCTCTCCGTCCCAAGAGCCTAAGACAATCGTACGCCGAGGTCTCCACCCAGTCTCAAGTAGATTTCCAAGCCCACGAGCGATCTCCATGAGTGTAGCTGAGCCACTACTGGGATCTACGGCACCACACACCCACGCGTCCCGGTGGTTGCCTAGAATCACGCGTTTGTCCGGTTCTTCAGACCCTTTGATGGTACCGATGACGTCCCAAATGGTGCCGACGTGGTTGTCCATGACCACGTCCAGGTTGAGCACCAATGAGCCATCGTCTCCCAGCTTGTACGTAAGCGGGAGGCCTCCTTGCCAAGCTTCTTGAGCTTCTCGTCCACCCAGAACATTAAGGATACGACGAGCTTGGCCGTAAGAGAGCGGTAGCACTGGAACTCGAGGGATGTTGGTCACTTGTTCGTACGTAAGACGGGAAGCACCTTCAACAGAAGCCCAACCGGGAGTCATGGGGTCACCAGAGTACAACGGAATGTAGTTTACCGAACCACGCTGGAACGAGTCCTCGGGGCGGTAGAACCCTTCCGGATAAACCGGTCCACGAGCGAACCCGTCTTCGTTCGGGTCCGAGTAGATCAGTACACCGGCCATGTCGTACTTTTCAGCCGCCATCACTTTGAGCCCGCGCATATTAGTACCATAACGTACCAAAGCGATCTTCCCCTTGAGAGTGACGTTGTTGCTTGCTAACCACTCGAAATCCTGTTGTGTACCGAAGTTCGCATACACAACGGACGCAGTGACGTTCCCAGTTGCCGAATACGCGAGGAATGGTGGTAGAGCGGTAGGGTCGGTAGTACACGAGTCGTCAACTACCGACCCCTCGGTTAGATTCAACTCCTGAGCACTTTGTTCGGGCGAAACAATGGCGAGACGACGATGCACTGGGTAACTAAGTAGAGTGTAGTACTCTACGATCTCCGCTTCCAGTCCGTATGATTTCCACTTCTCTGCAGTATACAGAGCTGTCTCGTAATCCTGTTCGGTGCCGCAGGTGTGAGGTACACTCGCGTACGCATGAAGGAATTCTTGGAGTTTGAAGGGGTTTACACCGTCCACGAACGCTTTTTCGACGGAGTTCAATGCCGGAACTTCCGTTTTCGATAGTGAAGCGATTGTTCCAGTCCCAATTGTAGTCGTTTGAAGCGTGAACAGGTAACTACAGAGGAAGACCAAAGCCCCAACGAATCCAGCGACCCGAACTGCATCACCGAAACGTCTCGTTGGAGCGTCAGGAGTCACTGCGTTGACTGGAACGGGGGGTTCTTGACCGTCAGGCGACGTACCATACGTCTTTATTGAAGCGAACGACATCGGAGTCTAAAACGATGTCGAGCTTGAGAAGCCGATTGAAGAGTGACCCTGGTATCCGTGATTCACTTGCACAAGTGATTGGCAAACAATGGCAAGGTACATGTACACACATCATACCAGTCGTCAAACATTTAAAAAGGAGGGCGTCATATGGATGAGTGTAAGCAGTGAAGTCTCGTTTAGTCGAACTTCAGTTGGTGACGACGAGAGATTGGAGCATAAGAGCATCTCCAGCCTAACGATGGTTTTATCCCAAAAGTTGCGCAAATAAATCTCTCGTAACGTTTTATTGCCCGATGGTATTATTAGTTTTAACTTCAGGAAGGTGATTGGTCCGTTTGAGAGTGTCAACCACATATATTTATGTAACGTTTGTGTACGTCATACCACCTTGTTTTGAAACAATAGACGATGGCGTCTGTCAATGGAGCGGACGATGTCAACGCCCGGTTGGGCGTGCACGTGGAGGATCTGAGCAAGGAAACGCCGCCTAATCCATTCCTTTTCCCTCGCAGTTTCCTTAATATGCATCTGCTGCACGACACTGTGGGTATCCACCCGTTCTTGCCTGCGTATCCGCCTCAGATTCTGCAGTGGCAACAGCCCAACCCTATTACGGAGTCCTGTGCTGGCAAATTCTTCCTCTCAGCAGCTATGGGTTCGTATTTGATAGTTATCTAGGCTAACTAGAGTTATAACTGACATTTATCTGCTATGTAGGATACGTCATGGGCAATGTTTTCGGCCTGGTATTGGGCAGCTACGAGGGGATCACACCGCCGGTACCGCTTCCTGGACAGAGAGAACTGCCGAAAGTCCCATGGCGTGAATCAGTACGGTTTTTGCTGTTTTTAATTGGTTTTCTGATGCTGATACTTTTATTTTTGCAGATGGCAGGCTCTTGGCGAGTTACTGCGGGCAAATGTCGCTACTGGGGCAACAATTTCCTCGTTATTTCCGCCATGTTCTCGGGTCTTGAGTGTGCGTCTGAGAAGATTCGTGGACGACATGATGTGGGAAACGAACTGGTGGCAGGTTGTGCTACTGGAGCGGCACTTGCAGCAGGGCAGGGCTTTCAGGCGCAGTGTCTTGGCTGCGCAGGTTTTGCTGCCTTCTCGTACGCGATCAACGTCTTCACAGGCGGCAAATTTTAGGCGGGGTCAAGATAATACACAAAACACACAGAACGACGATGGATTGATTGTCTCGAAACAGAATTAACACGAGCTTTAACATGCCATGTAGCCACCGTCCACCAGCAGGTTGATCCCGTGCACGTAACGAGCATCATCCGACACGAGGAAAGTCACAGCGTTAGCCACATCCATGGCCTTGCCGGGCTCTTCCGCTGGAATCCGGTTGTTCGAAGCCGGTGCAAGGCAGTCGTCACGACTGATGGAGTCATCAATGAAGCCTGGAGCAACGGCGTTGCAAACAATCCCACTTGCTGCGTACTCCGCTGCAATTTGGCGCGTTAGTTGCACAATCGCAGCCTTCCCCACTCCAAATGTGAAGTGGCCCTTGCGCGCCACCATTCCGTACAGAGAAGAAATGTTGACAATACGTCCACGAACAGCTCCGTTGTCCTGCGTCAGCATTTGCTGCACGGCTCGCTTGCAACTTAGGAAAACAGCTTTAGCAGAGACTCCCATGGCTTCATCCCAGGCTGCAGTATCAACATCAACGAGAGCTACGGGCTTCACTCCACTGTCTTTCGGTGCTGGAACGCAGTTGACCACGAAGTCGATGCGTCCAAAGTCCTTGGCAATAGCAGCGTATGTAGCGTCGACAAAGCTCCAGCTCTGCAGCTCTCCCTCATAAATCTTGGCAGGTGTTGCTCCTTCAAGCGCTTGAATCTGAGCTTCCACACTCTTCGTCTGAGGGGAATTTAGTGCATCGGCTCCTTTACTTCCAATGACAGCAACTTTAGCTCCTTCCTTGGCCAATTTGACTGCAATGAGTTGACCCAAACCCACGTTTCCACCCACTACGACTCCCACGCGATCTTGCAACCTCTCTCCACTCTTCCCACTCGTCTATTTCATTGACACAAAAATTATTAGTAAAAACAAAGAAAACATCCAATCAACTTGCACAAAATGAATCATTTACCACAGAAGCAACAGCTTGAGCTGCACGTGCCGCGTTCTTCTCGTCGTTGAGCTTCAACGCAGCTGCGATCTCCTTGGGTGTCAGTCCCTTCTTCTCTAGGAACTGCAGACGCTCAGAAAGCGGCGTATCCTGCACCTTCGGGTGCTGCAGGAACCGCACGCCTTGTTGCACCAACTCATCCCTCACGGACATGTTAAAAACCTTATTAAACGCGTAGGAAGAGGAGATCAAGTCACCGAATGACGTGCAAGGTTTTCCTCGACTTCAAAATGGTTGACGCAAAAATGTACGCAACCTCAAGTTAGTGTATCTTCCATAAAATGGTGTGTCGAACCTCAAATTGTTTGGTAAACCACACGAGAATCAGATTCCATTGAGTTAGCCAATCAAATGCGACTGAGACAATTGAGATGAGTGTATCAGTCTGTAAAGGGGCGTGAGGAAGACAGTCGAAGATGATGCCGCTGACGACGCCACTAGCAAACTCTGCGCCGAATCGTGACGACTACGAGGCCCACGAGGCAATGGAGGATGCGTCTGAAGCTTACGGTACTTTCCACGGTCGTGTGGTTCCCGATATCGACGAAAGACTGCGAGTATCAGCGAAATTATGGCGTTCTTTTGGCTTTGCGACGCTTTTTCTCGTTCTAGCGAGTTATATGCTGCTGCAGAGCCATTATGAGCCTACTAGTGGGCGAGAAGAGAACGTTACAAGCTCAATGAACCCGCTATTATCTCCAGAAGCGGCTCAGAAGACTCAGAATGAAGTGGAACATGTTCAAGACACAACTGCGCTCAGTCACAAGCACAAGGAGGGAGAAGATGACAAGAATGATGGTCTATCCAAGGTTGAAGCCAAGTTCCTGGACTCGGTGGACACTACTGAGATCCGGAAGTTCCATGGAGCTTATGCCAGCGTCCCTCACCCCGCAGGAAGCCACCAGGACTACAAGACGGCGCTATTCACAGCCGAACAGTTCGAGTCTTTCGGTATTAAAGCTGAGATCGTGGAGTATTATCCTCTGTTGTCTCTGCCAATCCATCGCAAGTTGAGTATTGTGTCTCCCCCAGAAGCAGCCAGACAGTTGAATTTGACGGAGGATTCTGTGCCAGGGGACTCGTGCACGAGCAACGAGGACGCTCTGCCTCCGTATCTGGGATATTCAGACTCCGGCAACGTTACAGCGTCAGTGGTGTACGTGAACTACGCTAGACCGGTGGATTTCCAGTGGTTGAAGGACAACAACGTCACTTTGAAAGGGAAAATCGCCCTTGTGAGGTACGGAGGGAACTTCCGAGGGCTCAAGGTGATGCTGGCAGAGCAACACGGCATGGCGGGCGTACTTATTTACTCGGATCCACAGGATGATGGATACGCCCAAGGTCCAGTTTACCCGGAAGGGCCGTGGCGGCCGGAAGGCTCGTTCCAGCGCGGATCCGTTCAGTACAACTCTATCTATGGTGGGGACCCGCTTACCCCTGGCTTCCCTTCACTACCTGGCGAGCCTTATCTGAGCAAAGAAGAATGCAAGACGATCCCTCACATCCCAACGCTTCCACTGTCTTACGGCCAGGCCCGCTACATTCTCGCGTCATTGGGAGGCAAGAAAGCTCCTGATACTTGGCAGGGCGCTCTCAACCTTGATAACGGAGGCTATTTCGTTGGTGACGATGAGGATACGATCCTGAATTTGGATGTGGAGATGGATAACAGCATCGGTCCGATCTGGGACGTTATCGGTACAATTGAAGGCACGGAAGAGGCTGATCAGATGGTGATTATTGGAAACCACCGCGATGCTTGGGTGTGCGGTGCTGTGGATCCATCCAGCGCGTCTGCTGTCATGCTGGAGATTGCTCGTGGCTTGGGTGATCTGCTGAAGGATGGATGGAAGCCACGTCGTACACTTGTCATCGCGTCATGGGACGGTGAAGAGCTCGGCTTGCTTGGCAGTACTGAGTTTGCTGAGGACCATGCGGAGTTGTTGAAGAAACAAGCGGTGGCTTACGTCAACGTGGACAACGTTGTTGGCCCATTCGTCAGTTCTGGCGGCACTCCTTCTATCGCGAAATTCCTGCAGGAAACAGCTCAACTCATACCTGGTAATCCATTCCACGGCGTGGAAGTGACAGAAAGTTTGTATGAACAGTGGGTAAGCCAAACTGCTATCCGACGATCGAGTCTCGCGGCTGGTGTTGATGATGGAACTCTCGCTCCGGACCACCTGATCCAGTTTTTGGGCTCCGGCACGGATTTCACGGCCTTCTACCAGCACCTGGGCATCATTTCGGCCAATCTGGGCTACACTGTTGGCAGTGCGATGTATGGCACGTACCACAGCACTATGGACAGCATCCCGTACATGGAAACGGTGGGCGATCCGCACTATGCTACGCACACAACAATGGCCAAGTGGTGGGGTCTCATTACGCTTCGGTTGGTGGATAATGCTATCGTCCCGTTCGACTTTTCCACTTACGGTCTAGTGATGAAGGAAGATCTGGCCGGGTACGAAAAGATTTCCAGTGAAATGGGCCGTACCGTTGACTACGCGGAGCTTCACGAAGCGATTGACAAGTTCAGTGGCAACGCTGAAGTTTTCCAAGCACGAGTTGCTGAGTTTAGTGAGAAGACCCACCCCAAGAAGAAGAAAGAAGTGCGTAAGGCTGAGGTGGAGCGTCAGGCCTGGAACGAGAAGTTGGTGAACCTGGAGCGCTACTTGATATCCGATGCTGGACTTCCTCATCGTCCGTGGTTCAAGCACATGATCTTCGGCCCAGGCTTTTATGAGGGCTACAAGGGAGCTGCATTCCCAGGGCTTTCGGACTGTTTCGTGTTCGAGGACGACAATGCTGCGATTCAGGCCCACGTGGACGATGTCGCTGCTGTCATCAACAAAGCGGCAGCCTATCTGACGGCCGTTTGAGCGAACTCATCAGAGGTTCGTAGGGAGAAAATATACGGGTAGATGCATTTTGTGCCTACTGATACGATTACTTTGGAGTCCAAAATCCTTTGTTTGAAAAATATTTGTACTTTCAAGGACGGGTCACGGATCACTGCACCGATGACAACTTTTGTTCCAATCCCGAACAGGATCGTGGAATCACGCTCAAAGAGATGATCAATCTTCAAACTCATATGTCCATTTGGAGTCGGGTGACATGATAGGATAATATCCTAAGGATATTATATAATACCCGCTCAATGTGTATGCACGCTGTTTAAAATTCTGCTCGTTGCATGCAGCATGCTGTGAATAGGACTACTTACACTGCCCTGGACCTGGGGTAAGTTCGTTCTACATGCAGTAAGAGTGGCAAAGTGTGCCGCAAACTGCATCGGTATTGTGAAACCAGATCACAGCAGCTCAAAGAAAAGATCTTCAGATCCTGATAATTCTATCCGTGATAGTATGTTGGTCCAGCATTTCATCCCAGCCTGGAGGGAAGCTATCCAGTCATTCTTCTGAATGCCGTGATCAAGCGTCTCACATGTGTGCTCAGTCCGCAATTTGCCACCTGATCATGCGTTACTGCCATTTTTTTTACTGCTGACGATGTTAGCTGTCCTTGTCAGCGCTGATACCACGACATCGGCTGCCCTTCGTGTCAACACCAGGGCCCTACGCAACACCAAGGAAGAAAGAGATGAAGAGAGAGCTGGTTTGGGCGCTAAACTGTCCGATCTCATCACCAAGTTTTCCAGCAAGGAGAATCAAGCTGTGAGGTTCGCGGATGCTCAAAAGACCGACGAATTCGTGCTGGAGGCCTTTAAATTGAAGGGACTAACGGGGACTCAACTCAGGCTGAACAAAAACTACAAGTACTTTGAGCAGTTCAAGAGAGTTAAGGAATCGAACCAAATCACTGCGTGGTTAAAGGCAGAAACCTCTACGTCTTCTGTCTGGAGGGCGTCAGGACTGGGCAATGTCCGCACAATCGACGATATCCTCGCAGTTGAGCCTACTGACGCCTTCCAGGTGTACATGCGTTTCTTGGAGCGGTACGACGCTGGAGTGAGTCTGAAGGCTTACAAGACCAACAACCAATTCCAGTGATCAGCGACGATTTAACGTGGGTGGCAACAGGCAGATCCAGAACCTTTGTCCAACCTGCGTTGGGTCTTGACAATTTAACTCCTGCTGAGATCATTAAGTCTAAGAACTTCGAGTTCTACCTCATTTTTCTGCAAGGCCGCCTGAAGAAATATGAGAACCAGTTAGCGCGAGTTAACTGTAAATTGACCGTATCATCAGGATAATGCTCAATATAACGGTAGATTTTTGCGATAATCCAAATTATCTTTTTTAAATTGCAATGTTTCATTTGCTGTAATTTTATATATTATTTTCCACAAGTCACTGAGTTTTGTTAATTTCACATGATCAGAGTATAATAATATTATACTCTGATCATGTGAAATTATTTCTGAACGCTACAGTGATCACCGCAATTAGTATCACTTAGAGTAATTTATGTGAGGCTTAATATTTTTTCTGTACAGTATATAGTATAAGTGATAGTATTTATGAACACATACTATATTATGTATGGGAAATTAGTATCACTGATACTATTCTGCCTAGACAACAGCAACACTGTCGGTGTCACTACTTCCTGCACTACGGGCATCATCACTTGCAGGACAGGCCACGGTCTCTCTGCCTTCGAATTTGTCCGGGTACTTACCGATGATAGCCTGGAGGTGAGGGAAAAGCTGCTCAATCTTCCATGTTCCATCAACACTTAGAGAAAGTCCACATCGAATCATCGCATTTCTCACATAGTTCATGCCGTTCTCGCCGCGGTATGCGTTTACCTCACGAATACAGTCGGGCCAACCGACTCGGCAAACTGCTCGAAGGGGGGCTCGAACCCAGGCCAGACGAATGGGAGGATCAGCCCCATCCCACTACACCAGATATAGACCCTTGCACAGACTATTTTTGAACATTAATTTTTCTTGTTCACATTAATTAGTCTCACTGATTAAGGTGAGACTAATTTCGGTAATGATACTAATTTCCCACACAGACTAATTGCGGTGACCACTGTAGTGCTACTACCTGTAGTACTGACGGATGAGCAACCGGAGCAAGTGAAGCATTCTGTGAAGATTGTGTTTTGGTACTGGGAGAAATGGAGAGGGGAAGATTTACGTCTAGAACTCCCTTCCCACCTGCAACACTTTGTAAGCTCTCGTTTTAACGGTATACATGTATATTTCGATTGCGCATCTTTTCAACATAAAAAATTCATATGAGTGTACCGGTATACATCTCTGACATGCTCATTCCCGAATTTGCGGTCGTCCACCATAGCTTCATCCGTTCGGAATGAGCAGCGATCCGGAGCAATCCAGTGACATTTACGGCACATTCGACGGTCGTCCGGCCAATGACGAGGTTTTGCTATCAATTTCGGCTCGAAAAGTTCGCAAATCGACCGTATTTCGTGCTGTTGGGGTAGCTGCAGCTCTGTCCCTAGCGTTGTATGCGACTTCCAGTAGCTTCCAGTCGTTACAAGGAGATAAATCCATTGTGCAACTCAAGAAACAGCTTGAAACCGGCCCGTTGTACCATAATGTGGCACTGGAGACGCAGTTAAACGACGTTGAGAAGCAACTTGTGAATGGAATCGACGCTGGAAACATCCAGAAGTTCCTGCACGAATACTCCAAGAAGCCCCATATTGCTGGGTCTAAGGCGGACTACGAGACAGCTCTGTACACGGTAGCACAGTTCGAATCCTTCGGTATTAAGACGGAGATCAAAGAGTACTACACTCTACTCTCCACCCCCGTCCGTCGTCATCTTTCCATACTAAAACCGCTGGAAGCTGCTCAAGAGCTCAATCTAACAGAAGAATCAGTACCTGGAGACGCTTGTACAGCGGATCCAAGTGCTGAGCCGCCGTTCTTGGCTTATTCTCCATCAGGGAACGTTACGGCGTCTGTGGTGTACGCGAACTACGGATCCCAGGAGGATTTCCAATGGCTGGTAGATCAGGGAATTACCCTCAAAGGAAAAATTGCACTGGTGCGGTATGGAGTTAACTACCGGGGGCTCAAGGTCTTAGCTGCGTTGGAGCATGACATGGCGGGGGTGCTGATCTACTCGGATCCCCACGAAGATGGCTACATTCGGGGCCCAGTCTATCCTGATGGACCCTGGAGACCGGAGAACTCGTTCCAACGTGGATCAATCTACAACGAGTGCGGTGATCCATTAACTCCCGGGTGGGCGTCTGTTCTTGGCACTAAATATCTGAAATACGAAGATGTCAAGACGATCCCGCACTTACCGTCGCTGCCGTTATCTTACGGCCAAGCTCAGCACATCCTAAAGGTTTTAAAGGGGAGGAAAGCGCCTGATACTTGGCAGGGTGGACTGTCGATTCCTGGTGGGTATCATATCGGAGATGGATCGACTGTAGTGAACTTGGATTTGGAAATGGACAACTCTATCGGACCTATTTGGGACGTCATTGGGACAATCGAAGGCTCCGAGGAACCGGATAAGCAGGTAATATTGGGAAACCACCGAGACGCTTGGGTCTGCGGTGCAATCGACCCGAACAGTGGCACGTCAGTGCTTGTGGAGCTCGCAAGAGTGTACGGATCGATGTTAAAGTCTGGCTGGAGACCGAAACGAACGCTTGTATTGGCTTCTTGGGATGCGGAAGAACAAGGTCTTCTTGGAAGTACTGAATACGTCGAAGAGAAGGCGGAAGTACTGAAAGAGCAAGCCATCGCGTACCTCAACGTGGATTTAACGCTCGGCTCATTGATTGCAGCTGGTGGTTCGCCGTCAATTGCCAAATTGATTTTTCAAGTGGCGAATGCTATTCCTTCCAACAATTTCGCCAATTCTACTGCGAATGAGAAGACACTTTACCGTCAATGGCTTACACAGACCGAAGCGTATCGACTGGGAGGTACCACAAGTGGAACAATTGCCCCTGATCATCTTCTGACTGTTTTAGGTACGGGGAGTGATTTTGGAGGATTTTGCCATCATTTAGGTGTTGTTTCCGCCAATTTGGGTTTTACTTTACCTGGGAGCTATGGGACCTATCACAGCACAATGGACAGTATTAGATACTCCGAGTTGTATGCAGATCCGTACTACACTTCCCATGTCACTACTGGACGGTGGTGGGGGCTTATGGCTCTACGTTTAGCCGACAATACTCTGATTCCGTTCGAGTTCTCAACTTATGGACTTGTCATGAGCGAAGCTGTTGATTCTTTTGAAGAACAACTGACCATCGCTGCGGAGCGTTATCCTGGTGTTGATACCGTCGAATTTGCAGAACTCCGTCGCGCTATTGCCAATTTCGATGTTAGTGCCATGGAATTCCACAAAAACTTGGAAAAAGTGGGCGAAGATGACGACATCAGCTACTGGAACGATAAACTCATGTACTTGGAGCGTCATCTCACTCTGGAGTCTGGTCTACCGCACCGCAACTGGTACAAACATGTCGTGTTTGGTCCTGGGTTTTACGATGGCTATGGAGGCACAGCTTTTCCCGGTCTAGCTGATGGTATTGCCTTCCATGACAGCACTGAAGCCATTCAGATACACGTCGATGATGTGGTAAAAGTACTGGACGATGCTGCTTCATTTCTGCTAGCGAAGTAAATGCAATTTTGCTAACCAAAAGATCAATGCTAAGTTGAACTTCAATTTACTTCTGACCATCACTCTTGGTCACTCAAGTGATTCCCCCTCTATCCATTTACTGACATCCATATCACCATGGGGAACGAGGTGAGTCGCCCCTCGGAGAACTTGAGTCCGCAGAACTCGGGCGTGGTGCCTCCTCGCTCGCCATACACTCCCACAGGACAGTCCTCTCGTCGTGCGCAGAGCTTCAATGCGCGCTCGCCGTCTCCTTCTACGAGTGACAACGGTCCTCCGCAACGTCGGAGCAGTAGTAGCTCCAGTCTCAGGTCAAACCCTAATTCCACTCCCACTTCAAACCCTAAAAAGGAACGCACGATCCAGCGCATGGACAAAGCCATTCGGAGGCGGGTGAGAGGTGGAATCACATACAACATGAAGCTACTGATTCGTGGAGCCAAAGGGACAGGTAAAACATCGTTATTCCACCGCCTTAAAGGTGAACCAATCCCGGAGACTCACCAATCCACGCCACAGCTTCAATCTGCAACAATTAACTGGAGTTTCCGTCAGAATCTCGAGGAAAATGTCAAATGTGAAGTTTGGGACGTCGTGGACAAGGGATTTATCCCGGTGGACGATCCAGAAGAAAGCTCTAATGTTGCTAGTGGAGGGAGAGCAGAGAGCGGAGGTCTACAGAGCGGAGGTGCTCTGTCTGCTGAAGTTACTGCCGCAGCAGCAGCAGCAGCTGCTGCTATGCAGAATGGGACCCACTCGGTGGCTATTGTGGACGCCTCGACGGTGGACGTGTACCATGAAGCTCACGGTGTGATTTTCCTATTGGATGTAACCAAATGGGATACGCTGGAGTACGTGAAACAACAACTGGACAATGTGCCGGTGCATATTCCGACTTTAGTGCTGGGGAACTTTAGAGACCAAGGAGCTCAGAGGAAGATTTTTAAAGAGGATATCCAGGAATTGCTTTATGGATCGAATGATAGATCGCAACATCAGCAGTGGAAGCGACCGACGGAGTTGTTGTATTTTGAATGTTCGTTGCTCAATTGCTACGGACTCAAGTCGCTGCATCAGTATTTCGGGATCCCGTTCTTGCAATTGAAGATGGCGACTATCAGACAGCAGATGCGGATCGTGGAAGGTGAGTTTGCTCATTTAAAGCACGACGTGCAGACTACGATCAGTGAACAACGTTATGTGGAGTACGTGGAGCATATCAAGGCGACTGGCTCGGATATTCGGACAGGTAGACGTGGATCTGGAAGTGGAAGCTCTTCGCCAGCAGTATTGAGAAGCGATCCAACAAACACATCTCTAAAGGAAAATGGTCAGGAGCAGGAAGGTGTGGACGACGACGTCAGCGTGTTAAGCAAAGAAAATGGCGCTGGCACTCCCTCAAAACCAACATCTCGTGCTACAGCTGCTGAACACCAAAAAACGGATGTGAATCAGGCCCAGGACATCGAGGACTTGCCTGAGAGAAACAGCAGTGCTGTCATTCAGACCGCACCCAAACTGGTTCTCGAGCACAAGGAAAGTGTGATGTCAACTGCAGAGGATGCTGTTCAAGAAGACGTGGCAAAGGTTGAAGAGAAACCCTCTGAATCTAAGAGGCAAGACAGCGAGATTGCCTCTGTCAGTGATGCTAGCCCGAGCAGACCTAGGAAAACTTCAGTGGAAGAAGTGATGCATCTTGAGGACTTTCAAGTGCCAAAAACGCGCACTAATGATTTGGATGACTTCTACTCGGAGGATGAAAGTGACGAAGATGTGGGTGAATACGATGAGGACGTGGTAGTAGCACCTGTCGATGGGTCGATGAAAGCGAGTATCAGCGGCATTTACCATAAGCAACGATTCCTCGATTCAGATTCTTCGGATTCAGATGAAAGTGAACTAGCTGGATCTCAACGGAAACAAAAGGGAACGAAACCTCGCCGAGGCTCTCCTCGCCGTACAGCGACAAAACAGGCAAGTAGACCTCTACATCCTTCACCACCTCCCCAACCTCCACACCCACCGGCATCGACTTCTCGGACGAAACAAGGCAGTAGACCAGGGTCTCCAGCACGATCGCAAACTAACAGCTCAGTGCGTGAGGCTTCACCAAAGAAGCCCCAATCCTCTATCTTGGCCAGTGATATAACTGGTGTTGTGACCCCGACGCCTCCTGTTGTCCCTCCTCCATCTTCCCCAGCCTCTTCAATCCGACACGCAAGCCCAAGAAACAAGAGCGATGATTCTGTTGTGTCGCAAGGTGAAAGTGAAATGAATCATGACCTGTCATTAGACGAAAGACCTGTGCTGGTAAAAGCAGAGGTCCGTGCAGAGCCTATTAACTCTACTGGACAAAAGCACGAGGAGCGTCCCATCAAGGAAGACGACTTGAAGGATCTGGGTGATGATATTACTCGCATTTCTTGTAAGGACGCAGATGATGATGGTGTTATTGTTGACAGAGTGGAGTCTCTGATGACCAGCGCTAAGCACATCAAACTCCCAGACGCGTCAACCTCGGCTCAGGAGAATGAGCTACAGGATATTACTCATGACCCTGTAGGAGACGAAGAAATCAGCCAAGTTGAAATGGAAACGGTAGGAGACGACAAGGACGAATTGGACATTGATGCCCCGTCCAACGAGTTGGATAAGTTCCTATCAGGTGATGAAAGCGAAGAAGAAGGTGGTGGTTATGCCCCTGCGCCACCACAGGAGGAACCAGTGGAGGCGCAACGTTCGGATGCCTCGCGGGCTAAAGTAGCTATGGATGATGATGAGAAAGAAGGCGACTCGGACGATAAAAATCGTTGCGATGATGTATCGTTATCATCGCTACAAGCTTCTTTACCAATCCCTGAATCATCGACACCACCTTCCTCGGTACCGGATTCGTCAACTTCAATGGGATCGACAAGCCAAGGCGGAGAAGCGGCGTTAGGACACTACCACAAGAGAAATCTTGGGGAAGGCAGTGACCTCTTTTCCTTGTCGACACTCCAAGCATCACTGCCGTTGCCCGGTGAGACTGATGCGTCATTGTCAGAAACAACTTCCAGTGTGTTTGACAAGTCTAATGGCGGCAACAAAGCCAAGGCTGACGCAGTCCTTCATTTGTCGGATCTTCAAACACTTGGTGCGACTGTGCCTGATTTTACGACTGTTGTTCCAAGCAACGACCTGGAGGCATTTTTGAACGACAGCGACAGCGACTTAGAGAATGCACCTCCACCATCCTCCACCGAGCTTGCAGGAGGATCTAAGCAGCGAGACAGACAAGGGAGGCCAATGGTTGAGTCAAGTGATGATGATGATGAAGATGAAGCAAACCAGGACCGTTTTGCGAGCTACAGCATCAGTTAGAAAACAAGATCCGAACGGAGACGCCAGCAGAAGGAAGACCTACGCCAACTGAATGTTGCGCTCGACAAGGATAACGATCCTTTCGCTCCTCCGACGAGCAGCGTAGCCGCCTCTGAGTCTTCATTCGGTAGCTCGGACGTGATGGAGGCCATTCGTAAGGCACAAGAAGAGGCCATGCGTATGCTTCCAACGGAGCCAACAAATGACACAGATTCAAAGTCATCGAACAAGAAGCACAAGCACAAGCATAAAGAGCACAAACATAAAAAGCAAGAGAGCGAGGACGGCTCCAAGGTGAAGAAAAGCCGAAAGTCACACTCAAAGAAACGTCGGCCCCACGTTCAAGATAACCTCATGTAAAGCTGTTGGGTTAAGGCGTCGGCACTAGGAGCTGATGGATGGGAACTACTGAACATGTCAGTGCTGCTGATAAACATGGTTGAGGAGAGTCTGTACTTGACGTCCCCCCTTTTCTCTTTTTATTAACCTCTGCCTTTAGAAAATTTCTAAGCGGAAGGAGATTTAAAGACTGCGATAAATAAATGCTCCAAAACACATGCTGAGAGATCTCGTTCACCATCTTGCCGTGCATTTGTTTTCTTCAAGTACTGCTACCAGTTTTTTTCCCCATATTTTCACCGCACGTGCCTAACCTTCTCATCTTGTATCGCAGTTTGTCGATCTTGAAACTCGTTTCCAAATCGGCAACCGTGTTCACATTGTACGTCGCTAGAGTCTTCACCGTCCATACCCCAGTTACCGGGGTATGAACTGGGGCCCAGTCCAATGATACATGTTGTCGAGTCGAGGGCATGGTGAGTGGGTCCGTATCCCAGTGCCCTTGGTCTTCTTTCAGCTCAGTGTTCGATTCGTGTGCCTAATCATCACAAGGCAATGGTCAAAAATAATGGCTAATGGAGTTACTGATGGATCAAGTCGTCCATTATGGACAAGATGATCGACCCGTGACAAGAAGATGTATCCGATTTGCCAACAGAACGAATGTGAAGTAGCGGTGTTCGGATCTTAAAAGAACAATTGTATTGGTATACGCTACATGATAGACTTCTATCGACAGCCCAATGTCCTTTTCTCTCTTTTTCTCTCCCCACCTCTCGTTTAGAGTCATGGAGTCATGTACTGGTATGTAGTGAGTGACACCCAAATCTCCCGCGTGAACGTACACCCATCTAGCACGCCTGGGCAGTGGGATGGTACTTCGAAAAGTTGCCTTCACCCTTTTGTCCGTTGCAGGAGTCGTTAAATTTGCCTTGGTTAGCATCTGGAACGTTGCAGCACTTCTGGTTACCCTTCTTGTTAGGATCGATCGAGCCGCCTGACGCGATGCAGGCCTTCTGGGTGAAGCTGGAGGTCAAGAAGCCAGAGGACTCGTATCTGTTGTCAGAACTTGTTCCAGCACACTGTCGGAGAGCACCGTGACTGATGGCAAAGGTCAGCAACGATTACATGGGAGACCAAATGTCGACCAGTACTTACGCAGGCAGCAGCAGAGTGGCGAGGACAGCGATAACGATCTGGAACTTCATTTTGAGAAGCGTGTGGAAGTCACAAGTTGTTGACTTCGAAGAAGTTTTCGAAATGGTCTGCAGTTAAGAAGTCTCAGTGGTCTCGACCAACGAGATCTGTAGACAGCATTGCTCATCCTTTTTATCTGACTGTTTCTGACTTATGTAGTCTGGATATTCATGAGGCAGAACTTCAGTACATTTCCGGGGGAAAACTTATTTAATGGTACATGTTTTATGGTACATGGCAAACCCTTGAAGTATCAGGAGCTTTTTGAGCACTTTGCATGTACTCTACAGCCACTTTGTAGTCATTTGCAACCGTATCAAGGTCGCGCGAACTTAGTGGGGAGTTTGCTCTTTAAACACCACTACATTGCAGCGGAAACTCCACATTTGCAGCTACATTGAAAAGCAACTTTGTATCTCACGGGTGGCAAGACGCTAAGAGCTGAGCGCAACAAGAATCGAGCCAAGACGGCAGGAATTTCAGGCAAAGCATCGAGTACGACGAAGCAACCAGAAGAAAAGTAGGGACCAGAGTGTCGTTCACGGGTACTACTTCATTATGAGGAACTTTGTACTGAAGAAATCTGAGAAGGACGCGTCATTGCTGACATGTAAGGAAAACGTTAGTACGTTACAGAATTCTGAGTGCGTTTTAGGTGTCATTGTGTCGCGGCTCTGTATGCTACTGAAATCTAAGTACTCTTGGTATCGTGGTTGTAGGCGTACGAGTCGTATTACTCGTATATTTGTGCATAATGCAGTCTCACACTGTGAGTTACAGGCTCTAAGCTTTTCAGTTGCACCACCAACTTCGCTTCGCTCGTGGTGGGCAAGGATCCCGCGCGGATAAGATTGTAAGTTCTTGTTTCAGAACCTACTCCGGCCTACGCTCTGACAGACCTCCGCTGAGCTCCGGTTGTCAAGGCGCCTCTCAAAGGCCTCAAGGGAAATTAGAGCATCTAAGTGCTCTAGGTTACACGTTCAGTTCAGGACTTCGTGCTGAAGTACGGGATAAATATGCGATGGTGTTACTTTTTTTTCACAAAGTCGATCGCTCCTGCTTAGTCAACTTGCGTTGTTGCGATGGCGTAAACGTCCAGTAATCATCGTGACCAATCGATTGCCGTTCACTTTACGAGATCTTGCGTGGGGAGGGTAGCAGATCCGGAGATTTCTAGACGTAAGCATTTTGGGCATACATGTAGCAAACAACTTGTTATTCGTATGTAACGAAATCCACACGGATTTCTACTGCAATCATTGTTGAACCTCAATCTTCATGATAGTGAACCAGAAAGTCGTCGCGCTCGCGCTGGATGTCTTGGCGTCGCAAAGGTTCACGACAGCGTATGTTCATCATCGTCAAGACGCTGAGAGTACAATTATAATGGTTCAGTCAAGACGCGCTTACGGTAGATTTTACACGCATGAACTAATTTAACGCAATTTGTGAAGCTGGAGCATTTCTCCAACCTATATCCCCCGGACATATCTCGGATTGTGACATTATGTTGCTCGGATTTCCTCAACGCTGCTTTAGGAGATAATAAATTGCATTAAGTTGCCACAACGTTGCCGAAAACTCTTTGATGGTTTAAAACCGTCGTGCTACTATATATAGAGAGAGCAAGGGTGCCGATTAACTGTTAGATATGTAGATCCCTACGTCCAAAGACTTACATGACTAAGCTACTTGGCTTTGGTGTGCTCGCTTGAGGTACCGTGGCTTAGCGGGGGGAGGGGGGGGCACTTCTCGTAGGTATCGTGGTTTCGTGGAACGGTGCACCAAGCCCAGGTTAACACTATCTGCTATCCCATTGTTTTCCTATTGCTACCCACAGTCATGAAACATGACTCATCCAGCATGACTCAAGATACTATGTCGAAATACGACAGAAGCAGATTCAAACAATTGAGAGTAGCGAACGAAGCTTGGTAGTGTAGTGAGTGTTGGAATGTAAATCCGAAAGTGAATTCCATTTAGTTAGAAGTCCTAGTCTTGCTTTCTCTCCTACATGCCTCCTACATGCCAGGTCTACTAGTACCTTGTACCTCCCTTCATTCACTTGACCGTAATCTGCAACGGACACGGTAATCTGCAACGGACACACTTGTATACACCGGTATACAAGGCCCAATACAAATCCCTATATAAATCCCAATATGCAACGGACACGGCCTGTTGCAACGGACACGGTGACCCAGCCAATGCATACGCAAATCACCACATGTCGTGTAAATTGAAGCCGCTCGCCCAATCACATCTCACGATACAAAAGGATCCGCCAATCACATGCACTCTTTCGCTCCACTTCAATTGCATGCCTCTCAAGGCACGCGCATGTCGTGTGCCCTGAGGTAGCATGTCAGTCGAGGTAGACGGCGAAGTGCAACCACAACACCCCCACTCAATTCGACGTCTCGAGCTTGGGGACCACATTGCTCTGCATCATCAAGTAGCGCAGAGTCTTCGACGATAGACCTTTGGTGAGGTAGTCCGCGAGCTGGTTCTTGGTTTCCATGTACTCCAGCTCGACTTCACCACGCACAACCTTCTCACGAATGAAGTGGTAGCGGATGTCAATGTGCTTGGTCCGAGCTTGGTAACCGACGTTCTTCGCCAATGCCATGGCACCTTGGTTGTCCTCGTAGATCACCGTAGCCCCCACTTGCTCTGCACCAATGTCGTTGAGAAGTAGTCGCATCCACACTACTTCCTTGATGCAATCACTCAGAGCCATGTACTCCGCTTCAGTCGAGCTTAGGGCGACAGTCTTCTGAAACGTAGAGCGCCAAACCACAGGTGCTCCACACATCGTGAGCATTGTCCCGCTAACCGAGCGTCTGTCGTCGCGGTTTCCAGCCCAGTCTGCATCCGAGTAGGCGACGAGCTCTGCTCCTTGCGATCCATCATACACGATGCCCACGTCCTTGGTCTTCAACAGGTAGCGCACCACCTTGATTCCAGCATCCCAGTGTTTCTCACCAGGGTTCTCCAGAAAACGACTCAACTTGGCCACTGCAACCGAGATGTCTGGCCGCGTTCCACACGCCAGGTACATGAGGCTACCGATGAGCGATCGGTACGGCTTCGGCTTCATCTTGGCCTTGTCCTCATCGGCCTGTGGTCCATCCTCCTTAGTCAAGTGAAGACTCGGGTCCAGTGGCATCAGGCTTGGCTTTGCGTTCTCTTGACCAAACTTCTTGATGATCGCCTCAGTGTAGGCTCGCTGGCAGATGCCCAACGTTCTGCGCTCCATGTTGTAGTCGATCTCGATGCCAAGAATGAAGCGTGCCCGTCCGGGGTCCTTGATCCGGAACTTCTCAGCAATACCAGCCTTCACCGACGCGATGGTGGCCTTGTCCCGTGACGCAATCAGCATGTCGTCTACATAAAGACACACGATACACTCGTCCTCTCCTTCACCTCTTGTGTAGATGCACGGGTCAGCATCAGCAGCCTTGAACCTCATGCTCTTGAGATGGTTGTCGATTGTCTCGTTCCAAACACGAGACGCTTGCTTGAGTCCGTACAGACTTCGAAGTAGCATGCAGACGACGTCATCTTCACCTTGAGTCTCTGCCAGTGCTAGTAGTTCCCGAAGACCTTCTGGTAACTCCATGTAGATCTCTTCTTCGAGCTTGCCGTACAGGAACGCCGTATCCACGTCGCACTGCTCTATCTCGAATCCTTCAGCACAACACTTGGCCAGCACTGCTCGGATCGAATTCAGGTAAGCCACAGGCGCGTACGTCTCTTCATAGTCAATGCCCTGTCGTTGTGAGTACCCCTTGGCTACGAGACGAGCCTTGTGTCGAATCACTTGTCCCTTCTCGTTGCGCTTCAACGCGAACACCCAGCGGCAACCGATCGGGCGCTGGTGCGTTGGTCTTGGCACCAACTTCCAGGTACCGTTGTCCGTTAGCGACTTGAGTTCACTTGCAATCGCTCCCTTCCAGTTGTCTTGGTCCGCACTTGTAGTCGCCTCAGCGTATGTCTTCGGGACCTCCTCTGTAGCAGCCATCAGCTGTCCACTTTCGACAATGGCGAGCTCGTTACCACTTGGCCTCGGTCGCTCTTGAGTCATCTTCTGACGCTTTGTCCCACTCGACGATGGAGCATCGATGACTTGCTTCTTCCTGGTACTTGCCTCTTCAGGATCCGTCGTCTCGTCAATGTGACGAACACGCGAACGAGTAATCATTGGATGGGTCGAATCGTATGGCACCATCGCAGTATCCAAGCTCACGTCACGTTGAAGTGGAATCACGTCAGCAACTTCAACATCAGTAGGGACGATTTGCGTGGAGTCACTCAACGACATTTGCTCCATGGTTGGCGCTAATGCGTCTGCATCATCGTAGCCATCCACACGAGTCATGATGTGCGCAGGGTTGGTCGTCTCGATGAACTTGACGGTGCGCACGATTTGCACCTTTCCAGTTGACAAATCCAGTACACGATATCCCTTGACTCCATCCTCGTATCCCATGAACCGACATTTAAATGCCTTTGCATCCAGCTTACGACGCTTCTCGTTGGGGATGTGAGCATTTCCCAGTGCACCGAACACCTTCACGTTCTTGAGTTGTGGCTTGGAATGACTCACAATCTCGTAGGGTGTCTTCACATTCATCGAGTTGGGAATCCGATTGATGATCCAGGCCGCAGTGTTAACCGCTTCAGCCCACCACTTTCTGTCAACACTCTCGTGATAGAGCATGCAGCGAGCCATCTCCACGAGGCTTCGGTTCATCCGTTCAGCCAGTCCATTCTGCTGAGGTGTGTACGGCACCGTCTTCTCATGTTTGATGCCACAGTGGTTGAGGTAGTTCTTGAACTGGCGACCCGTGTACTCACCGCCGTTGTCCGAGCGCATGCGCTTGATTGTCTCGCCTGTCGCGTTCTCAATTCCGGCCTTGTATGTCTTGAACTTCGACAGTACTTCCGATTTGGCCTTCATGAAGTAGACCGTAACGTGGCATGAGTAGTCGTCAATGAAGGTCACCACGAACCTACAGCCACCAAGTGTCTTGGTTTGCATCGGACCCATTACGTCTGAGCGCACCATGTCAAGCACACCAACACTCTTGACGAGCTTCTCCGGATGTCTCGGGTAGTCGTCAGCTTTCATCTTGCCCATGCAGCAGCCTGCGCACACGTCGTCCCCGTGGACTTCTCCCGTGATGCGAGGCACTCCTTCTGCCATGGTCAGTAGTTTCTCATAGCGCTTGTACGGGATGTGGCCGAGTCGGGCGTGCACAACAGCCCATGGCTCCTTACGAGTGGTCGTTGCAGAATGACACACCTCGTCCCCCACTGTCTTCAACTTGTAGATGTTTCCACAGCGCTTCGCCTCCATGACGGTAGCACCACCAAAGCTAAAGACACACTTGTCCTTGCTGAACTGCGCGGTGACGTCCTTCTCGGCCAGCTTCGACACCGAGATGAGGCTTCCTTCAACTTCAGGGATGTACAGGACATCCGACAGCGTGACAGACGTTCCGTCCATCAGCTTCATACCGACGGTGCCCTTCGCAACGGCGTCGATCTTCGTGCCATCCGCAATCGTGATGCGGACTGGCGTCTTCAGTTCCTTCAAGGACACGAACTTGTCCCGGACACTGGTCATGTGCGAGCTTGCACCTGAGTCGACGAGCCATTCACTCTTGGTCATCGCACCCGTTGCCATGAACGAGAATTCGGACGCTTCCTCTCGCGCCGCTTGCCCTCGTTCCTCATCTGCCTTCTTCTTCCGGCACTCGAACTCTCGGTGCCCTTGCTTCTTGCAGTAGAAGCACTTGCCCTTGAAACGTTGCTTGCCACCGAAGTCCTTCTCCTTCGTAGCGAAAGCCTTCTCTTGAGCCGATGACGATTCATCCGAGGCTTGAACACCAGATTATTACCGTGTCCGTTGCAGATTACGGTCAAGTGAATGAAGGGAGGTACAAGGTACTAGTAGACCTGGCATGTAGGAGGCATGTAGAAGAGAAAGCAAGACTAGGACTTCTAACTAAATGGAATTCACTTTCGGATTTACATTCCAACACTCACTACACTACCAAGCTTCGTTCGCTACTCTCAATTGGTTATGAGCCCAAGCTACGCCGACAACATCGACAAGCTCGTGGAAGATAACTACTTCCACTGGGAGTTCAACATGCGGATGAAGCTCGCTCGGAAGGGCCTGCTCCCGCAGATCATCAAGCCCGAGTTCGACCAAGTGAGTGATCGCTCCACGGCGGAATGGAAGACCAACGATCTGAAGGCACTTGGTGTTATCGCTGGAGACGTGAGTCTCACGTACCAAGTTTACGTCCGTGGAGCACTAACTGCCGCTGAGGCGTGGACGATGCTCGAGGAGCACTTTAACAAGAAGACGCTCAAGAACCGGCTTCTCGTCACCAAGAAGTTGAACAACTTCAAGATGGAGCCCGGTACCAAGTTTGCTTCCCACGTCGATCAGTTCAAGGAGATCGTCCTCCAGATGGAGACGGTCAGCGAGACCCTGGACGAGACTCGCCAGCTCGTGTTGCTCCTTGGCAGTCTTACGGACGAGTATAAGATGATCAGTACTGTCCTCGAGAACACGCCCAACGTGACGTTGGCCTACGCGATCCAAGCCCTCTCTGGTGTTCAAGCCTCGGATGAATCGTCATCGGCTCAAGAGAAGGCTTTCGCTACGAAGAAGAAGGACTTCGGCGGCAAGCAACGTTTCAAGGGCAAGTGCTTCTACTGCAAGAAGCAAGGGCACCGAGAGTTCGAGTGCCGGAAGAAGAAGGCTGATGAGGAACGAGGGCAAGCGGCGCGAGAGGAAGCGTCCGAATTCCCGTTCATGGCAACGGGTGCGATGACCAAGAGTGAATGGCTCGTCGACTCAGGTGCAAGCTCGCACATGACCAGTGTCCGGGACAAGTTCGTGTCCTTGAAGGAACTGAAGACGCCAGTCCGCATCACGATTGCGGATGGCACGAAGATCGACGCCGTTGCGAAGGGCACCGTCGGTATGAAGCTGATGGACGGAACGTCTGTCACGCTGTCGGATGTCCTGTACATCCCTGAAGTTGAAGGAAGCCTCATCTCGGTGTCGAAGCTGGCCGAGAAGGACGTCACCGCGCAGTTCAGCAAGGACAAGTGTGTCTTTAGCTTTGGTGGTGCTACCGTCATGGAGGCGAAGCGCTGTGGAAACATCTACAAGTTGAAGACAGTGGGGGACGAGGTGTGTCATTCTGCAACGACCACTCGTAAGGAGCCATGGGCTGTTGTGCACGCCCGACTCGGCCACATCCCGTACAAGCGCTATGAGAAACTACTGACCATGGCAGAAGGAGTGCCTCGCATCACGGGAGAAGTCCACGGGGACGACGTGTGCGCAGGCTGCTGCATGGGCAAGATGAAAGCTGACGACTACCCGAGACATCCGGAGAAGCTCGTCAAGAGTGTTGGTGTGCTTGACATGGTGCGCTCAGACGTAATGGGTCCGATGCAAACCAAGACACTTGGTGGCTGTAGGTTCGTGGTGACCTTCATTGACGACTACTCATGCCACGTTACGGTCTACTTCATGAAGGCCAAATCGGAAGTACTGTCGAAGTTCAAGACATACAAGGCCGGAATTGAGAACGCGACAGGCGAGACAATCAAGCGCATGCGCTCGGACAACGGCGGTGAGTACACGGGTCGCCAGTTCAAGAACTACCTCAACCACTGTGGCATCAAACATGAGAAGACGGTGCCGTACACACCTCAGCAGAATGGACTGGCTGAACGGATGAACCGAAGCCTCGTGGAGATGGCTCGCTGCATGCTCTATCACGAGAGTGTTGACAGAAAGTGGTGGGCCGAGGCAGTTAACACTGCGGCCTGGATCATCAACCGGATCCCCAACTCGGTGAATGTGAAGACACCCTACGAGATTGTGAGTCATTCCAAGCCACAACTCAAGAACGTGAAGGTGTTCGGTGCACTGGGATATGCTCACATCCCCAACGAGAAGCGTCGTAAGCTGGATGCAAAGGCATTTAAATGTCGGTTTATGGGATACGAGGATGGAGTCAAGGGATATCGTGTACTGGATTTGTCAACTGGAAAGGTGCAAATCGTGCGCACCGTCAAGTTCATCGAGACGACCAACCCTGCGCACATCATGACTCGTGTGGATGGCTACGATGATGCAGACGCATTAGCGCCAACCATGGAGCAAATGTCGTTGAGTGACTCCACGCAAATCGTCCCTACTGATGTTGAAGTTGCTGACGTGATTCCACTTCAACGTGACGTGAGCTTGGATACTGCGATGGTGCCATACGATTCGACCCATCCAATGATTACTCGTTCGCGTGTTCGTCACATTGACGAGACGACGGATCCTGAAGAGGCAAGTACCAGGAAGAAGCAAGTCATCGATGCTCCATCGTCGAGTGGGACAAAGCGTCAGAAGATGACTCAAGAGCGACCGAGGCCAAGTGGTAACGAGCTCGCCATTGTCGAAAGTGGACAGCTGATGGCTGCTACAGAGGAGGTCCCGAAGACATACGCTGAGGCGACTACAAGTGCGGACCAAGACAACTGGAAGGGAGCGATTGCAAGTGAACTCAAGTCGCTAACGGACAACGGTACCTGGAAGTTGGTGCCAAGACCAACGCACCAGCGCCCGATCGGTTGCCGCTGGGTGTTCGCGTTGAAGCGCAACGAGAAGGGACAAGTGATTCGACACAAGGCTCGTCTCGTAGCCAAGGGGTACTCACAACGACAGGGCATTGACTATGAAGAGACGTACGCGCCTGTGGCTTACCTGAATTCGATCCGAGCAGTGCTGGCCAAGTGTTGTGCTGAAGGATTCGAGATAGAGCAGTGCGACGTGGATACGGCGTTCCTGTACGGCAAGCTCGAAGAAGAGATCTACATGGAGTTACCAGAAGGTCTTCGGGAACTACTAGCACTGGCAGAGACTCAAGGTGAAGATGACGTCGTCTGCATGCTACTTCGAAGTCTGTACGGACTCAAGCAAGCGTCTCGTGTTTGGAACGAGACAATCGACAACCATCTCAAGAGCATGAGGTTCAAGGCTGCTGATGCTGACCCGTGCATCTACACAAGAGGTGAAGGAGAGGACGAGTGTATCGTGTGTCTTTATGTAGACGACATGCTGATTGCGTCACGGGACAAGGCCACCATCGCGTCGGTGAAGGCTGGTATTGCTGAGAAGTTCCGGATCAAGGACCCCGGACGGGCACGCTTCATTCTTGGCATCGAGATCGACTACAACATGGAGCGCAGAACGTTGGGCATCTGCCAGCGAGCCTACACTGAGGCGATCATCAAGAAGTTTGGTCAAGAGAACGCAAAGCCAAGCCTGATGCCACTGGACCCGAGTCTTCACTTGACTAAGGAGGATGGACCACAGGCCGATGAGGACAAGGCCAAGATGAAGTCGAAGCCGTACCGATCGCTCATCGGTAGCCTCATGTACCTGGCGTGTGGAACGCGGCCAGACATCTCGGTTGCAGTGGTCAAGTTGAGTCGTTTTCTGGAGAACCCTGGTGAGAAACACTGGGATGCTGGAATCAAGGTGGTGCGCTACCTGTTGAAGACCAAGGACGTGGGCATCGTGTATGATGGATCGCAAGGAACAGAGCTCGTCGCCTACTCGGATGCAGACTGGGCTGGAAACCGCGACGACAGACGCTCGGTTAGCGGGACAATGCTCACGATGTGTGGAGCACCTGTGGTTTGGCGCTCTACGTTTCAGAAGACTGTCGCCCTAAGCTCGACTGAAGCGGAGTACATGGCTCTGAGTGATTGCATCAAGGAAGTAGTGTGGATGCGACTACTTCTCAACGACATTGGTGCAGAGCAAGTGGGGGCTATGGTGATCTACGAGGACAACCAAGGTGCCATGGCATTGGCGAAGAACGTCGGTTATCAAGCTCGGACCAAGCACATCGACATTCGCTACCACTTTATTCGCGTGAAGGTGACAAGTGGTGACATTGAGCTGGTTTACGTGGAGTCCAAGAACCAACTCGCGGACTACCTCACCAAAGGTTTGTCATCTAAGTCACTACGCTACCTGATGATGGCCAGCAACGTCGGACCCAATCTCGAGACGTCGAATTGAGTGGGGGTGTTGTGATTGCACTCCGCCGTCACGTCGTCTGGATCCCTACCTTTGGGCACGCGCCTGGAGCACGCGGTTGGTGCGTGGCAAGCGTGTGCCTTGAAAGGTTATATCTTGAAGTGGGTCGAATGGGGCGATATTATTGGCTGAGACGGTGATCATGAGATCGGGAAGCGTTCCCGTTACAAATCGCGTTCCCGTTACAAATCGCGTTCCCGTTACAAATTGACAGGATATGTATGATTTGCATACGTTTTTCAAATGCTCTGTAGCGAAGGTAGGAGGAGCAATGCATGTGTAGGAAGCAAGAACAGATAACTAAATCAATCTCACTTTCGGATTTCCATTCCAACACTCACTACACTACCAAGCTTCGTTCGCTATTCTCAATTGGAGTACTCCATAAGCCATTATTTTGAAACACGGCGTTGCGATGATCGTTAACGCCACCATTACCTTCACGATGAACTTAGGCAATGGTTTGTGTCTAAGTGGAAAACTGGCAAAATGGCTAGGGGTTCGTGCGCACACGAGTTCTTTATTCAAACGACAACTTGATGGAGATTTTATGTTATGAAAAGTATCTAGATGACCCTTGTCAAAAGTAAGGTCGTCGAATGAGAAGGACAAGTGTATTTTATTCATTCGGATGACGGACGATCTATGAATCATCTCGTGCATGCATCTGGCATTGTTTATTGTTGTGATTGCGCTTCGCCGTCACTTCGTCTGGGTCCCTACCTTTGGGCACGCGCCTGGAGCACGCGGTTGGTGCGTGGCAAGCGTGTGCCTTGAAAGGTTATATCTTGAAGTGGGTCGAATGGGGCGATATTATTGGCTGAGACGGTGATCATGAGATCGGGAAGCGTTCCCGTTACAATTAGCGTTCCCGTTACAAATCGCGTTCCCGTTACAAATTGACAGGATATGTATGATTTGCATACGTTTTTCAAATGCTCTGTAGCGAAGGTAGGAGGAGCAATGCATGTGTAGGAAGCAAGAACAGATAACTAAATCAATCTCACTTTCGGATTTCCATTCCAACACTCACTACACTACCAAGCTTCGTTCGCTATTCTCAATTGGAGTACTCCATAAGCCATTATTTTGAAACACGGCGTTGCGATGATCGTTAACGCCACCATTACCTTCACGATGAACTTAGGCAATGGTTTGTGTCTAAGTGGAAAACTGGCAAAATGGCTAGGGGTTCGTGCGCACACGAGTTCTTTATTCAAACGACAACTTGATGGAGATTTTATGTTATGAAAAGTATCTAGATGACCCTTGTCAAAAGTAAGGTCGTCGAATGAGAAGGACAAGTGTATTTTACTCATTCGGATGACGGACGATCTATGAATCGTCTCGTGCATGCATCTGGCATTGTTTATTGTTGTGATTGCGCTTCGCCGTCACTTCGTCTGGGTCCCTACCTTTGGGCACGCGCCTGGAGCACGCGGTTGGTGCGTGGCAAGCGTGTGCCTTGAATGTAATGGGTCTACTAAGACCTATTAGGTGGCGTACACGTGCGCTTACGTGTATGAGGAAGCGTGCAATTAATTAGACTTAATTTAATTATACTTACGTCCGTAAATATAATTAAATCAAATATAACAATATTTATACTGCAAATACCGTAAAATGAGAACTGTTATTGAATTTGGCACAAGCCAATTATGGACCTCCTAAATCTGATTGCTATCTGTTTCTAAAGGTTCTGTCAATGTGTGGTTGACAGAATTCTGATTTCTTCTAAGAGCACTGATTGGTAGAAATACGTCACTTTCTACCAATAACATGCGTAAATGCACGCGAGCCATCCAATGATATGGCCCGCCCATGTATCCATTGGTGTGCTCCACACACCAAGGCCTGAGGTCCGTTTCCAACCTCTAACAGTTAGCGCAACTGTTAGAGTTACAAGTGGTATAACCACTTGTACGTGTAACCCTGTTACACCATCCCCCCCTTAAGACTTAACGTACCCATCCGGATACGTTAACCGACATAACTTGACAAGGCCGTCAAGTTACAGGAAGAATCCACGAGTCCATTTCCGAATGAACTCGCCAACGCCCAAGACCACGTCCGCAGCCGCGGACGCGCAAGCCTCGCCTGCTGCCTCTGCAGCAAGCACAACAGCGGCAGTGCCCACTAGCACTGCTGCTTCCAGTCGTTCGATAGAGAGTAAACTCTCTGTCTCCGAGTACCATGCTCTCCTCAAGGAGAAGCATGCAGCGAAGAAGTCCGACTTCGCTGCCGACTCCGACGAGTATCCTCTCGACTACGAAGATTCTGAAGATGGGGAGCTCCATGAAGAGGAGGCTCCCGCCCACGTGTCTTCGTCCGAAGACACGCACGACCCGCCCAAGGGGTCTCGACGCCCCCGCGAAGAGGCCTCGGACGCTTCCAGCTCGAAGCGTCCGCGCAATGATGACTTAGCGTCCCCCATGTCGAGGGCGCTCATCTCTCCGCGCACTGATCCACCGCCAGTGCGCGATGCATGGATGCCTACTGAGGCAGAGATCCATGATCGGTTCGGTGCTAGCTCACCACCGAACCCGATACTGTTGTACCACGACAACAGTATCAAAGACGACGAAGTCGCTGTTGGCATTGTCTTTGAGTCCCCGACTCAAAGACGCGACTACTACATCGGGCTCTTCCATGAGCTCCGATACTTCAGCGCGAAGAAGACTTCGCGCAAGAGCAAAGTGCCAGAGTGGCAGGCACTCTGTCAGTCGTGGAACGCCTTTGTTGAAAACTTCAACAAAGACCCGAAAGCCTATCGCGAGCGTGTGAAGCATGCTCGCGATCGCTACTACACTTACACCGTGCGCGGTAAGTGCGAACGCCTCCATGAAGCAAGCATGGAAGCGGGGATCCTGTGTGCCGTTCCCTTCGGCACACCTTGTCCGTGTTGCGCACCTCTGGCAACACGCATCTCCGAACGTGATCTACTGGGGTACACGACGACCCGTGTACCCGATCACATCAAGGAGCTCCGTGCTCGTCTCGAGTCACGTGAAGCTCCGAGTGCTGTGGGTGACCGCAGCACTCCTCATGCAAGCCTTAGGCCTGCAGGTTATGGTGGGCTTCGTACGCCCTCACCATTTCCGGAGCGTCCTCCATCAGGACGTTCCGTGGCTCCCATGTGTCTCGATGGGGAGGAAATCCTCTCCAACGAATACGAAAACGAACCTCTTGAGAGTTCGTTCTCTTATGAGCCACGATCCGCTCAACTATCCAGCGGATCGACCCAGTCGCGTCTCGCAACGGCGGCGGAGGGGGCGGAAACACTCCCTCCGTATGGTCAACGCTATGACCATGGCGATCGTGCCCTGCACGATCGTGTTGCGGCGCTCGAGCAGTCTCAGAGCGCCGAGATGGCTGCTCTGAAGCAGGAGGTTCGAGTCCTCCGTGCTGATGCTGCGCAGGCTGCGCAGACTGCCTCGAACATCTCGTCCGGTCTCGGGACGAGATTAAACGCTCTGGTCGCTCGCGTGAGCGATCTCGAAAAGGCCTTCCAGGCCTCTCAGGCGAGTCATCACCCGTAGATGACTCGTGCTGCACGTACGGCTTCAACCGCCCGACGTAGAACGTCGGATGGAGTCTCATGCTGGACGGTATGTCCAGCTGGTACGCGTTGCCGTGCCGTTCAAGTATTGTGAACGGCCCGATGAACCTTGGAGCAAGCTTACTTGCTCCAAAATCAGACACTGCATGTTTAGGCAAGTTTTGTGTAGCTAACAAAACCAATGAACCTTTCTTAAATTCATTCATGTTGCCCCTGCCAACATTGTCCGCATTCAGCTTCTGTCGATCGGCAGAAGCTGCGATAGCATCTTGCACAAACCGTATTACGGCTTGTCTTCGCTGGACAAAGTCTAGCGCATTCGAGCTGAACTCTTTCAGCTCGTCGCCTTCGTCCGCAGCAGGCCCTGCCTGCTCGCTATCATCCTCTATGTCTGTGCCCGGCACAGACATCTCGCGCTCGTTCCTGCTCGAACGAGACGCAGCTCGCGTCACCGCAGCTGATAGTACGTCATCAGCTGTCCTCTGCGGTTGTTCAGACGCAACCGTAGATCCTCCCCCACTTAAGGAGGAAGCTACCCCGCCGAGCATGCTCGGCAAACGTGGATGTCGCATGGCATTCACGTAGAACGGTGTATGCCCTGTCGAGGCATGCACCGAGTTGTTGATGGCAAACTCTGCCATCGGTAAACACTCGCTCCAATGCGGGAACGAGTGTGCGTAGCTCTTCAGCGCGTCAACCAGTACTCGGTTGACGCGTTCAGTCTGGCCGTCCGTCTGCGGATGATCCGCAGTCGACATTGATAACTGTGAACCAAGAAGTGTAAACACTTCTTGCCAGAACCGCGCTGTGAAGCGTGGATCACGGTCCGACACAATGTCGAGCGGCATGCCATGGTGTTTGAACACCATGTCAACAAACTGTCGCGCAGTCTGCGCGGCTGTAACAGTAGCCGGGACGGCAGCAAGATGGACCATCTTGCTGAATCGGTCCACAAAGACAACGATGCCTGTCCTCCGCTTGTTGTCGGGCGGAAGACCGAAGACAAAGTCCATGGACATGGACTGCCAACACTCCGACGGAGTCGGAAGTGATTGAAGAGGAGCCTGCGTAAACGGCGCAGGCTTCACGCGCTGGCAAACCTCGCAAGCACGAACGTACTTGCGGACCCACATATACTGGTGGTGCCAGTAGAAGTCACGCGTGAGAAGAGTGTATGTCTTCTCACGACCCGGATGCCCTGCCGTAGGGGCATCGTGGTACTCGAACATGATCCGCAGCCGCAGATCATGATCATTCGGAACGACAATGCGATCCGCATTGTCGTCTACTGCACTGTATAGCAGTAGCCCTTCGTGTACACGATAGCGGTGTACACGAGCTCGAAGGTGAGGAGTTAGCTTCCGACGTGCCTCGTCGGAAGGTGCTGCGAGGAACTCCAGCAGCTCCTTCGCGTCTGCATCCCTTGCATACGCGTCCTTCACGTCGTCAATCAACGTTGACGACGGCACACTTGTCCTCACGACGCCAACACTGTTGACGTCGACCGTCTCCGCATAATCAGGTCGACGCGATAACGCGTCGGCCACTACGTTGAGTCTTCCGGGTTTGTACTCCACCCGGAAGTTGTACTCCGCGAAGAAGGACAACCATCTCGCCATACGTTGCGAGATGTGCGGCGACTTAATCGCCGTACGCAGTGATGCGTGGTCGGTGTAGACCACGAACGGTCTACTCCCAAGTAGATACACTCGGAACTTTGCGAGTGCATACTTCATGGCAAGGAGCTCCTTGTCATGCACAGGGTAGTTGCGCTCAGCTGGCTTCAGCTGACGCGACTGGTAGTAGACCACACGATCACGGCCCTCGTGATCGTGTTGCATCAATGCACATCCGATCGCGAAATCGGATGCATCACACACTACGTGGAATGGACGATCTTGGCCGTCGCCGACCAAGATCGGAGCCTCAGCCAAGCCCTGCTTGACTGCATCGAACGCCCCCTGGCATTCGGTCGTCCAAATCCACTCAGCTTCCTTCTTAAGAAGCTGTGACAGCGGGCGAATCTTGCCCGCGTAGTTCTCCACGTACTTGCACAAGTACGTGGCAAGCCCAAGGAACTGCCTCAGTTCCTTCACATTGGATGGCGTGGGCCATTCATTGATCACTCTGACCTTCTCTGGGTCAGGGCGCACGCCGTCCTTCCCGACGAGACACCCCAGCACGGGTATCTCGTTCGCCCCGAAGATACACTTCTTCAGGTTCGCATAGAGCTTATGCTTCCTCATAAGCTCTAGCAGCTTCCGGAGATGCACCTTGTGCATCTCAATGTCCGTCTTCCCGTTCACAGCCCGGCTGTGGACGAACACGTCGTCGAAATAACTCGGTGCGAAGTCGCGCACCGAGCGCAATAGATGAGTCACACATCTATTGAACGTCGCAGGGGCATTCTTAAGTCCCTGCGGCATGACGAGCCACTCCCACAGCATACCACTGGGAGTGCTTACCGCTGTGAGAGGGATGTCCCTCTCACGCATGAGGATTTGATAGAATCCATCACGCAGATCTAGAGCACTGAAGATAGTGCTCAAGGCCATCGAATCGATGATAACATCTTTTCGTGGTATCGGCGTCTGCGCCGGTATCGTCGCATCGTTCAACTTGTTGTACGCATGAACGATGCGCCAGCCGCCCTGTGCCTTCTTGACACAGAACGTTGGGGCACTGTGCGGGGACTTTGATTCCCGCACTTGACCTGCAAGACGACGACTCTCGAAGAAGTCGTCGATCGCTTGAACTTGTTCACGCGGCAGTGGCCACTGCCGTGTAACGCAATATTTCGTGCCCGGCACGAGATCAATCTCGTGCTGTACGCGCTTGTCCTTCGGAAGCTCCGAAGGAATCTCGTCCGGGAGTACATCCTTGTACTCCCGCAGCACCTCATAGTAGGGACTCGACTTCAACGAGTCCCAACTCTGCTCCTCGAAGCGCTGCTTCTTAGGCTTCGCACTGAGGGTGTCATCGCCCTCAGTGATCCCATCGACGACGAGCTGCTTAAGCTCCTCGGCCTCGCGGTCCACCCTCTCAACCTCTGAGAGGATGCAAATTTGTTCGATGCGTCCATCGAACAACTCTCGCGCGAAGCCCTTCCAGTTCATGACTGGAAGCGCGGTCAACGCCGACGCACTCGTCGGCGGATTCTCCAACCGCATCCTCTGGTACTGCAATCCAGTACCAGTACGTGTCAAGACGTTCAGCGTCTCGACACTCGGTGTCTGCCGCGCAGAAACACCAGTCTCAGTCTCCGGCTGAGACTCGCGCAGCTTCAATGGCTTGCGCCGCGAAAGTCTTCCCTGAAGCCGTGCTTCAGGTGCTCCGCGTCCAAGGGGCTCTGCCTTAGACGAGTCGTCTTCGCAATAGTCAGCGGACTCGCTCCGCTGACTCGCACTATCAAGCACCGCTTGAGTGCCGCTCATCGCGTGCAGTCCTCCTGCACGTGAGCTCGCAGGTTGTTCGGGTGCTGGACGTTTGCAACCGCCAGCACCTCCTGCCGCGTGGTCAGCTCCTGCTGCCACGCCTCCATCAACTCCGCGAGCTGATGGAGCCTCCACATCGTCGACTATCGCAGTCGACGTGTCTTCGCTAGCCTTGTGTGCTAGCGGGCCTTTGTTTGTATTATCGGCTCCCGGAGCCGATGTACGATCGCTAGTTCCTTGAACTAGCCGCGCGTCTGTCACGTCAGCCATCGCAGCTGACGTCTGTCCGTCGGTTCCTCGAACCGGAATTCTATTGGCTTCGTCAGCCATCAAGGCTGACGCGCAATCGTCGACGCGACCCTTGGGGGCTTGAAGTACCTCCAAGGCTACCGGTAATACCGGTAATACCGGTAATGCCGGTACGTTACCATCACTCAGGTGATTCACATTCACCTGATTTCTGAGGCAACCCTTCGGCTCAGACTCAGACTCAGATATCTGAGCCGACACACACTTTCTCTCAACGACTATCTGAGTCGTCGAGCGTCGCCGGCGGCGATCGGAGGCAGCGGCGGGCGCTGCTGCCTCAACCGGGGAGTCACATGCATCGGCCGATGCATGCGTAGCACTGACAGGGCCATCGCTCTCTGTCGCGCTCATACTATTGAAGCGTACGACCGTACGCTTCTCCCAGTTGATCACCGGGTCATGCCGTGCAAGCCACGGCATGCCTAACACCAAGTCGAACTTATCGTCTAGATCCAAGACGATAAGATCTTCCACAAACGTCCTTCGTTTGTACGAGAAGCGCACACGGACCACGCGCTTCTCGGTCCTCACGGTGGCACTTGTTGCCAACCGCACCTCCAACACGCCGCGAGGCGTGTCGGCCTCTTCGAAGTCCATACTTCGAAGACTTCCCTGTCGAACAAAGTTGTTCGACGCGCCCGAGTCCACCAGGGCACGAAGAGAGTTAACTCTCTTCGACATAACATTCAGGATGACAAGGTTTGGCTTGTCATTTTGCAACTTGCAGCGAAAAACCTTCTCGCTGGGGGCAGCAGTCCTCATCGTTGCGTGTCCAAGTTCGACACGCGAGACTGCATCACCAGTAGGACGCCCCGCGCCTACTGGTCCTTGGCAATTTTTGAACGCCCGCCCGGATGCACACTCGCTGTGCATTCGCGTGCAAAGTGACCGATGTTACTACACTTGTAACATCGTACCTTGAACCCCTTACGCTGCTGTTGACCAGCAGTCGTAGCACTCGAGAGGTCCATCGGCTCCGGACCTCCCGCCTTCGGTACAGGACGCGCCGGCTTCGGCGCGTTCGCATGGAGTTTAGCCTGACGCCGGCTAAACTCCTCTTGCATCGCAAGGCTTATGGCTTCCTCGAGAGTATTCGGATACTCTCGAAAGAGGTATGTCTTGACGGGACCGTCTCTCAGTCCCTTCATGAACGTGACGACCTTGGTCGCCTCGTCGACCGGGTTGGCCACTATGTTCGATACCAAGTATCGAGCACGCTGGGCATAGGAATGCACGTCATCCTTGCCCTGCTGCAGATCGAGGAACTCCGCCCTCGATCTGAACTCGTTCTTCGGGGGCTCAAACGCGAGCTTGAGCTCCTCCTTAAAACCTTCATACGTGCTGAAGCACGTAGGATCCGAGAGTCGGCGCCCATAGGCCCAACTCCTCGCGCGTCCGCCCAAGCATGACATGGCGAACGCGACCTTCGACATCGGGTCGACAATACGTCGAGCCGCAACGGCTGTGTCGAGTTCGACAAGCCAACGAAGGAGGGTCTCGTCCTCCTTCCCCGCATAGGTACTCACGTGGAGTTTCAACGACTCCACGCGTGGCTTCGGGGAAGCCACCGAGGCAGCAACATCTCGTTGCTCCTTAACAATGTACCCCAGAGCAACACCGTGTTGCTCTGTCGGCGATAGCGTGCGAAGCATCGCCGCTACCGCTGCCTCTCCAATGACTCGCGAGAGTCGTTGGAGCGCCTCCCACTCTGGATCCCAGAGGTGGGGGCAGTCCGTGCGCGTCACGGACTGGTGTGGGGTCCCCGTGGACCCCTCATCCATGGGGGAGTTCTCTACCCCGCGTTCGTATGACTCCATACGAACGAACAGCATTCGGTCGTGGGACGGACTACAAAGTGCTACCAGGTGTAATGGGTCTACTAAGACCTATTAGGTGGCGTACACGTGCGCTTACGTGTATGAGGAAGCGTGCAATTAATTAGACTTAATTTAATTATACTTACGTCCGTAAATATAATTAAATCAAATATAACAATATTTATACTGCAAATACCGTAAAATGAGAACTGTTATTGAATTTGGCACAAGCCAATTATGGACCTCCTAAATCTGATTGCTATCTGTTTCTAAAGGTTCTGTCAATGTGTGGTTGACAGAATTCTGATTTCTTCTAAGAGCACTGATTGGTAGAAATACGTCACTTTCTACCAATAACATGCGTAAATGCACGCGAGCCATCCAATGATATGGCCCGCCCATGTATCCATTGGTGTGCTCCACACACCAAGGCCTGAGGTCCGTTTCCAACCTCTAACAGTTAGCGCAACTGTTAGAGTTACAAGTGGTATAACCACTTGTACGTGTAACCCTGTTACACCATCCCCCCCTTAAGACTTAACGTACCCATCCGGATACGTTAACCGACATAACTTGACAAGGCCGTCAAGTTACAGGAAGAATCCACGAGTCCATTTCCGAATGAACTCGCCAACGCCCAAGACCACGTCCGCAGCCGCGGACGCGCAAGCCTCGCCTGCTGCCTCTTTAACGCCACCATTACCTTCACGATGAACTTAGGCAATGGTTTGTGTCTAAGTGGAAAACTGGCAAAATGGCTAGGGGTTCGTGCGCACACGAGTTCTTTATTCAAACGACAACTTGATGGAGATTTTATGTTATGAAAAGTATCTAGATGACCCTTGTCAAAAGTAAGGTCGTCGAATGAGAAGGACAAGTGTATTTTACTCATTCGGATGACGGACGATCTATGAATCATCTCGTGCATGCATCTGGCATTGTTTATTGTTGTGATTGCGCTTCGCCGTCACTTCGTCTGGGTCCCTACCTTTGGGCACGCGCCTGGAGCACGCGGTTGGTGCGTGGCAAGCGTGTGACTTGAAAGGTTATATCTTGAAGTGGGTCGAATGGGGCGATATTATTGGCTGAGGTGGTGATCATGAGATCGGGAAGCGTTCCCGTTACAAATCGCGTTCCCGTTACAAATCGCGTTCCCGTTACAAATTGACAGGATATGTATGATTTGCATACGTTTTTCAAATGCTCTGTAGCGAAGGTAGGAGGAGCAATGCATGTGTAGGAAGCAAGAACAGATAACTAAATCAATCTCACTTTCGGATTTCCATTCCAACACTCACTACACTACCAAGCTACGTTCGCTATTCTCAATTGGAGTACTCCATAAGCCATTATTTTGAAACACGGCGTTGCGATGATCGTTAACGCCACCATTACCTTCACGATGAACTTAGGCAATGGTTTGTGTCTAAGTGGAAAACTGGCAAAATGGCTAGGGGTTCGTGCGCACACGAGTTCTTTATTCAAACGACAACTTGATGGAGATTTTATGTTATGAAAAGTATCTAGATGACCCTTGTCAAAAGTAAGGTCGTCGAATGAGAAGGACAAGTGTATTTTACTCATTCGGATGACGGACGATCTATGAATCATCTCGTGCATGCATCTGGCATTGTTTATTGTTGTGATTGCGCTTCGCCGTCACTTCGTCTGGGTCCCTACCTTTGGGCACGCGCCTGGAGCACGCGGTTGGTGCGTGGCAAGCGTGTGCCTTGAAAGGTTATATCTTGAAGTGGGTCGAATGGGGCGATATTATTGGCTGAGGTGGTGATCATGAGATCGGGAAGCGTTCCCGTTACAAATCGCGTTCCCGTTACAAATCGCGTTCCCGTTACAAATTGACAGGATATGTATGATTTGCATACGTTTTTCAAATGCTCTGTAGCGAAGGTAGGAGGAGCAATGCATGTGTAGGAAGCAAGAACAGATAACTAAATCAATCTCACTTTCGGATTTCCATTCCAACACTCACTACACTACCAAGCTTCGTTCGCTACTCTCAATTTTTATCTGTTCAAGAAGTTTGTACCGCTGGATTTACAACCCAACCACGCAGCACTTATCTTCTTTCACCCTGCCGTCTGTCGAAGAAAATTAAATGTGAGCGGATTTTCTTTAGTGGAATGTTAACCAGCAAATCGATACGGCCTATTGTCTAGAAGGGCAGCAGAGGTTTCGTTGATCTGGATAAAGGTCCATCTTGGCCTTTTACAATAATACTGAATCTCGTTTAAGCTTGGTAATTTCGTGCGATCCACATCGCGTCTGCAAAAACCTCCAAAGTCGATCTGCGAAGTGACTCGGCGCCAGGTACTTTCAGAAGCAACAATTCGACTTGGTTAATTCTCCCTGTGACGACGGAGAACAGCCTCTCAGCCAGAATTTCACGATCAATGCGTAATACAAGTTTTGTATCCTATTGCCTTCCACCTTTGTTTGGTTTGTAGTGCAAAAAAAGAGTCAGCCTTTGGAGCTACGGAAAGTTAGTTCCAGAGATGTTCGTGACGAGAAATGGCTTTGATCGGCTTGGTGAGCTGGTTGATTTCTAGGTTATTCTCGCAGGGTCGAACAGGAAGCGATTCTGAACCACACTGCCAAAATTCCAGAATCGGATCTTCATCTACCTATGGTGTAAGGGTTTTATCACTTCCCCCCCCCTCCATTTCACCGATATGTGGCCGCAAAATGCATTTGCCTAGCATACTTTGGATTCCTATTTGAGCTAGTTTTAAGACTCAATCACACGTTTACTGCAAACCGTAGACATATGAAGGCTGGACACGGGGATATCGGAAAACCAAAGCGTGTTCATTTGTTTTACACGTAGTTGTGCCCATTCCTTTCAGCCAGTTTAAGGAGTTGATGAGAGCTCCGTTTTTTTACAAGTTTAAAGTACAACAGGTAGTTTTTCGAAAATGGTCGTCCAGCACAGAATCTTCTCCTTAAACAAAAAGTTTTTCCTACTTACAAACCCCAATTCGTTGCTAAACACTCGACCACGCCACGACAACAGCCAATTATCATTGAGTTCACGAGGTTTCACTTCAACCAACAGTTGGCCACAAACGGCCTGCGAACGTACGCCCCAAATCTAAACAATGCCCCAACAGGAAGAAATCGGGGAGAAACCAACGTGAAAAGCAGCCCAAGATCAAATCCTCCGCTTGGACCATCAATTGATGCTTCAAAACGAACGAGAACTCCATCGAAGCGCTCAAGATGCAGCTTATCTCACCTTGAAACTGTATTTTCATTGAAAGTGGTATAAATCCCTCGAAATCCCCCTTTCAAGCCCAAGCCACCAAGTCGATAGTGAACTCTAGAGTCAGGACTATACAGGATTGGGCCAATTCCTCGAGCAGTGGCAACTTCTGTCCGAGTATCACGAGTCTATCAAGTGTCAAGTGCCGAATATTAAAGTGTATCCATTTACAGATGAAGAGCAGGTGAATGTGGTGAAAACGAACGGTAACGACGCTACAGATCTCCCGAACGACTATCGGGTGTTTTTCCTCATATTTAGGAGCTTGTACAGTGCCTCATTGGGAAGAAGTACAGCTTTTCTTATCATTTCGTGGCATATGTGAATGCCAGAACGGGCTAGTGTTCCAAATCGAGTCTAAAATCGACCTCACTTCGGCTTTATTGGGTTTTTTACACGGCCCCTTCGCGACAATCAAGCCTCAACGATGACAACGCACGAAATTTGATGCTGATGAGTGCTGTGCGTGAGGATCAAAACGTCATTGAGAATGGATTTCTCTAGCAAAAAAATCAATACGCTAACTGTTTTTTTTCTGTTCAATCGAGTACCAGAAACATTTCTATGATTCAGCCTCTCGGAGGATTTCTCTCAACAGTTTGAGCGTTTACTAGATGCAGGAGGAGCAGCAGCTAGCGGGGTCCCCGCCGAGACAGAGACCTGTCGGCCGCCCACGTCTTCATGGTGGTTGTAGCCGCAAGACCTCTGGACCTCGTTTGTGCTCGTATACGAACGAGCTGAAGCTGCGTGTCGTGAATCACCTGCTTAACTCAGGAGGTGCTAACGATACTATCTCTCATTTCTGGCCGGCACTGGCAGCTAAAGACTATGAAAGCAGACGAAAACTTATTCTCGGTTGTCGCCTCAACAAGACTAAACTGGAGAAGGCGTGCTGCACTACCAAATGCAAGTCGCGGAGAAAAGAACGTTGACGCTCCTGCTAATTCTGTTGTTGCAGAGCTGGAGGCTCTGCAAATGCTCGATGATGAAATTGGTGAAATCGACTCGGACTTGGACTTCGCAAATGAGGCCGACGAGGAAGGTGAATCTTTGAGTGACAGTTCGTAAATTGGTACCACTCTCGTTAGTTTCCCATCTCCCAGAATCAACTATTTGGGCTTGTGCGTATCACCCCTGTTGGGGTGTTCGTCTTAAGAAAGGGAAGTCGGTAATCATATCACGAGATTTTACTATGCACATGTAGGGCCGCAATAACATAACAGCAAGCACGTGCTTCGCGGTATGTATTCTCGGTAGATAAGCTGCGACCTGTATAATATTTCCACTAACTGTGGGGTCAAGCAAACAATTTTATTAATGAGAGCTTATGCAGTGACCATCAGCTCGATCCGCAAAGGGACGAGGAGAGCGGTGCCCCAATATATGATCATGCAATAAGCCTCATCAAACCAACGTTGAATCACCTTTGGTTACTTCCAAATTTACCGGCTAGGGATCACGACTCTTCAGGCCGGTTGAGCAAGAGGCAGCAAACAACAGCAAAAGCTAGGGGAGGGTGCTTGGAAGGCCTGTAACCACCTTAGCATACGATCTTTAAGATAAACGAAGGGACACAGCACAGCTACCTGCATGAGTGAACACTTGCAGGAGGTATGCCAGGCGCCCAAGGCATCGAGCAGGGACCCGGCCGAGAAGGAGCAGAAGGCCAGGGCGCAAACTGACGATGTCATGGCAGAAGAGAAAGGAGGGGACTGGCTGACAATGAGACCAAAAAAGAAAACAGCAATAAACAAAGCAGAAACACAGCAACAAGGGGATGACAAGAAAAAAGAAAAAGACCAGCGTTCGACCTCAAGCCCGCCAAGGAACAACGAGAAACAGTCTACTGCAAAAGGGACTTTACGCAATAGCAAAGCTACCGTGACAGCATCTAATAGGGTATCTGACGGAAGGGCAACTTTTTTGCAATTGCGCAGGTACCTAATGCAGAAAGCGCCTACTGAGTACGTGACGCAAACCTTACTGAGATTGGTGGAACTTGCCCGAACCCGACGAGAGGACTGGTTGGAGGAGCCGTCGAGGGACCTAGAGGACAAGTACGGAGAGCTTCGGAGGACGCTCAACTTACTTCGCCAGATCACAGAGAGGAACTGAGCTTACTAGTGTCAGAGTGGGTGGTGAGCGCCAATCTGGCACAAGACGAAGTGGAAGAGCATCTCCGCTTCTTCAAACTGGAAGGGACAGAGGCTATACGTGGAGGACGTGATGACCCAGTCGCAGTGCCGACGTATCTTGGTGCTGTGCTCAAAGGACCACATGAGACTCAAGATGATACCGGGGAGACTGATGTCAACAACATCAGGCAATTATGTGCCAAACCTGTAACCAGAGTTTCCATCTTACGTCAACGGACGGCAGAAGAGGATCACATTCTCGAGATGATCCTGAAGCAGGAAATAGAAGTGGCGAATCCGCCCAACTTCCTTTTGCAGTCAATGGATGCGGAAGAGATGGCAATTCTAACGGACCTCATTCACTCTCTGGAGTATCCACTGTACGCTCACATCGCGCCCGGGCAGAAATTTTCAAATGGGCTGTCCAGAGAGGCACTCCTGCGACTTGTGACTGCTGGACCGGAAGCGGCATTACAACATACCCAAGAAGTTCAACAGTTTAAAAAGGAGATTGCGAGGATTAACCTGGATCTTGAGACGAGAGTTATTACAGTCACATTCAAAGGCAAAAGAACCGCAGAAAAGTGGATCAACTGGAAAATGCCTTTCGCGTCGAAATTTCTCCAGCTGATCGATTACAAGGCCCAAAGAGAACGTGCGACACTAACAAACGAGCTAGTGCTATTGGACTATTATGAGTTCACAGTGGCCGTGCGCCGAGGAACGATGACCTCCACGGACATGTTTTGGACTCTAGAGGGTGGGCTAGATCTTCGGGTGAAGGAGCTCCGTCAACAATCAACCGCAGATGGAGGTAGAAACGATTTAGAATGGACGGTTTTAGTCGAAGGAGGCGCATACCCGGCCAAGCTGAGGGACGTGGCGTACATACTCATTGACGGAGTTGAGGTGGTGATTCATCACCACAAAACCCACGTCAACTGGCCGTGCCGGGTCTGTCACTCGACTGAACACCCCACAAAGTATTGCAAAGCAAGAGGTGATAATCTGGACGAACTGACTAAAAAAATTCACGCTGCAAGTGCCTGGATCGCTGCCAAGTGCTACACTAAGAGTTTCATTAATGGGAGATGGCGGAACTATGCCCACGACAATTGGTCAACTAAAGCAGTTGATGGCGAAGCAAAAACAACTTGTAAGAACCAGTACTTCCTTTACATCTTTATCTCCCTCCAAGGCTACGTCGAGCTCACAACAGACAGAACGATATGTCACAGCGATGAAGACCAAGCAAGAGAACCTGCAAAAAACGCATGAGAATGATGTGAGTAGTGATCTTGCGGGGGAGAAAATGGGAGATAGCAATCCACAGACCATCGAGACCGCTTTGCGTGCGAAATCTTCAGATGATACCATGAGTAGATGTGAGACAGAGAAGGCACAAAGCAGCTCTGCCACACTTACCCCGCGGAAGCAACGACCAACGAGGCACAACGGTCGGTGATTTGGGGGTGAACGTAGCTAAAGGGGGAACCTGCAGGCTACTAAAAATCTGTCTCCCGAAACCAAGATATCCGGCAACATGGGCAGAGGACGAACGAGGAATCGGATCAGCAGGGGCACTACCAGCAGCAACGAAATCAAAGCGAAACCGGCCTCTGTGGCTGGGATCCAACAGACCCCAAATACTAAGGAAGCCACAAGAACCGCGTCGGTTTCCCCTAAGAGGAAGGCACCGGATACGTGGAGATCGGGTCACACAGTCAAGAAAGCAGGAAGAACGGCTGACGGACAGGAGGAGGACAAACCCACTGGGACAAGGTCACTCTCTCCCTTGAAAACCAGAAAAGCACACCCGAGAGGGGGGAGACGCGCGATGGACACTCGGGCGAATCAGAGTTTTATTCACCAGTACATGCCGATGACGAAGGCACGAGATTCGGTGGCAGTAGCCACACAACAGGATCTGCAACCCACTGAAGAACGAGGTGTAACGGACGCAAACGCAGCGAAGGAACTAGGTGATATCGAGCCGCAGCATGCGAACCCCGTCCACATGGATGAACTTATGGAGGAGGATGAGGAAGGCACCATCACACACATAGTGGAGGCCACAGATCAAGGAGAGACACTGGAGACATGGCTGGCACTACTGGGAGGTATTCTTCTAGATGTGGCAGCCAATGGATATTGTGGATAGATTGCGGGGTATGCGGCTCTGAAACAACGTCTCTGATGGAGTTCTCAATCCAACAGGACAGCTAGTGGAGGCGATCAACCGTTTCAAGAAGGAAGTGATACACATAATGACGGCGACAGTAACCCAAGATTACGCGGAGCACCCAACAGAGCTTGATGCTGAGCTTGCAGCGTGTGGAATTCTTTATATGCAAGATGTTTCCTTAGAAAAACGCCTGTGTGATCTCACGAATCAATATGTGGTACAGTGGAACAAGTTGGTCACTGAGACGGTGCCCACCGATGTGTGGGTGAGAGCGGCGCACATCAAAGCCATGGCCAAACACGCCAGACAGACCATTTTTGTGTTGGACGCCGATGAGAGCGGATTAGCCAGAGTCCAGGCCTATGCCTACAGGACCATCGAAGGTGAAGGACAGGGGACGAGGGAGAAAGGGTGTGTAGACCCGATTTCCACACCCAAGGCAGTACAGGTCTTGCAGGATCTTATAGGGGAAGGTATCCTCCCCATTGTGCTGGTACTACGTTGGAGAGAGCTTGGGAATCACTTCCAGGTGATAACGTATGATCCAGAGCGGTATGCCTTCTACAGCAGCCAGCCGATGGTCATGGCGCAACGCAGAAACACGATTTACAGTCGGTTTGGTTGGGTCCAACTAGATTACTCCTTGACCAACCCGGAATTGAAGGCCAAACTAGCGAGCACGCAACTGCGGGCCATAAGGAAGGCGGCCAAAGACAAAATTAAGGTGGGAAAGATCACACGGCTTTCACATCAGAGCAAGGGACGCATCAAGAAAGCCGATCAGAGTCTCAGATTAGGTTCCGTACTGGACTCAGTGGATCTTACACTGGAGCAGAAAGGTTCTACTGGGCAAGTTCACGGGGCTGACACTGATACCATTGGCGAAACTCTGGCACAACCGGAAACACACAAGGAAGTGATGGTAGACGATGGCACGTGCGTCGCAGAGGAAGACAAGGTGGCACCGGGAGATATGGGTATGGGAGGTTGTACGACCCGATAGCCTTGCGGCTTCCTCAGTACTCATGCTGAAGACAGATAATAACAGGAACAGGGTTAATGAGGAAGGTCAGAAGAGAAAAGGACGGGTAGCAAAACAACCAACCACAAAGGAAGCGACTGCGACCGTAGCAAGACAATGTGCCAAGCAACGGTCGCTGACGTCATATTATGCGAAGGTCACGCAGGAGGCGTCTGTAGCGAATCAGGAGAAAGATTTCATCAAATACTCACAACAACAGAAGGGCGAGAGGGAGAAACATCAACAGAAGAGGAAGATGCAACGGACATCACGGCAACACAAAGATGACTGCACGATAGGACTATCGACAGTCAACGTAAGAGGATTAGTTACGTACATGAGGCGGATCGGAGAGAAGCTCCAAGGATTAAAGGAGAAACACAGGGTGGGCCAGAGAGACGTTATCTTCATACAAGAAACCCACTTAAGACCAGAAGATGAAGAGGGGGTAGGTGCACAATATGTAGCGATGTGGGGGTTCAAAGCGACAACCGCTTCACGCTTCACCTTTTGGGCGTCGGGAGAACACAGAAGGGCTGGGGTGGCGATCTTACTCAATCCATACGGGGCAGTCAACCAACCAGAGCCATGGAACAGTGAGCGATGGAGTGAACACTTGATCATGATTGCTGGATACATCGGTGAGACGAAAATCATCTTGGTCAACGTGTACGCACTATCCAATCCGACGGCTCGAGTTGCTTTCTTTCAGAACCTGGCCAATATTGATTTTCCGGAGGAAGCGGTGATCATATGTGGTTGAACGCAGACTTGAAAGAGTTGAAGGTGTCGGGACTGATGATGTTGGTGCCAAGGAACTTACCAGGTTTCTTCACAAGAACGAAATGGTGGACGCTGGGTATTATAATATGCCAGCGATACTTGACTCAAGAAATTTGCGCGACTACGCAACAGCACACCATACCCACAGACACAGAGCGGCGAATGGGCTATTGGCACATCGAGAATTGATCGATGGTACGTGGCTGCGAAAGCCAAAAACCTGGTGTTGACAGAGGAATCACCATGTGGAGCAGGCCATCGTGAAGTACTGCTCGAGCTGCATGACCCGAGCGGTCAAGTGAGTGTGGCGAAGAGAGAGAAGTTATACCCAGCACCCGCATATGTCCAGGGGGCCACATCAAGCTTAGTAATGGCTCGACTAAAAGAGTTGCGAGAGCGACTTGCGGAATGTAGAACAGGGGACACCATACCCGCATGGGAGGAATTCAAGAAATCCATCAGCACGGAGATGCTCATGCTCAAGAGAGCAGCGCGACGACGGACCACACGAGGCTTTAGACAGAAGATTCGAAGATTAAAAAACCAACTCGAGTAGTGCCGGTATGGAGACAAGCATACCAGCGCGCAGCGTGAGGAGCTCATACGAAGGCTGGAAGAAATACAAATGGTGCGAAGGACTTTAAGAAGAAGATCACAGTGGCACGGAATGCTTGGAGTTCGACGGCCTCCACACGGCATTTTTTCAACAGGATATGCACCAAGTTTGGCGATAACACGATCTCAGCACTGGTCAGCAACGCCCCATGCAGGACACGTGGGGACATGACAAAGCGAACATTATGGCGGATAATTTGGAACCAATTCTAAATGGAGATCTAGTGGAGGCTCAGAGAGTCACGGAATATCTGGATCGAAAAGCCCTGACTTCCTATGCTGGAAAGCTAGAGGAGCTCGATACCGCCATATCGGAAGAGGAGGTGGTGAAGGCAATAAAGAAGTGCAAGACTGGCAAAGCTTGTGGACCTGATGGCCTAGCAAATGAATGGTACCTCGATCACACAGACGAGGTCGCCCCGATCTTGACCAGGCTGTTCAATGAGTGCATGACATATGGGAGGACGCCAGACTCATTCCTACAGGCTTACATATTTAGCATCAGTAAAGGGGGTGACAGGAGCAACCCACTCAACTACCGGTCAATTGCTCTAAGACACTTACGAGGATATTGGCGTGGAGGACAAGACGGATCGTGAGGCTCTTAGTACATAAGACACAATTGTGGTGAAGTGCTTTCCAAGAAAGGCGTAGATGGAATCTGATCTGAGCTGGTTGCCGTACGAGGAATCCGATCTGAGTCGGTAACCGTGAGCGAATACCATATGGTTGAAATGGGCCAGTGTACGTGACATGGGACAGGGCTGGTACGGCTGACCACAGACCCCGGGGATCTCTAGGATCCCCGTGGAGATCCAAGATCCTCAAGATCCAGATCCCCAAGATCCAGATCCCCAAGATCCAGGATCCTCCAGATCCAAGATCCCCAAGATCCAAGATCCTCCAGATCCAAGATCCCCAAGATCCAGATCCCCAAGATCCAAGATCCCCAGATCCAAGATCCCCAGAGCTAGGTCCTCCAGATCCAAGAACGTCCGGATCCAGATCCCCAAGATCCAAGATCCTCAAGATCCAAGATCCCTGTGAAGATCCAAGATCCTCAAGATCCAAGATCCCTGTGAAGATCCAAGATCCCTAAGATCCAAGATCCTCAAGATCCAGAATCCCCAGATCCAAGATCCTCCAGATCCAAGATCCCCAAGATCCAGATCCCCAAGATCCAAGCTCCCCAAATCCAAGATCCTCAAGATCCAGATCCCCAAGATCCAGATCCCCAAGATCCAGGATCCTCCAGATCCAAGATCCTCCAGATCCAAGATCCTCCAGATCCAAGATCCTCCAGATCCAAGATCCCCAAGATCCAGATCCCCAAGATCCAAGATCCACAGATCCAAGATCCTCAAGATCCAGATCCCCAAGATCCAGATCCCCAAGATCCAGGATCCTCCAGATCCAAGATCCCCAAGATCCAGATCCCCAAGATCCAAGCTCCCCAGATCCAAGATCCTCAAGATCCAGATCCCCAAGATCCAGATCCCCAAGATCCAGGATCCTCCAGATCCAAGATCCTCCAGATCCAAGATCCCCAAGATCCAAGATCCTCCAGATCCAAGATCCCCAAGATCCAGATCCCCAAGATCCAAGATCCCCAGATCCAAGATCCCCAGAGCTAGATCCTCCAGATCCAAGAACGTCCGGATCCAGATCCCCAAGATCCAAGATCCTCAAGATCCAAGATCCCTGTGAAGATCCAAGATCCTCAAGATCCAAGATCCCTGTGAAGTTCCAAGATCCCTAAGATCCAAGATCCTCAAGATCCAGAATCCCCAGATCCAAGATCCTCCAGATCCAAGATCCCCAAGATCCAGATCCCCAAGATCCAAGATCCTCCAGATCCAAGATCCCCAAGATCCAGATCCCCAAGATCCAAGATCCCCAGATCCAAGATCCCCAGAGCTAGATCCTCCAGATCCAAGAACGTCCGGATCCAGATCCCCAAGATCCAAGATCCTCAAGATCCAAGATCCCTGTGAAGATCCAAGATCCTCAAGATCCAAGATCCCTGTGAAGTTCCAAGATCCCTAAGATCCAAGATCCTCAAGATCCAGAATCCCCAGATCCAAGATCCTCCAGATCCAAGATCCCCAAGATCCAGATCCCCAAGATCCAAGCTCCCCAGATCCAAGATCCCCAGATCCAGATCCTCCAGATCCAAGATCCTTCAGATCCAGGACCCTCCGGATCCAGATCCTCAAGATCCAAGATCCTTCAGATCCAAGATCCTCCAGATCTAGATCCCCAAGATCTAAGATCCTCCAGATCCGGAACCCGCAGGATCCAAGATCCAAGACCCCATGAAGATCCGGACCCAGCTGAGGACCAAGATCTAGGATCCCGACTAAGATCCAGGTTACCAAGATCCAAGACCTAGGTGAGGACACAACATGTGATGACTATCGGTGTAAAAGGTGCAGGATCCAGATGTTACATAGGGTGAGGATCCAGATGATAGGTCTTAGGATGGGATTGGTATAATTGTAAATCAGACTCGAATTTGCCTTGATCTACGCAAGTGCCTGAGCTACACCAGGAAACGGGAACGCATATTGGCCCTCAAAGGTGTTAGGAAGCTAAGTGTAGTTGATCTAGCTGTAAGGTATAAGACTGGATAATATATTGGCCAGCTTAGCCTACACTAGTGATCTACCGTAGGTGCATATTGGATCTAAGGGACTTTATTGCTTGGCCCGAAGATCTATCGACTCTCAACTCTCAAGACCCCCGCTATCGGACGCGGCAAGCAACGGAAAGGACAAGGAACACCCCGCCACTAGGCCAACCTATCAGCCCGGATCCAGATCCGGCTGCCAGATCCAAGCTAGACTTAGTCGCTTGGGATCTGGATCTACTACCCGGCGGTAGAGCGAAGACTTCCGCGCTACCCCACAACCCCACGTCTCGCCAAGACAGTCACCCTTCACACCAAGACCTCTTCGAAGTTACCTGGAAGAGCAGATCCCGCCCACCGACGGGTACACAAGGTGAACACACTCAGCACAAGATCACGGATCATCGGAGCACCCCCTCCGTTAGTCGGTGTCTGGGCGCAAGTGGTATCAGGATCTGGCCTTAATCACATTTTGGCCGATCCCGCTACACCACAATGGTGCGCGTGCCCGGATCTTCTGGTGACTTCGGATATCACCGTGAGTCCCAAGAAGATGTCAAAGTGAAGGAAGAACCCGGGGAACAAGCGTCTTCGGATGTTGGATCGACGAAGACGCCGCTGAACACAGCAAGATCCACAGATCAGCAGAGCTTTGGGAGGAACTCTGCTGAAAGACGGGAGGTGGACCCAGATCTAGATCTGGAAGAGAAACCCCAAATCCCTCCGGCGGTCCCTTCGGGGGCCAGTGCGGATCTTGATGAGAATCGAGATCCGCCGAGCGATAAGGCGAAGGCGAAGCCTAAGCCTCAATCGCTCACAAAGTCCGCCGCGGTCCCAAAAGCCACGAAGAAGAAGAAGACCAAGACCACGAGGACAAAACTGAAAGCACCTGAGTCAGATGGGGAAGATTTAGGTAAAGCTAGATCTACCCTGACTAGGAGCACCCTTGAGCTGGCGTACCACCAGAAGGTGCTCAGCGAGATCCTGACCCAAGATCCGGTACTGGCGATCCTCCAGGTCCGGCAGATCGGAGATCTGAAGGGGCCGGTAACCAGCCCCCAGGTCGTGACCGACCGCCTGGACGCCGTACAGGCTCTGCTGGATCTGCTGCACGAAGCTGGACTTGTTGCCGGAGCGTTCGATGCAGGCACTCTGTTCGATCTGGGCCTGAGCGCGATCCAGGTAGTGACTCAGGATCTCTTCAAGACCCTGATGATCTTGGTTGGAGAGCGGGATCGGCCGCGGGATCTTGATTATCAGACAGGATCCTCACACTACGCGTCCGCTACTTTGGAACCCGATTCGGACAGCTCCCGCGGACCCCGACGGATGTCGCTAGGTCCCGGCGGGGCTAAATACCTTAGATCTCAAGTGAAGATCCCGGATCCAGACCCGCAGCCGGAGCGTAGAGCCAGATCGTTGCCCAAGCGTTCTGCCGAACGAGATCCCGCGAAGAAGACTGCGACGGTTGCTCCCTCCCCAGTGGAGTCGACCAACAAACTGGAGACGTACTTCCAAGCAGCCATGAACAGGTTCTTGAAGGAACAACAGGTGGTCGCAACGCCCCAAGCCACCAGCACGGCGGCCTATCGAGGATCCCAAGACGTGGATATGGAGTCGGTAGGAGACCCGGATCGTCATTGAGAGTACGACCCCGATGATCTGGAGATCCCGAGCTCCGGTCGAGCAATCGTAGCCACTGCTGCTGCTGGTCAGGGAGGATCATCGCTGATCCAGCGAGTACGGATCTCCGCAATTCAGATCTGAAGGAGTTTTCTGGAAAGGATCTAGATGAAGATCGAGCGAGATCCTGGATCAGTAAGGTGAAGTCAGCCTTCCAGCGAGATCAAGCGACGGACGAAGAGAAATGCCTCACCTTTGCGGATCTGCTTGTCGGACCTGCCAAAAACTGCCACCGACAGTTAGCCCGATCCACGCGAAGCAAGTGGGATGACCTGCTCAAGAGCTTCCAGACGCAATACTGTGGCCTGGGAGTATCGGTTGCGTGGCAATATTATCACGCCCGAAAGAGGTCCGAAGAGTTGCCCTTGGAATATCTCTACCGGTTGAATGTGGCTGCTCTACGAGCCAAGCTTAAGATCAAGGATGGAGATGCTAAGACTCGCCGAGAACATGTTGATCACTACATCGAGACTCTTGGAGACCCGGAGCTAGCTGACCGACTGACGCTACTGCGGATCATGGATAGTGAAGATATGGAAGAGGTCCTCCGTGCTCAAGAACGCGCGAAGAGTCGGCAGAAGAGACCCGCGTTCGGCTCGAAGTATCGCCAGAAGGCGCCTGCGGCGGCCCCAGCGGCTCCGACCAAACGGGCAGTACGGGCGATTCAGGTCCAAGATCATAGCTCGGAGTCTGAAGCGGGATCCGGATCAGACGGATCCGATTCGGAGGGAGATTTGCGTAAGATCTATCTCGCCTCATCAGAGGAGACCTCTAAGGGTGGCGACCCGAACAAACTCCGACACCAGACTCCAGATCAGGCGAGATCCAATCCGGACTCGCAGGATAGAGATCGGAACCCAGATCGCAGATCCACGAATCGCTATGACGATCAAGATCGTAGCCGATGCTCGCACTGCGGATCCCGGAAGCACACCGATCTCGGCTGCTGGAGGCGCCTGACTTGCGAGAAGTGTGGGAAGCGAGGCCATCCGGCTGATCGCTGCCTGTTTGTTTGTCGTGGGTGTGGAGAACTGCATGATGCGGGTGAATGTCCGATGGAGGAGTTCTACAACCAGATCCGGAAGTGGTATGACCCCACCCGACACGCAGGCATGCTCCCAGAGATCGCCGAGAAGATGTTAAACTAGGAAGCTCGCCGGGTTGGAATCCGGTACGAGCCGAGCGTTCTAGGTATTGCATCTATGCATATGTGAACAACAAGTCGGTAGATCAAGATAGCAGAAGATCGGATCTACGCGGTAATACATGTGAATTGCATACATACACCGCTAAGATCTCGAGTCTTCCCAAGATCGACGAATACAGCAGATCCAGATCTGAAGTCGCGTTGGAACTCCGTCGCGGAGAATCCCGAGGCTATTGGAAGTATCACGCTCCAGGGAAATGGTTCCGTCAGGCCAAGATCCCGGGCAAGATCAACCACGAGAAAGCGATCTTGCTCCTAGACACCGGTGCCGAAGTGTCTATCCTGGACACTACCTTTGCTCGTAAGGTAGGGTGCCAGATCGACACAAGTCAAAGGCAAGAGTGTGTTGGGATCGGAGACAATGTGTTTACGACGGAGGGAAGAGCGAAGATCAAGATCACGTTGGCAGGATACTTGGTATATTTCTTCGAGATCTGGATCGGAAATCTATCGGGACAGGAGGCGATCCTCGGCATGGACTTCATGATCCCGGCCGGCGTCCGAATGGATCTGGCAGGAGGATCAATGTGCTTGCCGAACGAGATCGGGATCCGGCTGCATGGCCGGAAGCGCCTGTATGGCGAGCGGGTCCGATCTGTCACGTTAGAGGACGATCTGGAGGTGCCAATCGCCGGATCCGCCGAGGCCGAGCAGCGCTTGAAGATCTCCCACACTGAGAAGCTGTGGGTCACGCGAGGTGAGAGTTGGGTGCCCACGGTTGTTGATGGGCCGGGTAGGATCCGCTATATGAGGGTCACCAACCTCAGCGACAAGATCTTGAGGCTAAACCGGAGATTCCAGATCGGCATGGTGCTGGAAGACGACAAAGTGCCCCGGATCCCCGGATATGTATCAGTGGGATCCCGGAGATATATGGAGTGGCAAAACCTTGCCCTGGAAGCCACGGTGGAGATCCTGTCGTCCAGCCCCAAGATCCCAGAAGGCCCGGCCGAGCCGGCGGTAGATCGCCCGGCGTATGTCACCCCACGCGCGATCCTGCAGAGAGATCCGAGTCGGCAGCACGACGATCGGCCGGAACTTGCCAAGCTGGCGATTTTCAACGGGGACACTGTGTCCGACACAGGCCTAAACTCCCGGCACAGCCTGGATCGTGAGGCCTGCTCCGGCGCGAAGGCCTCCCCGACCTCCACTGTATCGGAACCCGGTCCGATCCGGATCCCCAAGATCGAGAGAGAAGGCATGTATCCACCATATGTTTTCCAAGAACTGATATGGAAGATGGGCAGGGTGATGGACATGGCGATCGGCAGCACCAACATCCTGAGAGTCGTGAAGACTCCTCATTCACTCAGTCAAGCGTTGCGCTTATAACGAATGCTGGGGGCACGATCGAAGAAGCCCCGAGCCCCTCTGTTGCGCAACGGAGTGCAGCAGCTACAGATCAGGTGGCCTCCGCCTCGGTCCGAGTGGCCCCAGTCCCGGATCGGACAACCCAGAACGGTATCAGGACGCACGAGGCCAACCGGCTCGAGATCCAAGACAATGATATCCAAGGCAAGGGAGTTGATACCAGCGTGAATGTGGCCGCAGATGATCCCGTCATCAATGATGTGTGTACGGAAGCCGGAATATCCAGTGCGACATATGATGACGGTACGGGTAATCCGGACGTAATCAATGATGTGTGGAAAATAGCCAGTATAGCCAAGGAGGATGAGACATCCGATCAGGATGCCAAGTGGGATGCGCACTACCCCGGCGATTCTAAAGACTCGGCTTGGGATCCAGCGGGCCCCGATCTGGCGGATCCCGATCTAAGATCCCCGAATCCAGACTCTCAGGATCCAGATCTGGCGGATCCCGATCTAAGATTCCCGGATCAAGACTCTCAGGATCCAGATCTGGCGGATCCCGATCTAAGATCCCCAGATCCAGACTCTCAGGATCCAGATCTGGCGGATCCAGATCTAAGATTCCTGGATCCTCATCTAGCGGATCCCGATCCGCGTCGCCTAGATCCCGATGGCGAAGATCTGGATCCGGCTGATTCTTCGGATGGTGATGGGATGCATCGCGACATGACCAAGGATTGCGTAAAAGGAGATGGACTAACTGACATCCGTGGTACCTCAAGCGACATGTTACGCAAACATGATATGGGCAGAGACATACGAAAAACAACCGAGCTGAAGGAGAAGCCAGACCATGCGTGGGAACTTCGAGATGGCGCCGATCCGGATGGCCACAAGTATCACCACGCGAATGGCGACCTCGCGGCGGAGGATCTGGACGGCAACCTCGCGGTGGTGCCTGAGATCCCGATCTCCACTACTGACGAGGTTAAGATTGAAGACATTCAGGTCGGGGATCCAGGATCCACTACGCCGGAAGAGATCGATAGACTCCGGCGGATCATCTGGAAGAGACGGCACCTGCTGATTGGTAAGGGTAACGCTCTACCACCAGCAGCCCGAGGTGTCGTTTGTGATATCGATGTGGGGGATGCGAAGCCGATCGCTCAGCGTGTAAGGAAGGTGGCTCCCCAGTTCCGGGAGAAGGTGTCGGATCTGATCAAAGGGCTACTATCAGCCAAAATCATCAGACACTCAACTTCACCATGGGCCTCACCGATCGTGGTGATCATCAAGAAAAACGGAGTTGACATCCGACTTTGTATTGATTATCGCCTAGTGAACGGACTTACTCGCCTCATGATCTACCCGATGCCGCTGATCAACGACCTCCTTGAAGATCTGGATCGAGTCCTCTGGTATTGTTCGCTGGACATGGCCAGTGGATTTTGGGTTGTCTCTATGACGGACCGGGCTCGTGCGATATCGGCGTTCATTACTCCTTTCGGTCTGTTCGAGTGGAACCGTATGCCGTTTGGACACAAGAATGCTCCCCAGATCTACCAACGCCTGATCGATAATGCGCTGTATGGTTTCTTGAAGATCTCAGGATCCGGCGAGCACAGAGATCTGGCTAGTTCTGAAGATCTCGATCCAGGATCCTACGGATCCAGCGGCCCCGCGGATCTATTCGAGACCGGAGATCCGGCGGATCCAGGATCTCCATCGGTGCTAGGTCGGAGATCCTACATTGACGACATCCTGGTGACAGCAGGATCGTGGGATCAGCTGTGCGACCGAGTTGAAGATCTGTTGGACGTGTGTGATGAATGGAATTTGTCGATCAGTGTTGCGAAGAGCTATTGGGGACTACGCAAGGTCGATTATTTGGGGCATCGGGTGTCTAACGACGGACAGGCGAATCCCAAGGATCTATCTGCTCTGGCCAACTTGCCATTCCCGGGATCTCTAAGGTCTATGCAGTCATTTCTCGGCAGTTTGAATTATTATAGTCGATTTATCGAGGACTATGCGATCTACGCAGCCGTTTTATACGAACTACGGGAGGTTGAGTTTGCCGAGTTGAAGAAGCGTCTTGATCTCCGTCGTGTGCTAGATCGACTAGATTTGAGTACCCGTGATCTAGAAGGGATCCAGACCGCCGAGATCCAGGATCCGTCAGATCCAATCGAGTCGAGCGTGTCTACGCTGAACAAAGATAATCCTGAGGATGAAAGGTGGATCCGCGCCCACCGGGCGTTCACGCAGTTGAAGATCAAGATCAGTTCGACGCCGATCCTTCGGCACTTTGATCCCACCCGGTTGCCGGTGATTATTGTCTACGCAAGTGAGTGGGCGATATCCGCCTCAGCGGTGCAAGATCACGACGAGATCTACTACCCCGTCGCTTTCGCCAGTCGAACTTTGAAGCCAAACGAGCTGAACTACAACGTGGTGGAAAAGGAAGTGTTAGCATTGCTCCGGATTCTGGATCTCTATTATAACTTGCTGGTTGGGCGCAAGATCCGGATCCTGACGAGGCACTCCACCCTAGCGTGGCTGTTCAAGTCACCCGGTCTTCAGGGCCGCCTCGGACAGTGGGCTGTGCTCTTATCGCCTTGGGATCTGGAGATCGTCAAGTGTACTCACAGAGAGGACGAGATCCTGGGGGCGTTGGCAGCTAGCATTACACCCAGATCCCAAGTAGACGAAGCATTGACGGCGATTGCGCCTCGAAAGGAGCCCCGACGTCAGATCCAGACGCCTGTACCTACAGTACGCGAGGATGAAGATCTATGGGTAGTGAGCTTCGACGGATCTGCACGAGTCAAGCGTGGAGGAGGCGCGTTCAGTGCGATCATATGGAAGCTGCCGGGATGGACGGTGATAAAAGCCAGATCCAGCTACGCAGAAGGCATGACTGTCAATGAAGCCGAGTATAATGGTCTGCTATTGGGGTTAGATCTGTTAGAGGGCCTAGATCCCGGACGCATCGTGATCTGTGGAGATTCAAATCTTGTGATCCGGCAAGTTAGAGGAGAAATCGACTGCAAGGCGCCAGGTTTGACCCTGTTGAAACAAAGGACTCTGGATCGCCTGCGGTCTTGGCCGGATCACGATCTGGTGCATGTGAAGCGTGACTGGAATGGAAGCGCGAACAGCCTGGCAAGTGCAGCGCTTCAGAAACAAGGAGGCGTGGACGTGACAGTGGAATCGGATCTCCAGGATCTGGTCACTCTGAACCGCCTAGATGAGATCCTGGTGGCCGGATCCGAGGACGCGAAGATCCGGGTCGCTGCGGTGGCGACCAGATCAGGTGCCAGACGCAGATCTGACCCAGTCGTGATGCGGGAGGAAGTCGTCAGGGAGATGCGGGTCGATCGGGTTCGCAAGGCTCAGGACGAGGAGGCGTGGATCGTTGGATTGAAGAAATATTTGGTCGGGCAAGTGGAGGATCTAGATCGAGAGGAGGCCAGATCTTACAGTAAGATCGCGATGAACTACGAGACCGACGATCAAGATCTCCTCTTCTACTGTCCGCCCTCTAAGGGATCTGAAGCGGATCGCGATCAACTGATGAGGCTAGTGATCCCCGAAGCTTTGCAGCAGGATGTCCTGCACCACTATCACAAGAGCCTGGAAGGAGGACATCAGGGGATCGGGCGCACGTATGATCGGATCCGGAGGCATTTCCATTGGAGAGGCATGTTCCGTAGTGTCCAGCGATATGTTGGGGAATGTGTAGACTGCAAGACCGGTAAAGGGAGGCCCACGATCCGAGGGGAGTCGCCCGGAAACATCCAGGCCACATATCCGTTCCAGATCATCGCGATGGACCACATACCGTCACTGCCGAAGTCCTACAAAGGGAATACGGAGCTGCTGATCTGGGTGGATCTCTTCACCGGGTTCGTGATCGCGAAGGCGAGCGCGTCCAGAACCGCTCAGACGATTGCGGAGTCCTACGAAGAATGCGTGTTCCGGCGATTCGGAGCTAGTGAAGTGATCCGCCACGATCGCGAACCAGGATTCATGTCGGACTTCTTCCGAGCCTTTAACCGGATCATCGGACAACGACAGTCGGCGACGATGGCATACAGACCGCAAGCTAACGGCACGGCCGAGCGGATGGTCCAGACTTCCACCAGAGCGCTGAAGATGTATGTGGAAGATCTGGATCAACGCGATGGGGATGAGTACGCGGAACGACTGACATTTGCGATCAACACGGCCCACGACCGGATCAGGGACGATACGCCCTTCTTCTTAGTGCTTGGTTGGGATCCTAGATCTACGCTGGAAGCAATGATCCCGATCGGTAGTACCCGACGTCAAGATCGCGACCCGCGTCGATGGAGGAACCGGATCCAGCGTTATTACCAGCAGGCCCGAGAACAGGTGAACAATCGGTTGCGAGAAGCGATCTCGGATCGGGCCGCGCGGCATAACGAAGAGCTACATCCCCATCAGATCGAGCCTGGATCCCGAGTGTGGCTGTACTTGGATCGTGTGAAAGAGGGTTATGCTCGCAAGCTAGCTCACTTGTGGCACGGTCCTTTCCGAGTAGCCGAGAAGATCAGCGAATACGCGGTGAGATTGGAGACGACAGGGACGAGCTATCGGTTATTCCCGGTGGTACACGTGTCCAAGCTTAAGCTCGTGAAAAGCTTCCCCGATCGGCCTCAGATTCAACTGGCTGACCCAGATCGGGATCGGATAGACTTTGACGAAGAGCTCCTCCCAGAGGATAGCTGGATCTCCGATCTAGATCTGGACGAGTACGAGGTGGAGAAGATCTCGGACATGCGGTCTGGCCGGCGAACAAGATATGGGCGGATCTTCCGAGAACTTCTAGTACATTGGAAGGGATACGAAGATCCGACATGGGTTGACGAGTCTGATCTGAACTGCGGAGCGATACTACACGAGTTCTTGCGAAATCATGTGGATCGCAACCGATTCAACGTGATGCAGTCCCACGAAGAGTAGGGGAACCACGAGCCTGTCGTTGCGGACGAGCAATGGGACAGGAGGAACAGATCTACGAGAAGTCGTAGATCGGAAGAAAGAGATTGTATTCCTTTGCATATCTACATATCTACAAACAAGGCGAGGTGAAAATCCGGGTCGAAAGATCATCCCGATCCCAGACCTGTGGACTTGAGAAGAGCGGATCCCGATCTAGAAATGTCTGGATCTTGAATATCGGGGCCCAAATCCTAGGAGTGAAGATCTGGATCTTGAGAAGTGCGACCTGGGATCTACAGCCGACCGATGCGGAATAAAGGTGACAAGGTGACTCATGAGGACATCAAGTGGGAAAGAATGGATGGATTACGAGTGAGTTTAAAATGAAAGTGGGAAAGAGATACAACGCCGACGGGCGCAATAATCGGAGATCCAGATCATAGGACGACAGTTTGCTCCGATTTGGCCGACTTTCCGGAAGATCTCTCCTTCACGTGGGAAAACTTCTGGGACAAGCGCGAGATCTGATATGCGGGGTGGTCGGAGATTGAGTCGCGGAAGTGATTGCGCCACGGATCGTCGGCGTTGCACTCATCAAGGGCTTCCAATAGATCCGTGGGATCCGGACGATCCAGATTGGGATCTGCCAGCCGAGCCTTGCGGGCCTCGAGACCGGGGTACCAGGCAACCTTGTCAGCTCGTTTGGGGAAGTGGAGGAAAGGTAGATCCAGCAAGAGATCTAGATCGCACCATCCATTCAACATCAACGGGATCAGCTGTATCAGGACTTGCTTCCAGCTGTTACCAGCGTGACTGCGTCTGTTGGCCCGCTGCTTCCGATAAGTCAGGAGTTCTAGATCTTGAGAACCCTCAATGGGAAGGCTATGGGTGGCCTCCCAGTATGCCTGAAGGTGTCTGTTCTCGTGCGCGAGGTATAGATCCAGGAGGTGCCCAAGACCCCCACCGATCTGAGGATTGAAACTAAGTTGGGGAGTCCCGATCTCCAGGACCTCCCAAGGACGAGTGTCCAACAACGCTTTGACGTTCTTGGCGGTCACGAGATCCCTGCAATATTCCGAGGGATCCGGCGCCTTGCCGGAACAGGGGAACATCCATCCAGGCTGAGTCGGGAATATCGGGAAGAGATCCCCGATCACCAGGCTCGCGATGCTGACGTTATTCATCTTCGCGACGATCTAGGGCTCCACCTCTGCCGATCCGAGAGTACGGATGCGAAAACGGCCCGGAATAAAGCTGTCGTCGGGCCCGAAAGGTGCAGCCGGGGGAGGGAGATCCAGCTGTGAATCGGAGGAAGATCCAGCCTTGGCTGCGGACCCCGACTTAGAAGAGGATCCAGACGACTTCGCAGATCCAGATCCGGACTGGGGATCTTTGGGTCCCGCCTTGGACGAAGGACCCGTCTGGGAGGCAGATCCAGAAGGTTTCGCCGACCCGGATCCCGTCTTGGATCCAGATCCAGCCGTAGCCGAAGATCCCGACTTGGAGGCGGATCCAGCGGATGGCTTTACAGATCCAGATCCCGCCTTGGACGAGGATCTAGTGGATCCAGTTCCCATCTTGGCCGAAGATCCCGACTGGGAGGCGGATCCAGCGGATGGCTTTACAGATCCGGACCCCGCCTTGGACGAAGATCCTGTCTTGGCCGCGGACCCCGACTTGGAGGCGGACCCTGACGGCTTCCGAGACCCTGCTTTGGAGGCGGATCCTGGCTTGGGTCCAGATCCTAACGGCTTCGCGGATCCGGATCCAGATTTGGGACCCTTGGGCCCGCCAGACTTGGAGCCACCAGACTGTGTCGAAGTTCCAGGTTTGGGCTTGGAAACTTGAGAAGCCGCGGGCTTAACGGGTGCCGGACCAGAGCCAGATCCAGCGGTAGATCCAGATCCGACGGAAGTAGCGGGGACTCGAGTAGGCGATGCGTGGCGGCGACGCCGGTCCGCCGCTCGTGACATGGACAAAGCCCGGAGAGTATCTTGCTCCAAGGCGTCATCATTGGACTCTGCATCCTCGGGATCCTCACTTGACTCTGCATCCTCGGGATCCTCACTTGACTCGTCTTCGCTCGGCTCATCGGAGGGCTCCTCTTCACTATCGGTGAGGCCCGTGATTTGCCGCGGGCGTGGTGGCCGGACCGGAGATCCACGGTCAGAATCAGGGTTGGGCGGCGGAGTGTCGCCATGGCCAGATCCCGGGCTTGGAGGCGGAGTGTCGCCATGGCCAGATCCCGGGCTTGGAGGCGGCGTACCACCAGCAGGTTTGCCTGGGACCACGGCCGGAGGATTTGGTCGTGGTCGTTTGCTTGACGAATCCGACTCAGGATCGGGGTTCGGCGACGGATCTCGCGGTCGCTTGGATCCTGGCGCCGAAGCAGCAGCGGATTCTGAAGTTAGATCCACAGTGTTGGCCGGATTTGGCGTAGGGATCGGAGCCGGATTGGGAGCAGGTATCGAAGCCGGACTAGGGAGCGGGAGCTTGGATCCCGTCGCGGAACCTTGCATGGCAGAAGCAACGATGGCAAGGCGGCCGAGTGCGTCGTCGCGCTCCGCGCGCACCTCATCACGGGCGCGTATGGTGGAGGCCAGGTCGCGGACGAGGTCGTCCTGGCGACGATTTAGATCTGAAGCTTGATCTTGAAGGTTAGTGACGGTGAGCTCAGCGTCTCCCAACTTGGCCCCTATGGAAATGACAGGCGTGAGATCAACCGTCTGAAAACCTGATAACGGAGAGCAATACGTACGGAGATCACAGTTCTGGGTCTCCGCTAGAGTTAGGCCTTGAGCGACACGATCCAGATCTTCAATGGCGGTGTCCCGCTGGCGAAGAGCGGAGGCGCGATCCGAGTGGGCGACGGCAAGATTCCGCAGTGCCTTATCGCGCTCCACCCGGGCGGCTTCCAACTCCGATCGGGCAGTGGCCAGCTCGCGGGAAGACTCGTCTAGCGCCGCACGTGCTTCGTCACGCTCAGATCGAGCTGACTCTCGCTCCGCGCGAACTTGATCCAAGACGCTGGTGTCGGATTGCGATCCAGCGACGGCGGATCCAGAATGCCCGGCGTCCACAACACGCTGCGCATACGCTAAGCTGCCCTCAGTGAGACTGAGCGTGTACCGAAGCTCCTCCGCCTCGATCTTGGCTACGCCAACCTCGATCTGCAGCTGGTCAATCTCTTCATGAGCCGCTGAGATTTGGTCGCACAGATCTTTGCGCTCGGTGACCAGAACACCGAGATCTCGGCGCAAAACGTCTTCCACACGGGTCATCTCGGCGATCTCCGCATCTCGACGCCTCAGACGGTCTTGCAAGTCGGTTATTTGGGCCCTAAGGGCCCGCGTGGTCTCGGGATCTTAAAGAAGGGACGCTACCTCGGCCTGAAGCCGGCTACGCTCGGCCTGAAGTTCGCCTACCTGACGTTCCAGATCCCGTGAATCATGCGTCAGGCGCCGCACCGTCTTGGCCAGATCGTTCTGCCCACGGGTAGCGACGTCGCGCCCCCCCTTCGGCAACGTCGGTGGTTTGTGTGAGCTGGCCCCCTAGGACGCGGATGCGATGCCGAAGATCATCGGTCGACCCTCCTGTCGAGCTCGCATCTCCATGTTGGGATCGTGGAGAGGATCCGTGCAGAGATCCGGCGTCTTGTCTCGAAGATCCAGTATGGCTGGGAAGCATGAGAAGCGCGTGGTGCAGATGCTGAGGCGTATGGAGAAAGGTTGCTGACTTTGCACGAAGTGATACCGTTGGGCGGTAACAACTGCGTGCAGGAGGCGGCTGTGGTGAAGTGCTTTCCAAGAAAGGCGTAGATGGAATCTGATCTGAGCTGGTTGCCGTACGAGGAATCCGATCTGAGTCGGTTGCCGTAGGCGGAATCCGATCTGAGTCGGTAACCGTGAGCGAATACCATATGGTTGAAGTGGGCCAGTGTAGGTGACATGGGACAGGGCTGGTACGGCTGACCACAGACCCCGGGGATCTCTAGGATCCCCGTGGAGATCCAAGACCCTCAAGATCCAGATCCCCAAGATCCAGATCCCCAAGATCCAGATCCCCAAGATCCAGGATCCTCCAGATCCAAGAACGTCCGGATCCAGATCCCCAAGATCCAAGATCCTCAAGATCCAAGATCCCTGTGAAGATCCAAGATCCCTAAGATCCAAGATCCTCAAGATCCAGAATCCCCAGATCCAAGATCCTCCAGATCCAAGATCCCCAAGATCCAGATCCCCAAGATCCAAGCTCCCCAGATCCAAGATCCCCAGATCCAGATCCTCCAGATCCAAGATCCTTCAGATCCAGGACCCTCCGGATCCAGATCCTCAAGATCCAAGATCCTCCAGATCCAAGATCCTCCAGATCTAGATCCCCAAGATCTAAGATCCTCCAGATCCGGAACCCGCAGGATCCAAGATCCAAGACCCCATGAAGATCCGGACCCAGCTGAGGACCAAGATCTAGGATCCCGACTAAGATCCAGGTTACCAAGATCCAAGACCTAGGTGAGGACACAACATGTGATGACTATCGGTGTAAAAGGTGCAGGATCCAGATGTTACATAGGGTGAGGATCCAGATGATAGGTCTTAGGATGGGATTGGTATAATTGTAAATCAGACTCGAATTTGCCTTGATCTACGCAAGTGCCTTAGCTACACCAGGAAACGGGAACGCATATTGGCCCTCAAAGGTGTTAGGAAGCTAAGTGTAGTTGATCTAGCTGTAAGGTATAAGACTGGATAATATATTGGCCAGCTTAGCCTACACTAGTGATCTACCGTAGGTGCATATTGGATCTAAGGGACTTTATTGCTTGGCCCGAAGATCTATCGACTCTCAACTCTCAAGACCCCCGCTATCGGACGCGGCAAGCAACGGAAAGGACAAGGAACACCCCGCCACTAGGCCAACCTATCAGCCCGGATCCAGATCCGGCTGCCAGATCCAAGCTAGACTTAGTCGCTTGGGATCTGGATCTACTACCCGGCGGTAGAGCGAAGACTTCCGCGCTACCCCACAACCCCACGTCTCGCCAAGACAGTCACCCTTCACACCAAGACCTCTTCGAAGTTACCTGGAAGAGCAGATCCCGCCCACCGACGGGTACACAAGGTGAACACACTCAGCACAAGATCACGGATCATCGGAGCACCCCCTCCGTTAGTCGGTGTCTGGGCGCAAGTGGTATCAGGATCTGGCCTTAATCACATTTTGGCCGATCCCGCTACACCACACAATTTGGTTTCGTACCGGGCAGGGACATACATGCAGCGATCGATCTTCTGGAGGCGGCCAAGATTATATGCACGCAAGAAAACAGTCTCAGCTCGGCACAGGTACTACTGCTCGACTTCGCAAAAGCCTACGACTCACTCGACAGAGGCTTTCTATTGGAGGTCCTGAGGCGAAAAGGTTTCCCCCCCTTGGTTTTGCAAGTTAGTGGAGGCTATTCATCGGGACACCACTGTGCAATTTTTGGCGAACGGCAAACTCTCCCGTGCAGTACCTGTCTCCAGAGGCATTCGGCAGGGCTGTCCCCTAGCACCCCTACTTTTCATTGTGGCTGTAGACGTACTTTACGATGAAGTAGAAAGGGACCGGGGCATTGCCGGCATACCATTGTGGCTAGGACGGGAAACCGAGCGACTGGTAGTGGCAGGTTATGCAGATGACACCGCGATTTATATAGCACATCGTCAAATGCAAGGCCCAGCGATCAGAGCGGTGAAGCGGTTTTCGGAAGTATCAGGGCTGAACCTCAACGTCGGGAAATCCAAGGCGATCAGGTTGGGGTCTTTGAAGGCGTATGGCGAGGTTCGGGAAGTAGCCGAAGGAAGCTCACGGCACACTGCAGCGGAGGAAGGGATTTCTATTGTGGAAGAGGTCAGATACCTCGGCCACACCGCAGGCTCATGTGACACACCAAAAGTCGCCTGGAAGCAGGCCTTTGAATCCCTTCGAGTGAGACTGGCACTGGCGGAACTAAAAACTAACACAGTTAGTCAAAGAGCAATGATAGCGATGGCAATAATACTGCCGAAGCTCCTCTACATAGCCCGCCATGCATGGCCGACAGAGAATCTCGTCAAGGATGCGGATATGCGAATACGGAACTTTGTATGGAACTCCAGTTTCAGGATGCCGGACTCCACACCTAAGGGATGGGTAAGGATGGAAGTAGCGGAACTGTCGCCAGATAACGGCGGTGTAGGGATCCCTAATATGGTGACGGAACTGATGGCACTGAGTGCCTCAATGGTTGGGAAATGGGCGTTATCAGAAGATGTACTGGAGCGACAGGTTGGGCGCGTCTTCCAAGACGCTGGGGCAGAACACGCCAAGCCGTTGACGGTCGGAGGAGGCCCACCGCCGAAAGCAGTGAAAAGGTCTCCATGGGCGACAGGAAGACCATGGGTGGAACTATGGATGGCATCCCGAGGTCCGACGGCAACTGAGAGCAGGAAGGGGGCAGAGGGCATCAGGATTCTTATGCGAGCTAGGCATGGACTCCAGACGCGGTGGAATAATAAGGGTTTAGTTATCATGTGCTCAGGGAAGCTAAGAGCCAAGATGATGGAGGTGGTGAAAGCGAGGCGAAGCTTGTACGGAGACTTTTAAGCCGAGGCTATAGACACGATCCAGTTGAACACCGTATGGATGTGGAATGACAGCGGTGCTGACACCACGCGAAAGGATTACGCTAGAGTCCTAGCTCCAGGCCAACAGAAAGTGGCGAAAATAGGAGATGTATGCGAAGTCATACAACAAGGGGGGGTGCGGTGATATGCGTCCCACGGCGATCGGTGCTCACGGACACAGTGAGACATGCGTCTGAGTTCCGGGAAATATGTCTTAACCTTCTGGCTAGCTTTCCGGAGATTATAGCCAACAGGAAAAAGGAAGGAGTGCTCCAAGTCCACCACCAATTGGAGGATCCGCGCCATATATTTGAACTTGACTTCAACGGCGGTTGCAATCTCAGGCACACGTGGTCGACAAGTGAAACGCGGGTGAACTTAACCAGCACTACGGATGGGGGTCCGAGAAGCGGCTGCAGATATATTGCAGGTGGACCCGACTTCCGTGTGGGTTGTTCCTCACCCTCGGCTGCAATATCTCCGCCCATTGTGGGCGGGAAGGCGTAGATGGAAGCCACGTCGGAAAGATTTTCGGAAGCTGATTACCAGGGACAGAGACGCGAAGGCTAAATTGGTGCTGCAAAAGACTCAACAACAATGGGCACAGCGACAGGCGGGAGTAGCTCACGGACTGAGTAAATTGGACTGGAAGCGCCTGAACAGACTGGAAGGGGTTACCCCATATCAAACTCAGACCGTTGCACGGCTGAAAGCTAATCGGCTACGGCTATGGACAGGAGAAGGCGACGGTTTTCAGTGCCTTGGAAGTACTTGCAGTAACGAAGGAAGGCTGGACTCAGCACACCTAGCATGGGACTGTCCAGACGCGCAACAACACTGGACGAAGTGGATTAAGCATTGGCGACAGGGGAGCACGACAGATAGTCACACCAGGGGCCTCTCCTGTAAGGAGCAGGAGGACATTTTCTCCATGCAGTTAAGGAAGGTGCCCGACTGGCTCAACAGGTGGGGATCTGAGCACGAAGATGTGAAATGGGAGCACCTAGAAAAGGTGGTAGGGGACATGTGGGCGCAAGGGTGTGCGACCACTCTGACAGCGATATGGCGGTGGAATGTGGACAAGGTGTATCGGGCGGCGGCGAAACACTTGAAAATGGAGGATCAATTAGCTGGTTTGATCACTCAAATAACGGAGGCTTTCGAACGATACCGCTGTAGGCTACATCCAATTACACCAACGACCAGGCCGAAATTGGAGGTTGTGGGGGCGATTATCAGCAGGTGAAAACGCATGGAGGCAGGGATGGCTTCAGCCCAAACCAGGAACATGTGAGGGTGGCCTTTTTTTACGGTGGCTCCCGCGGTAACCCTGGCGCTGGAGGCAGTGGCAATGTGATATTGGAAGAAAACGAGAACCGTGAGACGATGACGCCGGTTTGGGCAGCATCCACTGCGCTTGGAAGGCAGGACACAACGAACAACTTAGCAGAGTTTATTGGACTGCATGGGAGATTGGAGAAAGCGGTCAACATACAGCGGTATGGAATTCACATAGTTGGCGATAGTGCACTCATCCTGCGCATGATGCAGCTGCGCAAACCGCCGAAGGCGCGGAAATTACGGCTGTGGTATTGGGCCTGCAGGAAGTTGGCAGATTGGTGCGATGTTGGGAGTTGGAGACACCACTATAGGCAGCACAACAAAATGGCAGATTGGCTTGCCAATCGTGCTATGGATACGAAGAGAAGCCGGGTGTGGGTGAGCAACAATAAGGAGGCGCATCATGATCTGCTGGATGGTATCTTGAAATTGGCGCCAGCGGATATTGGACACTGGATGAGCACCAACACGGGGAGGGAGGTGCAAACGGATGGATTGGCTAATAGGAAGTGGCAGCACGATGCAGCGTCGGCCAAGCAGAGGGCACCTGGGTGAGCTACAAGACACCTAAGGATGGTTATTAGAGTTCGTCGCTTGCAGTGACAGTAACACAATAATCCACAACAACATTATTATTGGATCACCTTTGGTCCCCGTAACCAGAGACACTGCTGCCACCGATTCCTTGCAGAGTCATCTGTACGTCTTGTACGCATCGGACACCCACCTGCCGTGGAACTGAATCGTCAGGGCCTCTATACCTGTTCGATACATGTGCGTCGCACCACCGGAGTGCAAAGAGTGCGAGCAGAAGCGACGCGGGTCTTTGTCTATGCGGTTAGCAGCTGCCTTGATAATATTGGAGACGTCCACAGTCGAGATGGCGGGAATGCCGGCGGGGAGGCCCTTTCTCGCTTGTAGTAGGATGAGCGCTCCGAACACGGGACAAAAGAACGGATGCCCAGATCGAGAGAGCATTCTCGTAATTGGGGCTCCGCCTTGGTATGTCTTCGGTCCCACCAAGCGAATCCACACTGAATGGGCCTCAGACGGAAAAGGGGTCTCAAAGCCGTTGGCATCTACCGTCACGATGTCCTGAGCCCGTAGGGCAAACCACGTGAAAGAACCTCGCTGATTGCCACAATCTCGGAGCGCCTCAGCAAGAAGAAAAACGCTAAGCACAGGCCCCCCAAAGAGCTTGCTCAAAGGGATCAGGCATGGTCAAGCCCCGAAAGCAGGACTCTAGGAGGTCGAGAGACTGGTGCTTTCTGGAGACGCGGACGGTCGAGGCACCCGATGCCTTTGAGGCAGCATACAGATGTGCGGGTGTGAGATCGGAAACTCGTAGCCCATCGCCGCCAAGAAATGCTGAACGCCTTGAAGAACTGTCATGATAGAGTTACTGCCAATAGGACCACCGGAGCCGAAACCAAACTGAAAACCGTGCAAGACAAAATCCGAGATGTACTGCACTTGTTCACCGAGGGTCGTACCGCTCAGCCATGGCGAAGCACCTCGCCGCGAAGTCCAGGTTTGCCACTTGGTTAGTACACGCCAGTATTGATCGAAGGTGGAGTCGCCAAAGGGGTGTGCTCGGAGTTACGCTGCCAAACATTGGTTAGGCACTTGACGTCCGCCTGCGGAGATATCTGTAACCAGCCGGCAGTTAGTGACGTGAACAGTGCTGCAAACGATGTGGAGCCAGCTTCAGCGCGAACATTGTCGATACCGGCGATGTGTGACGTGGAAAAGCGGAATCCGAAAGATGTCTTCCACCAACTTAGAAGGCAGATAATAACCTGGGCTCGGGGGTTCCGCGGTGCCAGCTTGTTCTGCCATACCACCGCTGAAGCGTTGTCGATGCGGAAGTGCACATGGAGAGGCCTAGTGTGGCTCAGGGGTTGTTGGGACCATCGGGTTCCCCAGGCGTAGACCGCAAATGCGCACGAAAGGTGCTCACGGTAGTTGATATCGAAGCCGTTACGCACGCCTCGATTGAACTCCAAGATCAATTGGCATTCTGGAACAGTAAACGCGTGCGTGAGTGCTTCTTTGGCGGCGGGATCAAGAGCGCAGAGACCATAATCCGATGCATCCATTTCAATCACTATGTCGGGGGGGGGGGGGCAGCATGTTGATAAATTCCAGAGATACACCATTCAACTGGGGAGTGTGAATATCAGCCACCACCACAATAAATCGACTTTCATAACGTCGGAAACCGGGACGTGCTGAAACTGATTCAGGTGGCTTTCTCGCTCAGGAAGGTGTGGCTAAAATGGCCTAGCGGCGCGGACACAGGTTGCCAAATAGCGTAGGCTACCCAGCAGAGATCTATACTCCTTGCGAGAAAGCGACTTGGCATTGTAGCGCTCCCGACAATTCGGCGAGCTTTTTGAATCTTTGACTACGGTAATGCGACTTGCCCAGCTTCGGAATCGAATTCGAGACCAAGGACACGCCGGCACGTGCTCCAATTGGTACATTTCTCGGTGTTTATGGCGTCAGCACCGAGGACGGACACCATGGCGTACCTGGGCGAACGGTCCATCTCGCTGCATGAGAGTCCAACATCCGGTGACACGTTTATGTGATCATCAACCCAGTGGTAGGCAAAAACCCTTTTGGGGAGACCGAGTTTGTGTGGGAGGGTGATTGCCCCGCCAAAACTCTCGTTAAAAAATGTTGAGCCGATCACGTCCAGATCCATGATTTGGGGAGGGGGGGGGCAACAGACTGACGAGGCGGAGACATTTTCAGCTTAACTTCGACACCTTCCTGAACGATTTTCTGGAGCAGATCCAAATGGCGGTAGCCCTTGCACATATTTCTAGGACAGACGGCACCATGTTCTTGTTTGGACGGTAATCGCTCGTAGTCTGCCCTCGAACCAGCTCCACAAATTCAGACAGTGATAAGGCCGATCGACGTGCGAGATCTGACAACGCAGGCTGGAGGGGCTTGTTAAGTTAGAAATCCGTGCTAGTCGGTCCTTCCTGTGACGTGGGGTAATTACTTGCAGGCGGTGTGACGTCAAACCTCGAGAAAACCTCAACCATTGTTGCTGTTTGTAGTTCTCAGAGAAGGTTACGGCGCTGTCTCGCATTATCGTGTGCTCTGGCCGCAACCTTGCTTGATGCAACCGGTCGTACGAGCTTAGGAGCCATCGACGTACTGTCTTCGGTAGCGGAAAGCGACGTCTCGGTGGAGAGTTTCTGTATTGGGAACTCAGACGGAATAGTTAAATGTTGCTGTATGGCGTTGGGTGACTGTATGGTCGGCCCGGACTGTGTAGTGGAAGGTTGCTATATAGCATTGGGTGACTATATGGTCGACCCGGACTGTATTGTCGAAGGTTGCTGTATAGCACTGCGTGACTGTATGGTCGGCCCGGACTGTATAGTCAAAGGTTGCTGTATAGCATTGCGTGACTGTATGGTCGACTCGGACTGTGTTGTCAAAAATGGCTGTACATCCGTAGCGCAGAAGTGAGGCACGTTGGAACCAGAGGCATGCTGTTTGGAACCTTCACCAGTCGTCAAATTGACACGTTCCGGTAGGTTTTCCTTGACAAAATGACGGTCCGTACAGCTTTTCACTCGCTCGCGCGACGATTTCAGTCTTGAAGTCGGGAGGGTAGGCTGTCTGGCCAGTTGTGGACGCGGCGAGCGTTACCGCATCGGTAACGAGAGCCGCCGGAACACTGGAGACCAGCGACGTTTTGAAGGCACGGCTCTTGTCCACGGCGGTTGATCGGTATCAGCCGACGAATGGCATCGGGGATAGCTGGTGCTCGGTCTTGATCTCGCTTGCCTCGTCCATTAAGCCCTCGCCTGCTTTGATCCTGGTGAGCTTGAGTCGCGACATTGACCAGAGCCATCGTCCACGCGGCATAAATGGTACTCAATGCTGCGCAGAGACTCGCAGAAATTGGTCCACCACATCGGGTCATCCTCTTGAAGGTGGGCGAGTGTGCCACCCGCAAACTTGTTCACGTACATGAGCGTTAGCCGGACACGGGTCGGCGTGTTGCTTGGGTCTGCGGACTTGTTCTTGCACACGAAAGTCCTGAGGCGAGATGTCAACTTGCACATGCAGTCAAACCACACCTCTTGGTCAAGCGTGTTGAGGCCATGAATGCCGTCCAGAATGTCATCATACGAAGAACATTTAACCGTGGAGCCTGGTAGTGTTGCAGAAGGGCTGAAGTCACAAGAGAAGCTGACGTTGGTCGAACCATCCTCCAACGCTGCCCTGCCTATAGCAACGCCGGTCCAAGCTTCGTTTCGACATGAATCACCAGCTGAGGTCACTGAGTCCGTCGCCGAGCCGGTCAAGGCCAGCTTCGAGCACTGAGGGAGGAGGTTGCAATGCTTCAAGGTCAAGGTGAGCCTCGGTGGGGGACTGCCCCATCGGCTCCTTTGTTGGAAGTTCCCTCTAGTGCCGGTACTGCCCCAAATGCAAAAGGAGAGCTTCCCCCTCCGGAGGTTCGCTTCCTGACGTGTGGAAGTTTCCTGGAAAGTTCGAAGAAGTCCAGGGGCGAGTATAATCCGCCGTAAGCTCACCTTCTGGCAGAAAGTCGCATGTTCCGTGGATTGAGCCTGGAACCAGGTAAGATGAAGTCTCCTATGCCGTTTGTTCTGATGCTGCGGGAGCTAGAGTGCGTAAAGTTCAAGACATCTCCGGCGGTTCTGATGGCGGTCTTCAGTGGGCACCTGGGCACAAGAGGCCTTACTATCATGCACTTCAAGGAGGCGAGTGAAATGTCGTGTGCTTCTCTTCGTTCTGGCACAGCTCGGCTGGGCTCAAACAAAGCCATGAACTCGTTCAGGTTGAACCCACCCCGATCGTTACCCGACGCCTCTGCGGTCTTGGCTGACGCGGGGGTTCGTGCCGTGGATGATGGAGCAGGAGCAGGGGGCTTCTTCGCCCGTTTGGCTCTTGGAAACGCAGCCTTCTCTTTCGCGTCGGGGTCCGTTTCGTGACCCGTGTCCTCCGCTCTCTTCTTCGGTCCTGTACTCCGGGAGTCCACCAAGACCTTCTTGCTGCTTGAGCTGACCGAAGCTGCCGTCGACGCACGTCCTGGCGCCTTCTTCTTGCTCTTACGGGCCTCGAACGACACCGTACTCGTATCCGCCCTTGAAGCAGCGCGCTTGCTCGTTCGAAGCGGGGGGGGGGGGGGGTCGCACGTGCTGCGGGCAGCTCTGGCGGTCCATGGTTCCTCGCCGCCGGTGATGTCGACGACATCAGGGCTTCTTCCTGTCGTCTCGCTGTCCGGCGGGGCGGCGTCAGCCCTAGGCGAAGGCGAGGGAGGCGTGGTTATTGGCGTAGTCGTGTCACGGGTGGCCATGGTTATTACCAAAAGAGTTCCCCTCTTGTTAATTCTTGAGCTGCTTGCTGCTTGTTCTTCTGGTTGCGAAGTGAGAGGGTACGACACGTGTGGTCCGCAGCAGGCCAGCTAAGCCGGTAGACCGGTTTCCGCTGGTATACCGGTATCTATCTTATGTGGAAAACATAATTCCCTTGTTCCACTCTGCTCCCCTATGGAATACACCACAACAAGAAAGCCTTGTGACAAGTGAAAGAAAACCGCATGTAAAACTACCTGGACGCTGGACTCCCGGGAGGGCTATGGCGATAGCACTTAGAGTTGCTAGATAGGAACTTCTGAACATGCCGATGCTGGTGCTCGACATGATTGAGGAGAGTCGGTACTTGACGAAACCCCCCTCTCCCCACAAAAATAGGGTTCTGATCTACCATCTTGATGTAGATCTGCTGTCAATTAAAATTAGCGCCCTTCTACCCAACCACAGCGTGGTCAAAGACCAGTGATCCGAGTTCAGGTTTTGACCTTGACGAGACCCAGTAGTTCTAAAATCTTCTGCAATTAAAAAAATGTCAGACGCACGAACGAAGAGATTCTTCGCATCGGCCACCCGAAAGAGTAAAAAACGCTTGTATTTTTTCTTCTCGTCCATCCATGGAGCTCTCGAACTGGTAGAATTGGGACTAAAACCCGCCGATGGGCAAGATGTTTTTGGTCTCGTTCGACTTGTGATCCGGCCAGTTGTTTAGAAACCCATCGTAGTTCTCGATAACGTCCACAGCACTTTTTACAATGTTCAATCTTTTTTAACTTTTGGTGGACACACCAAGTTGTTGTGCGATCAAATGACCCACACTGCGGCAGTACATAAGAACAGACTCCTAGCCGTTTCACACGGAACACCACAGACAAACAAAAATGTATCCCACTGTCTTCGATCTCCATTAGGGTTATTTTGTAGGCAATGATGACGTCTACCATCGTCACGAGGCGGTGCTCAAGAGAATGGTTCATGGAATTTCTTACGTTCATCATCTCGTCTAAAATGAGGGGTTATTGTTCCTCGTACAAACGTGGGTCCATGTCCCGGTCCTTAGATAATTTTTGCAGGAAAGGGCCCAGAGTAATAGCGGCCTCAATGTATTTGAGCCAATGGGCAGCGACCGGCTAGAAAACGCCACTCATAGCCACAGAATCCATACAATAACCCTGGGACAAGCAAACCGAGCCAGCCCATTTACCACACTCACAATGCGTTGTCACAGAGGCATCTGGGTGTACGCAGACAAGCCTGGAGAGGACATATCTCATGCAACTGCATGCACAGTGTGCGAGCAAGCCACCCCTGACGATCGTGGTTGCAATTAGGTTGCGGAAGATTGGCTCAGAACTAGAGCTGGAAGGACTTTGCGAAGTAGGGCTAACAGAAGCACTGGCCTAGCGCCAACGATACATTACAAGCAACGCAGATGTTAACTTTCAATTGTCTGAGAACCCAACATCACGGATCTACGCTGAAACAGGCGCTTTTACCTGTAAATGATCCGTGCTGATGTAACCACCTCACAGGGTTTGGGGAACGTTGTGAAGAACGCCCCAGCATTGACGACACCTACGTTTGGGAGTGGGCCTCCCATTCCTCCCTTCAGATTTTCAACCAACCAGTGCTTGCAAGGCGCTATGTCCAGATAAGCAGGAAATTTAACCTCATCGGCGGGTGGTAACGAGGTTTTTTGTACACGCGCCGGTTACGATAATGGCATCTACCATCATCGCAAGACGGTGTTCAGGAATAATGGTTTATGGAGTCCATTTGATACACCGTCTCGTCCATTATGGACGATACATATGTAGCCACTGAATTGAAATAAATTGTTAACTGGTTAGCGGATAACTCTTTGGACTACATAAAATCATGCTTAGTCTGACTTTTGTTTAGATTGACGCTTGATCGATCCATAGTCGAGGGGTTCGTTCCAGGTGGACATCTTTTGGCGGGTCAAAGCCAAGTTCTTGGATTAACAGAGTCATTGCTTTTGACGATTTCGCCAATTTCAGCAGACGTCTTGCGGCTTCGGAAAGAGCAATAATCTCCACGTCAACTCTGCTCGAAAGAACCCTGACCAGAGTGCCCATAGTTGACGCCAGAGCGGTTGGAAATGAGGACATATGAAACGACAATGTTCTGTCGTCTCTAATTCATGGCACGTTGGTCGAACACACTGCTGAATTGTTGGATTGAGGGGTGCCAGGAAGTACTGTACAACCGTGAACCCACTGTTAAATCACCAAAGAAAAGTCGATACATCACATCATGAACTACCGGTAACATGTAGCCCCGCAGCAACAGCAAATTAGTCAGTTCCTGGTGTATCCGGTGGGGTGGACACCGAAGATCTTCCATTGGGTGGTGATTGATCTCTGGTACTTGTTGTAGAAGTTTTGTCCAGTCTTGAGAACGTAGGAAGGGGAAGTACCGCGTCTCCATGGATTCAAATTCTTCTGTGCCAAATACTAGGCGGAGATAGCGGTAGCAAGACAATGGTCGTTGTTATGTCGGTCTTCGGATCTCAAAAGAACAATTTTATTGGTATACGCTACGTGATAGAAGTCTATCCACAGCCCAACGTTCTTTTCTCTTTCTCTCTTTTACCCTCCCGCTGGAGTCCTGGAGCCATCTACTACTGGTATCTAAGACACCCAAATGTGCCGGTATCCCCATCTAGCACGCCTGAGCAGTGGGGTGGTACTTCGAGAAGTTGCCTTCACCCTTTTGTCCGTTGCAAAAGTCGTTAAATTTGCCTTGGCGGGCATCAGGAACGTTGCAGCACTTCTGGTTGCCCTTCTTGTTAGGATCGATCGAGCCGCCTGACGCGATGCAGGCCTTCTGGGTGAAGCTGGAGGTCAAGAAGCCAGAGGACTCGTATCTGTTGTCAGAACTTGTTCCAGCACACTGTCGGAGAGCACCGTCACTGATGGCAAAGGTCAGCAACGATGACATGGGAGACCAAGTGTCGACCAGTACTTACGCAGGCAGCAGCAGAGCGGCGAGGACAGCGATAACGATCTGGAACTTCATTTGAGAAGCGTGTGGAAGTCACAAGTTGTTGAGGCCGAAGAAGTTTTCGAAATGGTCTGCAGTCGAGGAGTCTCAGTGGACTGCAGAATGCAACTGCATGACCTCGACCAAACGAGATATGTAGTCAGCAATCCTTTTTTCTGCTTTTGTCGTACATGTATTTCAACAATGTATACGAACGGCGCATGACTCATACACCGTGGCCACGGATGGCACTAGGACGGGAATCCCGTCGGGATGGGGATGGCAGGGGAGCCGGGAATTCTAGAAGCGTACACGTTTTGGACAGGTACGATCACCTTGCGACTTGTATGTAACGAACTGGTTAGATACCGCGCCACCAGTTCGCCGAGATTTCTGCTTCAAACACAACTGCACGCCCAGCGTCTTGACGATAATGACCGGACACTACCGTGAATGTATGCGGTTCAACGTGAGCGTGACGACATATTGGTTCATTACCATGAAGATCGGAACGTCCTCCGTCGCCGTCTTAGCGACTCCGTCCATAGCAATGCAACCTGTGACGAGAGGTACTTTTGTCGAGTCTTGATAGCGATACATGTATAGGGAACCATAGCGCAGATGTCTTTGTAGCTCTCGTCACTGACGAGTCGTCAGAGCCGCTGGATAATTCGGCAACACAAATCGCGTTTTGCTATCCATCATACATCTGTGTAATCAACTCGATGCACGTTCTCGTAAAATGCGTATACCCAATGGTAAATACATCGCAGTTGATTACGTAACGTGGTCACGATTTGGGAGTTGGAACTCCAACGCTTATTGCTTGTACATGTACTTGCCCTGTCATGCCTTCTGGACCAACATCTGGGAATAGCACACAGAGCTGCTAAAGTATGGTTGAACAGTGATTTCTCCAACGAAGTTGGCTACAAGTTGGAGTAGCTGGTGCAACTTGCACCGTGCAAGTGATCTTGCATTTCTTCACAACACCATGATAACCCACATTGCGGTTGATAACCAACTGTGATTGACCGTTTACAATTTACGATGCAAGATCTCGTTAAACACGTGAGCAAAACGCGATTTGTGTTGCCGAATTATCCAGCGGCTCTGACGACTCGTCAGTGACGAGAGCTACAAAGACATCTGCGCTATGGTTCCCTATACATGTATCGCTATCAAGACTCGACAAAAGTACCTCTCGTCACAGGTTGCATTGCTATGGACGGAGTCGCTAAGACGGCGACGGAGGACGTTCCGATCTTCATGGTAATGAACCAATATGTCGTCACGCTCACGTTGAACCGCATACATTCACGGTAGTGTCCGGTCATTATCGTCAAGACGCTGGGCGTGCAGTTGTGTTTGAAGCAGAAATCTCGGCGAACTGGTGGCGCGGTATCTAACCAGTTCGTTACATACAAGTCGCAAGGTGATCGTACCTGTCCAAAACGTGTACGCTTCTAGAATTCCCGGCTCCCCTGCCATCCCCATCCCGACGGGATTCCCGTCCTAGTGCCATCCGTGGCCACGGTGTATGAGTCATGCGCCGTTCGTATACATTGTTGAAATACATGTACGACAAAAGCAGAAAAAAGGATTGCTGACTACATATCTCGTTTGGTCGAGGTCATGCAGTTGCATTCTGCAGTCCACTGAGACTCCTCGACTGCAGACCATTTCGAAAACTTCTTCGGCCTCAACAACTTGTGACTTCCACACGCTTCTCAAATGAAGTTCCAGATCGTTATCGCTGTCCTCGCCGCTCTGCTGCTGCCTGCGTAAGTACTGGTCGACACTTGGTCTCCCATGTCATCGTTGCTGACCTTTGCCATCAGTGACAGTGCTCTCCGACAGTGTGCTGGAACAAGTTCTGACAACAGATACGAGTCCTCTGGCTTCTTGACCTCCAGCTTCACCCAGAAGGCCTGCATCGCGTCAGGCGGCTCGATCGATCCTAACAAGAAGGGCAACCAGAAGTGCTGCAACGTTCCTGATGCCCGCCAAGGCAAATTTAACGACTTTTGCAACGGACAAAAGGGTGAAGGCAACTTCTCGAAGTACCACCCCACTGCTCAGGCGTGCTAGATGGGGATACCGGCACATTTGGGTGTCTTAGATACCAGTAGTAGATGGCTCCAGGACTCCAGCGGGAGGGTAAAAGAGAGAAAGAGAAAAGAACGTTGGGCTGTGGATAGACTTCTATCACGTAGCGTATACCAATAAAATTGTTCTTTTGAGATCCGAAGACCGACATAACAACGACCATTGTCTTGCTACCGCTATCTCCGCCTAGTATTTGGCACAGAAGAATTTGAATCCATGGAGACGCGGTACTTCCCCTTCCTACGTTCTCAAGACTGGACAAAACTTCTACAACAAGTACCAGAGATCAATCACCACCCAATGGAAGATCTTCGGTGTCCACCCCACCGGATACACCAGGAACTGACTAATTTGCTGTTGCTGCGGGGCTACATGTTACCGGTAGTTCATGATGTGATGTATCGACTTTTCTTTGGTGATTTAACAGTGGGTTCACGGTTGTACAGTACTTCCTGGCACCCCTCAATCCAACAATTCAGCAGTGTGTTCGACCAACGTGCCATGAATTAGAGACGACAGAACATTGTCGTTTCATATGTCCTCATTTCCAACCGCTCTGGCGTCAACTATGGGCACTCTGGTCAGGGTTCTTTCGAGCAGAGTTGACGTGGAGATTATTGCTCTTTCCGAAGCCGCAAGACGTCTGCTGAAATTGGCGAAATCGTCAAAAGCAATGACTCTGTTAATCCAAGAACTTGGCTTTGACCCGCCAAAAGATGTCCACCTGGAACGAACCCCTCGACTATGGATCGATCAAGCGTCAATCTAAACAAAAGTCAGACTAAGCATAATTTTATGTAGTCCAAAGAGTTATCCACTAACCAGTTAATCAATTATTTCAATTCACTTGCTATCGTCCATAATGGACGAGACAATGTATCAAATGGACTCCATAAGCCATTATTCCTGAACACCGTCTTGCGATGATGGTAGATGCCATCATTATCTGCACTAGGAACCGAAAGGAGACAGAAGGCAATGAGGTGCGAACCTTGTGTCTGCGATGGTCCGTGAAAAGCTGGTGAAACGGCTTGGAGTTCGTGCGCAATGCTGTAGTGTGGGTGTCCTTTGATCGCACGACCACTTGATTTGTGCCTACCGAGCGTGAAACGAGGTTCAATATCGTGAGTGACGAGATGGACATTTTCCCAAGCAACTAGTTACAGCCGCACTTCCGAACAACGGAACGTATCAGAAGCCGAACGAGAGAGAAAAAAAAATTGTCCATCAACGAGTTCTACTTCCCAATTCTACCGGCTGGAGCTCCATCGGTGAATGAGAAGGACAAACGTGTTTTACTTTTTCGGATGATGATTCAATGAATCACCTCGTGCGTGCCTCTGGTATCGTTTATCTGCTCAAGAAAGCTTGGAGGTCAAGGCCAATCCAAAACACATTTCCTTCACGATGAACCTAGGCAATGGTTTGTGTCTAAGTGGAAAACTGGCAAAATGGCTAGGGGTTCGTGCGCACACGAGTTCTTTGATCAAACGACAACTTGATGTGCCTATCGAGATTTTATGTTATGAAAAGTATCTAGATGGCCAGTGTCAAAAGTAAGGTCGACGAATGAGAAGGACAAGTGTATTTTACACTTTTTGCTGACGGACGATCTATGAATCATCTCGTGCATGCGTCTGTCATTGTTTATCTGCTCACGAAGTTTGTACCGCTGGATTTACAACCCAACCACGGAGCACTTATCTTCTTTCACCCTGCCGTCTGTCGAAGAAAATTAAATGTCAGCAGATTTTCTTTAGTGGAATGTTCCCCACCAAATCGATACGGTCTATAGTCCAGAAGTGCAGCAGAGGTTTCGTTGATCTGGATAAAGGTTCATCTTGGCCTTTTACAATAATATTGAATCTCGTTTAAGCTTGGTAATCCCGTGCGATCAACATCGCGTCTGCAAAAACCTCCAAAGTCGATCTGCGAAGTGACGCGGCGCCAGATACTTTCCAGAAGCAACAATTCGACTTGGTTAATTCTCTCTTTGACGACGGAGAACAGCTTTCCAGCCAGAATTTCACGATCAATGCGAAATACAACTTTTGTATCCTATTGCCTTCCACTTTTGTTTTCGTTTGTAGTGCAGAAAATGAGTCAGCCTTTGGAGCTACGGAAAGTTAGTTCCGGAGATATTCATGACGAGAAATGGCTTTGGTCGGCTTGGTGAGCTGGTTGATTTCTAGGATATTCTCGCAGGGTCGAACAGGAAGCGATTCTGAACCACACTGCCAAAATTCCAGAATCGGATCTTCATCTACCTTTGGTGTAAGGGTTTTATCACTTCCCCCGCCTCCATTTCACCCATATGTGGCCGCAAAATGCTTTTGCCTAGCATTCCCTTAGTGTACGATTTGAGCGAGTTTTGAGGCCTGGCCCAATCACACGTTTACTGCAAACCGTAGACATATGAAGGCTGGACACGGGGATATCGGAAAACCAAAGCGTATTCATTTGTTTTACACGTAGTTGTGTCCATTTCCCCAACATTCCTTTCAGCAAATACAACTTATCTGTTGATGATAACCACAGTACCAATAGAAATGTTTCTGGTACTCGATTGAACAGAAAAAAATCAGTTAGCGTATTGATTTTTTTCTAGAGAAATCCATTCTCAATGACGTTTTGATCCTCACGCACAGCACTCATCAGCATCAAATTTCGTGCGTTGTCATCGTTGAGGCTTGATTGTCGCGAAGGGGTCGTGTAGAAAACCCAATAAAGCCGAAGTGAGGTCGATTTTAGACTCGATTTGGAACACTAGCCCGTTCTGGCATTCACATATGCCACGAAATGATAAGAAAAGCTGTACTTCTTCCCAATGAGGCACTGTACAAGCTCCTAAATATGAGGAAAAACACCCGATAGTCGTTCGGGAGATCTGTAGCGTCGTTACCGTTCGTTTTCACCACATTCACCTGCTCTTCATCTGTAAATGAATACACTTTAATATTCGGCACTTGACACTTGATAGACTCGTGATACTCGGACAGAAGTTGCCACTGCTCGAGGAATTGGCCCAATCCTGTATAGTCCTGACTCTAGAGTTCACTATCGACACGAAGTCCTTGGTGGCTTGGGCTTGAAAGGGGGATTTGGAGGGATTTATACCACTTTCAATGTAGCGAAAATACAGTTTCAAGGTGAGATAAGCTGCATCTTGAGCGCTTCAATGGAGTTCTCGTTCGTTTTGAAGCATCAATTGACGGTCCAAGCGGAGGATTTGGTCTTAGGTTGCTTTCACCTGCTTTTCACGTTGATTTCTCACCGATTTCTTCCTGTTGGCGCAATGTTTAGACTTGGGGCGTACGTTCGCAGGCGCCAATTGTTGGTTGAAGTGGAAAACCTCGTGAACTCAATGATAATTGGCTGTTGTCGTGGCGTGGTCGAGTGTTTAGCAACGAATTAAGGTTCGAAAGACTAGCTGTAGTACGTACTGAAATGGATAAAGAGTCAAATTTATGGTTTAAGGAGATGATGATTGGTTCAAGAAGTTGATAATTGGAAAAGAGAAGGATACATTAGGAATCGAAGCTCCATTTTTACTACTAGTAGTCGAGCTAGTCCTACTGCTCTACGTTGTGACTCATTTGTGACGTTTGATTGACAGACGTGGATTGTTTACCGTTTATAACTTTTTATTAGGGGGAGTCAAAGTTTGCGTTTTTGCCTGTCATATTTTGGCGTGTACCCATGTCATATTTTGACACGATTTCTGTGATATTTTGTCGCGATGACCTGTCATTTCAAAAAAATAACCTACCTCTGGAGCAAGACGATTCCTTGACATTTCCAATAGGGGGAGTCAAACCTTGGCTAAAAACCGAAATATCACACGTTCATTTCGAAAAAATCACTGTGAAATCTGAGTGTGATATCCAACATGCCATTTCGAATATCACCCACCTTCCGAGGTGGTTGATGTTTTAAATGCCATTTTGGTTCCTCATAACGATACATGTGATTTTTAAAATTGACATGTCATTTTGTGAAAGTTTACGTCAGGTTTGACTCCCCCTAATAGGGAGAGTCAAACCTTGGCTAAAAACCGAAATATCACACGTTCATTTCGAAAAAATCACTGTGAAATCTGAGTGTGATATCCAACATGCCATTTCGAATATCACCCACCTTCCGAGGTGGTTGATGTTTTAAATGCCATTTTGGTTCCTCATAACGATACATGTGATTTTTAAAATTGACTTGTACGGAAAACGTCGTGCATATCTAGTATGCATTTCGTGGTTCATGATGGTTGGCGAATTCCTTACATCGAAAATGGCACGTATACAAAATCCAAGGTATAATCCGACCATGCCAAATGTACTGGAAATCGTCGTGCATTTTGCACGAAATTACTAACAGCGTTTTAATCGGTACGAATTTAAGGAATCAAGCTATTAACAATCAGAACTTAACATGTTTGTGCGTTGAGTTCACGAGCAAATGTGCGTCACGATAGCTGATCCAGTCAACGCCCTCTCCCCTTACTTGACGTCGACGAAAAAGGAAGGTGGGCCTTAACTTGCTCGTATAGAAAGAAGACCAGCTTCATCTGAAGAGCTGTACTCTCGTTGGACCTCATCGTTCGTTAGCAACTCCAGAATAAATAACCGCAGCTCTGATAGCTCGAACTGCTTCGCTTGGGCTGCATCCTCGCTCTCCCGTAGCTCCAGTTGCTCGATACATTGCGCAATAGCAGCTTTCTCCTACTCGTTCTGCTTTTGAGCGGTTGCTACCTTACCTCTCCATTTCTGCTCGAGTCCAGACAGTTCCAAACGGTAAATCCTCTCCAGCTGGAGCTGCTAATCACTAGTGGTTGAGACTAGAAGCTGCTCGTGCTGTGTAAGCGAAACACTGGACCCCACCGCGTCTCGAGTTGACGCTGTAGGTTTTGCACCTGGCGCTACTGCTGAGCCTCTCGGCGCTCAAATCTCTTCTCATACTGCTCACAAGTTTCGTCACACAAATCCTGAGTCTTCCTCTTGAAAGTGGCCACTACCTCTTCACTGTATAAGACTCGAGTGTCCACGACTCGCCGGTTGTCGTCCTCACCAAGATCACCCAGAGTGTCGTAGAGCTCCCGAAAGTCTCTTTTGCTGTTCGTTGCTCCTGCAACTCAAGATTGTATCTGCTTGAAGTGATAAGGGCCCTTCAAGGGAACCGCGGGGGCAGCTTGTGAATATTTTTGCTGCATTTTGAATGAAATGACGTTTCCAGAACTTCGAGATCGTCCATTTTCGCAAAGTGACTTCAAGAACTACACCTTAATTTTCAACCAATCACATTTCATCATACTTTTGGCACCACGAATTCCATCTATCTATACATGTCATTTTGTGAAAGTTTACGTCAGGTTTGACTCCCCCTAATAGGGGGTGTCAGAATTACGAAAATGCGCATTAAAATCGAATGTGATTTCACTCAAACCTTGCGTGTGATTTCTGACCCAAATCACATGCGATTTCGCTCAAATGCACACCTAAATCACAAGTGGGTCTCAGAATTGGAGGCAGGGATTACAGCACAAAAATGCAGAAACAACCTTTACTAGGGCGTGGAAATGGGACACTTGACCTCTTGTGATAACACTGAACGACCTGTCGAGGGTGTACATTCCGTGGCCGGACGAAGAAGAACGGAGGAATATTTCACGTTGAATGGCAGCGAAAGGGTTTCCCGGGTATATTGACGGAACTACGTTTCCATTATCTAAGAAGTCATCGGTCAATGGAGAATGCTACTTTGACCGAAAGCATAGAACGCCTTCGCCTTGCCCTTCGTCGCCGCTTTCGCCTGATGTTTGTCATTCGTGGTCTTAGGAATCTCTATCGTAACACACACGAAGGTTAGCAGGGCAAAAGCAACATATGAGCAAGGGTTATCTACTCGCGTGTAGTGGCTCCACGAAACTTGCAGACGTTGAAGATGATGTCTAAAAGCGTTTGATCGCCGCCAGGGCGATGGCGAGCTACTCCAGGAGGGGGATGTACTAGAAGGAAGGAACGCCGCCCTGGATACCGAGACGTGAGTCCTAGAAAACGGAAATGGAAACTGAGCAAGGTTTCCTTTTGTCGGCCTTCAACCTGCGATTTCCTCACGGGATCGCACATTTTCAAATCACCCACCTCCAGAGGTGGGTGATTTCGATTTTGGGCCAAATCGAATGTTATTTGAGAGAGAAATCACATAAAAGTTTGGACGAGATCGCATGCGATTTTCAAGTATCTTTTCCTAATTCTGACACCCGCTAATAGTAAAAATGTGATCCGACGCTGGGGGTATGTTATATTTGGAGTGTACCCATGTTATATTTTGGAACGATTTCTGTCATTATTTGGTGCGCCGACCAGTCATATTTTGTCAGCCAAAAGTCAGGTTTGACTCCCGCTATTGTGCGTATAGCCAAATCATTGCTCTTCGATTATACTACATGTAGTATTTGTATGACGTAAATTGAAGTTGTGAAAAACAGCCTGGTGCTCATGTGCTTTTACTGTTCGTATGTCTCCTAGAAAGTTGGTCATCATGGCGTATTAAGCATAGTGTCCACGGCCTACCCGTTTAGAAGTTGTGCCCGCTGCATTGACCAGTTCGAAGCTTATTTCTAAACCTTCTCACTCGAGCTCATATCATCAACGCTACGACTTTCAAGAACAAGCAACTTCTTTCGACAATGTTCAGCAGCAACAAGGTCGCAGTCTTTTCCACCGTGACTCTCTCCAATGGCGCATTCGCGGAGGAACAGGCGGTCCAGACTTTCGGACTCCTGCACGGCATTGCGGGATTGTACGGAGCCGGTCGAGCTGGTGCTGGCGCAGGGCTGTACAGAGCTGGCCGGGCGGGTGTCGGTGCGTTGGCGTTGGCAACGGATACGGTGGTGCAGGTGTTGGAGCTGGCGTTGGAGGTGGAATTGGAGGAACGGCTGGTGGTGGAGTCGGTGCAGGTGTTGGAGGTGGGGTGGGTGGAACTGGGAGGAGCTGCCACGGGTGGAGCCAAAGCGAGCGCAGGAGTTACAGTAACTGGAACCGGAGTTGCGAATACTGGCGCTGCGACTCAGAAGGGCTACCGCAAGCTTCGATCGGAGTCAATATTTGTTCACGTGCCACGTAAGTGAGCGTGTTTGTCGTAACGTCAGTGAAAATGAATGTTTTGTTGTTATGTACTATCGTTGTTGCCCGCCGACGTCGACTCTAGTACGTCCATACACCGCTTGTTTTTGCTTTCTGTTGACTGGACAGGTGAAGAATCTTCGAAGAAAGCACGTACATTTTTAAATGTTTAAAAATCTGTTCTATCTTCAACGAGAGCTAAGCGTCTAGCTCGAATCTCTAACACAGTCGGCAGACGTAGAGACTCTTCCACTTCCTCCTCTTTCTCTTTGACATTCTGCATCTCTGGACTACCGTTGCTCGCATTACTTGCGACCTCATGGTCAACTTCCCGTCGAACTCCACTCATCCGTAACTTCTCTTTACTTCGTCGTAATCCTTCATCAAACTCTTCAGAAGAGATCGTGAGGCTCGAGCCATTCACCTCCTCTAAAAAGGCTACACTTGATACCAAATGTGTGAAGAAATAACCTGGCTCCGATACCAGTTTTGTCGGGCTCCGATACTCCAAGATGAAAGCCACATTACGTTTAAGTTCGTGTGGATTGGCACGTAACACAACGTAGATCAGAGCGGGTAGAAACTCGTCTGCAGAGGGGAATCGACCGCCATTTTGCGCCTTTAGGAACGTCGTCAAGTCCTGACAAACACGTAGAACGCCGTCCATCTTACGACGAGGACTGGGACACAGCGTCATGGCTTCAAGCTGTTTCGCTAGTCGAGTCCAAGTCTGCTGCTGTGCGTCAGTCTTCGGTACTGGTAAGTCCAGATGCTTGAATGTGACGAAGCCTAGCAGGTTGATTCGATGGTGAAAAGCTTCGTCTTGAGCGGCTGCTTCAGGCGACGGAGTCAGCGTCTTAGCGTACAATTTCTCCATCAAAAAGGCCTCCAGAACTTCATGCAGCATCTCAACGCCGTATGCATCTCGTACGTGGAGAAACTTCAGCCCATCTCCTTCCAATAAGCCTCTTAACTTATTGCTGTGTTTGATCTGCTCCACCACTTTCTTAATAAAGTCCTGGACTTTACCTCCCGGTCGGTCTCTGGTGGCGATGGCTTTCAGCATCTGCGGTAGATCCCACAAATCCGCTCGCTTTACGAACGATTGAATACGATACACTAACTCTGCAGCTTGAGCATCCTTTAACAGCGCTAGTAGCTCTCGAAACCCTACGAGAAACGCCATCTCCCGATCATGTCCGGACAAGTTCTTCGCTTGAGGACTGTGGCACTTCTGCCATTGATTCAGGAGCGACTCCTGCTCTCTCAGCTCCTGGAACAATGTATGGTAACGTCGGTTGTTACTGTGAATTTCTTCTGAAGTCTTTGGCTCCTCGTCCGTCAGCTGAATTTCGTTCGCTAGAATTTTGTGCTTGAGCTCGTCCAGACTCGTGAAAAACGCGGAAAACTCCTCACTGACGCCCTCCAGAGCCTCGCGACAATGTATTGGGATTGACGAAGCTGCTAGCGTCTCTGGGAGGCCATTGCCACCGACTGGAAGCGGCTTTTCATCACGGGAATCAACACTTTCGACCCATGATACACGATTGGTCCGTGCAGCCACCAATAACTCGTTACGACGCTGCTCAGACAGAGTATAAGAAGGTGCAACTGGTACGGTTGGAATTGCCGTGATATCAGCTATTTGGGAAGACCGGCGATGAGCTTCTCCGTTGCCTCTAGAAGAAGTTACAGCGGGTTTCCCACCGCCACTTCGACCCCAGAACATCATCCTGTTTCAGATGGAAGGAATATCTGAGTCCGAATCAGATATATGCTATACCTTAGGTTCGTTTTGAAATATGCTTTTTGGATGACATAATTGTTTTAGGGAGATCAAAGGAGAAAATGGCATTTTTCGGCAAACTTCTGATCGCTCTAGGGACGCTCCTGCTGGTGCACGCTGGATACTACTCGGTGCAATGTACGTACCTGCATCATCTCTATTTAACACTGTCTTTTATTTGTGTTATAACGTTATATTCGTGCTGTAATTGCCATATCCAGACGAGTCCTATGTTAAGCTGACCGAGACTGCTGACGCCCAGATGCCGCCCTTCGAGGTAGAGTTTTGTTCAATCAGGGAGGGGGAAATACATTTTTGGCAATTCTAATTGGGTATAAATCTGCTTTTCTTCCTTCAGGTGGTTGTGGAGCTCGTGGCGTCCTTCCTCATCTCTCTTGTTGGTGTCCTGCTTACGTCTGGGGAGCTCCTTCCTATCCGATCCAACGACGCCCTGCACTCGAGGTTTGATAGCTATACTGGTGATTATTTTAGTCCTTGAGACTAATTTTTGGTCCTACAGGTCGCTGTCCACTGTCATCTCGAGCCCGGACTTCCACGTGTTCAACCACCGTGGAAAAGCTCTTCACAAGCGAGTGATGTCATAGAGAAGCTGTTATACAAGACAGAAGCTTTTAGCTGGAGAAGAGGGAGCAATTTGGTGCCTTCGGAGGTTAAAACCTGGGTAACTTTCGCTGCTTTTGATTCTTCCTGCGAGTTGATTCATTTCTATTTATTATAAGCTTATGAGTTACGTACGGCTCTACTCTACGACGGACGTTTCAGCTGGACATGAGGTCGAGGTCGTTGCCAATGGCTTCCATTGTGTCCAAGTAGAAACTGTCGAGCTCGTGATCGATGTCGGTAAGTTTGTACTCGTCCATGAGGGTCTCGAACTCTGGCGGGTGTTTCTGATCCCGACGACGTCGTGCTACCGAAGTTCCAGGTCGAGAGGGAACGGAAGAGCCAAGTGGAGACGGAGATGGCAGTGGCCAAGTTGAAGCGAATGTCGCTGATTTACCGAAACATTCGTCTACAGCTGCAGCTGCAGCAGCCGAGCGTGGAGTTACAGTGCTGGTGAAAAAGCCGCCACCCTGGAATGGTGACTTACGCGCACTGATCAGAGGCGTCGCTGCCAGTTGATAGAGTTCATATCCATGACCACCGTCACTTCCGTCCAAGTTAGTCTGCTCTAGGAAATGACTCAAGCCTTCCTGCTCGATGCTGTTGGTGCGGATGAGGCGTGGGTGATCCAGTTTCACTGTTTCGTCGTCACTCGACTGTCTACTGCTGTTGCTGGTGCTGCTGGCGTTCGACTGGGGCGGAACGAGAGGCATCTCGTTTAGTCGAGGCGTCGGCAAATCTAGGAACGTGTCTTCGTATCCTCCTGCTCCTGTCAAGTCCAGATCCTGTCCCCAGAGATGCCGAGCAGACGTGTCAACGCGGAAATTGGATGGAGTTCCGACGCCAGGGAAGCCGGGGGAGCAGGAACTGACTGTGTAGTCCAAATCGAAGTCGTCGAACGTAGCTGATCCGCAGTTTAATTTGCGACGTGGAGTGCGTGGCTTTGGCTGGTCGATATCAAGCGCCAAACAGTGCGTCGGACGCTTCTTGGAGCCTTTCGTTTGGCGTTTCGACCTGTTTTTCGTCTTCTTGGGGGAATTTAGTGCAAATTCCCCTTCCATCGAAGTAGAAACGAGTCGAGAGAACGACGGAGATTCCATCTCAAAACCAAGACCACCAAACAGAGAAGACTGACCAAGGGCTAGTGCGTCGGCCTCACTCATAGCGATCTGACTGTCCACTATCAAGCCGGAAGACATGGTGGCGAACTGACTGTGGCGGTGAGCGTTGCGCTGATGGGCGTTTAAACTTTTTTCCAGTGCTGCAGCACTGAGTCCTCTGTTTTTGGCTGCTCGTGCTGCGGCACTGCGACTTCGACTACTCCTCTTGGCTGAGCTACTTCTGCTGTTGCTGTTGGACCTGCTATTGGGCTGCGAAGTGCCTCCTGCGGGCAAAGGATTGCCGTTTCCGATGGGGTTTCCTGTTCCTGCTGCTGCGGCCATGCGCTTCTTCTGTAAGTTGGCTACCCATTGGTCTCTGATCGCGTTTCCTGTCGACGGTGTTGAAACTTCAGCCTCCATCATCTGACTCTACAAGTTGATATGAGCTGTCGGACCATCAAGATACACAAGAATCACTGGAAACGCACCCTGTGAGCGACGGATATCGGAGATAGCAGGATTGGAGCGGGGACCGTCGCTCCAAGCGTTTGAGAGCTCTTCCTGGAACTTGGAGTTGCGCTGACCATTGGTTTTCTGCGCTGTTATCCAGCTCCTGATTCTTTTACTCGTCTTTTCGGTGATAGAAGCAGCTCGTACACGAAGAGTTCGGATGTGAGAGGCTTAAGGTGCTAGCTGCTCAAGAGTGTTGATGAGGATTCCGATGGGAAGTTTCGAGTGTGCGCCGTCCCAACTGAGCGGGACTCGACCATGAGCGCAGGCCGCGTTTCACCGCAGTGAAACTTGAAACGACTCAATGGAAAAATGGTCTGCAGGTTGCATTGGCACTGTGTACTTCCCTCTCATTATTGTGGCCGATCCGTTTCGCTTCAGTTCGTTACGCCGACATTATGGGATTTTTCTCGACTTGCAGCCGTTGGAGCCACTGGAGCTGCTGTGTTCGCTATAAAGAACGAGCTTTTTGCTCCTACTACCACTATACACCGTGGCTTCTCATGGCGGCACCCAGACACACGCCACTAACGAAGTTGGCGTTGTTTTGCTACTGCTTTTTAGCAGTAAACGGCACTTTTTCGCCGGTCATTAGGACAAGGGATAAGGTTTTCAATCCCATGCGCCGTTGACTCGGGCCGAAAGCATTAATTCATGCCGTGGTCAGCTCTTCAAGTAGTTGCCGTTATCCAGTGCCGATTGACAGCCGTTGGTACCGCTAGAAAAGCGCGGATAAAAATTTTCACCGGCAAAACAACGTCAGAGGCGGGAAAAACTGCGGAAGGGAACGAAAGGACAATACAGAAGTTCGTATGGAGCCCACAGAGGACGAACTGTTCCTACACTACCGTCATTGCTACTCACAGCTCTGGTAACAACCGTTTCAGTTCAACATGGCTACATTTGCCTACTTCAACATGCTCTTTGGGCAGTTTCTTAACGTGTGGTCAGCAAACGCTCCCCGTTAAAATTGGTGGCAGTTCTCGCCTAGCGGCTCGCTTTATGGCCGGGGTACCCGGCGTGCCGTACTATATATATATATATATATATACATATGCTGGTTAGAGTGATGCAAAGTGAGTGTCACATTAATGCTTGTCGGGTCATTCGACGCTAATCGTCCATTCCCTAACGTTACGAACTTAAAGTGAGCATGGTTAAGTTGTTGGTCGTTTGTTGCGAAGACGTTGTGCTACTACTTGTTGTTCAATTGTGTTTTTGGTGTGTCGGACGGTGTTTCCTTGCTTGTGTGGTGACGTTTCGTCGGTGGAGAAGCCATTGGAGCGTTGTCTTGCGGCGTTGCTGAGAGTTTGCGCTTAAGCTTGTTGGCACCAAGTGTTTCAGTAGTCATTGCGTCGCCGTGGTCATCAGTTGTACTGTCCAATAAGTACACAGCAAATGGTTCTGACACTTAAACGGTTTTGCACGAGCTATATTTCGCAAGTTGGCGCGATTTTGATCACTGTACCTCCATTCTGCCAGCTTTTTTGCAGACGCTACAAAATGCAAACCTGTGGAAAGTAGTATATACTACCTTTCACAGGTTGAGCTTGGCGCTTTGTTTGCTTGTATGTATGCTTTACTTTCGACACTTCAAGGTTGAAGTTGACTAATTGAGATGCATCCCGGTGCTTCCATCTCGCTAACCTTTTTGCAGGTACAATTTCTCACAGGTCCTGCGTTGTATGTTTGTATGTGGGAAGCAGACTTTTTTCTGCCATGTTACTCTGCAAGCTATGTGTTTTGCGAAATTAACGGTACTTGCGGTTAGGTTTCGACACCCACTGCCAATAAGCCGGGTACCCCGGCCATAGATGCAGTGAATTAACGCACCCCTGGGACGAACCGAATCGGTACGAACCCATTTTGTTTCGGTAACCGTCCAAGCTTCAGTTTGGAGCCGGTAAAATAAATTAAAGCCGTTCTCGTCCGTATTTACCGTCGGTAATGAACCAGTTGGGAAGTTCGCCCCGTAAATAAAGGGAACCTCGGGAAGTTTCCCATATTTGGCGCATTTCATTGGTTAATTTAAGGTAAGTTTTAAAAAAATTGTTTGCTGCCAAGCTGCTAAAAGAAGAATTGATACCACCTATTTTGCTCATGGAGCACGAGAAGAAGGCGTCGCGACGAGGCTAGTATCCCGCAACCAGTGAGGGAAGTCATCCAGACCTTTATTCCATATGGAACCAAGATTCTTTGGAAGACGTGGCAGCGGCCAGCAGTGCGACCAATGCAAATGCGCTGGAACTTCCAGCTTTACGTCTTCATGGACCGGAGTAAGTGTAAAAGACGTTAAGAGAGATGAGTTTATCTACTAAGATCATACTACGTCTCTTTTGCTTACCAGAAATCACGCTGCGACTTGTGCGCCAGGTGGATAAGGTAGGCTATGGAGAAGGTAGGCTACAAGGCAATTGTGCTGACGTTGGATGCTCCAGTGGTTGGCAGCCGCGCAACCACTTCAGTATCCCCATGTATCCAGCCATAGCAATGAGTTCGGCCCCATGGTATGCTACGAACGACTACTAGTTGGACTACGTGAGGAATCTGTACGACCAAAGTTAAGCTGATTATATACAAGTGGGCAACTTTTACGCACACTGTGAGTTGACCGCTCGACAGTAAAATGCTGGAAGTGGGCATCTAAATCTTTGCTAGGCGTGTTATTTATGACCAATACATACATGTATAATTTAAGAATTTCAGCCAATGAGAGACATGGAAATAAGGAACGAACCGAGTTCTCTCCCAGGTTCGGTTCGCCGACTTTTGACAGGAACCGGGCTCCCTGCCAAGTTCGGGTTCAAAAATAACAGTAGAACCGTGGTTCGGGTTCGGTTCGTCCCAGGGGTGAATTAACGGTACTTGCGGTTAGGTTTCGACACCCACTGCCAATAAGCCGGGTACCCCGGCCATAGATGCAGAGAATTCTACCTCTTCTACCGTTTTTACTACAACAATTAAATATAACGGGGTCATTACTTACTAATTCTTAAATTAACGAATCACTAAAAACGTACCTATATCTAGTCATACAGGTTTCGGTGGTATGACCATCTGATAATAGGATATTCCTCATTCCCCCAATTCGTACTATGGGCCTGACATCTGAGCAACTTGCGGCCTTCAAGCGCGACGGCTTCCTGGTGATCCCTGACGCTTTATCACCCTCCACATGTGATGAACTACGTGCCAAAGCAGCTGAGTACGTGGCGCAATGCGACGTGAACGAACATCGCTCCATCTTCACGACCAACGAGCAGACGCGACGCATGAACGACGAGTATTTCCTCGAATCTGGCGACAAGATCCGCTATTTCTTTGAGGAACACGCGTTTAAAGAGGACCAGAAGACCCTGGCTGTGCCTCTGGATGTGGCAGTCAACAAAATCGGCCACAATTTGCACAATTTGGACCCGGTTTTCCACAAAGTCAGCTATGCTGCTGAGGTGCAGGAGATCCTGAAATCTCTCGGCTACAAACGTCCGATGGCTGTGCAATCCATGTACATCTTCAAGCAGCCCAGTATTGGAGGAGAGGTGAAGCCCCACCAGGATGGGAGTTATCTCTACACTGAACCACAGTCCGTTGTGGGGTTTTGGTGGGCGTTGGAGGACTGTACGCTCGAGAATGGATGTCTGCATGGTGTTGCTGGGTCGCACTTAACGGAGCCAGTACGTCAGCGGTTGAGACGTACTACTAAGGAACAGCAGGAGGAGAATGGAGGCCTGTTGCTGGAGAATGTACCGGAGGAAGTGGCGCCTTTCGACATCAGTAAGAGTCAACCGCTTTTAACGAAGAAAGGAGACCTGGTGCTACTACATAGCTCCTTCGTTCACTATAGCGAAGCCAATCGATCCCCCAATTCGCGCCACGCGTACTCGATCCACGTTGTGGAAAGTGATAAAGTGGAGTATCCAGTGGATAATTGGCTGCAGACGACGGGTAACGTTCCATTCAAGCCCATGTACGAGAGTTAAGTTGGTTCCTTTATGGCTTTTAAAGCCTCCTCAAAATACCAACTCACCTCCGAAAACTGCTGGAATTGTATACCTGTGAAATCGACCTCCATGGACGCAGGATTAGTTCTGGTTCTCCTGGCTCTCCTCGTTGGTTTAACTTCGAAAGGTGTCGTTTACTTTAAGCGGGATTTCGAACTGGAAGATACTGCTTCCCAACAAGCTATTTTAACGGGTACACATACTGGGTGATCTCTTCCACCATTTTGATGTTCGACTGGTCCTTCGAGTATTGCACTTGTTGCTTCAAGATTCTCGCTGCACATGCCCAAGCCGCCTTGTGGTTCTCGTCTGCCATCCTGCTTCCAAGTCATCAACTTTGGCCTCCAAGTCGTCGATCGATTTCACCGTGTACTGTACGTTGTTAGGATAGCTACCGTTTCCGGCCCAATGCATTTCAGTTCACTGACTTGCTGACCTGAGAGGATTCGCTGCTGTTGAAAGTCCATCAATCCACCCGTCAGGCGAACGAAGACAAGTGCCGCGCGTTATGGGTTGGCCTTGACGCGATTCAGTAGACCAAGCTTTTCTAGTAGGTGAATGATGTCACTTGGCTGCATCTTAAACACTTCCTTCCTGTCGGATTGTACAAGTTAACTTCGGGTTGCCCTAGGGTACACTTCGTTATTTTTCTAGGCTCGATCACTGCCATCTGCTCTATTTGGCGGTTCTTGTTACATGTCGATGCGATGATACATGTAGTGAGTCTTGCGGAAACGATCAACGAAAACAGCGTCGAACAGGGATTTTCCAATGCCTGGAACGAGTTCAGTATGTACTTAGTGAACACACAAAATTACTCACTCATGTACGTCCCCGATGTCCCCGTGACCGTCACACACTGCTTCTTTTCCTCTACCAGAAGAGCTTCCACTTTCAAATAAAAAACTGGCCTTAACGTCACGAGAATGTCATACTTGGTGGTCGCCTTTGCCTCGTCGTCACTGTCAGATGTGTTTGTCGCCAGCCTTTGTCGTTTTTGGTGTTGCTGTTGTCCTTCGTCCTTTTTCCTTCCTCCCACCTCTAAAATTATAGAACGCTTGGCCATTGCCTGTTGTCTCTGGATGAAGAAGCAACTTTTTTACCCAACTAAAACATAGATCCGCTATTTCTTCAAGTATTAGAAAAAAACTGATCGTAAATCCATCTCCATCTCCAGCTACGTAGTGAACAGGCTCTGAGGAAAATAGTAAAGAAGGGAAGGAAATTTATCTTACAATCCTGGTATGATCCAGGACTGAGATCATGTGCGTTTCCACTATTATAATCCTGGCCTCCAACGGTTCCCTACTAAAATATAGATCTGCTATTTCTTCGATCAACACAAATTTAAGGAGGACCAGAAGACACTGGCAGTGCCTCTGGATGTGGCTATCAATAAAATCGGTCACAATTTGCACAATTTGGATCCGGTTTTCCACAAAGTCAGCTATGCTGCTGAGGTGCAGGAGATCCTGAAATCTCTCGGCTACAAACGTCCGATGGCTGTGCAATCCATGTACATCTTCAAGCAGCCCAGTATTGGGGGAGAGGTGAAGCCCCATCAGGATGGGAGTTATCTCTACACTGAACCACAGTCCGTTGTGGGGTTTTGGTGGGCGTTGGAGGACTGTACGCTCGAGAATGGATGTCACCATGGTGTTGCCGGGTCACACTTAGCCAGTACGTCAGCAGTTATGTATTCATCTTAGGTCCGTCCCCCCTAAGCCAAAAAAGGATTGCAACTGTAGTTGAACTATTCGAGCTCCCAGGTGACCACCGAGAAGCAGCTCGTTACAGCTGTCGTGAAGTTTCAACGAAGGTGGTATTCAAGAATATACTGTTCTAGCTGCCCGTGCTAGGAAATATGTTTCGGCGGCAGAACGAGGAAATGTTATGCAGAGCTCTAAAGAACAATTCTATTGGTATACGCTGATAGGAGTGTATCCGCAGCCCACATTCTTTTCTCTTTCTCTCTACACACTCCCGTTTGGACTCATGGTTTATCTATCTACTGGTATGTAGAGACACCCAATCTTCCGCGTGTGTTCCTACGTTCCCGTCTAACACGGCTGGGCAGTGGGATGGTACTTGGAGAAGTTGCCTCCACCCTTTTGTTTGTTGCAAGAGTCGTTAAATTGGCCTTGACGGGCATCAGGAACGTTGCAGCACTTCTGGTTGCCCTTCCTGCTAGGATCAATCGAGCCGCCTGACGCCTTGCAAGCGTTCTGGGTGAAGTCGGCGGTCAAGAAGCCAGAGGGTTCGTATTTCTTGTCAGTGCTTGTTCCAGCACACTGTCGGAGAGCACCGTGACTGAGAGCAGAGAGAGGTCAGTAAATATGACATGAGAACTGATAGCAGAGGTCATGAAAAGATGACATGGGAGCCCAGGTGACGACCAGTACTTACGCAGGCATCAGCAGAGCGGCGAGGACAGCAATGACGATCTGGAACTTCATGTTGGGAAGCGCGTGGAAGTCACAAGTTGTTGAGGTCGACGAAGTTTTGGAAATGGCCTGCAGTCAAGATGTCTCGGTTAATAGGAACAATGCGGTCAATATAAAATGCATAGGTGGGCGCATTCTTTTTACTACCGTAATAAGTCACAAGCACTGTATTTCTATGTAATACACATCCCAATGATTTAGTTTTTACGCTTCGGTAATCTGCTTGCAGCGTATCTTGAGAACTTCGGTTACAATGTAGTAATTTGCATGTACTATGTCAGGCCGAACGGTGCATGAGTACAGTATGACCGTGGCAAAACCGAAGAGTAGGATGATGGGGGAAAGCAGCAGATCTGGAGATTTCGAGACTTGACCCGGTCTTCAAGTTACAGAACACGCCACACCACCAGTTCGCCGAATCGTTCGAGTTCTCTCCACACTCTTCAACCTACGTACCATACACTAACCGCCAAGGATCTTAGCACACAGCAGGCTATGTGACGCCAAGAATACATGACATGTGTATACTGGCTCGCTATCATGAAGATCGGAGCGTTCCTCCATAGCCGTCCCATTCTAAGATTCAGCGCCTTCTTCCGTAACAATGCAACCTGTGGTGGGGCACTTCGGAAGCGATATCTTAACCACCGCTCAGATATCCTTTACAGGGATAATTCGATCATACATGTACATGTAGTAGCTTACAAATTGTAAGTTACAATTGTACTACTTATCCAAATTGACTAAGAAAGGCCCGTCATCTTTTGCAATTGTAAGTTACAATTGTACTACTTATCCAAATTGACTAAGAAAGGCCCGTCATCTTTTGCTCACGTATTTTACCCATCGTAAATCGTAAATTGTAAATCACACAGTGATAAAAAGACTATTAATTAAGACACTTTTGCTCACGAATATTACGCTATTTCTAAGAGCTGTGCTTTTAGCACAGAATTGTGAGCAGCAGCATTTGTAAAAGGAAGTGAATTGCATCACCAACCAAATTGCAGAAAACGGGCAGTCAACACCTTATCGCCAAAAGTCGCCTGCCTTTGGCAGGCGAGACCAAGCGCAGCGCGTAGCGCTGCAAGATCCTCCCGGACCAACGAGAACGAGTTAGCATCGACGTGCGAAGCGTAGCCTTCGCGCGGTGTGCTAAGTAAGTGACATTAGTCCCTCAAATCAGCGGTTGGCAGGTTTAGGGTTCGGGTGTAAGTTGCTGTTGAGTTGCTATAAAGTTGCTGAGAAGTTGCTTTGGTTGGTGATCCTAACAAGAGCCTTTGTAAAAACAGAAGAGCTGCGAAAACAAATCATCGTTGTGTGCATGTAACATAATGTATACCGTGGGTTCTTCGTCTTCATTCACCACTTATTAGACTCTTATTAGTGTCTTAAATTCGCCAATTCCGTGAGATCAAGGTACTGCCGAGATTGCATTTCACATTTCATAGCGTAGATGCTGCGTCAGCAGCGATGGGGTCCCTTGGTATGCTTCAACGTACTAACATGTGTACAGAACCCTCAACCTTGTAGCCTTTTCTTTGCGTTGATACGCAGGGTCGTTCGGTCCATGGTGTATCTTGTTTTCAGCCGGACGCTCCTCGACACTTTCAAATGGATATTTCGTCCGTTTTGCCAACGCCTGCTTATGGCATAAGTTGTGGATTCATGCCCCACGTTTGTACAGTTAACAGATCCTTCAACTGAGCACATGTAGAGCCAACTGTTGACTGGGCGTGGTTACAAGTTGATTTGCAATCAACATGTCTCGGCACCAGCATGCAACTGGATGACGCGACCAAACAAGATCTGTCGATTTGACTTTGTACGAATATTTGGGCCGAACGAACGCCGTTCGGAACACCGTGGATTTTATATTCAATATACGGTGGATGGCACTATTTAATAGAGTTGGACGATGGGGAAAACTCGTACGTTGGATTGGTGACAGGTCATCTTAGTGCCATGGCATCCATCCTCAAATTCTGTGCTGTGACAGCACATATAGCAAGTTACATGTACAGTACTACAGTGTTGTAGCAGCATCGTCTGGATCTGAAACGTAAACATTCAGAACGGACAAGCCTTGCGATTTCTACGTACTGTACATGCACTGGTAATAGCCCACTATTAATAGCCACCCAGAAAAGTCCGTATAATATACTATATTATAGTGTTAACCTGGGCTTGGCCTACGAGAAGTGCCCCCCGCGAAGCAACGCAAGCGAGCACACCAAAGATAAGTAAGTACGGTAGCTTAGTCCTGTAAAACTATGGACGTATGCACTCAGGGATCTATACCTAAGTGAATAGACGCCTTTGCTCTCTCTCTCTCTGTACGGGTAATACATGTAGCCACTGCGCCAGTAGTTTCCCGAAACATACCCACACGGACATCTACATGTATTACCAGAGTTTGGTTCAAACGAATTAACCTATTTGATATCCAGCAAAGTCATGACATATAGCGTCACTCTGGCATCGTGCGTGCCGCACTGCGCGGGACGATATACCCTACATCTACTGGTTCACTAGCACGAAGATCGGAGCATCCCGCCGCAGTCTCAGCGACTTCGTCCGTAACAATGCAACTGTGGTGAGGCACTTTGCCGAGTCTTGGCAGCAATTTCCGGGACGCCGTATATTTCGATACAGTAGCACTATTATTTACCGTATTTTTTTTACCAGATTCTGTAATTACCGGTACATGTACATGTATCGTAAATTGTTATTGACGGCGACGCGTGCTTGCACAGAACCAAATGATTCCAATCCCCACGCGATAACAAATAAGCCTCAAAGCTACTGTACGCTGATAATATAATACCATAACTTAGGTGTGCAAGATGTATTCACCTAAAGTTACATGTAATCAACTTTTACCTACCCTATCGTAAATTGTAAATGATGATCAATCGATGATTGTTTACGTGTAAATCCTAACTCAGTACACATAAGGTATCTCGTATTATGCATACAATCGCCTTTATTTTTTTATACTGTATGCCAAAATCTAGAATGACACAGAAAAGTACGACTGGGGCAGATAGAAATGAATTGCTGTTTATTCCATAACAAAAATGGCAGTCTGGTCATGTAGTAGCCACAGAGCCTTCTTTACTGCAGGCCATTTCCAAAACTTCGTCGACCTCAACAACTTGTGACTTCCACACGCTTCCCAACATGAAGTTCCAGATCGTCATTGCTGTCCTCGCCGCTCTGCTGATGCCTGCGAAAGTACTGGTCGTCACCTGGGCCCCAAAAGCGTCTTAAAAGTGTCTTAATTAATAGTCTTTTTATCACTGTGTGATTTACAATTTACGATGGGTAAAATACGTGAGCAAAAGATGACGGGCCCTTCTTAGTCAATTTGGATAAGTAGTACAATTGTGTTGTGGTTGCACTTCGCCGTCTACCTCGGCTGGATTCCTACCTCTAGGCACGCGCCTGGAGCACGCAGTCGGTGCGTGACAAGCGTGTGCCTTGAAGGGTCATAAGTTGAAGAGGGACGAACGGAGCTATCTGATTGGCTGATCCCAAATGATTGGCATGGTTAATGCCAGGGTCGGATTTGTGCATATCCAGTCCACATACAAAACTCAAGTGATTTACGTCATCAACGCCTATTATTGACCATAGCGTTGCCGACGTAAATGTATCTTCTGTATATGGATTTACATGTGATTAGGAGGAGTAAGGAGGCAAGTAGAAAGGAGTTAGCAAAGCAAGACAAGAAACAACTAACTCAATAAAGCTCACTTTCGGATTTCATTCCTTCTTCACACTCGACTACTACAAGCCTCGTTCGCATACTCTCAATTGGTTATGAGCCCAAGCTACGCTGACTCCGTCAAACTCGTGGAAGACAACTACTTCCACTGGGAGTTCAACATGCGGATGAAGTTATCACGCAAAGGACTGCTGGCCCACATCGTCAAGCCAGAGTTCGACTCCCTGAGTGACCGCTCCACGTTGGAATGGAAGACCAACGATCTGAAAGCCCTTGGTGTGATTGCTGGAGACGTGAGTCTCACATACCAAGTCTACATTCGTGGGACAACTACTGCCGCTGAGGCGTGGACGATGCTCGAGGAGCAGTTCAACCGGAACACGCTCAAGAACCGGCTTCTCGTCACCAAGAAGTTGAACAACTTCAAGATGGAGCCCGGTACCAAGTTCGCTTCCCACGTCGATCAGTTCAAGGAGATCGTCCTCCAGATGGAGACGATCGGTGAGACTCTGGACGAGACTCGCCAGCTCGTGTTGCTCCTTGGCAGTCTAACGGACGAGTACAAGATGATCAGTACTGTCCTCGAGAACACGCCCAACGTGACGTTGGCCTACGCGATCCAAGCCCTCTCTGGTGTTCAAGCCTCGGATGAATCGTCATCGGCTCAAGAGAAGGCTTTCGCAACGAAGAAGAAGGACTTCGGTGGCAAGCAACGTTTCAAGGGCAAGTGCTTCTATTGCAAGAAGCAAGGGCACCGAGAGTTCGAGTGCCGGAAGAAGAAGGCTGATGAGGAACGAGGGCAAGCGGCGCGAGAGGAAGCGTCCGACTTCTCGTTCATGGCAACGGGTGCGATGACCAAGAGTGAATGGCTCGTCGACTCAGGTGCAAGTTCGCACATGACCAGTGTCCGGGACAAGTTCGTGTCCTTGAAGGAACTGAAGACGCCAGTCCGCATCACGATCGCGGATGGCACGAAGATCGACGCCGTTGCGAAGGGCACCGTCGGTATGAAGCTGATGGACGGCACGTCTGTCACGCTGTCGGATGTCCTGTACATCCCTGAAGTTGAAGGAAGCCTCATCTCGGTGTCTAAGCTGGCCGAGAAGGACGTCACCGCGCAGTTCAGCAAGGACAAGTGTGTCTTTAGCTTTGGTGGTGCTACCGTCATGGAGGCGAAGCGCTGTGGAAACATCTACAAGTTGAAGACAGTGGGGGACGAGGTGTGTCATGCTGCAACGACCACTCGTAAGGAGCCATGGGCTGTTGTGCACGCCCGACTCGGCCACATCCCGTACAAGCGCTACGAACAGCTACTGTCCATGGCAGATGGAGTGCCTCGCGTTTCGGACGACGCGTCAAAGGAGCACGTCTGCGCAGGCTGCTGCATGGGCAAGATGAGAGCTGACGACTTTCCAAGATATCCGGAGAAGCTCGTCAAGAGTGCTGGTGTGCTCGACCTGGTGCACTCGGACGTGATGGGTCCGATGCAAACCAAGACACCTGGTGGTTGTACGTTCGTGGTGACATTCATCGACGACTACTCACGCCACGTTACGGTCTACTTTATGAAGGCCAAATCGGAGGTGCTGTCGAAGTTCAAGACTTACAAGGCAGCAATGGAGAACGCGACAGGCAAGACGATCAAGCGCCTGCGTTCGGACAACGGCGGTGAGTACACTGGTCGACAGTTCAAGGATTACCTCAACCGCAGCGGCATCAAGCATGAGAAGACGGTGCCGTACACGCCTCAGCAGAATGGACTGGCTGAGCGCATGAACCGGAGCCTCGTGGAGATGGCTCGCTGCATGCTCTACCACGAGAGCATCGACAATAAGTGGTGGGCTGAGGCTGTCAACACGGCGGCCTGGATCATCAACCGGATCCCCAACTCTGTGACTGTGAAGACACCCTACGAGATTGTGAGCCATTCCAAGCCACAGCTCAAGAACGTCAAGGTGTTTGGTGCATTGGGATACGCTCACATCCCTGACGAGAAGAGACGCAAGCTGGATGCAAAGGCATTTAAGTGTCGGTTCATGGGCTACGAAAACGGAGTGAAGGGCTACCGTGTACTCAACGTGGCAACAGGAAAGGTGCAAATCGTGCGCACCGTGAAGTTCATGGAGACGACCGACCCTGAGCTCGTCGTGACTCGTACAGACCCTGACGAAAAGGCTGACGCATTGAGTTCAACCATGGATCAACTCTCGCTGAGTGAGTCGACACAGATCGTGCCAGTTAATGTTGAAGTTGTTGACACGATCCCACTTCAACGTGACGTGAGCATGGATACTGCGATGGTGCCATACGACTCGACGCATCCCATGATTACTCGCTCACGTGTTCGTCACATTGAAGAGACAACGGATCCTGAAGAGGCAGGCACGCTGAAGAAGCAAGTCATCGACGCTCCATCGTCTAGTGGAACAAAGCGTCAGAAGATGACACAAGAGCGACCGAGGCCAAGTGGTAACGAGCTCGCTGTTGTTGAAAGTGGACAGCTGATGGCTGCTACAGAGGAGGTCCCGAAGACGTACGCTGAGGCGACTACAAGTGCGGACCAAGATAACTGGAAGAAGGCGATTGCAAGTGAACTCAAGTCGCTATCAGACAACGGGACCTGGAAGTTGGTGCCAAGACCAACGCACCAGCGCCCGATAGGCTGCCGCTGGGTGTTCGCGCTCAAGCGCAACGAAAAGGGACAGGTGATCCGACACAAGGCTCGTCTCGTAGCAAAGGGGTATTCACAACGACAGGGCATTGACTATGAAGAGACGTACGCGCCTGTGGCTTACCTGAACTCGATCCGGGCAGTGCTGGCCAAGTGTTGTGCCGAAGGATTCGAGATTGAGCAGTGTGACGTGGACACGGCGTTCCTGTACGGCAAGCTCGAAGAAGAGATCTACATGGAGCTACCTGAAGGTCTCCGGGAGCTGCTGACACTAGCAGAAACTCAAGAGGAAGATGACGTCGTCTGCATGTTGCTGCAAAGTCTGTACGGACTGAAGCAGGCATCTCGTGTGTGGAACGAGACCATCGACAACCATCTCAAGCGCATGGGGTTTAAGGCTGCTGATGCTGATCCATGCATCTACACAAGAGGTGATGGAGATGATGAGTGCATCGTGTGTCTCTACGTGGACGACATGCTGATTGCGTCACGAGACAAGGACGTCATCGCGTCGGTGAAGACTGGAATTGCGGAGAAGTTCCGGATCAAGGACCTCGGACGTGCACGCTTCATTCTTGGCATCGAGATCGACTACGACATGGAGCGCAAGACGTTGGGCATCTGTCAACGTGCTTACACAGAGTCGATCATCAAGAAGTTTGGTCAAGAGAACGCGAAGTCGAGCTTGACACCACTGGAGCCAGGGGTCCACCTGACCAAGGCCGATGAAGCGCAGACCGAAGACGACAAGGCTAAGATGAAGTTGAAGCCCTATCGGTCACTCGTTGGAAGTCTCATGTACCTAGCGTGCGGAACGCGACCCGACATCTCGATTGCCGTGGCCAAGTTGAGTCGCTTCCTGGAGAACCCTGGTGAGAAGCACTGGGATGCTGGGATCAAGGTGGTGCGGTACCTTTTGAAGACCAAGGACGTTGGCATCGTTTACGACGGCTCGCAAGGAACAGAGCTCATCGCTTACTCGGATGCTGACTGGGCAGGCAACCGCGACGACAGACGTTCGGTCAGCGGGACAATGCTCATGTTGTGTGGGGCACCTGTGGTTTGGCGCTCTACATTCCAGAAGACTGTGGCCCTGAGTTCTACCGAGGCCGAGTACATGGCTCTAAGTGACTGTATCAAGGAAGTGGTGTGGCTGCGACTACTTCTCAAGGACATTGGTGCAGAGCAAGTGGGGGCTACGGTGATCTACGAGGACAACCAAGGTGCCATGGCGTTGGCGAAGAATGTCGGTTACCAAGCTCGCACCAAGCACATCGATATTCGCTATCACTTCATTCGCGAGAAGGTGACAAGTGGTGACATCGAGCTGGTCTACGTGGAGTCCAAGAACCAACTTGCGGACTACTTGACCAAGGGCCTTTCAACAAAGACGCTGCGCTACCTCATGATTGCCAGCAACGTGGTCTCCAAGCTCGAGACGTCAAATTGAGTGGGGGTGTTGTGGTTGCACTTCGCCGTCTACCTCGGCTGGATTCCTACCTCTAGGCACGCGCCTGGAGCACGCAGTCGGTGCGTGACAAGCGTGTGCCTTGAAGGGTCATAAGTTGAAGAGGGACGAACGGAGCTATCTGATTGGCTGATCCCAAATGATTGGCATGGTTAATGCCAGGGTCGGATTTGTGCATATCCAGTCCACATACAAAACTCAAGTGATTTACGTCATCAACGCCTATTATTGACCATAGCGTTGCCGACGTAAATGTATCTTCTGTATATGGATTTACATGTGATTAGGAGGAGTAAGGAGGCAAGTAGAAAGGAGTTAGCAAAGCAAGACAAGAAACAACTAACTCAATAAAGCTCACTTTCGGATTTCATTCCTTCTTCACACTCGACTACTACAAGCCTCGTTCGCATACTCTCAATTAATTGTAACTTACAATTTGTAAGCTACTACATGTACATGTATGATCGAATTATCCCTGTAAAGGATATCTGAGCGGTGGTTAAGATATCGCTTCCGAAGTGCCCCACCACAGGTTGCATTGTTACGGAAGAAGGCGCTGAATCTTAGAATGGGACGGCTATGGAGGAACGCTCCGATCTTCATGATAGCGAGCCAGTATACACATGTCATGTATTCTTGGCGTCACATAGCCTGCTGTATGCTAAGAACCTTGGCGGTTAGTGTATGGTACGTAGGTTGAAGAGTGTGGAGAGAACTCGAACGATTCGGCGAACTGGTGGTGTGGCGTGTTCTGTAACTTGAAGACCGGGTCAAGTCTCGAAATCTCCAGATCTGCTGCTTTCCCCCATCATCCTACTCTTCGGTTTTGCCACGGTCATACTGTACTCATGCACCGTTCGGCCTGACATAGTACATGCAAATTACTACATTGTAACCGAAGTTCTCAAGATACGCTGCAAGCAGATTACCGAAGCGTAAAAACTAAATCATTGGGATGTGTATTACATAGAAATACAGTGCTTGTGACTTATTACGGTAGTAAAAAAGAATGCGCCCACCTATGCATTTTATATTGACCGCATTGTTCCTATTAACCGAGACATCTTGACTGCAGGCCATTTCCAAAACTTCGTCGACCTCAACAACTTTTGACTTCCACGCGCTTCCCAACATGAAGTTCCAGATCGTCATTGCTGTCCTCGCCGCTCTGCTGATGCCTGCGTAAGTACTGGTCGTCACCTGGGCTCCCATGTCATCTTTTCATGACCTCTGCTATCAGTTCTCATGTCATATTTACTGACCTCTCTCTGCTCTCAGTCACGGTGCTCTCCGACAGTGTGCTGGAACAAGCACTGACAAGAAATACGAACCCTCTGGCTTCTTGACCGCCGACTTCACCCAGAACGCTTGCAAGGCTTCAGGCGGCTCGATTGATCCTAGCACGAAGGGCAACCAGAAGTGCTGCAACGTTCCTGATGCCCGTCAAGGCCAATTTAACGACTCTTGCAACAAACAAAAGGGTGGAGCCAACTTCTCCATGTACCATCCCACTGCCCAGCCGTGTTAGACGGGAACATGGGAACACACGCGGAAGATTGGGTGTCTCTACATACCAGTAGATAGATAAACCATGAGTCCAAACGGGAGTGTGTAGAGAGAAAGAGAAAAGAATGTGGGCTGCGGATACACGCCTATCAGCGTATACCAATAGAATTGTTCTTTAGAGCTCTGCATAACATTTCCTCGTTCTGCCGCCGAAACATATTTCCTAGCACGGGCAGCTAGAACAGTATATTCTTGAATACCACCTTCGTTGAAACTTCACGACAGCAGTAACGAGCTGCTTCTCGGTGGTCACCTGGGAGCTCGAATAGTTCAACTACAGTTGCAATCCTTTTTTGGCTTAGGGGGGACGGACCTAAGATGAATACATAACTGCTGACGTACTGGCTCCGTTAAGTGTGACCCGGCAACACCATGGTGACATCCATTCTCGAGCGTACAGTCCTCCAACGCCCACCAAAACCCCACAACGGACTGTGGTTCAGTGTAGAGATGATAGACTTTTTTTGGGGTCGTATACTGGTCGGGTCGGTAAAACAGGTCGGTTGTCAAATGACACGACACGCAGGTCGGGATACTTGTGAAGTACTTGTAGTGAACATTGTTGTTGTCCCAGCATCGTCTTAAGTTTCGCTTTCTTGGTATTGATTCGAGCGGCCATCATGGCTGTTACTATACGGCAAAAAGGTCACCAAAATACATAACAGAATTGAGAGTAGCGAACGAAGCTTGGTAGTGTAGTGAGTGTTGGAATGTAAATCCGAAAGTGAATTCCATTTAGTTAGAAGTCCTAGTCTTGCTTTCTCTCCTACATGCCTCCTACATGCCAGGTCTACTAGTACTTTGTACCTCCCTTCATTCACTTGACTGTGACGTATTCTACGTCGGGCTCGTGCCTCTAGCGTGTTACGCATGAGGAGGCACGCAGCCTACACGATGATTGGCTTACAGGCACGATTCCTGTAAGGTGATTGGTGGAAGGAGTGATGTTCTACTTTTTGATTGGCTAAAATGATTTTACTTCAACTTGTAGGATTTATTAGTCTGTAGGAAGGACAGTTAACTTTAATTCACTTTTCAATTTGCCTTCGTGTTGCTACGCTTCCTCTACTACATTACATAGTAGCACTTGAAGAGTCCAAGCTTCGCCTTGTCCAAGACATCGACCTTCGTGCCGGAAAATTTTTCAAGAACTGCAAATCGTGATGGAAGAGACCACTACGCCGCAGACCGTTGAAGGTCTTCTCCAGTTGCTGGCTAGACAGCAGTCTGAGTTCCAAGGCCTAATGCAGCAGCAGATGGCTGCTAGCCAAGCTCGCATCGACGCGCTCACCGCACGGCCAACCCTGGCCCGCAAGCACCAGCCTCCATCCTACGAGGGTAAGCTCGACGAGGATCTCGAGCTCTGGTTTTTTGCCATTGAGCAATTCTATGCTGATTATCATCCGATGATGAACGATGAGTCATCGCAGTTCGTCATCATGGTGTCTACTCATCTGGGAGTTACACCAATGAATTGGTATCGACAGTTCGCTGTCGAATGCGATCACGCTGGTCGTGTCAAGACCTGGACCGTTTTCAAGGAAGCTATGCGCCACCGCTTCCTGCCGCCGGATAGCGAATATCGCCTGCGTGAGCGTCTGTGTGCGCTGAGTCAGGGTTCGTCACTCCACGATTACGTGGCGAACTTCCAGAATTTGCTAATCCAATGCACGGTGCCCATCAGCCAGCTGGAACTCCGATTCTATTTCCAACAAGGGTTAAAGACGGAGACGGCAAATCACATTCGTGAGAACCATCCGGCGACGTTGGACGAGACAATCCAGATTGCCATGCGTTTCGACCATGCTGGCAAACGGGCTCTCATGCTGGACAATGAGTGGCAGTCAAAAGCGACTTGCCACCGTTGCAAGAAGGTTGGGCATATTGCACCCAACTGCCCTTCTAAATAGGAGGCTCTCTTTTAAAACGAGGTCGTGTGACGTATTCTACGTCGGGCTCGTGCCTCTAGCGTGTTACGCATGAGGAGGCACGCAGCCTACACGATGATTGGCTTACAGGCACGATTCCTGTAAGGTGATTGGTGGAAGGAGTGATGTTCTACTTTTTGATTGGCTAAAATGATTTTACTTCAACTTGTAGGATTTATTAGTCTGTAGGAAGGACAGTTAACTTTAATTCACTTTTCAATTTGCCTTCGTGTTGCTACGCTTCCTCTACTACATTACATTGACCGTAATCTGCAACGGACACGGTAATATGCAACGGACACACTTGTATACACCGGTATACAAGTCCCAATACAAATCCCTATATAAATCCCAATATGCAACGGACACGGCCTGTTGCAACGGACACGGTGACCCAGCCAATGCATACGCAAATCACCACATGTCGTGTAAATTGAAGCCGCACGCCCAATCACATCTCACGATACAAAAGGATCTGCCAATCACATGCTCTCTTTCGTTCCACTTCAATTGCATGCCTCTCAAGGCACGTGTGCCCTGAGGTAGCATGTCAGTCGAGGTAGACGGCGAAGTGCAACCACAACACCCCCACTCAATTCGACGTCTCGATCTTGGGGACCACATTGCTCCGCATCATTAAGTAGCGGAGAGTCTTCGACGACAGACCTCTGGTGAGGTAGTATGCGAGCTGGTGCTTGGTTTTCATGTACTCCAGCTCGACTTCACCACGCATAACCTTCTCACGAATGAAGTGGTAGCGAATGTCAATGTGCTTGGTCCGAGCTTGGTAACCGACGTTCTTCGCCAATGCCATGGCACCTTGGTTGTCCTCGTAGATCACCGTAGCCCCCACTTGCTCTGCACCAATGTCCTTGAGAAGCAGTCGCATCCACACCGCTTCCTTGATGCAGTCACTCAGAGCCATGTACTCCGCCTCAGTCGAGCTTAGGGCGACAGTCTTCTGAAACGTAGAGCGCCAAACCACAGGTGCCCCACATATCATGAGCATTGTCCCGCTAACTGAGCGTCTGTCGTCGCGGTTTCCAGCCCAGTCTGCATCCGAGTAGGCGACGAGCTCTGTTCCTTGTGATCCATCGTACACGATGCCCACGTCCTTGGTCTTCACCAGATAGCGCACCACCTTGATTCCAGCATCCCAGTGTTTCTCGCCAGGGTTCTCCAGAAAGCGACTTAACTTGGCCACTGCAACCGAGATGTCAGGCCGCGTTCCACACGCCAGGTACATGAGGCTACCGATGAGTGATCGGTACGGCTTCGACTTCATCTTGGCCTTGTCCTCATCGGCCTGCGGTCCATCCTCCTTAGTCAAGTGAAGACTCGGGTCCAGTGGCATCAGGATTGGCTTTGCGTTCTCTTGACCAAACTTCTTGATGATCGACTCAGTGTAGGCTCGTTGGCAGATGCCCAACGTACTGCGCTCCATGTCGTAGTCGATCTCGATGCCTAAAATGAAGCGTGCTCGTCCGAGGTCCTTTATCCGGAATTTCTCAGCAATACCAGCCTTCACCGACGCGATGGTGGCCTTATCCCGGGACGCAATCAGCATGTCATCCACGTAGAGACACAGCATACACTCGTCCTCAGCTTCACCTCTTGTGTAGATGCACGGGTCAGCGTCAGTAGCCTTAATCCCCATGCTCTTGAGATGGTTGTCGATTGTCTCGTTCCAAACACGAGACGCCTGCTTGAGTCCGTACAGACTTCGAAGTAGCATGCAGACGACGTCACCTTCACCTATAGTTCCCGAAGACCGTCTGGCAACTCCATATATAACTTTTCTTCGAGCTTGCTGAACAGGAACGCCGTATCCACGTCGCACTGCTCGATCTCAAATCCTTCAGTACAACACTTGACCAGCACTGCTCGGATCAATTTCAGGTAAGCCACAGGCGCGTACGTCTCTTCATAGTCAATACCCTGTCGTTGTGAATACCCTTGGCTACGAGACGAGCCTTGTGTCGCATCACTTGCCCCTTCTCGTTGCGCTTCAACGCGAACACCCAGCGGCAACCGATCGGGCGCTGGTGCGTTGGTCTTGGCACCAACTTCCAGGTACCGTTGTCCGTTAGCGACTTGAGCTCACTTGCAATTGCTTCCTTCCAGTTATCTTGGTCCGCACTTGTAGTCGCCTCAGCGTACGTCTTCGGGACCTCCTCTGTAGCAGCCATCAGCTGTCCACTTTCAACAATAGCCAGCTCGTTACCACTTGGCCTTGGTCGCTCTTGAGTCATCTTCTGACGCTTTGTCCCACTCGACGATGGAGCATCGATGACTTGCTTCTTCCTGGTACTTGCCTCTTCAGGATCCGTCGTCTCGTCAATGTGACGAACACGCGAACGAGTAATCATTGGATGTGTCGAATCGTATGGCACCATTGCAGTATCCACGCTCACGTCACGTTGAAGTGGGATCACGTCAGCAACTTCAACATCAGTAGGGACGATTTGCGTGGAGTCGCTCAATGACATCTTCTCCATGGTTGGCGCTAATGCGTCTGCATCATCGTCGCCATCCACACGAGTCATGATGTGCGCAGGGTTGGTCGTCTCGATGAACTTGACGGTGCGCACGATTTGCACCTTTCCAGTTGACAAATCCAGTACACGATACCCCTTTACTCCATCCTCGTATCCCATGAACCGACATTTAAATGCCTTTGCATCCAGCTTGCGACGCTTCTCGTTGGGGATGTGAGCATATCCCAGTGCACCGAACACCTTCACGTTCTTGAGTTGTGGTTTGGAATGACTCACAATCTCGTAGGGTGTCTTCACATTCACCGAGTTGGGGATCCGATTGATGATCCAGGCCGCAGTGTTAACCGCTTCAGCCCACCATTTTCTGTCAACACTCTCATGATAGAGCATGCAGCGAGCCATCTCCACGAGGGTCCGGTTCGTCCGTTCAGCCAGTCCATTCTGCTGAGGTGTGTACGGCACCATCTTCTCATGTTTGATGCCACAGTGGTTGAGGTAGTTCTTGAACTGGCGACCCGTGTACTCACCCCCGTTGTCCGAGTGCAGGCGCTTGATTGTCTTGCCTGTCGTGTTCTCGATTCCGGCCTTGTACGTCTTGAACTTCGACAGATTTTTTTCCGATTTGGCCTTCATGAAGTAGACCGTAACGTGGCGTGAGTAGTCGTCGATGAAGGTCACCACGAACCTACAGCCACCAGGTGTCTTGGTTTGCATCGGACCCATTACGTCCGAGTGCACCAGGTCAAGCACACCAACACTCTTGACGAGCTTCTCCGGATGTCTCGGGTAGTCGTCGGCTTTCATCTTGCCCATGCAGCAGCCTGCGCACACGTCGTCCCCGTGGACTTCTCCCGTGATGCGAGGCACTCCTTCTGCCATGGTCAGTAGTTTCTCATAGCGCTTGTACGGGATGTGGCCGAGTCGGGCGTGCACAACAGCCCATGGCTCCTTACGAGTGGTCGTTGCAGAATGACACACCTCGTCCCCACTGTCTTCAACTTGTAGATGTTTCCACAGCGCTTCGCCTCCATGACGGTAGCACCACCAAAGCTAAAGACACACTTTTCCTTGCTGAACTGCGCGGTGACGTCCTTCTCGGCCAGCTTCGACACCGAGATGAGGCTTCCTTCAACTTCAGGGATGTACAGGACATCCGATAGTGTGACAGACGTCCCGTCCATCAGCTTCATACCGACGGTGCCCTTCGCAACGGCGTCGATCTTCGTGCCATCCGCAATCGTGATGCGGACTGGCGTCTTCAGTTCCTTCAAGGACACGAACTTGTTCCGGACACTGGTCATGTGCGAACTTGCACCTGAGTCGACGAGCCATTCACTCTTGGTCATCGCACCCGTTGCCATGAACGAGAAGTCGGACGCTTCCTCTCGCGCCGCTTGCCCTCGTTCCTCATCTGCCTTCTTCTTCCGGCACTCGAACTCTCGGTGCCCTTGCTTGTTGCAGTAGAAGCACTTGCCCTTGAAACGTTGCTTGCCGCCGAAGTCCTTCTTCTTCGTAGCGAAAGCCTTCTCTTGAGCCGATGACGATTCATCCGAGGCTTGAACACCAGAGAGGGCTTGGATCGCGTAGGCCAACGTCACGTTGGGCGTGTTCTCGAGGACAGTACTGATCATTTTGTACTCGTCCGTAAGACTGCCAAGGAGCAACACGAGCTGGCGAGTCTCGTCCAGAGTCTCACCGATCGTCTCCATCTGGAGGACGATCTCCTTGAACTGATCGACGTGGGAAGCGAACTTGGTACCGGGCTCCATCTTGAAGTTGTTCAACTTCTTGGTGACGAGAAGCCGGTTCTTGAGCGTCTTCTTGTTGAAGTGCTCTTCGAGCATCGTCCACGCCTCAGCGGCAGTTAGTGCTCCACGGATGTAAACTTGGTACGTGATACTCACGTCTCCAGCGATAACACCAAGTGCCTTCAGATCGTTGGTCTTCCATTACGCCGTGGAGCGATCACTCACTTGGTCGAACTCGGGCTTGATGATCTGCGGGAGCAGGCCCTTCCGAGCGAGCTTCATCCGCATGTTGAACTCCCAGTGGAAGTAGTTATCTTCCACGAGCTTGTCGATGTTGTCGGCGTAGCTTGGGCTCATAACCAATTGAGAGTAGCGAACGAAGCTTGGTAGTGTAGTGAGTGTTGGAATGTAAATCCGAAAGTGAATTCCATTTAGTTAGAAGTCCTAGTCTTGCTTTCTCTCCTACATGCCTCCTACATGCCAGGTCTACTAGTACTTTGTACCTCCCTTCATTCACTTGACCGTAATCTGCAACGGACACGGTAATATGCAACGGACACACTTGTATACACCGGTATACAAGTCCCAATACAAATCCCTATATAAATCCCAATATGCAACGGACACGGCCTGTTGCAACGGACACGGTGACCCAGCCAATGCATACGCAAATCACCACATGTCGTGTAAATTGAAGCCGCACGCCCAATCACATCTCACGATACAAAAGGATCCGCCAATCACATGCACTCTTTCGCTCCACTTCAATTGCATGCCTCTCAAGGCACGCGCATGTCGTGTGCCCTGAGGTAGCATGTCAGTCGAGGTAGACGGCGAAGTGCAACCACAACAAACAGGAGAAGGATGCTAAGAATAGAACGACAACAAAAACATTTGCTCACTCTGTCGTCGTCCCTACATCTAGAGCAACGAAGCGAGTTAGCCATAATACAATTTTCCTTTGCGTCTTATCAACGACTTGTTCATCGGTGTGGAAGACTTCTACACCGATGCACACTTCCACTGGATGTGGCCCTAACGCGAGTATAGAGATGATAGAAAATACCTTAAAGGTACGTAAGGCCAACAGTTTGCAGCGCGACGACTGCCAGTTGTAGGGACTCATCGATGCGTGCCACTCCGTGAGGCTTCAAGGGCCTGCAGGCTGTACCGAAGGTGGCGGCCTGGCAGGCTCTAGCTAAGTGCTGGAATCTGCGCAAGGGAAGAAGATTTGTGTGTACAAGATGCTTAATCCAAAGGCTGTTACGTCTCCAGGAAGGTCTTCAATGCTGTGCGGAATATTAGGGGGACCAGACAGCCGATGCAACCCGTTGCACGTGCTGGACATCTCCGTCTTGACCATCCACAGTACGAGCGTTGCCGGCGTCTTGTTCGTCTCGCGTAATTCCATCCCTGTGTCGGATGCGTTGATAAAGTGTACCGTCGCTAGGTGGCTTTGTAGGGGGAACGGGCGAGGTTTACGCACGCGGTAGCAGAATGACGGGATCTTGTCTCGTGGAAGACCTGCTGATAGGATTTCCTCCTTCCCCATGTGAATCCAAGGCTGAATGTCCTTGGCGGCCATGATTTCACGGAGCAATTGTCTGCGCCGTGATCGTTCGTGTGGCGCTGGACCAGTCCGGTCGGGGGCGAAGCGTTCCTGTACGAACTCGAGCTTGTCGTCCGTGGTGGTGCCCGCTGCCTTCGCGAGTTGAAAACCCGTGATGTGGACACGCCGCCAAGGTCTGGCCCGGTTTGGGCGGCATATTGTCATATAACGCGTTCCACCCGTGACGCCCGTGGACACGAGAGAACGAAGCTCAGGTTCGAATCCGTAGGGGTCTTGGTCAACATAGCGCAATGTACTGTATTGGCGCAACACACCGTCCGACATGCCCCCGAGAAAGTAGCAGCCTCGCTGCCCCGTACACCAACGATGGCCACCGCGGAGTCTACCGGCCCCGATACTGTGCATCTGCTTGACCCCAGCATCGATGTGGGCCTGACCAGCATCGAAGCCGTCGCCGACATGGAGCTTATGGGCGTCACCAACCGCGACATGTTCTTGTGGCTGTTGTTCAATTTGGAGAAGTGACGGTGCCGCACCCATTCGAGCTGAGGACTGTACAGGGTCGTGACTTCGAAGTTGGTGATTACCTTGTCGCCTAACTTGAAATCGCCGACGGCTAAGGACACGGTGTGCAGGTTGTGGTGCGAAGTGCGTTCGGTGCGACGGAAGGTGATGTGGTAGACAATGGCGCTTTGGTCGGTTTGGTTGCTGGTCAACCAAAGACATCCAACCCAGCATCGTCGATGCTAGCAGTGAAAGCGATGACGAAGATGATGTCGAGGATCTCTCCGGATTTTTCGTTCGGGTACTTGGAGGAAGAACAATACGCCCACGGCGACACTACGGTAAATGGAGCCAATGATGTACATGTACTACGTAGTAGTACAAGAAACAGTAGTGTAGTGCGTAGTTATCACAGGAAACGCTGAACTCAACTTACTTACACAATGAGCATCACTTTTGGTCGGGTCGGCACTATAGGTCGGGAAATTGTGCCGACCTATTTTCCCGACCCGGCCTGTATACGACCCCAGAAATAATCTACGTCTGGATGTGGCTATCAATAAAATCGGTCACAATTTGCACAATTTGGATCCGGTTTTCCACAATGTCAGCTATGCTGCTGAGGTGCAGGAGATCCTGAAATCTCTCGGCTACAAACGTCCGATGGCTGTGCAATCCATGTACATCTTCAAGCAGCCCAGTATTGGGGGAGAGGTGAAGCCCCATCAGGATGGCAGTAGTACACGAAACAGTAGTGTAGTGCGTAGTTATCACAGGAAACGCTGAACTCAACTTACCAGTATACGACCCCAAAAAATGTCTATCCATCCAGAGGCACTGCCAGTGTCTTCTAGTTCTAGTCCTCCTTAAATTTGTGTTGATCGAAGAAATAGCAGATCTATATTTTAGTAGGGAACCGTTGGAGGCCAGGATTATAAAAGTGGAAACGCACATGATCTCAGTCCTGGATCATACCAGGATTGTAAGATAAATTTCCGCCCCTTCTCTACTATTTCCGATCATCTATGCTATTTCCGATCAAGATAAATTACGAAATCCTCTTTCATTTTGGTTTCTATCGCAGTAGCTGAGAAGTCGAGGACGAAGCAGGAAGCATGCGCACTCAAAACAGTTCTCCCCGCCGTCGTAGAGGCCCTGGCCTGTCAGACGTCGCGCGAGCCGATGATACGGAGCCACCAAGCGATGAGCAAGAGTCAGCTGGACAGGGGCGTGAAAAATCTGGAGCTGGAAGTGGCGTTGAAGGTCTTGATAAGTCGGATGTGGAAAAAGATGGCGAGGACGTGGATGTGGAGAATGATGGCGATGATGTGGATGTGGAGAATGATGGCGAGGACGTGGAGAATGATGGCGGGGGCATGGATGTGGAGAACGACGCAGATTCGGCAGAAAATGACGATGCAAGTAACGATGGCGAAGTTTCTGTGACTGTGGATGCGCCGTCAACGTGGCATGCCGATTGGGACGCGTGGCAAACATACATCGCTCTATACTGCAAGAGAACCATGCAGGTCCTCCCTGTAAAGGAGACCATGTCACGCGCAGAGAGAAACAGACGGTTGCTCAAGACCAAGAAGGGGGGGATTCTTCTCAGCTGGTTCCTGAAGCTATGGATCCATACCAGCGGACGTACATCTGTACGCACGGATGGAAGAAACGCAAGCCACGAAGCGAGGGATCTCGGCCTCGCCAGTACACCCGGTTGACTGACTGCCCCTTCGCTTCGTCATCCAGTGGAATATGGCGAAGGGTGAGCTGATGGTGAAAAATGGCTGTTTCACGCACAACCATCCTGTTTCAACAGCGTTATTTGCAACGTACCCTACGTCTCGTGGCCTCACGGACCCGATTGCGACCGCCCGTGTCGATGGGATGTTGGCGGTTGGCGCCAAACGCTCTCGCAGTTACGTTTATCTTCAGGAGTACGACCAGAATGTAATCCAAGTGGACGTGGACAACCTGGTGAGGAACCACGCGTCTGCAACCAGTCACGTGGACGATAACGGCGGTACCGTGCGAGAAATTGCTGCGTTCGCTGCTGCAGACCCCGAGAACGTCTCTACGATAGCTGAGACGGAAGCCGGTGAAAGTGGCGTGATTTCCCTAGCTACAGCTCATATGCGTCGCATCTACGGAAGGTTTAGCGAGGTCCTTTTGGTTGACTGCAGCCACAAGCCGAACAGGTAGCTCGATTTAAATTGTACAGGATTAATCCTGGACGTTAACATGATTTTTCCATGATTCTGTTTGTAGGTACAATTATCAACTGCTGACCTTCATGGGGATGAATGAGTTTGGGGAGGGGGCTGTGGTGCAGCAGTAACTTATTGAAGCAAATGGTGACTGACACATGGAGAGAGCAATCGCTCACTTCAAGCGTTCTCACCCCACTCGCATTGAAAATCTCCGAGTTATTGTGGTCGACAAGGATCTCAACGAGATCCGCGTTCTGGAAGAACATTTCCCGGACGCCCGCGTGATTATCTGTCACTTTCACGTGATTAAGTACTTAAAGGAAAAGCGCGCTAAGCCGGAGTTTGGAAAGATACCCTCTGAAGACTCTTCCCATATCGACGCAGCAATTCACAAGATGGTTTACGCGCATTCTGAAGACGTATAATGATGCGAAGGATTCTCTGCATGGTATTTGCAGTCGCGTAGGGATGGATGGATTTTATGATTACTTTCTAAAGAATTGGGATATATCTTAAGAACGTTGGGTGTCCTACTTACGATCCAAGCTTCCACACTTCAAGAACCACACTAACAACCGTTTGGAGAGCTTTTTTGGGAAGTTAAAGGATTTTGTGGACGGCTCTATGAGCATGGCGATGTGCATTAAGGCTATTGTGGAGTACGACCGCAGAATGCAGAATGAATACGAGTACCGTTTGTCTCGAATTGGACGCTTTGTTAACAGTAATTACGACGAGGAGATGACGAATGTGCTTCGCTTTACTACCCACTACGTCGCGCAACAGATCGAGCAGCAGTATTCGACGGCAATGGCGAAGTTTAACACGTACAAGTACTCTGAGGATTCTGAAGTTGACGGTGATATTTTCGTGAGTGGAAAGTTTTCGGAGCATCGCTTGCGAATCTCAGATTGGATTTGCGATTGCGAGTTTTCTCTATCGATGCGCCTACCCTGTAGACATGCTATTGCATACCGCAAGCACGTTGGTGTTACGGGGCCGCTAATTCCTTGGGGTTCAATTGACGAAAGGTAAGTGTCAAGGATTATCCAGGATTATAATCCTGGATGATTCCATGATTACAATCCTGTATATGTCCATGATTTTAATCCTGGTCATGTGCATGATTTATTAGATGGACTATTCCAAACCGCCCCTGAAGCAAGTCAGGCAGTTTGCGTACGAGAAGTTCTCTTCTATGGGTCTAGGATCTACTCAGAAGAAGATGAGAACGCAGTCGGAGCGGTATCGCGAAGCCGTGCGAGCTACTCATCTCATAGCAAGTATAATGGCGGATATCCAAGATGATGATGAGCTTGAAGAGATGTTGAAATTTGTGTTGACTCAGTGGAGGAACGTTCGACAACGCAAGATGGAAGAGGTTCTTGTCGGTAAAGGTACGGCAACAGATACCAAAAGCGTATGCGACCAAGATGTGCTCGAAGACGCAGCTAGGCGAGAATTCGACATCAGTTTAAGCGATAATGAAGACCAGCCGGACGCTTCACCAGTGACCATCCGTTTGATTCTCAAGGCAAAGAAGGTTGGTGCTCCGCGGAAAATGAAGAAGAACACGGTAGCTGGGGAGAAAGAAGGTCGACAGTGGTTTGAAGCAGCAGAATCCGGACGCAAACTCGCTGGGGCCGAGACTTTGATGGACTTACCGGAGGTTTTGGCTCGAGAGAATCCAGGGCTTTTGGAAGCGCAGAGGCGCTTGTCCGGGGTGATCGTCAGGCACGGCGAGGCGGACAATAAGTAGCCGAAGTTGAAGGTTTCTAAAAATCCTGTACTCGTCCAGGATCCGTTCTACTTGTTTCCCTCCAAGCTTCTTGACGCATGTGTGAAGGTTCTCCCGTTGTCGAACATAAAGGGAACTGCAATTTCTGTAAATGAATCGCAATCAAGTCAGTCGCAAAGCGCTGGAGATAACACAACCCCGCAAACTGTCGAAACGGTTCTCGTTAAGGATGTGGGCCAATTCTCAAGACAGCAGATCGAGTTCGGAATCTCAAGGACGTTATTAAATTGGGGCTGGATACATACAAATGGCTGGCGGAGGTTGGTATCCCAGCCCTACCTGCAGAACATCACGCATTAGCTAAGGAGATTGCAGAAAAAGTGAATATCACGTACCCCTACGAGCAGATCCAAAGGCTCCCAGGTGACGCGGAGTTTCAGTATGGCATGCTCTATCGCATTACTCCTCCATCATAACTCTCGGATGCCTCCATTCGAGCTCTATGTCTGCGTCTCTGCCAAGATTTCCCAGCGTGTCGGTTCGCCGGTTGTCAATCCGCTGCAGCAAAACCTGCACGAACACACAATGCACAGAAGACTGATAATGTCCGCGGTTGTGTCCTGAAACAAGCTGAAGAAGACGGCGTGGAGACGGTGTTTGTTCCATTGAACTTTGGAAACATGCATTGGTGTTGTGTTGTGGTTAAAGTAGCTGCAAAGAGGCTTTTCTAATACGATCCGCTTAATCAAGAGCCGTACATGAACGCTGCAAAGGAAGTCGCCGTAAGTTTGAAAATTGCAGGTTTGAATGAGTTCGACGTTCCCGATGAACAACCCCACCCAGTTCGACGGCTTTAGCTGCGGTGTTTTCGTTTGCTGGATGTTTATCCGCCAGATAAACGGCGTGCCCCCTCAAGATATGAGCGACGCTTCGCTTCCAAGGCGCCGGTTCGAGCTGTTATGCTACCTACTTACAGGTCGTCTACTTCCGGCAGAGGCTGCTTTGACAGAGGAAAAGGCTCCGGTGCCAGGGACTCCGGGTGATGAAGTGGATGAGGAAGTTGTGGCCCCAACCCAAGTTGCTGACAAGTGAGTGTCTTATGGTAGCATTACGTTCTTGCATTAATACATGTAGCTTTGCATTAAGATTCGCGATAAATTGTCATAAGTCTTTCATCCAGGATTTGTTACATGGAAGGAACCAAGTACAACCTGGATAATGGTACCAATATTTACAAACAATACATATATGACTAAATCATGGCCATCATCAGGATTAATCCTGCAAGGTTGGTAGCCGCACGTTACGTATCTTTCCGCGTCCTCGACGAATCTTCTCGAATCTTCCCCATATGCCTACTCACTTAAAATGCGATTTCACATACAGGATTAATCCTGGCAGAAATCATGTGCGTTTCCACTATTATAATGCTGGCCTCCAACAGTCGCCATTTTAGTATGAGATGACCTCTAAAGGATTAATGTTAGTTGGGTAAAAAAATGTCTCCTTCATCCAGAGAAAACAGGCAATGGCCATAGTTTTAGAGGTGGGAGGAGGGAAAATGGACGAAGGGCAACAGCAACACCAAAAACGACCAAGGCTGGCGACAAACACATCTGACAGCGACGATGAGTCAAAGGCGACCACCAAGTATGACATTCTCGTGCCGTTAAGGGCCAGTGTTTTTTCGCTGAGTATTATTTGAAAGTGGAAGCTCTTCTGGTAGACCTGTGTGTGACGGTCACGGGGACGTCGGGGACGTATATGAGCGAGTAATTTTGTGTGTTCACTAAGTACCTACTGAACTCGTTCCAGGCATTGGAAAATCCCTGTTCGACGCTGTTTTCGTTGATCGTTTCCACAAGACTCAAGGGTGGAGTACATGTATCATCGCATCGACATATACTGGTAACAAGAACAGCCAAATAGAGCAGGTGGCAGTGTTTGAGCCTGGGAAAAATAACGAAGTATACCCTGGGGCATCCCGAAGGTAGCTTGAGGAAATCACTTCGCGGTTGTACTTCGAAGTATGAGGGAGATATGAAGGCAGGAAAACCAAACGCTGAGGTGGAGAAGAAGGTGCTGTGGCTTTGCGACGGGCTACCGCAAGTAAAACACCGACAAATGGTTGTTTACTAGCCCAAACGAATGGTTACGTGTGGCTAGAAACGACTACCAAACCTACTATTTGCATCCATGGACATTGGAAGAGCTTCAATTGGCTGCTTCTGTGCTGGGATACCCGTTTAGTGCGAGAACTGGTTCTGGAATTTTGGCGGTGTGGCCGGAATTTTCTTAACCCCTTGAACCCGAAGACTTCTCGTTCCCCCCATCGACTGAATTAACGTGTATGTCTGGGGTAAGGGGAAACATACTGAAAGGATGTTTTTAAGGTATCATGTATGATTGTGTATTTTGGAAAGACACAAAATATACCTACCCTCCAAAAACTGACTCGCATACAAACGTATACATTCCCGATATTGATCCTAAAAAGATCTATTTTATCATGTATCTTGTATGGGTTAGGTAATAGACAGTGTGATGCAGCGGCTAACACACGCCAAACCCAGAAGCGTCACATAAATATCGATGGCTAGAGCTGTATAAAAACGCCAGTTGAAAGTACAAATAAGAGGCTACAGAAATAAACAGGACAAAACGATTGTTTATTTTTGCGTCTCGGACGCTCGCGCACGTTTTGAGTGCGGTGCGATATCGTCAGTGGATGCGTCGCTGGGCTCCTCGGCTCCCTCTTCACTCACTGCCGCGTTCAGTGACCCCTTCGCCGGTACACGCGCACGGATGTTCCTCTTCCGAGCCTTCTTCGGTAGAAGGGTGCCATTACGCCAGCCTTTATGCCAAATCTCGAAGCAAGACATAAGAGCACCATTGTGCCGGTGCCGAACCTTATCGCACAGAAACACGCGCCACGCCTTTGGCTTCTTGGACAGCGTCGTCAGTTTGCAGTCACTGCAATAGATAGAAGAGTCCCCGCCGCGTGCACCATCGGTGCCTTTCAAAAGAGAGCACACCTTACAGGCTCCGGTGCGCCTCTTACGCCCACTCTGATTATTTCCAGGTCTCCACTCGTCGTTTAGAACAGCGGTATGGCCGTTATACTGAGGAGTAGATCGTGGTTTAGTCGGCGTTGCTGTCGATTCATCGTTGTCGCGAAGGCCAATCCAGTCGTCCTCTTGCAACTGGCAAAGCTCTAAATGGAGCTGCTTCAAGAACTTGACGTGACTGAGTTTGCTCAATCCATCCGCAGCACGACGTGCATTGAATACGATGTAAGCTTTGATCACTGCAAGATCGATAAACCTAAGAAATAAACTCTTGTAGTATTTCTTGTACTTTATTGAAAGTTGCAGCGAGTACCTGTTCATCATGTACATACAATATTAGAAAAATCATAAACGTGTATGTACAGGTTGAAGTCTTACCGTTGTAAACGTAGTTGATCATGGACGTCGACTCCGCCCATCAGAGTCTGGTAGTCTTTCAGCACTCTTGGGCAAGGCACCTCACCTTGTTCACCGGTTACTTTGTTGCGGCGTACAACACAATCAAACTCAACGCTTCCACCGGACGCAAGCATGTACACAACACGGTTATCCCACCAACGCAACGCGCGTAGCCCCTGAATCTGCGCGTGTTCAGCGACTTCATATGTCCCTCTTTCAATAGAGGCTGGACGATTTTTCGGAGGCTTCTTCTTTTTTTCGCCCTTCTTGTTTTCATTCACAAGCGAGGCAGGCAATTCCAATCGGTTCGTTTCGACAGTACCAATGGAGTAAAAACCCATAGTTAGCATTTGCATTGCCAGAGGTACTGAGGTATAGTACCGATCGGTGACAATTAGCCGCATAGCATTATTGCGGCCCGAACACTTCACATAAGTTGCGGATAACCGCTGCAGGGCCCGATCGATAGTCATTGAGATGCCCAGTTGGGCCAGGGTATTCCTGCTTTCCCCAGTAAAGCTCGAAGCTGTACATACATGATTACAGAATACGTTAGAATGCCCGGTCAAGATAAGACAACTTAGATGGCAACAAAAAGAGTGCTCACGGGGAGCACTTGATACGCACCGGATGCAGTATGCAGTCGTAGAACAGCACAGCATGAACAGTTTCGTGCCCCACTTATGGGGTTTATCCTTCATGTAGACTCTCATGCGATTGAAGCTAGACCTTGAGGGAAGCATTGCTTCATCGAAGGCCATTGTCGGTGGTGGGATGTATCCGTGCTTGAACCGCCGTGTCAGAGCTCCGATTACGTGCCTTATTTTCCATGCCTTGTCGTAGCTCGCGTTGCGGTCGTGGTTGCTACTAAAGTGTAGGTTTCGCGAAATGTGCTTGAAGCGATCACGCACCATATATTGCCCGAAACAACCTCTTGGAATTGCTCCTTCATTGGTTGTCTTCCAGTGATTTTGCAGCTTTTCTTTGTTCGGCGCGACACTACGCGGGATCAACAGCCCAATGAAAACACTCAGATCGCGTGGTGTGATTGCGTCAGTCCTTTCGAGGTCAGCCCTTATCTGCTCTCGTGGCTTTGGTCGAAACTCAGCGTGTTTTTTCTTTCTAGCTAACTGCTTGATATGTTGTCCAGCGACTCGCTCGTCCATCTTCTCGGCAAAGTATGCATTGCTGGCAGCAGCAATATCTTCCAACAGCGTTGGTTGAACAAAATAGAAGAAGGTGTGGCTCCCGCTCTCAATGCTTGAGGGGTAGGCCCGTATTCACCATTATAGAGCCTGGGATAGTCTTCTAGCATAGCAGTAGCTGGGCGTTGCTCATATGGCTCCATCAGGTAGTCATATGGGGTCCTCTTGGACAGTGAATTCCACCCAGTCTTTGCCATGTTTTTCAGAAGTTCACTGGGTACATTGCCCGAAGCGACAGCCTCAATACCACCTACAGTCCTCAGAAGTGCTGGAACAAAAGATATCTCAGGCTGGGTTGGCCCATCGTTATCAAGCCCAAACACAAGTTCACTGTCCCCAGTCAATTCTTCCGAGTCCCATTATGTTCCCTCGTCATTATCTCCATCGGAATCGAGCGTTGCATAGGCAGAACGGCTGGTAGACACCACCTAATCACCTCGGCGATCTACTAAACAAATATAAAGGTACATACAAGTTAGACGGGGCGGATAACTTGGACATACATGTTTGTTCAACCTTGTTCAGAACTCTCTGTAACTTCCTTTGTTTCTTCGTCCAGCTGGGTAGTACGAAACGATTCGGGAGAGCAACTTTCAGCAGTATTCAAAACTGGAGTTCCCACGAAGGTTAGGTTCAGATTGCGTTGTATCGGTGGACTCACTACATAACGACCGGAAATACAAGTTAGTAGACCACTCTTATGTTGTATGTAGAAAGACTTACGGCTGTTGACACTTTCTTTGTCGAAGCTGATAACTTCGTCAATACAGGACGTATCGTGAAGAGATACACATAGAAGAGTAGTCGCTTGAGGGCCGGTAGCTCATAAGCACCAATCGCAGCCACTGGCAAATCTGCGATATCGCCTGAAGAAACTTCTGTACCATATACAGCACATACAAGTTTACATAATGCACAATCGTGTATGTACATCTGGTTGGTTATACCTCCGCCAGAACGTGCCACATCCTCTTGAACACATGCGCTTGGCATCGGCTGATGTGTCGTCTTGCCTCTTGTGTTGCTGCTACTTACCACTGCCCGATATAATATTGTTAGATTGAATGAATCATTTGAACAAAACTGCAGCACACTACCTTGGTGTTCGGGTTGTGCGGTTGCTCCTATAGACCTGCCCCTCATACCAGTTTTCTGTGCCTGAAGTGCCGCTACATACCCAAACGCGTTACGAATGTCTAGCAGGATTACAGTAAGTTTCACAAGGCCTACCGAGGTCAGTTTTGTCCAGAAACCGCATGAGTTCCTCCTCTCCGATAAAAAAGTCCTCTCCACGTTTGTCTTTCTTGGTCTTCCCTGGTTTCAGGTACGCGAAATCGACAGACAACCCTGTAGGCTTCTTGCTGTGCCATCCCGCCTTCTTCAGCTCTCTCCATCTCGCTTGGAAAGCCATTGCGCGCTGCAGCACCGAGACCCGCGCCCTTTGTAGCGAAACTAAAATTGACAGCAAAAATCTGCGGTGCTCAGTAACGTCATTGCCATATTACGTATGCATTGTGTGAGTTTGATTTGTTACGTGCTTTCTCGTGTAATTATAGCCTTTTTATCGTATTATTTATGTCGAACCACCATAGTTCAAGGATACATTACCTACCCCTCGTTGACTTGGACATTGCAAAGATGCTTACAAAGACCAAGTATAGCATTTCTTATCATGGACCGTACACATTAAGGGTTTCATGGTGACGTGTACGGTCCAGGCTCTCGGGTTTGAGGGGTTAAAAGCCATAAAGGAACCGACTTAACTCTCGTACATGGGCTTGAATGGAACGTTACCCGTCGTCTGCAGCCAATTGTCCGCTGGATACTCTACCTTATCACTTTCCACAATGTGGATCGAGTACGCGTGGCGCGAATTGGAGGATCGATTGGCTTCGCTATAGTGAACGAAGGAGCTATGTAGTAGCACCAGGTCTCCTTTCTTCGTTAAAAGCGGTTGACTCTTACTGATGTCGAAAGGCGCCACTCCTCCGGTACATTCTCAAGCAATAGGCCTCCATTCTCCTCCTGCTGTTCCTTAGTAGTACGTCTCAACCGCTGACGTACTGGCTCCGTTAAGTACGACCCTGCAACACCATGCAGACATCCGTTCTCGAGCGCACAGTCCTCCAACGCCCACCAAAACCCCACAACGGACTGTGGTTAAGTGTAGAGATAACTCCCGTCTTGGTGGGGCTTCACCTCTCCTCCAATGTTGGGCTGCTTGAAGATGTACATGTGTTTATTACTCTCCGATTCAGAATGTCGTGGAGTTTTGTGTTGGAGGCAGCAATTAGATCCATTCAGCTCTGCTATAGGTTAAACACAAGATCAGCAAGCTCCAAACGTTGACGGTATTCGGAGCAAATGAAAAAGAGAATGCGTGGCACGCTAGCAATGGTGATGCTGTGAATCATTCCTCCGCTTTGTCAGCAACTTCATCACATTTAAAGTTCTTGTATATTTAGCAATCAACAGGTATCGTCCTTATTCGCACCACACTGCAAGCGTTTTGGCCCGGTCTTTTGTGCGAATCATCACCGCGATGTTCCTCTCCACCGTCTTGACCCGCTTCTTCAGCAGCAAGTGCTTGACGATATTCACGTACCCAAAATGACAAGCCAACTCGACAGGGGAATTCACGTCAACGACCTCTTCTTGACTGATTATCGCGCGGGCCTTGTTGCCAATCTCGCTTTCTTTGCTCTCGAGCATTTCATGCCACTGTTTGAACTCGTCCACGTCTCCTTCGCTCTCTCGCACTGCAAGTAAAAACGGAAACAAATCGATATCATCCAAGAAAGTGACGGAAACTTGTTTCTCTGTCGGTGGTGGAGCTGAAGTTCCCATCTGCGACGAGATGAAGCTTGCAAGTTCTCTGTAGTCAAGTAGTTGAGCGTAGTCAGCTGCGTTGATCGTAACATTTGTGTCTACTGCTTCATTCGACGAATTTCAGTGACGGCGTTCACACATTCCACATGGATTAAGCTTATTTCCGCTACAAAAAAAAATGAAAACCGATACATAGGAAATTCGGATGACTTCCACTACTAATACCATGTGATACAATCAGATGATGAGGACGCTCAATCTGACCAAACCGGCTGATGGTATCTTACTATGGCACTTGTTGCTGTTCCAACCTGGCACATATGAGACGAGACTAATATTCCAGACTGTTCCAGACTAGATCCAGACTGGTCCAGTCTCGTTCCAGACTAGTCCAGACTCGTTCCAGACTCGTTCCAGATTAAAAGAGCGAGTTCAAACCGCTGGTATTAATATTAACAGGGTATACATATCCGGATAAACAACAAAAATGTTAGGCGAATGTAGTACTTACATGTATCAGACGATCTAAATCACTTTTGACTTTAGTGTATGTGGGCGCCAATTCGTGTAGGTAGTATATGTGATGCCTCGAGTGTTGACACACGTGTCAAATGTATTGTAAAGGTTTTTATATGCTTCTCTCCATTTCTAACCGTAGCACATTCGTAGGTATCGGTATCGAAGACATTGCAGCATTTTTTTGTCGACTCGTCCGAGCTGAGGTGCACCAGTAAAGTGCTCGAAGCTCAAAAGCACGTAGATACCACAATTGTAGCTGTCGTACTGTACTCCAACTCCGGAGCTGTTCAATGTATGCGCTGCAGCTCGAACAAATCTGCCGTTCTTTGAGTTCATTGGGTCGATAATCTCACGCACGCATTAATCTACGAACAAGATATATATTACGAGTCTGTATATCGTCAACTGGTAGTCTGTAAATCGATTCCAGAATAAATATTCTGGAATCGAATTACAGACTTCCAAGTTCTAAAAGAATAATCCAAACCTACCTGTACAGGACACTCTATCCGACGGCTTTCTTGACGCAACCTTTTTCCTTGGCTCCTGTACTTGTATTTTCCTGGAGGAGTACACTCTAATCCTTTCGAATACTGCTCGAAAGAATGTGGAATGTGCGAAGCTGGATTCTTGATTTTTGCATAATGGGCTTTCACAGTTTTTTTGTTCTTGTTTGAAACAGCTAAGTGGCAATGATTAGGAAATTTGAAGCAGTTGTAGTTCGTATCGCAGTTTAGGCAGTACCTGGTAGGCCTGTGCTTCATACTCACTCACAAAAGCATGAAATTCATCCCATGGATAAAACTGGAGCTTTTCCAAGGCTGGCCCAGTACAACAAGAAGGAGGATAGGCTACTAGCACTGCCGACGAAGCAGAATCCACTTCGAGCGACGAATCTTCATTCGTGTTTGCTGAGATATCCTCGCCACCATGACACCCGTTGTGTCGGTTCGCTTTCGTCTACCAGCAACGCTAGCCACGGCTGCTGAGAGTCCTGGCAAAATGCTTTCGTGCTGTGCCTGTCAGTTTCGCTTCTATTTCTGACCGACTGACTGCACAGTATACATGTTCGGATGCAAAACCCAGCGTATACGCCTTATTTGATGATTTTAGGGTAGCATGTTTTCGTGACCAAGTGGTTCCTAGGTTGGAACCAACCACTCTCGCTTACTATAATTATTCGAAACAGCCACTAGCAGTCGCTCAATGTAACCATCCACGCTTATAAATGGCCCTTCCCACAAACCACAGAAAACGACCCTCCTCACACATCACAGTTGTATTGGCCCACCACTAATATCGGAGTGCCTGTGTCCTGATGAGCGACGACGCTTTTGACGCAACAGCAGGCGTGTCGGGGAAAGCTAGACCGATCTATGAGGAAATATCAACTCATGCATCAGAAGAGGACGCCATAACAGCTCTTCACTGTGTGGATACATCTGAATACAAGCATCTTCGGAATTACGGAAAGCCCCCGAGGCGTGTCAGTTTGTATCGCTGCATCTCGCATGCCTCCTGTGAGCGAAGAATCAGAATTGTCAAGCGTACAGACTTCCCTGCTGTAGGAGCGGTTGGTTCAACTGCTTTTGTTGTAGAGGAGCACGGAGAGCATGAGGGCGAATCCACCCATCGCAAGCGCTCTGGGATAGACATGTCCTTGAAGCCAGAAGTCGATAGTATGCTGAGAGGAGGTGCGGGGCCCAAACGCATTCGACTGCTTTTGTTGAAAAAATATAAGAAGGACAAAGTGAAGCAGGCGAAGATCCCCGACGAGATTATGCTCAAAATCCGCAAGGCTTCGCTAAAAAAAAGCAGTAAAAATGCTTGGGAAATTTCGAATTTCACTGTCATGATGGAGTGGGCAAGTCCGCAGATGTGCACTGATCCTGAAGTTTTCTTCGGTTGGATGGGAGGCTTTGATGTTCAGAACGACAAACGTACATTTGCCGAAAAAGACTTGGAATTTCAGAATGACCTAAGTATTCTGCATACGTTCGACCACACTTTCACCGACGAGGATGGAAAAGAAGCTACTTCGTTTGGTTCCATTTACGTCAAGACGCATCTTTCGCCACTACTCGATGGAGGCACAAAATACCGATGGAGTTGTCGGTTTGACCGACGGCACATAACGAATCGATTTCAGTATGTGTTTCTCTTTTTTTTTTTACTTATTTGTAGCGTTTTATATTTTTTTCTAACTTAACTTTTCTAAATGTTTTGTAGATCGATGGACACTGGTCTGTTTTGGGACGGCTTGTGGTGTCTACGACAACCATACCTACAGACGATCCTTCGTGCCGTGGGTGTATATGTTCGTGCGAACCAAACACGAATAAGCTTACAAAACCATGTTCAAAACCACGGTGGATTTCGCTTCAAAATACGTTGACTGCACGTTGACATTGAAGTACGGAAGTCAAGACCACGCTACATACATTGCAAACGCCTACAAAGCGATTTGGCCAGGTATTGGCATTCTGAACCGCTACCCACATCTATCTCGTAAAGCGTATGAAAAATCCGGGTTGCTGCGAGATCCAACGTTCTATGGCAATCATGTTGATAAGAATATCCATGAGCTCCAATTAGCTCGTTCTTCTCAGCAGTTTCTAGCATTGGCGGAAAAATGTACGAAGTTCTGGATCACTAAACATGAAAAGGAATATGCATCGTGGCTCACTACTCAGTACGTTGGCGACCACTGGGGGACATGGTTTTGCACGGTGGCAGCTCCTGGGGTGTTGCCTTCGCAGAACCCAATCGAATCTCACCATCAAGCCCTTAAAAGTGTCTGCGTACCCTCCAAACACGCTGCTACATCCGTGCTTTGCAATGATACACTGCCTTCAGAGCTTTACCTCGACTGCGACAAACCTATCAAGAGCTTCAGTCACTTCGCTGAGGGGCCAATAATTGGGGAAATGGTTGTACACGCACGCATCTTCGCAAAAGAAAAAAATGTGTTCAAGAAAATAGACCCTGACGATGAGCAGAAGGTAAAATCATTCGTCTTCAATACTTGGGAGTACGCTGTGCGATACAACAGTGCAACAGGCCAGGCAGTCAACGCCACGCGTGCTGAACGGTAAATACTGCGCTAAGTGTAACTTCTTGGTTCTACTTTAATTAATGTGTTTTTTTTACTTAGGTATTTGGACTCGAAGTCAGGGAAATTATGGAAGGGATTCAGAGTTCCCAAATTTCAGCTGTACTACTTATCATTACACGAAGTACAAGTACTACAACCGGTCTACACGTCTGCATTCCGCTTGGATCTGAATCCAATTATCCCTGTAGAGCAGGTAATTGTGTACTTTTACTTTTTTTAAAGTGAATTCTGACATTGCTTATAAAGTACCGCAGATTCGAGCCATTCTCGCGGTATCAATGTGACCGCAAAGGATTTTGGACGTCTGGATGGCTATGTAGTCACGCTCTTGCTGCTATGTCGCTGATGGAAGAGTATGACTTAAAGACAGCGGTACTCCATCTCCCTACCAGAAAGAAGAGTGAGGGACAACGCAAGTTTCGCAACGCACTGCAGGAAGATGACACGGCCTACTTTGCAGTGTCGAAACTGGAGAAAGATCTTGGGATAAAGCTGTCAATGCCCATAGGATGAAATATGACTATGCCAATGGAGTGCACATGCGAGGGTGGTGCCATAATCAGGCGCAACGTACCGGAGCAGATTGAGGCCTGAATAGATTGTGAAGGTCCCAGAGGCGTCTTAATGGACTGTTCTTTTTCGAAACGGACAAGAGATGCAATTTGAAGTTGACCAGCTCGCAGCATTGAAGATCGTGTTGGCCTAAACGTCAATGGCAAGCTCTTTCACGATTGACCACTGAGTCAGATGACGTGACATTCCTCTTCTAACAATGTGAGACCGTCACATGGCATTACCAATTGACAGCACAAGGAAAACAGACAGCCCATTTCATTTGTAATCGAAACTCACCTAGCCTATGGTTTGTTCTAAACCCTTTTTGTATAGCAAGTAAGCCGCACCCATTCCACATCGTCATCAATGACGTCCGACAAATCTTGAAAGTCACTGAGGTCGCCGTGACTGGCCACCACTGCGAGGTGGTACGGCAGCGCTTCCAAGTCCTCTACGAATGTCACTACCTCTCCATCACTTAGTATGTGTTCTGCCCTTTTTGTCCAGACGCCGGTCGATTTCTTCTGGTGTGTCCCCATCGGTAGTTTTAATTGGAGCTGCAGTTGATGAGCGTTTGACAGTCCATTCCTCCGTGTCGACCCAGTTGGATGAACTGTCCATTTGTCCTGTTAAAACTGGATGGTTAAAATCGGTTTTAATCGATTGTCGAGTCTCCACTTTCACTGTTATCGACACAAGGTCCAACCCCTTCATGGTGTCTGCCAACTTGGACTCATACTGAAGCAGGGAAGGGCCCAGAGCTATGGCGGCTTTGGAGTAGCGCATATCGACAGCACCCAGATCCATTCCTCGACGTTCACATTCCTCTGCAAGCTCTGGCTTTTTCACCATAATCTCCTGACGCAAAAGCGTCTCAAATTCAATGGTAGGAGTGGCGTGTTTTTCCAATTGATGTTGGACTTCTGGTTCCAGGAGCTCTTCATAGCTTTTATTCGCCAGGAAGTCTAAATGTCTGCCTCAACGTATGCGAGATTGAATATCTTGATCGGGTTTGCTAATTCGACCAAGCTGTCGAACGCAGCCTTCAGCATTGGAGCAAATACAAACCCAACAACCGACGCGAGGAGGACACAAATCGCTTTGATATGCCGCAGACGATCTTCTTGTTCTAAACGCTGCTTGTAGCCATTCTAAAACGTCTGTAAATGGGAAGCAACCGACTGGATGTTGGATTCGCACTAGGTTAACCGCTTGTTGACACTACCGGCAAGTTGGTTCGCAAATACCACGAGGCTTTTGACGACTTTTTCTCCAGTCGTCACTTGGCTTTAAAGGTGATTCAAACGGTCGTTTGTGTCGAGAATCCCCGAACGAATATTTGTGACTTATATGTGCAAGTCGTGAATACCTTGTACCACCGCACCAAAGGCCTGTTCGTGGACTTCAAGTCGGTGGCTGTTCTCATTCACGTGCTTCTTGAGCTCACCGACCCACTCTGAGCTCTCGACGTTCACTTTGGTGGCATGAATCTTCCACTTCATGAACTGGGAGGGCGATAGCATCCTCGAGGCAACACAATACTCCAGTACCAACCGGAAATACACACACACGTCGTCGTCCAGTACCAGTTTATGACTCAGAATATGCTCAAAGGCGGCATTGAGAAGCTTCATAGTCTGTTGGTCAACTTGCTTCCCCCTCTTTTGGTGGATCCATCATCGTGTTCAGCGTCAATAAAAGCCGTAAATCGTACACTGATGTGATAAAAGGAACAAGATCCAACACTTAGTCACTTGACAGCGGTAATCCCACCGAACACTTAGTGGGCATTGCGGTAACTATGCCATGGAACAGTTGACTGGAATGGTTCAGCTGAAGAACAGAACGACTGTCCTCGGATTGCACCACACTCGGCAAGGCAGAGTCGACTTAAGCTCCGTGCTGCAGCAGCATCTCGACGATTTCGTGCTAATTGTCCTCAGTAGCTTTTAGCAATGAAGTTTGGCTCTCCATGTCGTGCGCGTTCACATTTGCACCGGCCTCGATCAAAATGCGCACGATCTCCCTGAATTCTCCACCTGAACGCACGGCTGAAGTTGTCTGTTGTTTTATCGAAGTAAGTGGTGTATTTCCATTGATATTCACAGCATTCACGTTAGCTCCAGCGTTGACCAGCATTTGCACGATGTCAGCATGTCTGTAAAGTACAGCAACCTTGAAGGGTTAGTAGTTATCCTCACTAGCAAATTACAGCGAGCACCACCATCGACCAGTACCCGAACGATCTCACAGTGTCTATCTCTTGCTGCAAGTAGTTTTTTTGGTGAGGTATATTGTGTTACAGTTCCGATTAAGGTACCGAACCCTAATAACCATTCCCGGATGTCGCCGCTGTACTTCCAGGTTAACCCAACTATCAGTCCCATCAGCCTCCACCGATGCTGCCGACTTCGCCACTAGTCCTCGCTGCCACTCCGGCATCGACTCTTTCTTGATGTCGTTGCTGTTGATTGATCCACTGCCCCACGTCCCCGTCCATCCTCTGAAGCAGTCCCGACCCAATTGAGTTGGATGAGGTTCCACCTTCCCCCACTCCAAAAGTCCATGCCTGACTTTTCCGATGATCCATAGCCACATTTGCTAGCCAATCGGCCATCTTGTTGTGCCGTCTATAGTGGTGAACCCATTCCGTGACTTCACATTTGTCAGCCAACCGCCTACACTCCCTGTACCAGATCTGGAGCTTCTTTGCTTTTGGCGGCTGATTCCTCCTCATGAGGTCAAGGATGAGCGCGCTGTCTCCAACCACGTGGAGTCCGATCCAGCCGCATTCTACCGCTTTTGTTAATAGCCGCTGTAATCCCACGAACTCCGCTAAGTTGTTGGTTGTGTCTGTTCGTCCGAGTGCAGTCGCCACCTCCATATAGGAAAAGAACCTCCGTCCCCCGCATTAATCTCGACCGCCACACTTCCACTGCCACCTGGACCTGGGTTACCCCTCGAACCTCCGTCAAAGAAGCCCACTCTCACCACCGTATGGCATTGTCGTGGGTAATCGAGTAATTCTTCTTCCTTCCATCTCTTTAAGATTTCGCACGCAATAATCCATTTACCGATGTTCGCTCCTGTTATTGGCAATATGCTGAGCCGAAATCGATCGAATGCCTCCGTGATCTGTGCGAAAAGTCCAACTGTATATCGCTCAATAGAAGGCAGTCGCCCAGCGAAAACATTGATCCTCTGTAAGTTCCGGATCCATATTACCGACACCACTGTTGCACACCCGATCGCCCACATTGTGTGCACTACGCTGTCCAACAGGTCCCAATCCCCTCCTCCAGGAGTCTCTTCCCAACTGCTCATCCAGGTTGGGATCTTGTGGAGCCGAAGAGTAAAAAACTCCTTCATTTGGTCCTCTCCGAGTCCTTCGCCCGTGTCCGCCCTGGCTTTCCCCCAATTTTTCCCCCACGCTCTCCATAGATGTTGTGCATCCGGGCAGCTCCATATCAAGTGAGTCGTCCCTTTCGAATCGTCAGCGCAGTCAGGCCTCGTGCATCCATATCGTCCCGTGTTCTCGTTCCAGATCCGCAACCGGTTTAGCTTCAGACGCATCAGCGTCTGAATTTGATACGGTGATATACCTTCGAGTTGTAGTATCCTCTTCCAGTCGAGCTCGCCTATACATTTCCCAAGTGTTCGATGTTGCATCGCCCATTTCGCCATCTCTTCCTCTTGGTACATACCAGCTTTAATGTCTCTATGTCGATTGATTCGTCGCTTGTGTGCCTTCCTTTTACTCGTCCATCTCCGTTGGCCTGCCCATAGCGGACGCATTCTCGTGATCCAGGGGCGAGGTACAACCCAGACCTCCTTGCCCGGCACCTTGAGGAAGCGGGCAACTTTTTCCTCTACACACGTCGCGTGAGAGGACAGGTCTATTGTCGATTCAGTGCTGAACCACGTGTGCTTCAATGTGGGTTGGTCAGCTGAAAACTATGATGGGGGTCGTTGCCACTGTAGTGCACCTTAAGCTCCCCTTCCGACCCCAGCCGATTGGCCAGCTCCGGGTAAGATGCTAGCACGTTGAGGCAGAGTTCCCTGAACTGTTGAGCCTGATTCTCCGTATAGCCCTGCTGAAAGCAAGTGGGCTTGAAGAGAAACGTTCTTCCGCCGAGCAGCACCACTTCACAGAGGTCTTTTAATTGCTTGCACTTGGCGCGTCGAAAAATCGCCGTGTAGTGCTTCCAAGTTTTGCTGAGTCCATGATCGTCCCATAACGCCACCGTTTCCATCCGAATCGAGGCCGCGGCCTCATGCATGAAATCCACATGCTGTTGGTGCCTACTTTCCACTGCGGCCCTCATATGTGTGCGCAAGGTGCCTTCACAGTGAACCAGCAAACCCTCCGCCGTCCACCTTGTGCTAAGTCCGTGGCGCGTTCTCATGAATTGTCGAATTATCGCCTTCCGCGTTTGGTCTGGCGTTGGGGCGCTAGATCCAACCCACAATTCCGCCCATGGCTGTCCAGTGGCCCACCCCGTTTTGCACAGCCTGATAGGCGGGCATACAGGCGTGCACCTCGTTTTCGGCCCCGGTATGGCCTTATAACCTGCAGAATCTAATGATTGCGCCACATGCATTGCGAAAATGAGTTGCCCATCTCCTTTGGACCAAATAACCTCAATGGTATTCCCCTCGTCGAGGAGGGATGAAACGCCGCACTTCTGCCACGATGTACAGACTCCGCCCAGAAACTGAAAAGGGTGGACCTTCAAAGTTCCCCAGGTTATAAATTATGTACCGAATATGTAATATCACAATGCAAATGTCTCCCATTTATTTGTCAAATGAAAACGTCGCTCATTCTCACTTGATGTCGACGCGTGGGGGGAGGGTTGTTCTCCTTCTCCTCTGAAAATACAATCCCGCTCTTCATAAATCAGTGGCGAATTGTCTCTGGAGTGATATCGCCCCATGCTTCGTCAACCTACTTCATTCTTTGCAATTGGTCACCGTAGTAGATACCCTTTCCCTCCGGATCCTTGTGTGGCATCGACTTGTCAGCCCTATTGCACGTCAAACTCATGTGCTATCGCGATAACCACTCTTTGCTGCCGCAATAATTCCGGCGTCCATTGGCTGAAGATATGATGTAGTGTTTGGCGGCAACTTCTGCACAGTGATGTTGGTGAGCTCACCACTGGCTCGCCATAATACGCTGGGCCTTCTTCGTAATGAGCCGACGAGAAAGACAGACATGAGCACTGTGACACTCCATCACAAACTCGCCAAGCTGGATCTCAAGCTCCGGGCAGCGTATACGAGATATCCGTCCTTTAGTGGTGGTAGCAGTTTGAAGCTTAGCCGTGATGGTGGCTGCGTCCCGCAGGACTCTAAAGATTGTTGCATCGGCTGGAGGGTGCGAAAGCTCGAACGCATGTAGCGCCCAGCGACCCAATTCGGACAGTGTCAGGGAGGGACAGCGACAATGTTTTTCAATAACCTTGCACTTCTGGTTGATAGCTAGCCAGAGACCTTTTGCCTTTCGTCATGTTCTGCTCTGCTCGAAGACGTGCTGCAGCGGTGCTGCCGTAGCTTAGCGTCAGAGGAAGACGGTTAACTCAACGAGTTAAGGATTAACACTCACCTTATTAAGGGTTAATAGACCTTTATTACCAAAGGCACCTACTAACTACGACCTTAATAAAAGGACCTTTTACTTAGTGTTCCAAATCCAAACTGTTTATTTATATTTATTGCGGCTAGCCGCCTAGAGGGTAAATGTAATAGGTCTACTAAGGCCTATTAGGTGGCGTACACGTGCGCTTACGTGTATGAGGAAGCGTGCAATTAATTAGACTTAATTTAATTATACTTACGTCCGTAAATATAATTAAATCAAATATAACAATATTTATACTGCAAATACCGTAAAATGAGAACTGTTATTGAATTTGGCATAAGCCAATTATGGACCTCCTAAATCTGATTGCTATCTGTTTCTAAAGGTTCTGTCAATGTGTGGTTGACAGAATTCTGATTTCTTCTAAGAGCACTGATTGGTAGAAATACGTCACTTTCTACCAATAACATGCGTAAATGCACGCGAGCCATCCAATGATATGGCCCGCCCATGTATCCATTGGTGTGCTCCACACACCAAGGCCTGAGGTCCGTTTCCAACCTCTAACAGTTAGCGCAACTGTTAGAGTTACAAGTGGTGTAACCACTTGTACGTGTAACCCTGTTACACCATCCCCCCCTTAAGACTTAACGTACCCATCCGGATACGTTAACCGACATAACTTGACAAGGCCGTCAAGTTTCAGGAAGAATCCACGAGTCCATTTCCGAATGAACTCGCCAACGCCCAAGACCACGTCCGCAGCCGCGGACGCGCAAGCCTCGCCTGCTGCCTCTGCAGCAAGCACAACAGCGGCAGTGCCCACTAGCACTGCTGCTTCCAGTCGTTCGACAGAGAGTAAACTCTCTGTCTCCGAGTACCATGCTCTCCTCAAGGAGAAGCATGCAGCGAAGAAGTCCGACTTCGCTGCCGACTCCGACGAGTATCCTCTCGACTACGAGGATTCTGAAGATGGGGAGCTCCGTGAAGAGGAGGCTCCCGCCCACGTGTCTTCGTCCGAAGACACGCACGACCCACCCAAGGGGTCTCGACGCCCCCGCGAAGAGGCCTCGGACGCTTCCAGCTCGAAGCGTCCGCGCAATGATGACTTAGCGTCCCCATGTCGAGGGCGCTCATCTCTCCGCGCACTGATCCACCGCCAGTGCGTGATGCATGGATGCCTACCGAGGCAGAGATCCATGATCGGTTCGGTGCTAGCTCACCACCGAACCCGATACTGTTGTACCACGACAACAGTATCAAAGACGACGAAGTCGCTGTTGGCATTGTCTTTGAGTCCCCGACTCAAAGACGCGACTACTACATCGAGCTCTTCCATGAGCTCCGATACTTCAGCGCGAAGAAGACTTCGCGCAAGAGCAAAGTGCCAGAGTGGCAGGCACTCTGCCAGTCGTGGAACGCCTTTGTTGAAAACTTCAACAAAGACCCGAAAGCCTATCGCGAGCGTGTGAAGCATGCTCGCGATCGCTACTACACTTACACCGTGCGCGGTAAATGTGAACGCCTCCATGAAGCAAACATGGAAGCGGGGATCCTGTGTGCCGTTCCCTTCGGCACACCTTGTCCGTGTTGCGCACCTCTGGCAACACGCATCTCCGAACGTGATCTACTGGGGTACACGACGACCCGTGTACCCGATCACATCAAGGAGCTCCGTGCTCGTCTTGAGTCACGTGAAGCTCCGAGTGCTGTGGGTGACCGCAGCACTCCTCGTGCAAGCCTTAGGCCTGCAGGTTATGGTGGGCTTCGTACGCCCTCACCATTTCCGGAACGTCCTCCATCAGGACGTTCCGTGGCTCCCATGTGTCTCGATGGGGAGGAAATCCTCTCCAACGAATACGAAAACGAACCTCTTGAGAGTTCGTTCTCTTATGAGCCACGATCCGCTCAACTATCCAGCGGATCGACCCAGTCGCGTCTCGCAACGGTGGCGGAGGGGGCGGAAACACTCCCTCCGTATGGTCAACGCTATGACCATGGCGCTCGAGCAGTCTCAGAGCGCCGAGATGGCTGCTCTGAAGCAGGAGGTTCGAGTCCTCCGTGCTGATGCTGCGCAGGCTGCGCAGACTGCTTCGAACATCTCGTCCGGTCTCGGGACGAGATTGAACGCTCTAGTCGCTCGCGTGAGCGATCTCGAGAAGGCCTTCCAGGCCTCTCAGGCGAGTCATCACCCGTAGATGACTCGTGCTGCACGTACGGCTTCAACCGCCCGACGTCGAACGTCGGATGGAGTCTCATGCTGGACGGTATGTCCAGCCGGTACGCGTTGCCGTGCCGTTCAAGTACTGTGAACGGCCCGATGAACCTTGGAGCAAGCTTACTTGCTCCAAAATCAGACACTGCATGTTTAGGCAGGTTTTGAGTAGCTAACAAAACCAATGAACCCTTTTTGAATTCATTAATGTTGCCCCTACCAACATTGTCTGCGTTCAGCTTCTGTCGATCGACAGAAGCTGCGATAGCATCTTGCACAAACCGTATTACGGCTTGTCTTCGCTGGACAAAGTCTAGCGCATTCGAGCTGAACCCTTTCAGCTCGTCGCCTTCATCCGCAGCAGGCCCTGCCTGCTCGCTATCATCTCCTATGTCTGTGCCCGGCACAGACATCTCGCGCTCGTTCCTGCTCGAACGGGACGCAGCTCGCGTCACCGCAGCTGATAGTACGTCATCAGCTGTCCTCTGCGGTTGTTCGGACGCAACCGTAGATCCTCCCCCACTTAAGGAGGAAGCTACCCCGCCGAGCATTCTCGGCAAACGTGGATGCCGCATGGCATTCACGTAGAACGGTGTATGCCCTGTCGAGGCATGCACCGAGTTGTTGATGGCAAACTCTGCCATCGGTAAACACTCGCTCCAATGCGGGAACGAGTGTGCGTAGCTCTTCAGCGCGTCAACCAGTACTCGGTTGACGCGTTCAGTCTGGCCGTCCGTCTGCGGATGATCCGCAGTCGACATTGATAACTGTGAACCAACAAGTGTAAACACTTCTTGCCAGAACCGCGCTGTGAAGCGTGGATCACGGTCCGACACAATGTCGAGCGGCATGCCATGGTGTTTGAACACCATGTCAACAAACAGTCGCGCAGTCTGCGCGGCTGTAACAGTAGCCGGGACGGCAGCAAGATGGACCATCTTGCTGAATCGGTCCACAAAGACAACGATGCCTGTCCTCCGCTTGTTGTCGGGCGGAAGACCGAAGACAAAGTCCATGGACATGGACTGCCAACACTCCGACGGAGTCGGAAGTGATTGAAGAGGAGCCTGCGTAAACGGCGCAGGCTTCACGCGCTGGCAAACTTCGCAAGCACGAACGTACTTGCGTACCCACTTATACTGGTGGTGCCAGTAGAAGTCACGCGTGAGAAAAGTGTATGTCTTCTCACGACCCGGATGCCCTGCCGTAGGGGCATCGTGGTACTCGAACATGATCCGCAGCCGCAGATCATGATCATTCGGAACGACAATGCGATCCGCATTGTCGTCTACTGCACTGTACAGCAGTAGCCCTTCGTGTACACGATAGCGGTGTACACGGGCTCGAAGGTGAGGGGTTAGCTTCCGACGTGCCTCGTCGGAAGGTGCTGCGAGGAACTCCAGCAGCTCCTTCGCGTCTGCATCCCTTGCATACGCGTCCTTCACGTCGTCAATCAACGTTGACGACGGCACACTTGTCCTCACGACGCCAACACTGTTGACGTCGACCGTCTCCGCATAATCAGGTCGACGCGATAACGCGTCGGCCACTACGTTGAGTCTTCCGGGTTTGTACTCCACCCGGAAGTTGTACTCCGCGAAGAAGGACAACCATCTCGCCATACGTTGCGAGATGTGCGGCGACTTAATCGCCGTACGCAGTGATGCGTGGTCGGTGTAGACCACGAACGGTCTACTCCCAAGTAAATACACTCGGAACTTTGCGAGTGCATACTTCATGGCAAGGAGCTCCTTGTCATGTACGGGATAGTTACGCTCAGCTGGCTTCAGCTGACGCGACTGATAGTAGACCACACGATCACGGCCCTCGTGATCGTGTGGTCTACTATCAGTCACATGATCACATCTTTTCGCGGTATCGGCGTCTGCGCCGGTATCGTCGCATCGTTCAACTTGTTGTACGCATGAACGATGCGCCAGCCGCCCTGTGCCTTCTTGACACAGAACGTCGGGGCACTGTGCGGGGACTTTGACTCCCGCACTTGACCTGCAAGACGACGACTCTCGAAGAAGTCGTCGATCGCTTGAACTTGTTCACGCGGCAGTGGCCACTGCCTTGTAACGCAATATTTCGTGCCCGGCACGAGATCAATCTCGTGCTGTACGCCCTTGTCCTTCGGAAGCTCCGAAGGAATCTCGTCCGGGAGTACATCCTTGTACTCCCGCAGCACCTCATAGTAGGGACTCGACTTCAACGAGTCCCAACTCTACTCCTCGAAGCGCTGCTTCTTAGTCTTCGCACTGAGGGTGTCATCGCCCTCAGTGATCCCATCGACGACGAGCTTCTTCAGCTCCTCGGCCTCGCGGTCCACCTTCTCAACCTCTGAGAGGATGCAAATTTGTTCGATGCGTCCATCGAACAACTCTCGCGCAAAGCCCTTCCAGTTCATGACTGGAAGCGCGGTCAACGCCGACGCACTCGTCGGCGGATTCTCCAACCGCATCCTCTGGTACTGCAATCCAGTACCAGTACGTGTCAAGACGTTCAGCGTCTCGACACTCGGTGTCTGCCGCGCAGAAACACCAGTCTCAGTCTCCGGCCGAGACTCGCGCAGCTTCAATGGCTTGCGCCGCGAAAGTCTTCCCTGAAGTCGCGCTTCAGGTGCTCCGCGTCCAAGGGGCTCTGCCTTGGACGGGTCGTCTTCGCAATCGTCAGCGGACTCGCTCCGCTGACTCGCACTATCAAGCACCGCTTGAGTGCCGCTCATCGCGTGCAGTCCTCCTGCACGTGAGCTCGCAGGTTGTTCGGGTGCTGGACGTTTGCAACCGCCAGCACCTCCTGCCGCGTGGTCAGCTCCTGCTGCCACGCCTCCATCAACTCCGCGAGCTGATGGAGCCTCCGCATCGTCGACTATTGCAGTCGACGTGTCTTCGCTAGCCTTGTGTGCTAGCGGGCCTTTGTTTGTATCATCGGCTCCCGGAGCCGATGTACGATCGCTAGTTCCTTGAACTAGCCGCGCGTCTGTCACGTCAGCCATCGCAGCTGACGTCTGTCCGTCGGTTCCTTGAACCGGAATTCTATTGGCTTCGTCAGCCATCAAGGCTGACGCGCAATCGTCGACGCGACCCTTGGGGGCTTGAAGTACCTCCAAGGCTACCGGTAATACCGGTAATACCGGTAATACCGGTACGTTACCATCACTCAGGTGATTCACATTCACCTGATTTCTGAGGCGACCCTTCGGCTCAGACTCAGACATCTGAGCCGACACACACTTTCTCTCAACGACTATCTGAGTCGTCGAGCGTCGCCGGCGGCGATTGGAGGCAGCGGCGGGCGCTGCTGCCTCAACCGGGGAGTCACATGCATCGGCCGATGCATGCGTAGCACTGACAGGGCCATCGCTCTCTGTCGCGCTCATACTATTGAAGCGTACGACCGTACGCTTCTCCCAGTTGATCACCGGGTCATGCCGTGCAAGCCACGGCATGCCTAACACCAAGTCGAACTTATCGTCTAGATCCAAGACGATAAGATCTTCCACAAACGTCCTTCGTTTGTACGAGAAGCGCACACGGACCACGCGCTTCTCGGTCCTCACGGTGGCACCTGTTGCCAACCGCACCTCCAACACGCCGCGAGGCGTGTCGGCCTCTTCGAAGTCCATACTTCGAAGACTTCCCTGTCGAACAAAGTTGTTCGACGCGCCCGAGTCCACCAGGGCACGAAGAGAGTTAACTCTCTTCGACATAACATTCAGGATGACAAGGTTTGGCTTGTCATCTTGCAACTTGCAGCGAGAAACCTTCTCGCTGGGGGCAGCAGTCCTCATCGTCGCGTGTCCAAGTTCGACACGCGAGACTGCATCACCAGTAGGACGCCCCGCGCCTACTGGTCCTTGGCGTTTTGAACGCCCGCCCGGATGCACACTCGCTGTGCATTCGCGTGCAAAGTGACCGATGTTACTACACTTGTAACATCGTACCTTGAAGCCCTTACGCTGCTGTTGACCAGCAGTCGTAGCACTCGAGAGGTCCATTGGCTCCGGACCTCCCGCCTTCAGTACAGGACGCGCCGGCTTCGGCGCGTTCGCATGGAGTTTAGCTTGACGCCGGCTAAACTCCTCTTGCATCGCAAGGCTTATGGCTTCCTCGAGAGTATTCGGATACTCTCGAAAGAGGTATGTCTTGACGGGACCGTCTCTCAGTCCCTTCATGAACGTGACGACCTTGGTCGCCTCGTCGACCGGGTTAGCTACTATGTTCGATACCAAGTATCGAGCACGCTGGGCATAGGAATGCACGTCATCCTTGCCCTGCTGCAGATCGAGGAACTCCGCCCTCGATCTGAACTCGTTCTTCGGAGGCTCAAACGCGAGCTTGAGCTCCTCCTTAAAACCTTCGTACGTGCTGAAGCACGTAGGATCCGAGAGTCGGCGCCCATAGGCCCAACTCCTCGCGCGTCCGCCCAAGCATGACATGGCGAACGCGACCTTCGACATCGGGTCGACGATACGTCGAGCCGCAACGGCTGTGTCGAGTTCGACAAGCCAACGAAGGAGGGTCTCGTCCTCCTTCCCCGCATAGGTACTCACGTGGAGTTTCAACGACTCCACGCGTGGCTTCGGGGAAGCCACCGAGGCAGCAACATCTCGTTTCTCCTTAACAATGTACCCCAAAACAACACCGTGTTGCTCTGTCGGCGATAGCGTGCGAAGCATCGCCGCTACCGCTGCCTCTCCAATGACTCTCGAGAGTCGTTGGAGCGCCTCCCACTCTGGATCCGACAGGTGGGGGCAGTCCGTGCGCGTCACGGACTGGTGTGGGGTCCCCGTGGACCCCTCATCCATGGGGGAGTTCTCTACCCCGCGTTCGTATGACTCCATACGAACGATCAGCAGTCGGTCGTGGGACGGACTACAAAGTGCTACCAGGTGTAATAGGTCTACTAAGGCCTATTAGGTGGCGTACACGTGCGCTTACGTGTATGAGGAAGCGTGCAATTAATTAGACTTAATTTAATTATACTTACGTCCGTAAATATAATTAAATCAAATATAACAATATTTATACTGCAAATACCGTAAAATGAGAACTGTTATTGAATTTGGCATAAGCCAATTATGGACCTCCTAAATCTGATTGCTATCTGTTTCTAAAGGTTCTGTCAATGTGTGGTTGACAGAATTCTGATTTCTTCTAAGAGCACTGATTGGTAGAAATACGTCACTTTCTACCAATAACATGCGTAAATGCACGCGAGCCATCCAATGATATGGCCCGCCCATGTATCCATTGGTGTGCTCCACACACCAAGGCCTGAGGTCCGTTTCCAACCTCTAACAGTTAGCGCAACTGTTAGAGTTACAAGTGGTGTAACCACTTGTACGTGTAACCCTGTTACAGTAAATGTATGTGTTTAACTATCTAACATAGTAAAACCAAGTGAAGTCCTACTTCAAATGCATAACGTGTGGCTCTCAGCCACACACACTCCCTCGAGTGTCTGTACATCAAATATGTACCTTACACAAAGTGTATCCATGTGTGGAACACACCAGGTGTAAACCCGTGTAACCCCGTTACACGTGCAATGATGCAAATTGCATCATGCAATTGGGGGGAAGAATTCGAAATTCAAACAGTTAGTGTGAACCACATTGGCGTGAGACAGACATCACCTCCTGAATATGCTAAGCCTGATACAGCCGATTTTGAAAGGTTATAAGCAGGAAGTAGTTTTCAGTTTCTGTGCGGAGTCTGTATAAGCTCAGTCACTTTACCATATAACAGCTCATTTTAATTTTTGTCGCAAAACGATATGGCACATCGCCCGTCCGCCTATTTCTACGTGATCTCGCCAGTCATGGACACTGTCTCACGTCACTCAGTAGGCCACACAACAGTTTCAAACGTGAAGCGCTCGCCCCCCCCCCAAGGCATTCTAAAGCGCAAGAGGGACTACGAAGACGTCCCGAATGCTCACTCTCTCCGCAAAAGGTTTCGCACGGCTTCGCAGCGCTCGTCCGACGAGTATCTCATGAAGAGGATTAAGGCCTACAAGCGATGGCACGGCAACGCCGCCGTCACAAGTGCTATCGTCACCAGCATTGCCTCGCGTGAAGGGATACAGCTACCAAGCGGCACTGAACTAAGTCGCGGGTGGCTGTACCGCTTCCAACAACGCACTGGCTTATAGTATTGTGTCGAAGATGGATTTGAGATTTGTACTTAATTAAGGTAATACAAAGTAGTACATTTGGAGAGGAACAGATTCCATCTGTTCCTCTATAAATATTCGCAGCTCGTAGACTCTATATGGTCCACCCCGCCGAATACGAGGTGCACGACTGTATATGTCTGCCTTCCAGCCTGTCTCCGCGTGATTCTCCATTGTTCTGTAGAATCTCTCCCACTCTTTGCTGCTGCGGTCTCTCCGAAAGTCCCCATTCCACCACCATTGCTGCTCTCATGGCAATGAGCTCCGTTAGAATGTTTGGAATCCCGATGCCCCCCCGTGTGGCTGGCAATTCAGCTACCGCTTTCTGTATCCACCCTTTTGGGGGCTTGTCCGGCATCGATAAAGTGGACTTCCATACATAATGCCGTATTCGAAGATCAGCTTCCTTGACAGGCGCCTCTGTTGGCCATGCGTGCCTCCCCACATAGAGCACTTTGGGTAGGATAATTGCCGAGGCTATCATCGCTCGTTGGTGAACCGTGTTGGTTTTGGTTTCGGCCAACGTGAGACGCACTTGTAGTGCTTCGAAAGCCCGGGTCCATGCCACCAGTGTCGTGTCCTGAACTCCAGCGATATGGCACAAGTACCTGAGTTCCTCCACTTCGCTCACTGTGTCACTTCCTGCCGTGTGTGTCGCTAGCTGGCTGTCCCGTTGAATTACGTCCAGTTGATCCCCTCTTCAGCTGAGGACTTAGTTACATTCAAATTGAGACCTGAGGCGGTCGAGAACCGCCTAATCGCCTGAATGGCCGCCTGTTGCATCGCGCTCGACTCGAGGTACACTGCAGTGTCGTCCGCGTAACCCGCTACGACCAAAGGATCCAACACGTTGCCCTTGTCGAGCATTATACCCGTTATTTCTTGTGTCCCTTGGATTTCGTCATATAACACCTCCACTGCAATGATGAAAAGTAAGGCGCCAGTGGGCAGCCCTGCCTAATGCCGCTCGACATCGAGATGGGTCTGGATAACTCACCATTCGCCAAGAATTTGACTGTCGTATTGGTGTGGATCCTGTCAACCCAATCACAAAAGCGATGTGGAAAGCCCTTATGCCGCAGCACTTCAAGTAGAAAAGTCCTGTCAAGTGAGTCATACGCCTTTGCAAAGACAAGCATCAAGACTTGCGCTTGTGCGTACGTCGGGTCCTCCTTGCACCAAACCTTAGCCGCTTCGTATAAGTCTATAGCCTCATGGATCGTCCTTCCGGGTACGAAGCCGAATTGAGTTTCGTGTACCAGTAGTTTGACGTGTCTTCTCAATCTCTGCGCCAGTATTCGTGTCAACACTTTATAGTCAGTGCTGAGCAGTGCTATGGGGCGGAAGTTGAGCGGGTTAGTCTTGTCGCCTCCTTTGCTGATGTTGAAAATGAAAGCTTCAAGAAAAGAGTCGGGAACCGTCCTCGTGGAGAAGCATTCGTTGTACAGTGCCGTGAGAATTGGAATTTTTTCCACCTGATAATCCAAGTACCACTCGTTACCCAAACTATCCGGTCCACACGTTTTGCCTCTCTTGCATATGTTGACTGCTGCTGCCACCTACTCCTCCGTAATGTCCATGTCCAGATCCGATAGGTCCGGCCTCGTCCACTTGTGGCACCATTTTTTCACATATTCCACAGCTACCTCCTGCGGTACCGCTTCCCCATTAAATATTGGTTCCCAGTTGTCTGCAAGCACGTTTGCTTTATCATGATACCCCCGGGTCGGTCCTCCTCTTGTGTCTTGCAGCTCGGGGATGATGTTATCCCCGTACTTAGTGCATATCCTCTTGAAAAAAAAATCTAGTCGAGCGTTTGGTGTTCCACGCGTTTTGGTCTAACACGAGTCGTCTCCTCAGCGTTCTACGCATAGTCTGAACCTCGTGAAACTTCCGTATTAGTCCTTGTCGCACCTCGTCCGCTTCCGCTTCCATTCCGCACTTTCTCAATTGCTGTTTCTATCGTTTTATGCGCTGTCTGAATCCTCTGGTGGTTCTTCCTCTGGCCATCTTTTTCAGATGTTTTAAGTCGTTCACAATGCTGACCTTGAAAGCGTCCCAAGTGGAAGCTGCGTCCTGGGCGTGCGTTGTTGCCAGAGTTTCCTTCAAATTTTGTAAGCGTGTCGTTATCAGGCTGCATATGCTGCCTGCACGAAACCCTGAACTGGATAAATGCGTGGCCTCTTGACCCCCCCGTATCGCTCCTCCTGGTCGATGCAATTCCAGCAAGACCTCTGCGTGATCTGCTCCGCATGGCGAGTCCATCTTAGTCTGACCACGCACCATTTTCTTCGCTCTAGCACTTACATACCACCGATCGAGCCGCAATGACCCGAAGGCTCCGGACGCAGCTTTGTGTCAATGCGTATGATTGGCCACCGCGTATCGCCTCACCTCTTCCTTATTGATTCTACTTGGCATGTTATAATAACCCGCGTCCATCATGTCATTGCGCTGTATGAAGGTTCCGAGTTCCGTTGCCCCAACGTCTTCTCTGCCTGCTCCACCGATTCTGTCGATCTCCGTATTGACCACACCGTTGAAATCTCCTCCGCTGATCACTATCGCCTCCTCCGGGAAGACGACGTTCACTAGCCGTTTAAAAAAACTCTTCCGATCTGCAGGCTGCGAAGGCGCGTAGATGTTCACCAGTATAACTGGTAGCTCCCCTAGTGTGCCTGAAATCATTATCATATTCTCATTCCAATGTTCCGTTCCCCACGGTCTCGCCTGCGTGAAGGCTCCGTAGGGATTAAGTAAGATGGCCACCCCAGCGCTCCGCCTCTCGTCAGATTACGAGAAGACAGTGTTGTCCCCATTTTCCGCTTAATGCCCCACATAGCCACGTATTGTGCTGCAGCTTCGGCCTGTTCTTCTTTTTGGAGGTGTGTTTCTTGAATAAAAATGACGTCCCTATTGCCGCGCCCGTGTTGTTCCTTGAGTCCCTGTAGATGTACGCCTAGGTGGTGCATATGGGATGCGAGGCCTCTCACATTGAGCATAGTCAGCCCTATAGTACGATCATTGGCGTGCACACTGCTCTCCTTGGTCACTGCCGTACTCCTCCGTAGTCTCTTTTCTTTTCTCTTCACTTGATTACCTATTCTCGTAAATGCTTTCTGTGTATTGTCGTGGTTGATCTGTGCTGGAACAATGTTGTAGTACTGCGTCAACTGTACTTGCTCCGCTCTTCGTCTTTTTCCCCCAAGGTACTTATTCATAAGCTTGGTTACTCTTCACGCCGTTCTCGGCTGCCTGACCGCTGCCCGGCTGCTGCTGCGCTGTCGCACCTGCCTTCGCCCCTGTCTGAGTGTTCTCGTTCTGCATGTCCGTTCCTTTGTCCTTTATCTGCCTTTGAGTCCTCATCCATAATCGTGGTGTAGTCCCGGTCTTGTCTTGCTCGTCTGTGCAGATCTCATGCGCTTTGTCGCTTTCCAATATTTCCTCTTGTGCCGTGCTACCATTACATACACTCTTGCCCATCATTCGGATCTCTGTGACCTGTTGGTGCTGAACCTCTCTGTGGCTACCTTTGGCCTCTTCAGGGAGTACTATCAACCCCTGTGTACCCATACTGGTAAGCGTATCGTTGTGTTTAAGAGCTTCACCGCCGTCCTCTCGTTCCAGTAAGGTAGGTATTGAGAGAGTCATTGAGTCCTGCCAATCCTTGCTCGCTTTCCTGAGCTCCCGTAGGACCTTCGCTGCTATCTTCGCTAGCCCCTCAGGATCTCGTTGCGCCATATTCGGGGACTTGCACTGGTGCTTTGCCAGAATGGCAATACGTAGCGATTCTAACTCCTGTTGCCGTCTGCTGTAATTCTTGTATTTTTCCTCCTCATACGTGACTGCCTGGAAATGATTCCCATCGCTCTTCCATCTTAGTACCAGAACTAGTGGCAGAATCCCTGCCCCAGTTAGCTCTTTTAACAGAGTGAGAGCTGTCGTGGTCGGGATGTGGTGTACCGACTCGAAGCTGTCTCCATCCCTGCCTTGTACTGTGCGACTCGAGTATGCTTGCATTCGCGTGGTACCCACTGGGTCCACATCTAGCACGTAGACATTCTGTCTTGCGTGCATGACCATGCCCTTGATATGTAGAGGACGGACCCAATATTGATGGGCTACTCCGGTTGTGGCAGACTTGTTACGCTGAGCAGCATAGTGGTTAGCTAGGGCACAGAGTCGAACTTCCTGTGGTGCGTCTTGGAGATGTACTATTCCACTGGCTGTTAGTTCAACATCGAGCTCCTCTGGCCGTACTCTTGCTGCAAGTAGGAGAGTTTTTTTTTTTATTCTTTTTTCGGCTATTTTCATTTCATGGTCATTTCGGCTTCTTTTCATTTATTTTTAGCTACTTTTTATTTTACTGGATTAATTGTGTTTACGATGGTTCAATTGCACCTTCTGGTGTTTTTTTTTATTTTTTTTTTGTTTTATCTTCTTTTTGGTCTTCTAATTTTTTAAGTGTAATATGCACGTAGTCGTTCTTGGTGCCCAACTAGTTTGGTACGATGTTGCGTCCCATTTGGAAAGAAATGTTGATTGTCCTCGTCAATGACTCTGCTTCCACGATAGTCACCACGTTCTTTCCATGGTCCTCGTAAACAATCTCCCAGTATCGTTTCCCTCTTCGGAACAATGGGGGCTTGATCTGTCCGACGTAGCTCCGTTGGGACTCCTCCCCATCTGCTTCAGTAACTGTCTTCTCGACTAGAACACTCCAATTGATCACATTTGCTGGTTTATCGACCAGTCGTTTGATCAATGCGTCAACAGAATACTGCGGCTTGCGCAAGCCATCCCGTTGTAGACAGTTCTGTTTTTTTTTTTTCAAGGCCTTCCTGGTGGCTTTCTCGCTTGTAATCCTCGAAGCTTTAATTCTAAACCGATGTTGTCGACGAGATGAAGACATGCTAAGACATGGACACACAGCCAGCCCGTCTGGAAAAACTCATTGCAGTTGCACTTGTCTTTTGACGTATCGAACGGATCTCCTCAAGCGACGATGCTGGGGAGCTCCAGTTGTGTTCATACGGAGCACGATCCATTATCTTCACCATGCGCAACGAAAGAGAGTTGAGCTGAACATTCAGAACAGTATCGGTCTCTTTCAACGTCCCCTCTACCGAGCTCTTGTAGATTTTCGTGCGGGACCAACTTACTTTGACACCATGTCCGTTTTCATCGCTAACAACATAATACTCATCATTGAAGAATTATGCCTCGATTCGCAGAATGTCTCGTAGCGATTTCCCTGTGTGTCGTGGGTAATGGTTGTCATCTTTGCACAATAGAGCTGCTGCTGTTAAGAGCTCCCCCGCTTCAGTACCCGCTGCCAAGTGACGGATCGGATCTGTCCTAATGTCCTTGGCACATTGCACTAGAATTTGTTGTAGTGTAGATACTAGAACATGACCTGTAGAAGCACTGAGCTGTTTCACCGCCGTATTCTTAATTGTGTTTTGGTGCGACTCGATTGGGTTTTGGTTCGGGACAATTCCGGGAGCATCCCTAGCAGTACAGAACCACAAATTCCACGTGTCCGTGAGATACTCATTGCCCAACTATGTTGCATATTCATCCTCTCCAAGGTCGCTCCAATTGTGGGTGACTAGCCAAGCGCCGCCGCTACGCGGCGGTGGGGTTGTATGTTTTGTCGCAGTGGGAGGGCCACCCGCCGAAGCGTAGCGAAGGCGGGTAAAATCGATTCTTTACGTCTATTGAAGAGTTTAAACTTTTGAAACAGATTTTAAACCACCAAACACTGTAAAGGATAAAAAATGACACTAACCAAAAATTACTAACGTTTTGGATTTATCCTCTTTGAAACTTGCACGCCTTGCTAGCTATCCTTCTCACATGCACATCCTCCAATGTTCAATATAAAGGATTACTCACGCTTCCCCGTGTAGGTTGTGCATCATTTTTGTATACACCCCATCAGGAGCTTCCAACTCCGGGTAGTCTACCAGCACCTTAACTTTATCCTCACTGTAAGTATGGAAAGTGCCACGTACAATTGGCCGTCCTCCTCCGAATCCACAGATAGAAATTTGCAGGAAATCGTGAAAACTTCGTGACAAAAGCATCATAGATACGTCATCGTTCCGTGTCGCTATCTAGTATTACATTCATCTCTAGCTATACATGTTTCATGCTAAAGATACTCATCGGTGTGTTTATCGCTTTTCCAGCTCGCACATTGCTCTCTATTGCCGTGTGTCTTTCTGTATTTTACTTCACTACCACGCAGAGCATCCTCAGCTGCGCTCCAATAACTAACCAATCCCCTGACCATATCAATGTCATCGTGGCACTCGTGTTCACATTCAGTACTGTACCTTGTTTACTTGTTCTCTTCACCTTAGGTGATGCTATGCCGCGCGTGTCGTTACTACCCATTCCGGTTGCGTAGTGTATCCCTAATTATGTCATTCATACCATGACAATTTACTTTGGTGTGTTATGTAATCATATTCCTGTTAAAGCAGTGCTTTTACTATGCTCTCCATACTAAACCTTCCGGAATAAGCTGATCGTTTAATTTTTTCGCCACTGTTATTTATCTGCTGATGGGTCATGGACACACGCAGCATTTGTTGTCCACGTTGCCCCACCGCCGCTTTGAAAACAACGCCTACGTGGGTTCTGTATGTGCCTAATGTTGTCCACATAATATATGTAAATCACAATACTTCGTTTGAGTCATTCAAATCATGAAAAAGTGACTTAAATTATCAAAACACCAATAGTGACCAAAATTACTATTTCAACCAATCAAAGAACTGTATTTGAGCCTATTCTTCGTCTCTTTTGGTGCGCTTGGCACGGTAACGTGGGTTCAAGCCGCGGCGACGACGACGACGCTTCTTCTCACGGTCCTCGCGCAGGGGGAGTACTGGCTGTGGAGGTGGGCCCATCGCCATGGCGACATGGGCAGCACTCTCAGCCCGTCGCTGCAGCTTCGTCAGCGGAGGCGAAGGCGGTTGTTGAGGAGGTGGCACCGCCGATGCCAAAAGGCGCGAGAGTCCGACCCACAGGCGCACTTTAGGCACCGCCTGGCGCCCGATAGGGCCCCTTCTTTTGCGGAGCTGGTCCACGGCAGGCCCACCTTGCAACAGGCACAGGTGCCAAGTTGTTGCCCGCCGTTAAGGGACATCGGTGGCGGCACGATGTGCGCCCCACACGTCGGGCAGTCGTAGGGTCCTGGTAGGTTCATTGAAAAGGTTGAAATGCAATTATTTACTATCTAGCCAATTAAAATCAAGTCAATTAATATTTAAATTTATAGTTTTGTCGGTTTAAATATTTAAAAAATAAAATTCAGTATAGTATGCGTACTGTTACATAATGATGCATTTTTATCTAGTAGGAGGTGAATGCAATACCACGGACGTAAATACCTTCACTGCGCACCGGTAGCGGGGGTGGGGGGCCGCCTTCGCTTCGCTCGGCAGCAAAGAATTATGCAGTGGCTAATGTATACCACTTAATTTAGGTAAACCACAAAAAAACATTTCAGCCAATCAAATCGCGTACAGCGATCACCGTTTTGCGTGACGGACGGACAGCATGCTCGTCTAGTACTTGTTGTAGGATTAGCTCCAACAGTGCTTCAAACAGCTCTTTTGAGCGGTAGACACTGAGATAATCAAGTTGTGGCTGTTGTGGTTGCACTTCGCCGTCTACCTCGACTGACATGCTACCTCAGGGCACACGACATGCGCGTGCCTTGAGAGGCATGCAATTGAAGTGGAGCGAAAGAGTGCATGTGATTGGCGGATCCTTTTGTATCGTGAGATGTGATTGGGCGTGCGGCTTCAATTTACACGACATGTGGTGATTTGCGTATGCATTGACTGGGTCACCGTGTCCGTTGCAACAGGCCGTGTCCGTTGCAGATTACGGTCAAGTGAATGAAGGGAGGTACAAGGTACTAATAGACATGGCATGTAGGAGGCATGTAGGAGAGAGATAAAGCAAGACTAGGACTTCTAACTAAATGGAATTCACTTTCGGATTTACATTCCAACAATCACTACACTACCAAGCTTCGGTCGCTACTCTCAATTGGTTATGAGCCCAAGCTACGCCGACAACATCGACAAGCTCGTGGAAGACAATTACTTGCACTGGGAGTTGAACATGCGGATGAAGCTCGCTCGGAAGGGTCTGCTCCCGCAGATCATCAAGCCCGAGTTCGACAAAGTGAGTGATCGCTCCACGGCGGAATGGACGACCAACGATCGGAAGGTACTTGGGGTTATCGCTGGAGACGTGAGTCTCACGTACCAAGTTTACGTCCGTGGAGCACTAACTGTCGCTGAGGCGTGGACGATGCTCGAAGAGCACTTCAACAAGAAGACGCTCAAGAACCGGCTTCTCGTCACCAAGAAGTTGAACAACTTCAAGATGGAGCCCGGTACCAAGTTCGCTTCCCACATCGATCAGTTCAAGGAGATCGTCCTCGAGATGGAGACGATCGGTGAGACTCTGGACGAGACTTGCCAGCTTGTGTTGCTCCTTGGCAGTCTTACGGACGAGTACAAAATGATCAGTACTGTCCTCGAGAACACACCCAACGTGACGTTGGCCTACGCGATCCAAGCCCTCTCTGGTGTTCAAGCCTCGGATGAATCGTCATCGTCTCAAGAGAAGGCTTTCGCTACGTAGAAGAAGGACTTCGGTGGCAAGCAGCGTTTCAAGGGCAAGTGCTTCTACTGCAAGACGCAATGGCACCGAGAGTTCGAGTGCCGGAAGAAGAAGGCTGATGAGGAACGAGGGCAAGCGGCGCGAGAGGAAGCGTCCGACTTCTCGTTCATGGCGACGGGTGCGATGACCAAGAGTGAATGGCTCGTCGACTCAGGTGCAAGCTCGCACATGACCAGTGTCCGGAACAAGTTCGTGTCCTTGAAGGAACTGAAGACGCCAGTCCGCATCACGATTGCGGATGGCACGAAGATCGACGCCGTTGCGAAGGGCACCGTCGGTATGAAGCTGATGGACGGGACGTCTATCACGCTGTCGGATGTCCTGTACATCCCTGAAGTTGAAGGAAGCCTCATCTCGGTGTCGAAGCTGGCCGAGAAGGACGTCACCGCGCAGTTCAGCAAGGACAAGTGTGTCTTTAGCTTTGGTGGTGCTACCGTCATGGAGGCGAAGCGCTGTGGAAACATCTACAAGTTGAAGACAGTGGGGGAGGAGGTGTGTCATGCTGCAACGACCACTCGTAAGGATCCATGGGCTGTTGTGCACGCCCGACTCGGCCACATCCCGTACAAGCGCTATGAGAAACTACTGACCATGGCAGAAGGAGTGCCTCGCATCACGGGAGAAGTCCACGGGGACGACGTGTGCGCAGGCTGCTGCATGGGCAAGATGAAAGCTGACGACTACCCGAGACATCCGGAGAAGCTCGTCAAGAGTGTTGGTGTGCTTGACCAGGTGCACTCGGACGTAATGGGTCCGATGCAAACCAAGACACCTGGTGGCTGTAGGTTCGTAGTGACCTTCATCGACGACTACTCACGCCACGTTACGGTCTACTTCATGAAGGCCTATTCGGAAAAAATCTGTCGAAGTTCAAGACGTACAAGGCCGGAATCGAGAACACGACAGGCAAGACAATCAAGCGCCTGCACTCGGACAACGGGGGTGAGTACACGGGTCGCCAGTTCAAGAACTACCTCAACCACTGTGGCATCAAACATGAGAAGATGGTGCCGTACACACCTCAGCAGAATGGACTGGCTGAACGGATGAACCGGACCCTCGTGGAGATGGCTCGCTGCATGCTCTATCATGAGAGTGTTGACAGAAAATGGTGGGCTGAAGCGGTTAACACTGCGGCCTGGATCATCAATCGGATCCCCAACTCGGTGAATGTGAAGACACCCTACGAGATTGTGAGTCATTCCAAACCACAACTCAAGAACGTGAAGGTGTTCGGTGCACTGGGATATGCTCACATCCCCAACGAGAAGCGTCGCAAGCTGGATGCAAAGGCATTTAAATGTCGGTTCATGGGATACGAGGATGGAGTAAAGGGGTATCGTGTACTGGATTTGTCAACTGGAAAGGTGCAAATCGTGCGCACCGTCAAGTTCATCGAGACGACCAACCCTGCGCACATCATGACTCGTGTGGATGGCGACGATGATGCAGACGCATTAGCGCCAACCATGGAGCAAATGTCGTTGACCGATTCCACGCAAATCGTCCCTACTGATGTTGAAGTTGCTGATGTGATTCCACTTCAACGTGACGTGAGCGTGGATACTGCAATGGTGCCATACGATTCGACATATCCAATGATTACTCGTTCGCGTGTTCGTCACATTGACGAGACGACGGATCCTGAAGAGGCAAGTACCAGGAAGAAGCAAGTCATCGATGCTCCATCATCGAGTGGAACAAAGCGTCAGAAGATGACTCAAGAGCGACCGAGGTTAAGTGGTAACGAGCTCGCTATTGTTGAAAGTGGACAGCTGATGGCTGCTACAGAGGAGGTCCCGAAGACGTACGCTGAGGCGACTACAAGTGCGGACCAAGATAACTGGAAGGAAGCAATTGCAAGTGAGCTCAAGTCGCTAACGGACAACGGTACCTGGAAGTTGGTGCCAAGACCAACGCACCAGCGCCCGATCGGTTGCCGCTGGGTGTTCGCGTTGAAGCGCAACGAGAAGGGGCAAGTGATGCGACACAAGGCTCGTCTCGTAGCCAAGGGTATTCACAACGACAGGGTATTGACTATGAAGAGACGTACGCGCCTGTGGCTTACCTGAAATTGATCCGAGCAGTGCTGGTCAAGTGTTGTACTGAAGGATTTGAGATCGAGCAGTGCGACGTGGATACGGCGTTCCTGTTCGGCAAGCTCGAAGAAAAGTTATATATGGAGTTGCCAGACGGTCTTCGGGAACTACTAGCACTGCTAGAGACTCAAGGTGAAGATGACGTCGTCTGCATGCTACTTCGAAGTCTGTACGGACTCAAGCAGGCGTCTCGTGTTTGGAACGAGACAATCGACAACCATCTCAAGAGCATGGGGATTAAGGCTACTGACGCTGACCCGTGCATCTACACAAGAGGTGAAGCTGAGGACGAGTGTATGCTGTGTCTCTACGTGGATGACATGCTGATTGCGTCGCGGGATAAGGCCACCATCGCGTCGGTGAAGGCTGGTATTGCTGAGAAATTCCGGATAAAGGACCTCGGACGAGCACGCTTCATTTTAGGCATCGAGATCGACTACGACATGGAGCGCAGTACGTTGGGCATCTGCCAACGAGCCTACACTGAGTCAATCATCAAGAAGTTTAGTCAAGAGATTGCTAAGCCAAGCCTGATGCCACTGGACCCGAGTCTTCTTTTGAATAAGGAGGACGGACCGCAGACCGATGAGGACAAGGCCAAGATGAAGTCGAAGCCGTACCGATCGCTCATCGGTAGCCTCATGTACCTGGCGTGCGGAACGCGACCTGACATCTCGGTTGCAGTGGCCAAGTTGAGTCGCTTCCTGGAGAACCCTGGTGAGAAACACTGGGATGCTGGAATCAAGGTGGTGCGCTATCTGTTGAAGACCAAGGACGTGGGCATCGTGTACGATGGATCACAAGGAACAGATCGCGTCGCCTACTCGGATGCAGACTGGGCTAGTAACCGCGACGACAGACGCTCGGTTAGCGGGACAATGCTTATGATGTGTGGGGCACCTGTGGTTTGGCACTCTTCATTTCAGAAGACTGTCGCCCTAAGCTCGACTGAGGCCGAGTACATGGCTCTGAGTTACTCCATCAAGGAAGCGGTGTGGATGCGACTACTTCTCAAGGACATTGGTGCAGAGCAAGTGGGGGCTACGGTGATCTACGAGGACACCCAAGGTGCCATGGCATTGGCGAAGAACGTCGGTTACCAAGCTCGGACCAAGCACATTGACATTCGCTACCACTTCATTCGTGAGAAGGTTGTGCGTGGTGAAGTCGAGCTGGAGTACATGGAAACCAAGAACCAGCTCGCGGACTAACTCACCAAAGGTCTGTCGTCGAAGACTCACCGTTACTTGATGATGCGGAGCAATCCGGTCCCCAAGCTCGAGACGTTGAATTGAGTGGGGGTGTTGTGGTTGCACTTCGCCGTCTACCTCGACTGACATGCTACCTCAGGGCACACGTGCCTTGAGAGGTATGTAATTGAAGTGGAGCGAAAGAGTGCATGTGATTGGCGGGTCCTTTTGAATCGTGAGATGTGATTGGGCGTGCGGCTTCAATTTACACGACGTGTGGTGATTTGCGTATGCATTGGCTGGGTCACCGTGTCCGTTGCAACAGGCCGTGTCCGTTGCATATTGGGGTTTATATAGGGATTTGTATTGGGAATTGTATACCGGTGATACAAGTGTGACCGTTGCATATTACCGTGTCCGTTGCAGATTACGGTCAAGTGAATGAAGGGAGGTACAAGGTACTAGTAGACATGGCATGTAGGAGGCATGTAGGAGAGAGATAAAGCAAGACTAGGACTTCTAACTAAATGGAATTCACTTTCGGATTTACATTCCAACACTCACTACACTACCAAGCTTCGTTCGCTACTCCCAATCGTGGCTTGATTATATCCTTGTAATGTTAGCATCTGTCATAATTCCTGTCTTTTTCCGAGCATTGCGGTCGAGGTGAGGCCAGTAATCTGGTAGTTTGATGTCGGGCCAGTTTTCTCTGAATGCGTTTGCAATCGCATCCGAATGGTCGAGCGATCCAAACTTCAAATCCAATTGCACGCCAAAGAAATCTTGGCATCTAGTTTTGCAGACGGAAACAATCTTGCATACGGGAACGCGGTTTCCGTTTTGACAAACATGAACGCTATCGGGTAAAACTTGTGCTGATACTTGAGCATAGACGGAAACCGTAATCCGTATGTCCCAAATGAAACAAGGGTCCAGCCTCCGAAATGAAGTTTGTATGTTCCATCCGTCGCTCCAAGTGCTTCTTCGTTTTGTCCAGTCATTGTACGAGATGCCGTGCGGAATAATATGCGCGAGGAAAAAATGATTCCGATAGAGCTTTTACCGCTGTCGAGTCTGTCGGCAAAGCAGTCCAACACCAAAAGGTCGTTTTGGTAATTAAATGACTCTCGAACAATACGTTGTGCGTCAGTTTGTGGTTTGTATCGCATTTTACCAAAGAGCGTCGCTGGGCTTGAACACAAGCGTGGTGTTGCCCAAAGCATGATATCCGCATAACTCGTGATGTTAAAGTCGCCGCTCCTTCAAGTCGGTGAGGCCGATTTTTTAGTTGCCCCATAGACGGCAATAGAGCCAAAACACTATCGGAACCAGTGTACCGCGCTTTCAATTCGTTTAGGCATGTCTGAGGCCCCTGACCACCCAGTATCTGGTTATCGATTTCTGGAAGTAATGCCTTGTGAATGCCAGTTCGTTGAGAAGCCAGTGGTGCTGGGGTTGTTGTGCGAATACCACTATGATTCAACCGAAATTTTCCATCTGGATCGAGCTTTATTCTTGCTTCAGCCGTACAATCCAAGTGGGCACCAGAGACGTTTGGTAACACTGTTGTTGTTGATCAAGGCAAACCGCGAATTTTAGAGTCTATCTAGCACCCCCCCCCACCCCTGGCTTCTCGTAGTGCTTCGAAGCGCACTGGATGCTCCATATAGTATTGTACAGAGGAATCAGGGTCTCCAGCAATGCCTCCCAGAGTTTCTTGAGTAGTACCAGACAAACGGGGTGTATCTCGACGTAATCCTTCATTACCTCCATCGCTATAAGAGGCACTATCATTTCCGCTAGAGCAGCTCTCTTCTCTAGCCGAATCGTCTGTGTCATCATCGTCGCTACTTTTGTTGCCATCTTCGTATGCACTTCCGGAGTCGCTTTCACGACAAGACACTTCATTACTGCTTCCGTCTGGCGATGGCACTCCGAAGTCGTAGTCTTCTACAAGAACCGAAGATGCGTCACTATCGGTACTGCGAACGCGCCGTCGAGGCACCATTCTTGACTGCCGACGTGTGATTACTCCGGCGAAGTCTTCACTTTCGCTTGAGTGCGGACTGTCATATTGCGTCGGGCGCTGACATCGGTAGTGCTGCCCATGTTATTATGTGAAAAACCAGGGGGGGCAGGAAGGCTTGGCGTGCTGAGTAGTAGTCGGTAAAAATAAAAATGAGAACCTCTACCACCCCGACGGGAATAAACCTTCAAGGCTACGACATTTCTACCACGATGCGTTGTTCATGGTTTCATTGAAATGACCTGACGGTCTTCCTGTGAAGTGTTGAATACGTAAGCGAAGCTCTTGTTAACCTTCCTCATATCCCACCTCTGCCGAAGATCCACTGTGGAGCAAGCTTCTCGTCTGCGTCCGCGTGCTGGGTGCCTCCATACCGGAAGGAGCGTGAGGAGAGGGTCTCGGACGCTCCAGCAGGATTCGCGACGCTCTTGAGTAAACGGTTCACGTATGCTTGGACACCATCTTCTCCACGAGCTGGTTCTCCCGACTGCGATGGCGCAGCGCCTTCAGGTTTGCCAAGCCTGCGAGATGAGCGTGCGCTCCCAACCCCATACGGGCTTGGCGCAGCTGGTGCAACGCTTAACCCATTTAAACCGAAGTATATTCTGTATAATACAGAAGAATGTTTTGACTTCGTTATTGTATGGGTGCTGCACTAGCAAAATTAATCCGTTGCAAGCCGTTTACCATGGTTGATGTCTTAGACACTGCGAAATGGAACATAAAGCTTGCTTTCGCGGTCATAAATGCTACAATGTATCCAACAGCTGTAAGATCTCTGGGCTGCTATTGGTTTAGAAATGATGTGCAATGAACGATGTCTGTCACAGATACTCTCACTAGCAATATCCCCCCGAATCCGATAGCAAAGCAGTTTTCGCGCCAGAACGACTGGCACTCCGCGTGGCGCGCCAAATGTGCGGTGGCGCGTTCCCACACCAACTTTTCGGCCAGTTCTAGACTAGACGGAAGTGAAGAAGAACTAGGATAGAACTGGCCGAAACGTTGGTGTGGGAACACGGTGAAGTAGAGGCAAATGAAGGTATGTATTTCAATGTGGCTTAGCTAATACTAGAGTAGCTAACTAACCTTATCGCTTGCTTACTCGTCGTCGCCGCGTTTGCGCTTGCGAAACCTGATGTTCTTCCTCAGGTGCCGAGGTATGGCAGTCCCGTTCGCCCACGAGTCGTGCCAAATTTGGTCGCACGTCAGTCTATTGTCAGTTTCTTCTCGACGTACGCAGTTGCAGAGGGGGACGTATCCATCGTGCAGCTCTTCACAAGCCAGGCAAAAAGCGGCTCTCGAAGCCTTTGACTTTTGGTGGGGCCATAGCAGAGCAAACCTTACAGAGGTGCTGACGTCGCTTCTCTTTGTATCGTCTCTCTTGCTTTTGTAGGTGGTGTTCAGCGAGGGGGATTGGGATGGATACGAGGTCTTCAGCTAGTTTGTTGCTGGACAAGCTGGCAGCGGTTACTGTCAGCAACTCGATGTGAAGGCGGCGCATGTATTCTGCATGGGTTGGTATGCGTTTTCCCTCCTTCTGCATCTTCAGCTTGTGAATGATAAAGCCGTTCACGATCGCCATGTCCACGAAACCGAAGAAAAGCTGCCGGTAATACTTCTTGAAGGCAACGCAGCGCTGGATTGAATAACGTTGCAGGCGCAGCTGGTCGTGGCGGTCTACGCCCCCCATGCCGCTATGGTAATCGACTAGCAGCTTTGGACACGGTACCACTTGAGACTCCGCACACCCCTTTTCTTTTCTAGTGACCGTGGTTGGCATGGTTGCACAACCCGTAGCAATGAGGTTCACCGGTTTAGAGTCCATCCAGGATACAGCAACTAACTCGGGGTGGTCCTTGCACTGCGCGATCCGGTAAGTCCCCCGCGGCATCGACACTGGCCGCTTCTTCTGTGTGAACGCGAATCCAGGCGGCCACCCAAGACGGTCGTTTCGGTGTGTTCCGACGTAGTAGTATCCTTTCTCCAGCAAAGCGATCGCTAGTGCACACGACGAGTAGTAGTTATCTGCAACAACAAGCCGTTTTCCTGGCTGTCCGTCCAGAGCTTTGGTGATGTTGCGAATGACAGCTTTCTGGGCCACCCCTTTGCCTTCTCTTTGGCTGCTTTCCGCTCTGTAGGGGTCTTCGCATTCTTGGATTCATCCGACGCTCCCATATAGACTTCTATGCTGGAACATACAGAACACCAATCGTAGCAGTCAGCCAATTCTGTATCCAACAGAACACTGTAATCCGTATAGCACAGCATAAACGATTCTGGAGAGCTTATTCTGTACAATACATAATAACAACTCAGTACAATAGAGAATACGCACTGCGAGCAGTATCCTGATTCCGCGCAGCATGTCATGTACACTTTTGTGCCGTACTTGTGAGGCTTGTCCTTGTTGTAAACTCGGACAGGGTTGAACTTACTTCGGTTGGGAATAGTCCCCTCGTCAAAGCTGATGCGTGCCCCCAGGCGATATCCTCGCCGAAATGTCTTCTCTAGTGTCTGCAGTACAGGCCTCACCTTCCAAGCTCTGTCAGTCGTTGAAACTCCCGCAGAAGAGCTCTGGAAGTGGAGGTAACGCAAGATGGTAGTGAACCGATCTCGACTCATGTATCTGCTGAATGTGCCTCGAGGTATCGCTCCGTCTCCTTCAGTCCGCCAGTGTTTGTCAAGACCATCCGTGTGGCCGCACAACGATCGCGCAATGAGCAGACCAACAATGTGTAGTATCTCGTGTGCCTTGATCGATCTCGTCTTCGTCAGCTTTTCAATCAGAGCCTCTAGGGACTGCGCTTTCTTTGTGGGGTCCTTGGCCTGAACCTCAAGCTGCTTTGCGTGTTGCGCAGCTGCGACACTCGGAATGCATTCAATGCGGTAGGCCTCGGACTCCTTCGCGATGTGATACCACAGTTTCTTGGGGAGAAAGTAGAAGAACATACCCAACGGTGAGCTAGCGTAAGCTGCTGCTGATCTCGTTATCCCCCACGTTCCATTGTATATATCTCCTGCTCCCTCAAGCTGTAGCTCTCCTGGATTATACAGAATTATCAAAGTCTTGTGTTAGGATGTCCACCCGCTACAGAATAGGTAGAGGTTGAAAAAAAGCACGTGGTAAGTCACTTACCACTGTGGTGTTGGTCGTATACTTCCCAACCCGTAGCGGCCATTGCGCGCATCGCCATGTCATCTTGTGCGAATTCGCTGCTGTCATCTTCAAACTCAGAATCCGATTCCACTTCACTTTCATACGTATCCGACACATCATCAGGGGCGTCAACAGGATCGCTGACAGACTCGATTTCTTCTTCAGGTGCCAACGGATGTTCACCAATGTTCACATCGTCTGATTCAACAGGTCCAAACAACTGCTCAGCTCTCATAGCGTCAATGAAGTGGACAGAATCAAAAGCATCAAGAGCAATTTCCGCGTTCACCAGCATTGTACCACTTTGCTCTGTATCTGCCGCCACACAATCTTCCATGTCACCAGCTTGTTCTGTATCCTCCGGCACACCCACCGTGACGCCTTCAGCTTGTTCTGTATCCTCCGGCACACCCACCGTGACGTCTTCAGCTTGTTCTGTATCCTCCAGCACACCCACCGTGACGTCTTCAGCTTGTTCTGTATCCTCCGGCACACCCACAGTGACGTCTCCAGCTTGTTCTGTACCCGCCGCCGCTGTGGTCTCCGTAGCACCAGCTGACAGGGATGGTGTGGGCATTTGTTTTTGCGCGGCTGCGTATGCAGCTTGCTTTCCCATTGGCGGCCGTCCGAGGTTGAGTGAGCGCTTTGGAGGAGCAGGCAGCAGTGTCTGTATCAGTCCCTCTCGCTTAGCAAAGGCCCATAACGCTTGTGAACCTGGTACATTCAGCATTAGCAAAGCAAAACTCAACTGTATAGCAGGAAATACGCACCAACGAAGTACTGCTCTCCAGCGTCTTCCTTTCGAAGCCGACCCTTCACCTCCGGCTTGACGTATGTGTACTCCGTGTTCAGGCCTGTAGGCGGTCTTGCTTTCCATCCCTTCTTGATCAGCGCGCGCCACAGGCGCTTGAACTCCTTCGGATCAATCCACTCCGTCATACCTTGACGAAGTTACGAAATGAGTGGCTTCAGTGTGTGGCGGAGGGAGCGCGGGAAAGGGATGCAAACAGAATTCTGAAACCTCCAGTCACTTTATACTGTCTTTTCTATGCTATAAAATTAATGCCCGTCTATCTCCCCCTCTCGGATCCACAAAGATAAACTGCCCCACCCCCACCTATACAAACTTTCATATGCGGAAAATATCTGTCACCTTTCATGTATGTAAGCTTGTGACATACTTCCTACTGTCATATTACATATTCTGTAGGATACAGAATCTCGGTCTAGAAGGGTTAACTAGGTTAGATCAGCATCCAGCAAATCGGTGAGCGGGATACCAGAGCAGCTTGCGGCGACTTCGGATCAGGAAGCTGGCTGAGCATTGAAGTCATCTTTAGTACAAGGAGGCGCTTTGTTAAGTACACCTCCTTTCTCTCTTTTCAGACAGTGCTTGTCCAGAGTTTTACTCTGCTTCACAAGCTGTTGTTCCGTAGGTACGCTTAGATGAGGATAAAGATCAAACAGTCACAGCTTCACGTTTCTATAATACGAAACGGCAGTATTGCGCGCAAGTTTGCCCGTCTCACCGTCATGTGTGGCCAGGTAGAACCCAAAGCAGTCCAAGATTGAACCAACACGCTTACTAGTAGTATCAACCGCAATGATAGTATAGACGGCTACTAGGGTCACTGGCCCATCATGAAGCATACGCTTAAAAGCACTGACGGCGGTGCTACGGGCTTATTGCGTGTTCGCTGGCACAAACGCTGTCAAACTCATGTTTACTTATTCTGCTTTTTAACTGTGAGCTTCCCCTACTACTAATGATCCTGTTTAGATGTCTATTCTAGGACAGTACCGAGGTATCACTTTTTGGGGTCAAACTCAGCGCAGGTCCACTCGTGCGCAACTCTCTTTTTAGGTCAAATCCTGCGTAAGTTGTGCAGGGTTTGCCCCTTGAAAAAGGCCATAATAAGTATATTGGTTAGCACTGTAAAAACCTATTGTGTATTGGTGTGATATTTTATTTGTTAATTGAGGTGAACCTGTAATAGATGCTCCGTTTGTTCTTTAACTTAGTACGCCATTTAGGGCGTGCTCTTAGATATACCGTTGTCTATCGGGTGACGTGGGTTCAAACCCCACTCCTGTAGAGAAGCTCGATGGTTAAGGGTCGTGTGCAAAGCCTCTGTCAGATTTGAGACATAACTAAGGACATGGGTCGTCCGACACGCTCTTCGGAGTGAGTCTCCTGTGATTAGACTTGGCTGAATTATCGCGAGTATTAACCCACCGCGAGAGATCAGTCGCTAAATCGTTTGGCAGATGGTAAACGGTATCGTTCTCTGGGAACAAACGTTTTCGTTTAGCTAGAGCTCTACCTTTAAATATTATGAGAACAAAATCGTTTTATAATGAAAGCAAGTCAATTTTTATTCGCTATACATTTTAGAAAATAAGATTTCAAAAAGTATCCATCGATTCAGATTTCGTTAGTTTTGGTTATCATTGCTTGAATTAAATAGAATGAATAGAGAAATTTGAGTAACTCCTTAGTACTCGGGTGGCATTCCCATTCCAGAATCATCGTCGGAATCGTCGTCGTTGCCGGAACCGAGTCATCCAAGTTAGCGTTGTCCACGAGATCTGAGTCCGACTCAAAATTTGGTGCTTGTCGAGGGCTAGCGTGTTCCAGAGCTCTAGCCCGGCGGTTGGAGATGTCTTCGATAAGGCGAACATTGTCACGGCTCTGACGCTCGATGATACTGATGAACTGGATCACGTCGGGATGTGGGACTGGAAACGCTTCGTTGACAGTGCGGTTGTACCACTCGAGAGGATTGTTCATTCTGCTCACGATGTCTTCATTCAAATTATTGACATTCCACCACTCCAGAAAAACTCCTTAATTAATGGCCGCTTAAAGTTTTTCCAGACCTTCTTCCACTTTTTGTTTGAGTACACGATACCTTGGACACCACAATTTCGCTTGATCATGCGTCGGACGTCTTGAAATCCTCAAACAGCAATATCATAGCGACGAATCACAGTGAGACGGTCGATGCAACCCTCCCGCATTGAGGCACTGACTTCGACATCTGTAATTCTCAGCTTCAGCATTTTCCGGCGCAAAACTTGCTTGAAGTGAAAAAGACAGCCCACCATTCTGGAATATGGAAACTGGTTCCTGGCGGTCTTGATCATCGCATACTCAAAATCAAACACGGCATGAGCAGGGTCCAGACGGTTCTTAGAAGCGATACAGATCAAGTTAATAAGTAGTTCATACAACTGCGTCGATTTTCTAGGTGTTAATGCGTACCATATCGGCAGGTAGAAATCCGATAAAAGGTCATATATTATGATAATTACCAGTTGATAGAAGCGAGGTGGGACACAACGATAGGTTGCGGCGATGACAAGAGAGGATTGACGCTGTGTTATTCGGTCCATTAGCTTGGTGTGAGCCCAATCAATGCCCTGTGCAAAACTTCGTCATCGCAATAGGCCAAATGGAGCTGAACGAATTTGAGTCCTGGGTTGTTCGCAAAACGGTTCCATTTCCAAACGCCCAAAAATCTCCCGCCCGAAGTGTTTGCTTCTTGTTCGGTACAGACGACCTAAATCCTGTTTGTTGGTGGCACCTTGGACGATGACGCTTTCATCACCATAAAACTAACCTCGAATAATGTTCCAAAGTTCTTCTGGAGTGAGAGTCACGTCTTCGATACCAACTCCATCTGTTGCTAACAAGATTTAGCTTGAAATTCACGAAACTTGGCGCAGACCCATCAGGAGCTTGGGCCAATTCTGGGACACGTTCAGAATTGTGTCTGCCTTGTACGACAACACCTTGTCGTGAAACATGCAACTTCTCCGAACAACAAGTGCGGCGGTAGGCGCTGTAGCGATAGATTGTAGTTTCCCCGCCACCATGGTAAAACGAATACGTATACCCGAGGTATGCCACCGATTTAGAATCTGCCACAGCTTCCGCACTACCTGGAAGCCCATCTGAACGTCGAGCTTTCTCACGAACTGCAACAGGATGACCTTAACTATGCCCACATCTTCAACTAGACGACCACCATTCTCCTCATCACCGCTTTCATCATCTGCAGCATCGCTCGCGAAACCCCATAGTAATTAGGAGCTTGACGACCTCATCTAGGTGTAGCGCGGGTCATCGTAGTTGAGATTGTAACACCAATGAGAGTCGGACGGTGACCACTGACTCGGAATAATTTCGGTGTGTCCGGAGGGCATATCGCTCATGGTAGGGCCTTCGAAAGAGTCGCCCTTAGTCGAGGGGGCAGTGCCAACGAGGTCGTCGGGGGTGAAGTCCGGTCGAAACATGTTGTCGGTAGGACGCTTGGTTGAGCTTATTAGTGAAGTTGGCTTAATAAGATCGAAAATGACATTGTGGCAAGTAGGCAATGAGTCGTTGCCCTCATACCCCTATTAAATTCCTCTCAGACGGAAAAACAACAATATTCATCCATATATTAATATAATAGAGGGTTTCAGCTAATCATTTACTTGAACACATCTATGAGGCCAGAAACGAAAGTAAAATGAATTCTAGGTGGTCTCTTTGAATAATCGTAGGAATTATTTGCATTAACAGAAGTATAGGTCTGAAAGATGTAGTCCAGCTAAGTTTATCAAGTTTTAATACAATTAATACATTATGTCGCCGTCCGATTCCAAGAAGCTCACACATGTATTCCAGTTGGAAATGCTTCTTACACCTATGTAGTGCTTGAACAGCGACGTCCACCGACTCCGACACGTTGTTCTGTCCCAAACTACTGCATAACGAAGGTAATTTGCACCGCATCGCACAGCAAACGGGCACGTACTGGGCCATGCTTGCATGTCCAGCAAGCGTCGTGATATCCGAACTATGGGCCATGCTCTTTCCAGCTGTTGATTCTTCGAGATAAACAGCGCGGTGGGTGCCAACTTCCGCCCATTCCTTCAAGCTACAGAGGCTCTCCACGGCGGTCTTGGACTGCTTCTCGCTGGCTGGTGGTCGAGGCATGGCTGAGTTTCCATTAGCAATGCAGACTCAATGATTTTCTCCTTAAACGATCTGATAAGAGATGACAGAAGTTAGGCATGCCATCAAATGAATTCAAGAAATGAGCAGGTTCAACGTTTGAAACGATGAAGACTATAATTGAGCCCTTCACAACTTGCAACGAAATTATTAACTGAAACCCCCTAATGTGAAGTTAGTATGATACAACGCAATGGAATTATACACTAAATTGAATTTAATTGATAATTCGATTGTTTTTGACTCAATCCCATATACCAAGTGATAATTGGGTTAACATTTCTTTATCATGGAATCCACATCTTCTTTCTGCCGGTAGTGCTGATTCAGCACTGCTGAAGCACGGGGGCTTCCTACGTCGCAGTGTCGTGCCATAAACGGAAGCGATGATCTTTGCGTCGTTATTAGAAGCAGCTAAATGTGGAGGCTCGAAAAACGTGCGGACGCTCATCGACGCTGGTACCGATGTGAATTTTGTGGACGATCGCGCTTGGTCTGCGCTTATGATCGCTACAGTTAACGGGCACTAGGGCGTCGTTCAGATGCAGTTCGACGTTGGTATCGATACCAATTTGACCAACCGGAGCAACGGATCAGTGCTGATGTAAGCTGCGAGTATTGGGCCACGATACAATGACATCATTCGGATGCTGATCAAAGCTGGATCGGATCTAAATTTGGTTAATAAGGCCAAACACTCAGCACTGATGATAGCTGCAGAATACGGACACGCAGATAGTGTTCGGATTTTGGTTGACGCTGGTGACCAGCTGAATTTGGTCGGTGACTGCAAGTGGTCGGCGCTGATGTTTGCTGTAAAACAAAGTCATCCTGGCATTGTTCAGATTCTGGTCGAGGCTAGTGCTGAGTTAAATTTGGTCAGCTCTGACTGATGGTCGCCCCTACTACTTAAAAAAAAATTCAATTCTATCTCCGGCTACTAATCATTTTCGAAGATTAATTCCATTCAACCTAGCTTAATTGCATTCTCTATAGCAACAATTCATTTCATGCGTTACAAAAATGTTTTAAGTTTTGGCCGTTCTATACTTTGCTAGATACATCGGGATCCCTCTCCCCAACTCCGCCAGCATGTTTCAGGTAGATATGAAACGCTAATATAGGGAAGATGTAACATACAAGCAAATATCTTTTTTTAGTAAATAGTTTGATACGTTATGGCCACTTATGTTGCAAGCAAAGTGAATCAAAATATCATTAGTTGTAACGTAATGGGTGAAAGCTGCAGAAGTGCCCAGAAATGATACAAAGGTATTAAAACTATGCTACCGATTTAACTAAGCGACGATATTAATGTTTACCTTCCATCACTTCTTTTCTTGCCATGCCCGACAACAAGCGCCGCCGAACCAACAGCTCCGACGAAGACAACTCCACGCCTCATCTGGACGTATTGAAGCGTCTCCTCCAAGATCGAGAGCGCGTTCGACAGCGCCTGGTCAATCGGTTGCGCCGGCTCGACCAGGAAATTGATACCCTCCACGATTCTATCCGTTGGCACGTGCGCTACGGCCCAGAGTGAATTCCAAGCCCGCCTCAATCGCCTCAAACGCCACCAACGCCCGATTTTATTGAGACCTATGGGGACAGTGAATATGACGTCAACGGTGACAACAGTTCCGACTCTGTTCCAGAGTCGGAACAATCGTTTTAAATCGTTTGGTCAACGTGACTAATTAGTCCATATGTGTTTTTTTTAAAATACACGTCTTTTTTCTAAAAATGATTCTTGTAAATTTAATTCCTTTTATTTTTTATACTACCTTATACAAATTATGAGCGTTACATATAATCGAAACGTTGTTAACGGTTAAAAATATATCCAGATCTTCTTCTCTATTTAGAGCGCATGCGCGTGCTCGCAGACATCTTCCGCGCGTGTGCGGATCAGGTGTGTAATGTACCCCAAGTTGAAGTGACTGGTGACGATGTTGAAGTGAGCTGCTGGACGGAGGAATCAGAGGCACGCAAGCACCTCAGTGGGACTACTTCGTATCACGAAGCCAGGAGCGCAAAGATCTCGACGAACGAAAGGACTGGCAGGATTCACTTTAGATTTCGCGGGCAAGAGAGCACCCGGAGTCTCGGATTTGACGACCTCGGAGACACGCGGGCTCCTCCAAATACCCAAGAAGACGAACAGACAGACTGACACGAACGAACGGACTGGCAGGAAACGAGCCGACATAGACGAAGGACTGGCTCGGGACCACGCCGACACAGAGACGAACGAACGGATTGACGGAAGGACGAACGGACGGAAGGAAGGTTGAGGACGGACGGAAGAGTGGACGAACGGAACGGCTGGACGACTCACGTGGACGACGAGCAGAGGACAACGGTCTTCTAGTCGGACGAGACTGCGTACGTGAAGGGCAAGACACACTCGGTGTAGTGTCCAAGTGGTGACGAACGACAGCTCAAGTCGGCGTGAGGCGAACAGGTAGACTCTATTGGCAGCCTAGCTAGCTACTGGTAGACTACACGAACGACAGACAGACAGGCAGAAACGACAGACAGTTAATACAAATAGGTGGTGGGTCAACGGGCACACTCACCGGCGGGGCTTCAGACATTCTGTTGTTGACAGCCTGCGGATTCTTGGGCCGATTGGCACTGGACGATCAAAACCCGGCGTGCAGGGTCTACAGACATGTTACATGGTGGTCATACAGGGGCGTGAGCAAGAAGACGATAATAAAATGGCACGAACAAAAGTGATTAACGTACCGGCATCCCAAGCCACGAAAAAGCCAGCTACGAGGAAGACGACAGCAGTGCCCATGAGCGAACTGACACCCACACCCTCGACGCTGAGTACGTCAGCTCCACCAAGAAACAGCGACGATATTGACGGTGGTGGTCGACACACCAATCTGGAAGATGAAGAGACTAAGGGAGACGACGCAGAGACAGATATAGTATCAGTATCTGATACTCAAAATAACCCAGAGGAAGCGACGTCCGGTGAAGCAGCGACTGCTGAACAGACAACGACCAATGTAGCCCCAGATACGAACCCGAACGCGCACACGACAGTGACACCGGAAGGAGGTGAGATGGCAGCCCTATCACAAGTCCTGCTACAACTGTCGGAAACCATGAGTCGTATGAACGCTCGGTTGGACACACTGGAAGTGGCAGTGGCAGCCACTACGGATCAGTCGACGGGTGTGCAGACTGGCACCACAGGAACGGCGACAGCGGCGAACCTGACAGCTCCAACAGCACCGACGACGACTGCGACTCCGACTGACACCAGGCACGTAACGTACAGGCGCGATATGAACAATGGAGATGACGACGATGACGACAGCAGCTCCAGCAGCAGCTCAAGTGACAGCAGTGATGACGAACCCCGAGAGACGTCTGGAAATCCTGAGGCTCACGAAGCTGGACGGCGTGGACATGGACGAGCGGCAGCAACCATTCAATCGGGACTACGAAAGAACATACGCGATCTGGAGCTCACAGCATTCCAGCCTTCACCGAATAATTCTGTGTCCACCTGGATTAAGAAGGTCGACCTCGCATTGGAAGGGGCGAGAATCTCAGGTCGTGGAGATTGGACGGACGGTGAACTCTATTACATCGTAGGGAACAAGTTACAAGAGGACGCGGCACGCTTTTGGGTACAGTCGGATCAAGGCATGAAACCGGAGAATCGTACCTGGACGAAACTTAAGGCGGCGCTGAAGCGGCGATACGGAGAGAGACCCGACAAGTCGCAGGCAGAACTTCGAGTGAACCAGCGGTTCCTGATGCCTGGCGAGACATTCGCGGATTTTGCGGCTGGCTTACGAGAAGCTAGGGGCGAAAACAAAGTGAGTGAGAGGGTTCTGCTGGCGCAGTTCATCCGGAACTTACCAAAGACGACACGACAGTTGGTACGAGAAAGCAAGCCAAAGACACTCGATCAAGCAGTGGACAAAGCAACGGAAGTAGATGACCCTTTCGATAATGTGGCGTTGGGCATGAAAAACATTGGTCAAGAGTGGACTACCGGACAAACGGCGTATACAGCTTCGGTGGGTGACGCTGTAGGGCATACAATGGTAGTACCGGGTGTTGGAGTTCGTGGGGTGACCAGTTCAGCGACGTATGCAGCACCGACCGACCCAGATTGGGCGATCTTTTCCAACCCACAAGGTGTCTGGAATAAGTACACAGGCATCTGGGATATTCCAGATGGAAGAGTCTGGAATGGGAGATATTGGGCTGTTCGTCCCATACGGAAGCGTCCTGCTAAAACTACGGAAGAGATGGCGAAGAAGCCAGCAGCATCGAAGCCAGAGAAGAAAATTAAGGTTAAACTGGTTCGAGCCGCTGAGAGTGAAGACGGAAGTGAGAGCGACGACGCAGCCGAAGCTCAAACTTCTCAGCGAACACCGAAGAAGCAGAAAACGAGACGAACCAAGGCACCGACCCGGACAGTGCGCGCCGCGGAACAGTCTCGTCCAACTGAAGAAACCCCAGCAGCGATACGGCCGATAGGGCAGGTGGTCTGCTATGCGTGCAATAAGCTCGGCCATTTTGCGAAAGAGTGTCCAGATGCCGAAGCCAAAGCGAGAAACGATGCGTATTTGGCGTCGAGGAACCGAGTAACAGGGAAGGAAAACGGCGAACGGTCGTCGTAGGGAGTATACGGCGACCGGCAGCTGAAACCCGACTCCGACGACAAACGGCAGCAACAAGTAGCGCAATGGAACGACAGGATGCAGCCAAAAAATGAGAGAGATGATAGTACAGCAACGAAGGATGACGCACTACCGCGAGAGAGGAGTGTAGCAGCAGTGAGGGCGACTGTCGGCGTACAATTGCATGAGGAGCTGGACAGATGTGTTGAGCAGCCGACGGGCGATGCAAAGTTACGAGCAGCACGATATGTGGCGACTGTACGGCCACACTTGGCTTCGCAGCGCTACCAGTGGAAAAAGAAGAGTGACGACGAGAATGACGGTCGACTGAAGACCGAGGCGATACCGGACGAGATGAAGATGGACGAATCGACGGCTGGGGAAGGCGACGATACGGCCGACGGTGTGCGTTCGACTGGGGAAGGCGACGATACGGCCGACGATGTGCGTTCGACTGGGGAAGGCGACGAGGTACCAGGAGCAGCCTTAACGACGGAAGGCGAACCGGTAGACGAACGAACAGACACCGATGAAAACCCGGTTGACGGACGCATGAAGTCGATGAACGTAGCAACCATCCGGCGAGCGAGGAAGCAAGCAAGGCGAACTGCCAAACAGAAACGAGTACAGCGTGCGCAGGCACAGGAACAGAGCAATGACGCGGACGATGAGGTCGAACGAGTAGTCGCAGAGTTGGCTGACGAACAACGGAACCGCCGAGAACAACAAGCAGCCGACGCCCGCCGCGAACTCGCAGAACGATGGCAACGAGGTGAGGACAGAACGAAAGGGGACGGTGTACGCGTGAGCTTGTTACGAGAAATGAAAGTGCTATCGGCTGTGGACGGTGATACGCGACTGATTGAGGAAGCGGAAGCACCGGACGGCTTACCGACGGCTGTAATGACGATCGACGGACAGCAACGAGCGATCAAACTCGACAGTGGGGCACGATACTCGGTGGCTGGAACTGAATGGATGATGCTCGGCGAACGGGTGAAGAGATCAGCCCCAGTGACTCACGTAGAAGGCATTGGCGGATTTCTTCTAGATGTACTTGGTCTTTGGAAGTTCGAGATGACGAACACTTTCGGGCAGGCAGTGACGATCTCGGCATGTATCGTTGAAGGCTGTTCAACCGAGTTTCTAGTCGGCATTGACTTCCTGGAAGGACATCGTGCTAAAATGGACTTCGAACGCGGTGAAGTCCGATATGACGAACGAGGACGAGAAGTAGTGATTCCGTTCAGTACTCATGACACGGAAGGACCCGCGGCGAGCGTGCGATTGGCAGGAGCAAAGAACTTGGTACAACGAGCGGTGCAGCCGGTTGAGATAGCAGTAGCAGCTTCCGATGGTGAAGAAGGTGTCTTCATACCCAACAATGACACTGGCACGGTGTTGATGGCAGCCGCAGTGACCAAAGTAAGAAACGGCAAGGCTCTAGTACCGGTAATCAATGCACATGGGAGTAGAGTGAAGCTACCTAACAAGAAGGAGCTCGGCGTTTGGGTGCCGCTTGGAAGTGACATGGAGACTTTGGCGATGAATGGTGAACTGAAGAGCGATCGTGTTCGCAAATGGCTTGGTAAACTGGGTGACACGGAGAAACCTCTGGACAATGAAGAAGATATTCAGATTGGGGTACAGGATAAAGACGCCCGAGACTTGGTGACGCGCCTGTTACGGAGTTACCGAACGCTGACAGAGGCTCCGAAAGACTGTCCACCAGCCACCACGTTAAATGTCGAACATCACATCGACACTGGAGACTCAAGGCCGATCCTCATGAAACGGAGACGTCAGGCACAAACGGAAGACGCGACCATCAATGAGAACGTGGAAACTATGCTCAAAGCAGGAGTAATTGAGGAGAGTAATGGTGCGTGGGGTTTTCCTGTAGTACTGGTGAAGAAAAAAGATGGATCAGTTCGATTTTGTGTGGATTACCGAGCGTTGAATAGTGTCACAAAGAGAGATGTCTACCCGCTACCCAGAATCGACGAAACCTTGGAAGCTCTGGGCGGAGCAAGGCTGTTCACAACACTAGACTTGCAGGCAGGGTATTGGCAAATAACAGTAGCGCACGGTGACCGTGATAAGACCGCGTACTTGACAAAACGAGGGCTCTATCGGTTCCGACGAATGCCGTTTGGTCTTACCAACGCACCGGCAACATTTCAACGACTAATGAACGGAGTCTTGCGAGGTCTAACCTGGACTACTTGCCTGGTATATTTGGATGATATCGTGATATTCACGAAGGGTGATGTGACGCAGCACGTAGTCGAGGTGACAGGAGTGCTAGAACGGTTGGCAAGTGCTGGCCTCAGCCTCAAATTGAAGAAATGTACGTTTGCAACGGAGACCATGGAGTATCTAGGGCACACGTTGAGTGCACGAGGCGTACAGCCCACGGAACGACTAGTCAGGGCGGTGATGGAATTCCCCAGACCCGTAGATGCTACTGAAGTCAAGCGCTTCGTACATTTAGCAGGCTACTACCGGAAGTTCATAGAAGGCTTCGGGTCGATAGCGGCGCCCATGACGAAATTATTGAAGAAGGACAGTAAGTGGCAGTGGACGGAGGACCAAGAGTTCGCTTTTGAAAGCATCAAACATCTACTCACTACGAGACCTTTGCTGTGTTATCCGGATTTCGAACGTGTCTTCAGGCTGGTGATAGATGCGAGCAAGGTAGGACTGGGTGCCTGTCTAATGCAAGACTTTGGTAATGGTTGGCAGCCAGTAGCCTTTGCTTCGAAGGTGAACAACAATGCTGAGAGCAATTACTCGATAACGGAGCTGGAATGTTTGGCAGTGGTGTGGGCTGTTAAATTGTTCAGACCCTATCTCTACGGAAGAACATTCTGTATTGTAACCGATCACGCAGCACTCAAATGGTTGATGACACGCCCGAATTTAGCTGGTAGACTACACCGGTGGTCCCTAACACTACAAGAATATGATTTTAGCATCGAATACCGGCCGGGATCGACGAACGTCGTTGCAGATGCGTTATCACGAGCACCTGTGTCAAGTGTGGTGGCAAGGGCGCCAACGGCTGTGAGAGCCATAGTACGACCACGAAACAGGCAGCATCAGCTGAGTAGTGACGGTGAAATGACGCGATCGAACACCACGGCGATGATGAACACGAACGGGAACTCTTTGACAGCCACAGTAGTGCCAACAGTAGCGAGTACGACAGCGAGTGAACTGGAGCAGCGCAGCTCTTCACGAGTCCCAACGAGCGACTTAGTAATAGAACAGCAGCGAACGGCGGCTAACGATGTCGGCGGAACGGCAAGTACGATGAATGATGAGAATGGTAGGCCTAGTGGTACGATCACAGACATCACTAGCGCAACGGCAGGCGAGCTCAACACGGAGAATGCGGAGACGAACGAGACGAACACGGCCGACATACCGACAGCTGAGACTCCTGTTATGACGACCGCGAGCAGCGACATCATAGCTATTGAGAACGACGGTGGCACGACGACGGTGACAATAGACGTTGGTGCTACGTCGAGCAGCGACACTAATGTAACGGAACGTGGCGCGCAAGAAATGGTGGTACCACGGCAGCATGCGGAGTCGACACGAGATGACACGATGATACCGGCAGTGCCGATGACGACTAACACTGAGCGGCAGAAGCGTACGCGAACTAAACCGACGCCAGCTACACGACGAAGCGTCCGGATTCACGAGCAGGAGAAACGACGAGTACACTTCGCTGATGATGTACAGCCAGACACAACGAAAGCGGTGGGTGAAACTGACAGTAACTTGGCGATACGTACGAGAGCTGAGACGACTGGACGGACAACGACGACAGTGCCGATCAAGGAACGAACCCAAATGATGACGAATCCCATTGCAACGAGACGGCGAATGACGGAAGCGACGCGGAAGCTCGAGCGAGGTACAAGGAAAACAACACCGGGAGCCACGGCAGCCCCAACAGCGACGCCACTACGAACACAGACGTCAACAACGAACGAAGCAGCAGTACGACCGCCGATAGCTGTAAACTCGACAGAAGTTGATACGACAACGACGCTGGATCCACAACGTACAATGACGGTGAGCACGCGACAACGTGGAACTCCTACCGCGACATCCGAAGACGACGATGACGAACCAGAGACGTCATCACTGCAACTAACTGACACCGAGATCATCGAGGCGCAAAAGACCAGCAAATTCGTCCAGCAGGTTGTTACAGCAGGTAAACACCGAGGTATGCAGGTGGAAACGAGATTTGGCTTGGCAGTAATCGAGACGAGCGGCGGATGGCGCGTGCTATTACCACCGACGATCTGGGCTGTTGTGTTCAAAGAGATGCACGGGTCTATTTGGGCAGGGCATTTGAGAGGATCTCACACGTATGGACGGGTGGCACAAATTTACTGGTGGCCGAAGCTTCGGAGAGCAGTAAATCAGTGGATACGTGGTTGTCCAGAATGTGGCAGTCGGAAAGCTAAACCGCGAGAAGTGATTCCACCACTGAGAAGCATACGAGGAGGTGATGTTGGTGACAGATGGGCGCTTGATATTGCAGGCCCTTTTCCAACAGCAGATAATGGTGAGAGGTTTGTCATTGCGGCGGTAGAGTATGTAACACGCTATGCTGTTGCCCGATGCGTACCTCAACACAAGGCCGAAGACATCGCGACGTTTCTTATGGAAGACGTGGTCCTGAAGTTTGGCTGTTTTCGAGAATTACTGACAGATGGAGCTCCGGAGTTAACCAGTAGCATCCTTGATGTGCTAATGGACATGCTTCAAGCTCGCCAAACGAATGCCGTCGCGTACCGACCACAGATGATCGGGCTGGTAGAACGTTTCCATCGCACTTGGAAGGACTGCATAGCAACGTTCATGCAAGATGAAACGCAAAGAGATTGGAATTTATGGGTGCGATTCGCCACGTACGCCTACAACTCCGCCCGACACTCAACAGTGTTGTTGACTCCAAATGAACTGATGCTAGGCAGGAAGTTGCGGTCTCCGAACGAACTCTTACGACGAACCGAGGTAACAGAAGCTGGTGAAATCACGGCGTATCATGAGCAAATGTTGGCAGCGATGGCACGAGCGCAACAATGTGCAGAGCAGGCCAGGGTACGGGAGCAGGATCGACAAGCACGCTACTACAATCGGAAGGCGCGGAAATTACGTGAGTTTGAGGTCGGTGATCAAGTATGGCTTTACAACCCACCGCGAGGCCCGAAAGCGACCAAGTTCGTACATCAGTGGATGGGGCCAATGCGAATAATGGAGCCGGTTGGCTATGATAAGTTCCGGTTGAGACGAGAAGACCAGACAGGCATACCAGAGGAAATGATCGCGCACGTATCTTTCTTATCGAGCTATTATGAGCCGGAAAGCCCTTTGTCCGAAATAGCAGCTGACATTGACGAGCAACTACAGAATGAAGATGCAGGGCAATATGACGAGACGCCAACGGCGCCTGTACGAACAGCGACAGCAGTTGAAATGCGACCAACGAGTACGAGCGGCAGCAAGCGAGGTCGAACGACAGTTGGTAGCGCGACGAACGAAGTTGACACGAGTGGACGGCTGGTGGAACGCAGACGACGACGACGACGGAATAAGGCCGGCCAGTATGTGCTGGAATATGAGCTGTTCCCCGAGAGCGACCCCAGACGGTGGACAACCAACGATAGCGGATACTGGACGACACCTGACGGCCGACCTAGAGCGCGGTGGATCTCCATGTCTGACTACGATCGATACTACGCGAGCGAAAGAATCGTGGAAGATCTTTAGGGGAGGAAGACGTGTAATGTACCCCAAGTTGAAGTGACTGGTGACGATGTTGAAGTGAGCTGCTGGACGGAGGAATCAGAGGCACGCAAGCACCTCAGTGGGACTACTTCGTATCACGAAGCCAGGAGCGCAAAGATCTCGACGAACGAAAGGACTGGCAGGATTCACTTTAGATTTCGCGGGCAAGAGAGCACCCGGAGTCTCGGATTTGACGACCTCGGAGACACGCGGGCTCCTCCAAACACCCAAGAAGACGAACAGACAGACTGACACGAACGAACGGACTGGCAGGAAACGAGCCGACATAGACGAAGGACTGGCTCGGGACCACGCCGACACAGAGACGAACGAACGGATTGACGGAAGGACGAACGGACGGAAGGAAGGTTGAGGACGGACGGAAGAGTGGACGAACGGAACGGCTGGACGACTCGCGTGGACGACGAGCAGAGGACAACGGTCTTCTAGTCGGACGAGACTGCGTACGTGAAGGGCAAGACACACTCGGTGTAGTGTCCAAGTGGTGACGAACGACAGCTCAAGTCGGCGTGAGGCGAACAGGTAGACTCTATTGGCAGCCTAGCTAGCTACTGGTAGACTACACGAACGACAGACAGACAGACAGAAACGACAGACAGTTAATACAAATAGGTGGTGGGTCAACGGGCACACTCACCGGCGGGGCTTCAGACATTCTGTTGTTGACAGCCTGCGGATTCTTGGGCCGATTGGCACTGGACGATCAAAACCCGGCGTGCAGGGTCTACAGACACGTTACAGGTGGAATGTCGACAACGTGCCCAGCGTAGTGGTCGTGGTAGCATTAGAACACTCCACACCGCAACAGTTCGCATCTCTTCAAGATCTACTATACAGCTCATGCTCGGGATTAAAGGACTCCGATTCAATGTCAGCCGCAAAGTTCTCGCAGTACTTACTGAAGTACTTTCCTCAAAGAAAGATGCTGTCACCTTGTGCACCAGTCGTAATGCACGTGGAGGAGTGCAAGGACGAAGCTGGTATATCTAGAGCCGACATGATCGCTTGGTCATCTGCCATGAACAGCGCACCAGCGACAAATTCCGACCGCAGCAACAAGCATCAAGACGAGCCAATAGAATGCAGAGGATGTCACTACAGCGCTGTTACTGAGGAACTTATAGCGATGAATAGCACGTTGGCCGCTCACCGGACAGTCGTTGAGGCTGCTCTAATTCAAGGTACAAGTGCGGCTGTCACAACTTTTACAGACGAACAAAGAGAAGCAACATCAGATCCAGATTTAGAGCCCAAGCCACAGCTCAGGTAAAAGCAAGCCACTCACCTGTTACGGCTTGGTACGAGTGGTACACATAAGTACCTCCCGCCTAGAGCTCCATAGAAAAAGTCGGAGTCATGCCATGTTGTGGTGTTCATGAATTTGTTTCTTGATCAAGGCTTCAAGCTTGACGTGAAAGCGTCCCACTACCGTGATCTGGAACTTGGTACAGGTCTCCGTGCTGAAACGGCAGTGCACGTCTTGCTTAAGTCACACGCGACCAACGCGAAGGGAGATGGAAGGATCTTTTGTGCGCTGTGGCCACTTCACAAGGCTGGGACATGCGCATCACCGCGTACAAGCAGCTTATCGAAATAGGAGGCATTGTCGACCCGGCACCGATCGCCACACATGATATTCTAGCAGCAGCTGGCTACGTGTAAGTCATGTTAGACATCTTACATATGCCTACAAACGTTGTTATTACAATACCCTTCGTGGCCCACGCATTGGCACCAGCAGTATAGCATCGATCGTCCATCACGTCGTCCAGCAGCAGCACCAGCACGGCAGTTCAGCATCCACCGTTCTCAATCTTGATCAAAAAGCACCAGTCGGACTTGAACCGACAACCTCAGGGCCGAAGTCCTGCGCTCTATCCTTGAGCTATGGCGCTAGGGGGGGGGGGGGATGGGGGGGGCTATGGGGGGGGGGCCATTGGGGGGGCTATGAGGGAGGAGGAGGTCCGCGTACCAGCTTTAAAAAAGGAGATTGATACGGTAGGAGACTGTCTACAACTGGTGCCCCGACAGTTGGCATTCTACGATTGAATCATAACCTGACCAATACACAATCAGCGACTGACTTCGTCGCTTATTCAGTGCTTTTTACTGGATGATGACCAACCAATCAACATCGCCCTACTATGTTTTTGCTCTCAATATTAGCCCCTCTGCTAGCAGTACAGTCTCTTTAATGGATTTGCTGGCTCGAGGGCACATTACCCCTAGTCAAATGTGCGTGTAAATCAAAAACTGCCAATTTCTTGGTCTAGACGCCGTTCTAGGCCATTTTCTTCTGCTTAAGGACTCCTTTGTAGTTTAATTTGAAAGTCGAAAATGATTCTTGTCTTTGCGAAAGCCATTGACTAATCAGGAGTGAGAGTCCAAAACGATACAAACTGGTTTGAATTGGCCCTTCTGATTGGTCCAATTTCGTTCCCATCCCAGCTGTCGGAAATGGTTGGGATGTCGGAACCTTTAGCATATAGAATTGTAACTCCGTTTTTCGAGTACTCAATGATCAGATCTGTGAGCTCCATATTGACTTGTATATCGGGGTGTTGAGTGGTGGAGCGCGAAGAAGGGAGAGAAATGAGCCTAGACATCTTCCGGCCTCCTACCAACAGTACTACCGCTAGCTAAATACTAACGCCCCGTTGTACATGGGGAAGCTCCGGATTTGGATACGTTAGGATGTTTTAATAACCCTTGTATTACCTAGTATGCTAGTACGCTCGATAACGTTTCAAGGCGGTGGTCTACTTGAAGAGCACCAGGACCTGTCATCGCAAATAGTTTGAACCTACTTTGGTTAAATACAGCTTAGTGGATATTGTGCATGCTAAACACGAACAAAATTCATGCACTCAGTTTCGAGAACGCATGGATGCCACCAAAGAGTGTTTTTTCGGCACATTGAAAATGTGTAGGCACATCAAGCATGGTCTATCCCATTGATCTGTGGTGGCAACACGTTGAATTTGATCAATACTTAGTTTCTGTAGGGAAACAAGAAAGAGGATAGTTCCATTATTAGCCAATCAGCGCTTGCAGTGTGGCTTGTGGACAAAACAGATTTACGTCCTGGTAGACGCCGCCTTCTTCACCACAATCCATCAGAGCGACCATGTCGGTACCCATTCGTTCGCGAAACACGTCCACCGAATTACCGCTGACGAGGTGCTGGATACCTTGAAGGGGTTCGGTATCACGAAATGCAACGCGCTGGTGTACACCACGTGCGTAGGTTCGACACACAAGATGCGCTTATGACTGTTGGAGTGCAACCGGAGTCTTACCGCGAGGCCAGCATCGCCAAATATCCTTAGTGAGGAAAGTCGTTACATGCATAGACCCGGACTGTGTTTGTATTTACAATTACAGCTAGCATTTAACCAAGGTGGCCGAGCCAAAGAAGAAAAAACTAACCAACACTCGGAAGGAATTTTGTCGTGAGCTTGCAGACCAAAACTTGCGACCAATGCGGATCCACATGGCGCTCTCATGGATTTTTAAAACGTCATTGGCTGGCCTACCAACTCTTACTACTGTCCAAAATATTGTGAATTACTACTCTATAACCTACTTGGAGAGTCACGATCGCCTAAAGGAGATGAGGGAGTGGACCTATAGCAAGGCCTTCTACGACTCGAAGGATATGAGCCAGCCATTTTTTCGTTCGGGTGGGAGTGTGATAGAGACTGCTCATAAATGGATCAGATGAGAGGCCTTTTATCGTCGGTCTTACTACCAAGGCCTTGATGCTGCGTATGATCGCACCCCCATAGAGTTTCACTCTCCACATGGACGCTACATACAAAACCCTACGTCAACTACCGGGTGGTCGTCTTAGGGATATCGGATCGTTCTCGGAGATTCCACCTAGTGGCGCTATTCATTATGTCTGAGGAGACAATGCTTGTATTTGAAGCCGTCTTATTAGCCCTGCATCGGCTTTATTTCTGTATCATTGACAACGTGTTAGTCGATCAACACGCGATGGCAGATCTAGCCAAAGCGCAGTGCAGTGCTCTGCATTCTGTTTTTGGGCGTTTTCCTCGATTTAAATTTCTGATGTTTTTTTACGTCATGGAGAACGTTCAGAAGGCAGTACAACGTTTCCTTCGCTTCTAGCGGCTGCCGTGTTTCGGGCCATTATGATCTGCACTTTGTTAAATGCTAGATGCATTTGTGCGATGCGGGACTCCGTTTTAAGAAATAGATGGGGGACACAAGGCCTTTTTAATTCTACCAGTACATGAGCACCCAATGGCTGTATGGTCCGATCAGTACGTGACAAGACTACCTTACACCGATTAGAATGACAACTACGAATAACCCGGTGAAAGCGTATAATGTTGTGATCAAGAGGGATTACACGCGACGACGATGATTCAAGATGGGAACGCTCTCGTGCGAGGTCAGAGCCTGTTGCCAAGACTAGTTATTGAGCATGTTCATGTACTCATTCTTCTATTTGACTGACTTTACATTGTCGAGAAGGGTGTAGCCGCTGTTCGCTTTCATCCCTCAATTCGGTTGACCTGGGATGAGCGCTGGCCACTCCCTCAACTTACTAACATCTCGCTTACAACGTCTCCCATATCCTAGTCAGTCGTCGTGCAAACTCCGACCACCTCTCTACCAGTCTCGAACAGTTTGACACTGGTGCGGTTAATCGGGGCGCGTTGCTGCAGCACGCCCCCAGGTTACAGCACGAAGGAGTACACCACACAGCGGTGTCCGCATTGTACAGCTGTCCCGGAGGCAATCGTCGTACACTTGTCTAACGAACGCAGGTTTGGAAACGTTATATCATTGGCCTCCCACTCCCCTATTATTCGAATTCCGGCCGGCCACGGGGGCTCAGCCAACTGCACACGGTTTTCCTTATGTGTTTTGTTCACGCGTCGCCTTTCATGCAATTCAACACGGCGCCTTTTCACACAGGATTTTTAGTTGCTACTTCACGTTTTGTGCCTTAACAGAACGGGCGTGATGGATTTCGGTTCCGCTGTGCGTGACGGCACATTTTACTTGGTAGCTTCGTTTCCAGGAACGAGGCGTCTGCCACCCACCAGCACATTTCCTAGGCTGGTGTCGGATGTTGACTCTTTCAAGCCGCGTAGGTATGAAGAGGATGCATTCCTCTGCGTCTAATACCTCCTGGTTAGGGGGGGGGGGGTACCACAGGCGTTTCAACGGAATCTGAGGTGGTTCCCTCGCTCTGACAATCTTCTTCAGTAGCCCCGAAGGCGTGGTCGTTCCCAGGATATGGTTCTGCACTAATTATAGGTGTGCTGGAGGGCAGCCCATTATTGGCTGACAGAGGCAGCACATTCGGTTCAGCCGTTTTCGAGACTTGCACTTACAGTCAAGCCCTCGCTGTCGTTGCTATCTTCTGCACTTTCCAAACTCGAGTCAATGATAACATCAACCGACCCGTCATTTGCTGCAGTACTGGCGGGGATAGATGGCTATTACCGGTTACGGCGTTGGCACCGGTGCCGTCCTAGCTTTGGTTAACCTCCTCCGGAAATCCCTCGCGTGTACAGCGAAGCTCTTAAGCTATGGCGGAGAATGCACCTTGAATACCGCTGACGATGGCCTTTTGAGTGTGCTTGTTCGTGTAAAAGCGCTGCACGTTCCAGCGATGCGAGTACAGGCGCGCAATTTGAGTCCCACAACGTACGCAGCTTGAACCGATTCTTAGAACGGTCGACCACCAGCTTCAACATCATGTCACGCGATTGCCTCACCAGTGTACGCAGAAATGGAGTGTGTGGTGCTAAGTCTAAAGAGATGGTTTTGGGCACCAGAGCTCCTTGCCCCTTCCAGCATACACGTAACAGTCGCGCTATCATAATGCCGCCATTCGATGGCAGAAAAGAGGGTCTGGTCTTGGTTATAGTGAGACGAAGGGGCACCAAGTGCCTGTCCCTTTGCTGCCAATGTGCTGGCAAATCGGCTTTGAGTTCGTGTGTTAGTCAGATGTGTTCATTTGATTCTAACGTTTCCTCCAAAGTTTCGAATTTATAGCAAATCCCTCACTACCCTGATTCTGGTTTTGCGGATCGGAACAGAGACAAGGAACCCCTAGTAACATGTGTCATGAAAACTTACCAGGCTTCGCATAGGAAATGGGTGACCCCATCCGGAAGTACCGTAACATTGACGGCCACTTGGGATGGAGGGGGCGACGGAAGCCAACAAGGAAGCAGTGCTTAGTCGAGCGACGGCACAGCAGAGTGTGGAAATGATACCGGCACTAAGTTATTGAACGAAGAAGGAACACCACTAATGTAGGATGAGATAGATGTGGATCAACCTGGAATACGTATTTAGAGACATATAAAGAACGCTACTGGATGCCATCACACCGACGCTGACGAAACAGAGGCTGAAAAGGAACACTCGCCGTCAACTACAGATGGTGGACCAAATCCCGTGGCTGAGTTAACATCACAACAAAGTTCAAATTGCTGTTAAGTTCTCTGGTTGAGACTTCACCAATGGAGTCTCTGGAAACAGAGCTACCACTAGTGACCGCGCTATATATCCACGTGGTCAACCGCAATGACTTGGATAGCGAGAAATCTAGCGCCAAATCAGGTAAATACCCGTCCAGAAATGAGCAAGAACGACTGATAGCGCTTGGCCGACAAGTAAAGACGTCAGAGGGGCACAAGTTCGCGGTGTGGGAAGCGGCGCTAAATAATGTGCTTCTACTTGTGGTACAAGCAAAGTGGAGGCGGATATATGCTCTCGATAATGTTATGACTAAACAACAGCTTATAAACGCTGAAACCTTGCATGAATGGGCGAAAGTAGTGAAGGAGCGACTGGTACAAAAGATCAAACGGGGACACAACCAATGGGGAGAACTTCACCCACGAGAAGCGGATGAGAACCTCTACTGTTCAACCTCATGAAGTATAACAAAGAGATGCAACGGCGGCTGACAGTAGTATGCGCACAACCTTATCTTCCTGGAGAACCGATATCAAAAGACACCGTTGATGAGTGGTCTGCTATTTTCGGGAAAAGTGTAAAAGACAAAAACAAAGTTCGCTTGTACCTTTCCGGGGAAACCTGGAGGGGTTTTGCGTGCGAGCAGTTAGTGGGACTGTATGCTAGGCGTATCACAGCAGGAGACAAACTATGTAAAAGTGTACCTCCCGTAGCTTTGAGGCTTTTAGGCTTGAAGGATGTTTGAGTTCCAACTGATGCTTCGCGCAAACGCCTAAAGATAGCTTTATATGAAGCTAAAGGATTGGGAATGACTCCATTAGACCCAGTGAACGACAGGACGTGTGTTAGAATTAATTGGAACGGCAGCAATGGCCAAGCGACAGGCCAAACGATCGCTTAACCCTGACAGTAGCAGGAATTTGACAGCGGTCAACCGGTTATGACAGACAACAAGACAGGCCACTTCGATGGAAACACGAACTCCAGCATGTTCATTTTCTTCTTCAGAAACGCAGCCACGAAGTACGAGCACGTCTTGATACCGTTCGGGTATAGAATGCTTCACCTGGTCAACCCTCATAAAACGGGACAAGCAGGGCTCGACACCTGACGAGAAGCGGTCGAATCTCTCCGATGAATTTCATGATCCGGATCGGCAATCTCACGCGAGGCATGGAGTTAAATTCTACCGATGGTTGAAAAGCAACATGCACTCCTGTTTGAAATGACCGACATGCTACGACAAGTTTTCTCAGAAATCTAACACCTGGGAGCTTCGTTTACCGAAAATTGTTGTCCGGGGTGTCTCCGGGATAAGGACAGGCGAATGTGTTGGGAAACGTATTCGTTCTCCAACACCCTCGCACCAATCACAACCGTCAAGGCCAGGCGTGTGGAGATATTGGTCATATAGCCAAGCAATACCCTCACGACGAGGAACCCCAAAGGACTGGAGCAGTAGTCGTGAAGAAATAGCAGCTTTGGGAACCAAGTAATCTGTATACAAATCTGTTACCAAATTACGCGTAGCAGTAAAGCGACACCGACAGGCTCAAAAGAAGAACTTGGAAAAGAGTGAGTTGGCGGGTGACCAACAAGGGACTAGTTCAGTACAACAGCCAACAAAAGCTGTACCAGAGAAGACAGTACAAAAATTAAAGCAACGTTAACACTGCCAAGACCATCTTGATCACCAGGCTGCAGAGAGGAGCAAAATAGCGGCCGCACCCGATACAGAAAGAAAACATCCGGATGACCGCAGTTGGCCTTCAGGTCCGGACGTAGGTGATCTGCTCAAAACTGACGAGGAGAAGGAGAAAGTAAACTCTGAGGGCGGGTTGGAACACGAAGCTAAGGCAACTTCCAATATTGTGAAGTTGCTGGTCGTGTTAGATAATAACCAACGATGTGTGTATGAGCTGGAGACCCAAATGCGACAAGCAGTCAAGAATCCGGTTATAATGAACTCAATTCGGGGTGACAACGGGCTACCTTCCACTTTCGGAGTGCTAGAAAATCATCTCGAGATCAACCAGCTCGACAAGAAACTGTCAGGCCTTCGCAGTGGCAGCAGCCCCGTTTGAATGAAATTCTCAAAACGCCCCACAAGAAATATGCCATGTGGTATGGCTGTTAAAAATGGAGTCCAACAAGTATCAGAGGTAAATATGGCCTCTGAATTTACCTCGGACGCGCAGCTTCGAATTCTACACCAGGGGAATCCCACCAGGTCTGTAGCAAGAGCTAACGCACCCAGGTTCTTCAAAGACTGGCTTAATTCGTATGCAGAAAGTCCAACGGATAGAACAGAATTGCTACAAAAGGCGTTGCGGGGCAACAACGATACGCGGTGGTTTATTTCTAATTTTCTTAAACGAGATATATTTGTTGTGGGCCAGGCGGAGGACCAGCAGTGGCCATTATACAGAGATGAAGACAGGTGCACACTTTCTCACAGCAAAAGAACGTCCTATAGTATCGCTAATTGAGGTGATGAACGATGTAACTGATAACTTGAGTGTTCCGGTAGGGGAGTACGCCATGTAATGCTTGTCATGGTAGCGGGTGACTAGAGACCTAGGGTGACCTGATCTTGTAGCTTTGACTTTCCTTTGTCCGATTGGTACAAGAGCTCAATCGATGGACCGCAAGTCCGGTCAGCAGATGGCTGAATTGCTTCACAGGAAGCGCACACAAATCAACAAACGCAAGGAAGAGGAGACGATAGTTCAAGAAAGTGTGTATTTAAAACAAATCCCTAATCAACTGACGCGCGACCCAAGCTCAATCGTCATCACTACCGTTCTCGTTGTCACCACCGTTGCCGTCGTCGCTGCCAGCATCGCGCCTAAGCCGAAGTTCCCGTCCCGTCTTCTCTCGTTGACCAGCTTTCTGGCCTGATCGACGGAGCACGATGCGCTTGCCTAAGTTTGGTGGAATGGCTTGGCTGGCATCGAAGTCGTCATGCCAGATGTCAAAGCAAGTCTTCGCAACGTCCTTGTATTCCCGTCGAATGCGGTTGCACAACCAACACTTGGTATTATCAACGGAGCAGCGTTTGCAGAAGAACGTTTTCAGTACGCAAGAGTGCGCAGACTGTGCACGACCTCTGCCAGCGCTTCAGGGCCCCAGTGACTGCAACCCAATCTTCAGACTGCCGGAGCGCATGGATGAGGCGGACTGGGGTGCACTGGCGCTTCTGGTTAGCAGGAAGCGGCGTTGCCTCCATTCCAGCATAGTCTTCGGCGTTGCGTTGAAGAACCCGGTTTTAAAGGACACAAAACCCTATGATCGTTCCATAGCAACGGTCCCCTTGATCTCCCCCTTTGTGCGTAGGATACCTATTTACCATGACCATGTCCAGCAAGCCTAAGAATAAGCTCTTGTAATACTTTGTGAACCTCGTCGACATTTGCAGCGAATACGACTGGTGACGGAGTTGATCGTGAACATCAACTCCGCTCATCCAGATTTGGTAGTCATTCATAGCAGACGGGTACTGCACTTGAACCGCTCCGATACATTTTATCTTTCGCTCAATTGTCGATGTCGTCGCAATGAAAGCCTGGTCCATATCAACTGCGTCACAGTCAAACAGGGCATCGTTATCTTCCTCGGGCACCCCGGCTCCGAGATCGCTGTTGCCATCACACATGCCGTCGTCGTCGCTATCACCCGAGCTGTAGTTCTCATAGTCACCCGGCTTCTCCACATCCAACAAAACGTTAACGTCCTTTTTGCCCGGTAACGGTGTTAGTGTTCGTCGTCGGGGTTCAGACGCAGCAGCTTCTTCGTGGTCCAGATCACCCTCGCTCTCTAGTTCGGAAGCCTCCGTAAGTAAATGCATGCTAGCAGCAGCATCACGCCCACCATCGTCTTGTAGATATTCTGGGGACAGATTAAATGCTCTCCTCACTGCAGTCTGCGACAGCTGAATGTCATCATCACTCGGGGGGCCGAACATTTGATCAATGGTATTCTGCGATAGATGGACGCTCGTGATAATCTGGGAAGGTCACACGACGTCTTCTCCATGGTGATATTGCTCTTAGCAACTTCCTGAATGGTCTAGTTCCCCACCACCTTATTCTTGGACTTGAGTATCAGCATCCGCCTCTTCTAGCGCCCAGTGTCGAACGCGTAGTCCACAACGGATGTCTCACCCACGAACACGTGCGTGTTGTCAGGATTCAAGTAGCCCCATTCAGTCTGGAGACCGCTCGGACTCTTGGACTTCCACCCCGCCGCCCGAAGCTACCGCAATAAGTGACCAAAGTCAATGTCATGTGCAGCGGCAGCCGGCACAGCGGGTTTCTCGCGTCGACTCTTCCGTATGCGCGCCATCCAGCAAGATATCGAATGAGTGGCCCTTGCGTATCCACCCACGACCAGGCTGATCCCCTTCCCCTGGCCTGGTTTTGCTTTGTAGCAAAATGACCTCTTCCAGCTTATATGTTTCTGTACACTTGATTAAAGTGTTGAAAAATCTTCTCTGAGCCATTTGCTAATGATCTTTGTTGAGTGTCGTATAATACGACACACCAAAAATAATATGTCGTATTATACGACGTTCGGAACCAGGCCGGGTTGGTCGTGGCACGTCCATCCAAATTCGGTATCATTTTTTTATGGACAATAGTTGAAATATGCTAAATTAATCATTCTCTCCATTATAATATAAATTACGAAAAACATATTTTTATAATTGAGCTGAAATTGTATATCCGGCCCATTTTCGGAGGGTCTGCCAGGATCTACATGTGTAGGAAGAAGGAACAAATAACCAAATTCGCAGTTCGAAGAACTGTCGTTTGCCTAGTGTTTTCGGATGTCATCGAACGACATTCGAGCGACCTTACACATGCTCCACTCAGCGGATGTCATCGAACGACATTCGAGCGACCTTACACATGCTCCACTCAGCGGATGTCATCGAACGACATTTTAGCGACCTTACACATGCTCCACTCAGCCGATGTCATCGAACGACATTTTAGCGACCGTACACATTGCTACACTCAGCGGATGTCATGAAACGACATTTGGGGTACATGCTGCACTTGTGTACACCACATCATATTGGCTATATGCTTTTCACGGAACACGCTGCTACCACAGAATCACCAACGACTTTGCTAGCCTCCATCTTCCTGTCCTGCCAGTCGTAATAGATCTTCATGCTAAACACCACGATCGCTGCGCATAACTCGATGGTGGCAGGGATGAGGCAATTCGCCTACCAGTGAGCTCAACGTCTCGCAAGGGCAGACCCGAGTATACAGACGGTGGACGGCGTCATCCGTAAGTTGCTCAGTGTACAGGACAAACCAACGCAGACGGAAGTCACGGACATCACCACCGACGAAATATTCTCCAGATTTTTCTAGAGCAACCGTCGCTTGCGGAAGTCCCAGCACCGATCAACATCTGCGGAGACACTCACGGACAGTACTCAGATCTACTCAGACTATTCGAAATCGGAGGCTTTCCAGACGAACGACGGTACGTTTTCCTGGGGGACTACGTCGACCGCGCCATGCAGAGTATCGAGACGATCTGTCTGCTATTCGCGTATAAAATCAAATATTCAGAGCAGCTTTATCTGCTCCGAGGGAATCCCGAGTGTGCGTCAATCAACCGCATCTACGGCTTCTACGATGAGTGCAAACGGTGCTACTCTGTGAAAGTCTGGCGGACGTTTGGAGACTGCTTCAACTGTATGCCGATCTTGGCTGTCGTGGCAGGAAAGGTGGGATAAAATCTTGTTTTATCGGATATTTGTAACCAAAAATCCTCACATCTTTGTCAGATATTCTGTACAAACGGAGGATTATCCCCCGATCGAACAGATCAAAAACATCCGACGTACCACAGATGTTCCGCATGAAGGACTGTTTTGCGATCTGCTCTGGTCAGACCCGGATCCAGACAGTCAAGGCTGGACGGAGAGCGAACGCAGAGTGTCCTAAATTTTCGGCACCGATGTAGTGGACCGATTCCTCAAAACTCACGATCTGGACTGTCGAGCGCATCAGGTCGTTTCGGACGGGTACGAATTCTTCGCTGGAAAGGACCCGATCGTGCCGATGGTTTGATAAGCGACGCCCGGCTCCTAGCATTTTACTCATTGATGATATTGAAGCAACATAAAGAATAACAAATTCAACTTAAAAAAAGCAAATGGGAACATCAAATTTTTCAATTTTAAAAAGAAGCTACAGGTCAGTCGAACTGCGAATCCCCCGGGCCATCACCCGGGTCCCCAATTAATCTCACTTTCGGATTTACCTTCCAACAGTCACTACACTACAAACTTCGTTCGCTACTCTCAATCATCTTTAGGCGAAGCGGCGGTCTTAGGATCTCAAAAGAACGGTTTTATTGGTATACGCTACGTGATAGAAGCCTATCCATACCTTAACGGTCTTATTTTCTTCTTCCTCGTCTCTTTTCTTCTCCACCCTCCCTTTGGAGTCATGGACTTATCTATTGGTATGCAGAGACACCCAAATCTCCTGCGTGTTTCCATCTAGCACGCCTGGGCAGAGGGATAGTACTTCGAGAAGTTGCCTCCACGCTTTTGTTTGTTGCAAGAGTCGTTAAATTCGCCTTGGCGGGCATCGGGGACGTTGCAACACTTCTGGTTGCCCCTTTTGTTAGGATCGATCGAGCCGCCTGACGCGGTGCAAGCGTTCTGGGTGAAGTCGGCGGTCAAGAAGCCAGAGGACTCGTATCTGTTGTCAAAGCCTATTCCAGCACACTGTCGGGGAGCACCGTGACTGGTGACAGAGGTCAGCAACGATGATATGGGAGAACGGGTATCGACCAGTACTTACACAGCCATCAGCAGAGTGGCAAGGACGGCAATAACGAGCTGGAACTTCATTTGAGAAGAGTGTGGAAGTCACAAGGTATTGAGGCCGAAGAAGTTTTCGAAATGGCCTGCAGTCAAGAAGTCTCAGTGCCACTGAGACTGAGTCAGTGAGTTGCAGCGTGACTGCGACCAAACGAAATCTGTAGATGTATGGTAAACATCGTGACCAATCGATCATTGTTTACAATCGGGGCAAGCTGATACCCTCTCTCGTGTTTCTGAGAACAGTCCTGAAAACACAAACCCCGTTTTGGCCGTATAAAAACACGCCACGCAGCTAGGAGTAATCTACGAATTCGGAGCGCACGGATCTGTTGCCTGTTGCACTCCTCATCGCTTTTGTTTTTACATGTAGCTAATGCAGATCTGGGGTGCAACATCGATTATGTTTTGATAGAACACCTGCTCCTTTTTCACATGTTTTCTGTGTTTTGGAGATTATCTCTCATTTACAAAGATCGATTGAGGGATTTCAGGATGTAAAGCGGTAGCTCTTTCAGTACCGACCAACAAGAGATTCTGACATTTCAGAATAATGAGATTGTAGAAACAAATCGAGCAACCAAAACTAAATACTAACTTTGGTACATGGGCTTGAAAACTACCTTGTGATGGCAGTAGACGCCATCATGAACGGAAAGGAGACAGATGACAACAATGTTGTTGATCAGACTCCGTCGAGAGTGAGACAGACAAGCGAATTTTACTCTTTCGAGTGACCTATTCAAAGGTGCGTCTCTCTCTGTGTCTGGCATCATTTTTACCTACTCAAGTAGCCTGAATCTGGAAGAAGAATGCGGTTCATTAACATTTATAAGCTGGCAATGTATACGAAAGGAACCTCACACCGCTTGTGTGCTCGGTCTCTCGCGCGAATTTCGCGATTGCAGTATGGACCCGCCAAAGCATGAGAAGTGCGTTATGCCGCTGCCCCCACTCCTGCTTGGGGTCAGAATAGTAGTAGTCTGCAATCTGATGCCCCAGAGTAAATGGGAAGATTTTTTTTGGGGTCGTATACGGTTGTCGGGCCTGGCTTTTGGGTCTGGATAGTTTTCTAGCAGGTTCGGCCGAACACAAGCCTTTTAGCGCGCCAGGTATTATGCAGTTGGGTTAATGTGTTTAGATGAGGCTCATCGGCTTCAGTGTCGCCATTATCGACTTCAGTGTCGCCATTATCGATATAATTTTCGTTGTTTGTAGCATCTGAGCGCACAGTGGTAGCAGGAACGCCCTCGACACTTGTAGCAGGAACGTCCCTTGCTGCTAGCACCAGAGGCGTCCTCGTTGCCATCATCACTGCCAATATATGCAGCTTTGTTATCTTCTTCACTGCTCGATTCTTCTTCTTCTGTATCAATGGTGTCTGACCCAAAAGCCAGGCCCGACCCGTATACGACCCCAATAATAGCTTACCAGTAAATGTTGCTCCACCACAGTGATCTCCACATCTCATCCAGTGCTGGGCACGATAAGAAGCCGTGCTTTACTGTATCGATGTCTATACATAATTCTCGATCGCATTGCTGTATGAGCCAAGTGTAAGATCTCCGAAACACATTCGGAACGTTACATCATGGACGACAGGGAGAAGATATCGTCGCAGCCAAATATAATCCAACAATGTCTTGTGAATTCGGGCTTATGGACACCCATCCACGCTCCTTCAGAGGGTGAAAGTTCACCGTCTTAGAAGAATATAGCACTTGGACCAACTCATCTCGTCTTTGGGGTGCAAGAGGAAGCCGGCAGTGACGGTCAGCGTCTCTATAGACTGCGGTCTTTTTCCGGCATGCCCTAGGAGACCATAGAACTGTGAGTCGGTTGAGATGCTGATGAATGTATACGACTTACCCTGGGTAAGTGATTTGAGGACACTTGATTGTCTCTGGTAAAACATAAATGTATCTTTACATCTCCTGTCTAAAACTTTTAGACACTGGAGGTCGCGCATCGGTAAAGTCAGAATGAAAGCTACGTTTGTATTTCATGTACCTGGATCATTTCCATGGATGTTCAGGATAAATCTCTGTTGCCTGGAATGGCTCAGGTCCCCTGTCGACTTGCTCATCAACAATACCGGCACGTTTACAGGCAGTGGCAACTCCTTTTTTTATTTGGAAGATCATGCGCTTATTGAAGTGACCTACTCTTAGTCTCCATGTTAAAATAAACTTGTATTGTGTGCGGTTGTCGAGTGACGCGTTCTCTTATCCCGAATTTGACTCTGACTGTTAAGAAGAACTGCAAGAACCCACATTGCTGGTATGCTGCTGGAGATAGGATACGTCGCTACCAGTCTGCTACGGAGTGGGAGCGGATCGTCTCATTAGCTCAATGGCAGAAGGCGAAGTTGAAAGACTCAGGAAAGTATTTTCCCACTTGAAATCAAACTGTTACGTGTCGTTTCTGTCCGCTTTGATGATGATTCGAGTGAGTCACTTGATGATGTTTCGCATGCGGCTTCATAATCTACTAGTGCGTAATACCCAATAGGTATGCACATGCATTCCTTACCGCATTGCTAGTACAGCCCCGCACAATGTGTCAGTGTCCAACACCCACGAAAGTAGCGATGCCCACCAAGACGGTTTTCATCACTGGAAGCAGTCGAGGCCTCGGTCTCGCGTTCGCCAAATACTACACAAAAGCTGGCTGGAACGTCATTGCCACCACTCGCAAGGACAGCAACACCCAACATGTATTGACTTTGTCTCTCATAAATCCTCGGCCGCTGTTGTGTAAAACTAAACGTTCTTGTGTCTTATAGCTGGAGGCTCTTTCTCTTTTCAAGATGCTGACAGTTGACGTTCAAGACGAATCGACTGTACTGGCAGCGGCTAAGCAGTTGAAGGACATCCCGATCAACTTACTGATCAACAATTGTCGCGTTACCCGGGGTGTTTCCGAAAGGGAAAGTTTATTAATGAGGAAAAGAAAACAGGTACTTGGCCACGGAAGGCTGCTCCTTCACCGTGCCTTGAATATGCAGACGTGAGCGCATGCCAGCGCCCACTGAAATCACGAGCAGCGTGCCACCAGGCCTTCTAGACCTTGCAGCACAGGCACCACGCCGTTGATACGCCTCAGGGCATGCACCTGCGGCCTCCATTGGCCAGGGCCAGCAGTCGACGCGACCACAGCTTGAACTCGTTGAACGACGGGCCGTAATCGGCGACACTGCCCCCAAAGCGTGGTCTCGGCGGGGCTTGAAGGACTACTCCACTTGATCACGGAGTTCGTCATCAGCAGTTGTAGCCACGTAGTCGGCCACCTTGGTCGGAACGTCTTGCAAGAGCACAGACAAAGGCTCCCAAGAATTCTCAATAGCCTGCAGTCCCATCCATGACACGAGAAGCTCCCATCTGCCGAGCACAGTGTTATAGCGGTGGTCAACGAACTTGTCAACACCAAGTAGCATACCTTGGCTTGACACCAGCTCCAAAAGCTCTTCAGTAGTGTTCAGGTCGGCATCCGAGTAGAACTTCAAACGAGACGCGTGGACGTCGTACTTGCGCCCAGTCAATAAGTGTTGAATCTCAAACGAGTGCGGCAATGCCGTGACGACCTTGAACGGCCCAACCCACTGCCCCAAGAGCTTGTGGTTGGGCAAACGCTTGTCAATTCTCGACCAAAGGACAAAGTCGCCAACGTCGAAGTTGGCAGCGGTGCCGCGGTGCGCAGCTATGTCGCGAAGGCGCTGCCGCTGACGGACGTCGGTCACTTCTCTGTGAAGTGCATGGAGCGACGCACGAAGCTGGTCAACGAATTCTGTCACGTTGTCCAGGTTGACGATACGCTCACTTCTCGCGGAAGTTGTTGGCACGACGATCGCGTCGAGAGCCGACGACGCGGGGAGGCCCATGAACACTTCCACCGGAGCACAGCCAGCGAGCGATTGCACGCGCGTGTGATTGAGACTCGCCTGCACTGCAGGTAGCAGATACGGCCACTCACTCGTGTCCAATCCATACTCCATCAGCAAGGCTCTGACGACTTGTAACACGTCCTTGTTCAATCTTTCGACAGTACCGTTCAGCCATGGAGAGTAGACAGGGGTAAAGTTTAACTCCACCTTCAGTCTCGCGGCAAGATGTTTCATCATCTCATTGCGAAAATGAGTTCCTTGATCGGAGAGTAGTGTCTCCGGGAGTCCGTACCGAGCGTGCCATAGTGTCAACGCCTCGGCGGCTGTGTACGCGGTCGGGGTGGCACACGGAAAAAGCTCACAGAAATGGGATAACCCATCTTTCACCACTAACAGGTACGAGGAATCGCCAAATCCTTCGCCAAGCATCAAAAAGTCCCAATGGACGATCTCGTTCCTCCGGACGGGAGTCATCAATGGACCGTATGGACGAGGTATTTGACGAGGTCCTTTAAAGTGCTTGCACAGTAAGCACTCGCGAACAAATTTGGCCACCTTGGCCTCCAGTCGTGCAATCTGAAAGCGGTCTTTCAGCGCTAGAATCATCGGTTCTTGGCCACGATGACCTTGCGATCCACAATGAGCGATCACAAACAGCCTAGCGAGCAAATCTTGTGCAGCCGCGGGGATCCAAATGCGGTGGTTGATGGTCACCACACCATCCTCCTCCTCCGAAAAGTTGGTCAACCGACAACGTTCGCGTGCGGCAGCGGATTGAGCGACTTTTATGTCTTCACGGGATGGAAACACAAAGTTTTCGTCTGCGAGAGGACGGAGAGGTGAGAGCGAGGAAACTGGGGCCACTCGATGACTACGCGTCTGTACTGCTGCTACCTGCACCGGCTCACGCGCGTGCCAGCGGGAGATAATGTCGGCCCAGACATTCATCTCCCGGAAATGTGCTCAATCGTATAGTGAACACCACAGAGGCGCATCGCCCAACGCTGTAACCGATCGCGAACGTGTTTCTTGAGTTCCACGTCCGGAGCGAAAATGTACGCGAGGTTAGCATGATCACAGAACAGTCGAAATCCCTTCGGCCGGAGAAGGAGATATTCGAGATCCTGGCATGCTTTGATTATCGGGAACGCTTCTTTCTCCACAACTGACCAGTTAAGTTCATTCTGTTTGAACGTGCCGCCCTTGCAGATCACCAGCTCATGGTGCTGCTTATCCACGGGCAACGAGTCATCCCAGTCGCGAACTTGGGTGACAACAATGCCATAACCAGTGGCAGAAGCATCCGTAAAAAGCAGTAGCTCAGCGTCGGCATCTGGGAACGTCATGAGAGCAGAATCGGCCACTAAAGCCACCACCGCGTTGTACTCAGCCCGCTCCTTGTCAGACCACGTTGTAGCCACATTGAGAGCATTTCGATTGCGACGTCCAATCCGACTTCGTTCAGCATTGAGTTTGTCTTGCAGCGGAGCAATCACACGCGCGTAGTCAGGAAGAGAATCATGCAACCAATTGGTAGCGCACACAAAATATTGCAGATCCGCTACGGTAGCTGGCAACGGCAAGGTGGCGAGAGCATCAACGCGGGCTGGGTCATGGCGGACACCCTCACCCGATATCAATCGACCGCACCACAACATTTCCACAGCAAACAACGACGACTTCGACATGTTGAGCTTAAAACCAGCCGCGTGGACGATCTCAAAAAATGTGCGGAGCGTCTCCATAAACTCTTGCACTGTTGGCGCAAACAACAACACATCGTCGACCCAGACGATCGCCGAGTGCGGTATCAGAGGTGCCAATTTCGTTTGTACTTGACTCTGAAAATGCAGAGCGGAGTCAACCGCTCCTGCGGCACTCTGTTGGGCGTGAATACGCCATCAGGGGTGATAAACGAGAACATTTCGCGGCTCTCTTTGGCTAGAGGCATCTGCCAAAAGCCATGCGAAAAGTCCACTCGGCCAAACACATTCTTGTCCTGGAAGTTCTCGATCGCATCGAGGAGGGACGCAGCAGTGGGCATGCCACCTGCTATCGGGACAGTGACGCTATTGACAGGCCTGTAGTCGATAGTAAGACGGAATTTATCCTTCGTTCCGGGTTTGCGGACCGGTACCACCGCACAGGCCCAACGCGCTGCATTGTTCGGCTCCACTAGATTGTTCTCAACTAGAGACTTCACGTATTCACGTATGAATTGGGCTTGTAACGGCGCGTACTTCCGTGGAGGGCTACGATAGGGAACTGCATCTTGCCGCAGCGTTACACGAAGGGGTTCAACGTCAGCCGGCGGATCAGGACCAACGGCTTCGCGCCAAATGTCTGGAACTCGGCGAGTAGCTCGCGGACTGTCTCTACGTATTCAGCAGGGAGGCCATTAGAGACAGCTCGCTCAAGTAGTTGGTCCTGTGAAGCTATAGGCGGGGTTGTATCCAAAGGTGACGGGAGCTCATCTCCCACTGGAAATTCGTCCACCTCATCCTCGAGAAGCGGCGAGCCGGCTAATTGCGAAAGTTGCTGTTCAACGTCAATGCCTAGTCCCTTGAGCACTTCGCGGCCCAGTAGGAACTCATCGCCATCACCAGCCAGCACCAGGCATGGCACTGACCTTAGCGCTACCAGCCCGGCCACAGTAGTTAGCTCCAAGTCCAAGAGCACTTCCTCATCACACAATTGCGTCTGCCCGTTCGCCATTACAGCTTCCACGGCAACAGGTAGCTTCCTCACATGGAGAGTAGGCTGCATTGCACGGAGCGAATTCAACGTTTCTTGGGGCACGATGCTCTGGTCAGCGGCCGTGTCTGACGGCGCATAGGGCATCTCCACTAGGCCATTAATACGGACAGTGCTCGCAGCCACCAGGTGCGTACCTAGCGGTCTTGGAGCGTGTGGCGCCCGTCTTCTTCGTTTTATCCTCGCGAGTACTTTGCGGAGAGCTTCTTCACGCTGGGCGTCAGTTGCGGTAGGGCAGTCATGGCTGAGCCAGTGCGATCCCTTTGCACACAAGACAGCCGTCGTGAGGTGGTGCACGGGGAGTGGCCGATGCAGCCGCAATTTGCCGTCGCAGCGGCGCCTGAAGCTCGCGGTGCCGAGGGAGCTGGGCGTGAGGGTTGGAGGCTTGGAGCCCGCGGTGCGTGGCGGCTTGCGGTCTGTCTTGGAAGCCTTGGAGTCGGTCTTGACCGCATGGTCTTGCAGGGACATCCGGTGAAACCGCTGCTGCACTTTCGCATGTTCGAGTATCAAATCAAAGAGGGCAACATCATCTGTCTTGCAGTCACGCCTCTCCAACTCGATCAGGCGATCGGATTCTGCGCTCTTGCGAGGATAGTAGGTTGCAGGTTGTCGATCAAGATTTTGCAGCGAGCCTTCATTCTATTCTTTGTAGCTAGCGTCTTCCTTGTCATCTGCTCCCATCAGTCCTTGGAGACCGTTGTCCTCCACGATTCCGTTGAAATCCTCGTAGTAGCGAAAAATTCCGCGCGTCACAGTCATCGATCGACAAGTCCATCTTTTAAGTTCGCACGGAACAAGTGACGTGACATCAGGCACGAACCTCATTCTTTGAGGGTACGGCAGCGTGTCTTGACGATCGCCATGCATGTCCTCATCAGTCACAGAAGCAAACAGGCTTCTTGAGCACGTAAGTGGCCAGATTCTTTCAGCGTCTGGCGTCTCACCAGAGCCTTTTACAGTGGCGACGACGTTCTCATACGTCTCACCAGTAGTATTGCATCGATGGCGCATCTTCTCAACGTAGCGCTCCCACTCTCGGTGCCACCTCAACCAGAGCAGCATGCTCCCCAGCTAGACAGCTCGGGTGCCTTGATGACCCTCGAAGATTGGCTGGGGGGATCGACATCTCCACGTCTCCATCGGAGTCCACTACCGTGGAAGCGATCCCGCTCATGTTGAAGTTGTTCGAACTTCAAGTCGCACTTAGTAGCAATCGCACTTAATCGAACCCGTACTTAGTCGACGTGGTACGGTGGTGCTTGACCCAGCGACGACCGACAACGACGACAGGAGGAATCTTCAGCCGAAAAGCGCGCCGAAGAGACGATCAACAAACTCTACGCTTAAGCGTGAGCGCAAAGCTAGCTTTGTCGCGTTACCCGGGGTGTTTCCTGAAAGGGAAAGTTTATTAATGAGGAAAAAGAAAACAGGTACTTGGCCACGGAAGGCTGCTCCTTCACCGTGCCTCTGAATATGCAGACGTGAGCGCATGCCAGCGCCCACTGAAATCACGAGCAGCGTGCCACCAGGCCTTCTAGACCTTGCAGCACAGGCACCACGCCGTTGATACGCCTCAGGGCATGCACCTGCGGCCTTCCATTGGCCAGGGCCAGCAGTCGACGCGACCACAGCTTGAACTCGTTGAACGATCGGGCCGTAATCGGCGACAACAATGCCGGTATCTGTACGGACGGGGAGACTATGACCTCCGACGTCCAAGGAGAAACATGATGAAGGAGCTCGAAGTGCACGCTGTGGGTCCTCTTCTGGTCACCCGTGCGCTACTTCCGAACCTGAGACTGGCAGCCAAAGGCACGAGGAATTGCGTCCACGTTGTGCAGGGCTGTCCACCATCTACGCCAGCATCGAAAGCGGCGGCGGTCCGATCGCCTACTGCACGTCCAAGACGGCGCTGCACATGGTGAACCGCAGTATGGCCAACGAGCTGGAGCACGACAATATCGCGGGGTGTGATCCTACTGGACCCGGGTATGATCTACACACGAATACATGCCACTTAGCAGTTACGAAAGGAAGCGACCAAAGTGCTGTCGCTGAAATGGCAAATGTGATCGAGGACACAACTTGATAGAAGACACTGGGAAGTTCATGGACTACGACGGCACGGTACTTCCCTGGTGAGGTCAGTCAGTACAATTGGATAGCGTTCTACACAATCTGTATTATGAACATAAGAACATTTTACTACTTCGTACTCTACGCGGTGCTGTTCCTGATGTAGTACGGTTCGTCCTGGAAGGCAGCCGAGCAGTAGGGAATGTGGCCTCGTCGTCGTCGTCCGGGTTGAAGAGGTTCTTGCCGGCGTAGATCATGACGTAGAAGCCGGCAGATCGGTGCAAATAGTAGCGATACCGACGCAAAGGAGCTTCTCCCACGCCGGGATCTTGTTCCAGAAGACCTTGATGATAGAACACCAGCGGCACAATGAGACTCGACAGAGTGATGAACGTCGCACTCCGTGAAGTCGACCAGGTCGAGGAAGTGAGAGCGCAGTAGAATCGACAGAATAACCAGCACAGTGATGAGTGCAATACGCATCGTAATGTAGCGCAGCACGTTGCCACCACCAGTGTACTCAGACAAGTCCTCCTCAGCGATCATCGTGTTGGTGACCGACGGACGGCCGGACACGCGCGGACGGGAGACACGGTGGTCGTTGTTCTCAAGGTCAGGTACAGCCGGAGTAGAGGACGCAATGTACGACATCTTCTCATCGGCGTCGGCGTCCCAAGTTGGCCTCATCCACCTTGTGCATGCCGAGGATCATACGCTCGAACATGTAGAAGGCCGGGTGCAGGAACGTCGAGAAAGGCGATGGCCAGGTGCATCTGCATGAACAGGTACGCCATGACAACGGCACCGCGGTCGGCAAGGAAGCCGAGAGTAGTGACCGCGAACGGGTCGGATGTGTTGGCAACGGAGAAGAGCAGGTTACCGGACATTTGGCAACCACCAACAGCGTAACCGGCAATGGCAATGGCGAAGAAGAAGGCCGAAGCGATACCCAAACTCACGATAATGACACGGGGCATACGTTCAGGTTGCGAGTGTTGACGCTGGAGATCAGGGATCACAGTAGCCGCAGCGTACGCAAGCGACAAGTTACCGAACGTCGTGATGACCTGGTGCAGCGTCACGTCGGCGGCTTCGGCAGGGGACGGGTGGCCCACGCTCCTCGTAGATGAGAATCGCAATGCCGACGATGTCAGCCACGATGGTACCGAGGCATCCAGCGACAGCCATGCCAGTGCTTTCCTTCATCGTGGGGATCAAGGCGACGGGAACGACCATGAGAGCCATGAAGATGATCCAGACGGACTGACTGAAGCAGTCTGGGAACAACACGTCGAGCAACGTGCCACTCAAGCACCAGGAAGGCGCACGGCAGCAGCAGACACACGCCCATTTGGGAGATCGTGACTAGGAGACGACCGCCTTTGCCAGCGACCCACTCACCGAGATCACCTGTACGTCTTGACAGTAGCAGGAGCGGCAAGCAGCACCTTGGACAGCACCACGGACGAGTAAATGTTGGCGATGGCCATGAACACACAGAGCGATCGTAGCGAAGACCCAACCGGCACGCGCGTAGTTGGACGGCATTCCGAGGCGATCCGATGCCACAGACGCAGCAGAAGATGTTGAACGCCGCCTGGCATCTTCGAACGTAAAGATGGAGGTCGAACGCGATGAAGAAGTCATTGTGAGACCAACGAGGGAAAATGGCTAAATGAAGCTCATGCACCGGAAGCCGCGATACCGGATGTCTTGGCCTATGCACCGACACACTGGAGCTTCGGTACGATACAGCTCAAAGACACGTAGCGCCTATCGCGTATTCGTAGACAAAGTCTGCATCCGTTGGTCAAGGAGGGTCTGTGTTGTCTCCGTCTGCGCGCATGGGAAATAGTATTCCGGACTGTAAACGTCCCCAGCATCTCCCTTGGGGACTCTTACAATCACGAGGGATCTCATTTTTTAGTTTCTACAACTCGAGATCCGGTTCTGATACTGTTCATGTCGAAGTTAAAGCTGACAACTTGAAGCCAGCGAGAGAGTCGTGTTCCAATTGCACAAAACGTCTTTCTCTCCAAAGCTCATTTGGGCACAGTTCACAGGCTCTTTTTCCTACAGTACTTGAAGCTGGCAGAAGCTTGGAGGTACAGTAGAGCTGGCTTGGCTTTCATGAGCAAGCTTTCACTTAGAATGGATGGAAGTGGACTTTCTATTAGAGCTACAGCATAAACAGCCAGATTAGATGAGGACATATCTTCGAACTGTATAGCCCTGGTTGATTCCTGTCTTCAAAGGCTTCGCAATGAGCTCCCTCCAAAACTTCAAACGGTCTTCTTCTCGCCTAATTCTACAGTACATGTTCAGTTGTACCGATTCCACTCCTCAAGTGATACAAGGTATCACTGATAACTCCAATACCGTCGAGATGCTCTGGAACTTAGGATCGCTCAAAAGCTGAACAAGCATCGCTTTTAATCAATCACTGAAGGATGCGCCAATTCGGATAGGAAACTGTGAGCGAGTTTCGTTCATCTGCCAAAGCCTTCGTCTAATCATGCGACGACCGCGCTGCACCCCATCCTGGTGGATCAGCAACCGTGTTTTAACGGTGCAGAGACTGCGACGTGCACCCATAACGCGGCCAGTTTAGGCTTTTGGGGACACTCGGTGCTCGCGTCCTCGTTCCACGAGAAGAATTCGGTCCCCAACACTGTCCCCAAGGGCTTTTTTGCGCAAATTCTTCAGCACCGACTCGATCGACGATCGCTGCGTCAGAGTTGAGCTCTCCGCCGTGTTCAAGCACTGAAACTGACCAAGGACGTGCAGGTTGCCGCGTCCTTGGCGCTCTCTTTCATGGAAATGGCCGATACCTAAAAGTGTACGACTGCATCTTGCCTAAAAGTAGACGTACGTAAGCATCGTGGTCGCTCTACAGTTCAACGCAGCTTTAGCAAATCGAATGTGGGAACACCTAGAGCCGGCTGTAGGTTGACACCACAGCGCATCCCCAAACGACAATGCAAACCCGGCTTGCCCGAATACGTACGGCACTGCGGATCCAAAATATGTGGTTCTCAAGATTGAGCTCAACGATGGATTGTCGGTTTGGAGCCATAATATAGGTACAACATTAAGGTGACAATTATACATGTAAGCTAAGCTGCGATCTGAACGATGCACGTTCCAGTTCGTAAGCCTTGATAGTTTACCATTTGCAGTGACGTCTTGTAGTGTGCAGTAGGTGATTGGACCGTAGCCGCTCTCAATGCTGCCGTAAATGGCAGACTTGTGCAAGACATGGACGCAGTTCAGCTGGCCTGCAGTCAGTCTAATAGGCTCCACGTGACCTTCGAACTTCCTTAAGAAGTTTTCTCGTCGCTGCCAGTACAGTCACCGTCCAGTGTCTAGAGCGGAGTTCTAACTTACGGAAAAATAGTTTAAAAAACTATGATTCTCTACTCTCTCTATTCGATTTTTTTTCCTTCGAAGCGGATGATCTTCTTACGTCTACAAGTGGTAAACGGCTTAAGGTGGAGAAAAGATGGCGAAGGACGACAGCGGTAATGAACAGTGACAGAAATTCCTCAAACTAGAATAAATCTGCAGGTGTGACCAGTGGCATCCCCGTTAAAGTTAAGTACAAGCTGTCAGACAATGTACTGTTTGCAGAGGAGTACAAAGGTGGCGAGTTGTTTTTCGTGCGTGAGTGCTATGTCGAGTACTACTCGAAAAGTGAAAGCTCTGCTGGTAGAGAAAAAGGGAAAACAAATGTGTGAAGATCGCGTAAAATATGAATGGACATTCTTGGATTTAGTTGTTGTAGGCATTGGGAAAAATATAATTGTCCGATCCCTGTTTCTCGCCACACGTAACAATTCGTTTGGGCTAGTAAACACTACTGTCCATGTTCGATCTCCGGTAAACCATCGCAGAGCCACATCACCTTGCCATGGCCATATTTTCTGTCTAGCTGCGACGAGAGCTTCTTCAGCTTGTGCTTCCGGTGGTGCTGTGACGAACTACAATGCAACGTGAATGAGCGAACATTCGAAGAGCTTCAGCTAAGCTGGTCAATTCCTCGAATTTTGGTGATTATATCACGAAGAAAGGAGATATGGTACTGCTGCATAGGTTCCTTCGCGCACTTTATAGCGACGCCAAACCGATCTCCCAACTCGCGAACCAACACTAAATCTTAATTCTTTAACGGAACAACGTGGAAAGGAAGAGCAAGATGCGCACGTTCTTCTCATTCATGGTTGGGGCCTCTCCACTTTTGGAAATCGATTAGCTTGTCCGTTGTTCAAAAACCTGTGGCAATAGCGTTTCCCTATAAAACGCCAATCTCGTCACTTGGCTGCATCACAAACACTTCCTTCTTGTGAGATTGCACAAGGGATCGTCGTTTTGCTTCCTGTGCGCATAGGTTCCAAAACTCACACTCATAAAGACAAGCAACAGGGCGGATTCCTTCCATCAATGCATTACCTTTGTCCATACTGATGTAGAATAGCCACTCGGCCACTTTTCATTAACCATGTCAGACACAATTTTCCTGCCACGTTGCCTCCCATCTCCTTTCACATGACGTAGAGGAGAATACGGTCGTACATGTCGCTCCAGAGAAGTAAGTTCTCGAGATCCCCATGAATCCGTAATTTCTTCGATCGGCTCTGTTAGTTCATCGACCGCAATGTCCTTAGGGTTTAACACAATGGCAACTCCGGACCACGCCACCAAACTTCCAAGAATCGGCTCTCGATTTCATCGTCACTAAACGCGATATTCGAGAACGGAAGCAGCCAGTTGAAGCTCTTCCACTGTAAAGTTTTGAAAGAAAAAGGCGTTTGATAGGAATAGCTACTCCTCGTGATGATTGCTGTCAAACATGATTGTTGTCAAACAAGGATACACGTACTGGTCGGTCAATCAGCAGCCAAATTCTCTCAGGTGGTACGCCTCCAAAGGAAACGAAAGACTTCAACGTGGCGTCAATTGTCGATTTGGATGGAAGAAAGAAGCGCGTTTAAGCCTACGTAGATCGTTAAGAGTTAATGTTCTTTCCTTCATCCTTCAGTCGTTGGCACTCTCGATTTCTTGTCAAGAGAATAGTGTATTACTCATAACTGGCATCGGGTTGGAAAGCTGCTCTTCGTGATGAACTAATTCAATGGATACACATACTGGGGGATCTCATTCCACCATCGTTGATGTTCGACTGGTCTTTCAAGTACTGCACTTCTCTCTTCCAAATTTCCCACAGCACGTGTCCAAGCCGCCCCGTGTTTCTTGCCTGTTGTCGGAATGCGTCCTGCATAAAACTCATCAACTTTAGCCTCCAAATCAGCAGTCGAAATCCACGTTGAAGTACTTTGCTAGAATATCCACCGTTCCCTGTCCAATGCTCTTTAGATCGCGGATTTCCTTGGGAGGCGTGCCACCTGAGAGAATTTTCTGCTGTTGAAAGTCCATCGATCTGTCCGTCGGTCGAACGAAGACAAGTGCCGCGCGTTTTGGGTTGGCCTTCACGAGATCCAGCAGACCTCGCTTGTCCAGTAGGTAAATGATGCCAGTCACACGCACAGAGTGGTCCTTTGAGACAGTCATGTGGGAAGAGCAAGATGCGCTTGTTCTTCTCATCCATCGTTGGAGCCTCTCCAACAAGTAGCTTGGGGAAGAAGAAGCCGTCGATTGACTCGAAGTTCCTTTTGCTGGTGCTTGTGGTACGGTCCGTTGTTCTAGCCCTGGGACAATAGCGTTTCTCTGAAAGCCATCACTCTCGTCACTTGGCTGCATCTTAAACACTTCCTTCCTGTCGGATTGTACAAGGGATCGTGCGCTAAAACCGTTTTGCTTCCTGGAAGTTTCCTGTGCGCATAGTTTTCAAACATCCACCCACGAAGAGAAGCAGCGGGAGTGTATTCCTCTTCAGCTAAAGCATAAACTTTGTCCAGTTTACTTCTTGGTGATGGAGAATAGCCGCTCGCTCAGCTTTTCACGAACCATGTCCGACACAATTGCCGTGTCATATAGCCTTCCATCTCCTTTCGGGTTGTACAGAAGGAAATCACCATACGTGTCGCTGGTTCGGTTTCCCGAGAAGTAAGTTTTCGAGCTTTCCGGACTCTGTAATTGCTTCAATCGATTCTGTTAGCTCATGGATTGCGATCTTTAATGTTCACAGGGTCTAACTTGAAGAAATTCCGGGCCACACCGCCGAAATTCCAGAACCGGTTCTCGATCTCATCGTCACTTCAAACGGATATTCCAGCACAGAAGCAGCCAATTGAAGCTCTTTTCAATGTGTCCGCGGAGGCAAATAGTAGGTTTGGCGGTCGTTTCTAGCCACATGTAACCATTCGTTTGAGCTAGTAAACACCAACCATTTGTCGGCGCTTTACTGGCGGTGGTCCATCGGAAAGCCACAGCACCTTCTTCTCCACCTCAACATTTAGGTTGTCCTGCCTCCATATTCTTATCATACAGCTGCGACATGATTTTCTCCAATTTACTTTGGGTTGCTCCAGGGTACACTTCAGGTTGTTTTCCAGGTTCGGAACACAGTCATCTTCCATGATTTTTCTGTTCATGTTATACGTCGATGCGATGACTGTCCAATCTGCATGAGTCTTGCGGAAACGATCAACGAAAAAAGTGCAGAAGACAGACTTCCTCATCGCCTGCAACAAGTACAGCATGTACTTGTGAGTCAACTACTAACAAAAAAACTTACTCATAACGGTAACCGGCGTCCCCGTGACCGTCACACATTGCTTCTTTTTCCAATACCAGAAGTGCTTCCACTTTCGAAATAATACTCCACATAATACCACGCACGAAAAAGAACTCGCCACCTCTGTATTCATCTCGCAAGCGGTACGTCTGGTATCCTGGGCCTTAACGTTCACAGGAGTATCATCATTTTTCTCGGTGGTCGCTTTTGGGTTGTTGTCGGTCAAATCTGGAGACGTTTCCTCCTGACCTGTCGTTGGCGAGTTTTTGTCGCTTCAGGTTTTGTTCTTGTCCTTCTTCGTTCCTTCTCCTCTGCAAACGCAGCCGCCAGACGCTTACTACTTGCCATCACTTTCTCTTTCTCTTCGGAAGAAAATTGAATTTTAAACTATAAATAGTAAAATTTCAGGCGATTATTACGACGTAAATCAATTTAAACAGGCAGAATATCGAATGCCACAGTAATGAACTGAAAAGTGTGAGCACGAGTGTGGGAAAATATTGCCTCACCACTCTCTGAAATGAGGTGGTGGTTATTTGAGGTAACTTATTTTTACGAAGAAAGGGGATATGGTACTGCACCACAGTGAAGCCAAATCGATCTGCCATTCTGCGTAGTTCCGTTCTAGAGAATTAAGATTTCGTGTTTGGTTCGTTGTCAAGAAAAAGGATACTTCTTATTACTAAGTAAGTATTACTCATAGATTTAGAAAGCCGCTCCTTGTAGGTGAATGCCGTTAAACTTATGTTAACGGATACACATACTGGGGGATGTCTTCCACCATCTTGATGTTCGATTTTTGTTCCTTCAAGCACTGTTTCTTCATTCCAGCACCTCACCGCACGTTTCCAAAACCTCTTGTGCTTCTTCTTATCCAGCTTTGTCACGTCCACCTTCGAAGTCTTTGACTTTAGCCTCCAACTGGGCTACTTGATTTCACCTTTGTATTTTGCTAGAACATTCACCGTTTCCTGTCCAATGCCTTTCAGATCACGGATTTCCGTGGAAGGCGTGTCATCCTGAGAGGATTCGCTGCTGTTGAAAGTCCTTCAACCTGTCCATCGGGCGAACGAAAACAAATGTCGCGTATTCTGGATTGGCCTTGACAAGATCCAGTAGACCAAGCTTCTCGAGTAGGTAAATGATACTGGACGCACGCACAGAGTTGTCCTTCGAAACAGCCATCTGGAAGAGCAGGGATGCGCTTGTTCTTCTCATCCATCGTTGGAGCCTCTCCAACGAGTAGCTTGGGGAAGAAGCAGTCGTCGATTGACGGAAGTTCTTTTCATTGGGCTTGTGGTACGGTCCGTTGTTCAGAAGCGTGGGGGCAATAGCGTTGCTCTGAAAGACGTCAATCTCGTCACTTGGCTGCATCTTAAACAATTCCTTCCCTGTCAGGTTGCGCAAGAGATCGTGTCCTCAACTGTTTTCTTTCCTCGAAGCTTGCTGTGTGCATAGATTTTAAAAAATCCACCCACGAAGAGAAGCAGCAGGACGTATTCCTTCCACTAATTCATGAACTTTGGCCATGTTACCTTTGGCGATGTAAAATAGACGCTCGACCAGCTTTTCACAAACCATGTCCGACACAATTGTCGTTTCATATAGCCTTCCATCTGCTTCCGGGTTGTAAAGAAGAAGACTATCATGCTCGTCGCTGGTTGGTTCCTCAAAAAGTAAGTTCTCGAGCTTTTCAGAGTTCGTAATTTCTTCGATCGGGTTTATTAGACCACGGATCGCGGTGCCAACTTCCGCAGGGTCTAACTCGAAGCAATTCCGGGGCACCCCCGCCAAACTTCCAGAATCGGCTCAGATTTCATCAGCAGTAAACGAGTATTCCAGCACAGAAGTAGCTAATTGAAGCTCTCCCAATGTCCATGGAGGCATATAGTAGGTTTGGCGGGCGTTTCTGACCACACGTAACCAATCGTTTGGGCCAGTAAACACGACCATTTGTTGACGCTGTACTCTTCGGCGGTCCATCGCAAAGCCACAGTACCTTCTCAGCATTTGGTTCCTCATCTAGCCGCGACATGATTTCCTCCAATTTACTTTGGGTTGCTCCAGGGTACACTTCGGGATTTTTTTCCAGGTTCTTGAACACCGTCATCTCCATTATTTTGCTGTACTTGTTATGCATACGTCGATGCGACGATGGTCCAATCCGCATGAGTCTTGCGGAAACGATCAAAGAAAAATGCGTAGAAGAGCAGATTCTTCTAATGCCTGCAACAAGTACAGCAGGTACATGTAACTCAACAGCTATAATACAATGTAAGGATAACCTCACTCATAAGTTATGAGTGAGTTATTCTTATGAGTCATAACGTACCCGGCGTCCCCGTAACCGTCACACACTCCCTCTTTTTCTCAACCAGAGCAGCTTCCACGTTCGAATAATACTCCGCATAGCACTCACGCACGAAAAAGAACTCGCCGCCTGTGTAGTCATCTCGCAAGCGGCACGTCTGGCATCTTGGCCTTGACTTTCACGGGGATGTTAACGGCCTTGACTGGAGACGATTCTTTTTCCTCCTCTGAATCATCGTCCGACTTCCTCCTCTGGAACCATCGTCCGACGACGCGACCTTTTGTCGCTTTCGGTTTTGCTGTTGTCCTTCTTCGTCCCTCCCTGTCTGCAAACGCAGTCGCCGCGATAGGACGCTTATCACTTGCCATCTCTTTCTCTCTCTTCTCCTTCGGAAGAGAATTGGAATTCGTACTACATGTAGAGAAAAAAATAAAGAAAAAAGGCGATTGAGGTATTACGACTTGAATCAATGTAAACAGACAGATTATCAAATTTCACAGTAACGAACATCGTTCTGGAATACCCGTTCAGAAATGATAAAATGGAGAGCCCATTCTTGAAATTTGGTGGGCTTCTCACGAAGAAAGGAGATCTGATACTGCTGTATAGTTCCTTCTCACACTACAGTGAAGCCAACCCACTTCACACCATTTCACGTTGTTCTGTTCAAACCCATGTAAAGAGTTTAGAGTTGGCGTTGGTTCCTTCTTCTTTCAGTCGTTGGCACTCTCGTTTTCTTTGTCAAGAGAATAGTGTATTACTCATAACTGGCATCGAGTTGGAAAAGTTGCTCCTAGTGACGAACTAATTCAACGGATACACATACTGGGGGATCTCATCCATCATCGTGACGTTCGACTGGTCCTCCAAGTACTGCACTTCTCTCTTCCAAATGTCCACAGCACATGCCCAAGCCGCCTCGTGTTTCTTGTCTGTCGGTGCAACACAACGCCCTACTTCAAAGTCATCAACTTTAGCCTCCAAATCGGCAATCGATGTCACGTTGAAGTACTTTGCTAGAATATTCACCGTTCCCTGTCCAATGCCTTTCAGATCACGGATATCCTTGGGAGGCGTGCCACCCGAGAGAATTTGCTGCTGCTGGAAAGTCCTTCGACCCGTCCGTCGGTCGAACGAAGACAAGTGCCGCGCGTTTTGGGTTGGCCTTCACGAGATCCAGTAGACCAAGCTTCTCGAGTAGGTAAATGATGCCGGACGCACACACAGGGTGGTCCATTGAAACAGCCATCTGGAAGAGCAAGATGCGCTTGTTCTTCTCTATCCATGGTTGGAGCCTCTCCAACGAGTAACTTTGGAAGAAGAAGCCGTCAATGGACTGGAAGTTCCTTTGCTGGTGCTTGTGGTACGGTCCGTTGTTCAGAAGCCCTGGGACAATAGCGTTTCTCTGAAAGCCATCACTCTCGTCACTTGGCTGCATCTTAAACACTTCCTTCCTGTCGGATTGTACAAGGGATCGTGCGCTAAACCGTTTTGCTTCCTGAAGTTTCCTGTGCGCATAGTTTTCAAACATCCACTCCACGAAGAGAAGCAGCGGGAGGTATCCTCTTCAGCAAGGCATAAACTTTGTCCAGTTTACTTCTGGTGAT